>JALMGF010000001.1:7397649-7997649 GCA_023333645.1 Sceloporus occidentalis | reverse complement strand
ATGGGAGTTGGTGCCTTGTGTGTGGGAAAAGCTTCAGTAGTAAATCGAGCCTTAATCTTCATATGAGAACGCACACAGGGGAGAAACCATATAAATGCTTGGACTGTGGAAAAAGCTTTGGTCAGAGTGCACACCTTACATCACACCAAAGAATCCACACAGGCGAGAAACCATATGTATGCTTGGAGTGTGGAAAGAGCTTCAGCCAAAAAATAACCCTCACTTTTCATCAAGGAAGTCACACAGGGGAGAAGCCATATAAGTGTCCAGAGTGTGATAAAACCTATAGTCGAAAGTCCTACCTGACTAGACATCAGCGCAGTCATACAAGAGGAAAACCCTACAAATGCTTGAAATGTGGGAAGTGTTTTAGTCACAGCCAGAATCTCCATTCACATCAGAGAATCCACCAAGGAGAGAAACCATACAAATGCCTGGAATGTGACAAGAGCTTCAATCAGAAGACAAACCTCACCAGGCATCGAAGAACTCACCTAGCAGAGAAACTGTAGAGCTGTCGAGAATGGAGGATAGAAAACAAGCTTCTTTTTGAAATAGACTCAAAAAAGATGCATCTCTTTAGCTCAGGATAGGGACATCAGGAAATAGAGAGAAGCAGTGGAAAAGGGGTGAGCATGTTGTGTGTTGGAAAGTTTTAGTAGTAACTCATAAGCATCTAAGAAGAGTTAATAATAAATAATAATAATAAATAATAATAAATTTTATTTCTACCCCGCCCTTCCAAGAAATGATCAGGGCGGCTTACAAAGTTATAAAAACATTACAATACAGGTTAAAAATTCAATAAGCAATTAAAACCATTATTACAAAGACAGGAACAGGAAACGATAAGATAAAAAATACATATATCAGGGGCAGAAGAAAAATGCAAAACGTTCATCGATCCAGGGTCAGAAAGGAAAAAAGGGGCAGGAAAAACAGACAAACAAATTAAGGTGGGAAGGCCAGCCGGAATAGATATGTTTTCAGCTGTTTTTTAAAAACATCTAATGAGGCGGCGGAGCGAAGCTCTGCAGGGAGCTTATTCCAAAGTAAAGGGGCAGCAGTAGTAAAAGCCCTCTGTGAGGTCCGAGTAAGATTAGACCTAGGGACCTCCAACAATTTAGTCCCAGATGTTCTGAGTGTGCGGGGTGGATTATGTGGGGAGAGGCGGTCCTCCAAGTACCCTGGGCCCAAGCCATTTAGGGCTTTATAGGTCAAAACCAACACCTTGTATTGAGCTCGGAAGCGAATAGGCAGCCAGTGAAGATCTTTTAAGATAGGTGTTATATGGTCCGACCTGGAGCTACCAGCGACCAATCTGGCTGCCATATTCTGCACTAATTGCAGCTTCCGAGTTTGGTACAAGGGTTGCCCCATGTAGAGCGCATTGCAGAAATCCAATCGAGAGGTTACCAAAGCATGTACAACAGATTCTAGGTCCTTTCGGTCCAGGTAGGGACGCAGCTGGCGTATCAGCCGAAGCTGATAACAGGCACTCCTGACCGTCGCATCCACCTGAGAAGTCAGCTGGAGCGACGAATCAAGGAGTACTCCCAAGCTGCGCACCGAGTCCTTCAGGGGGAGCGTGACCCCGTTCAGGGCCGGGAGACAGATCTCACCACCAGGAACCGGGGAGCCTATCACCAGTACTTCCGTTTTCCCTGGATTCACACTGAGTTTGTTCTCCCTCATCCAGCCCATTACTGACGCCAAGCAGGCATCTAGAGGAGAGATGCCATCCTTAGTTACTGCATCAGTCGGAGACATAGAGAAGATTATCTGGGTGTCATCAGCGTACTGATAACACCGCGCCCCATGTCTCCGGATGATCTCTCCCAGCGGCTTCATGTAAATGTTAAATAGCATAGGGGACAAAATCGCTCCCTGAGGGACACCAGATGTCAGGGCCCTCCTGTCGGAGCGACAGTCCCCCAGCTCCACCATCTGGGATCTGCCCGAGAGGTAGGAACGGAACCACTGCAAAGCAGTGCCCCCAATTCCCAACTCCCTCAGGCGTCCCAGAAGGATACCATGGTCAATGGTATCGAAGGCCGCTGAGATGTCCAAGAGCACTAACAGGGACACGCTCCCCCTGTCCATGCCCAGACGGAGATCATCAACTAAGGCGACCATGGCAGTCTCAACTCCATAGCCCGCCCGGAAGCCAGTTTGAAATGGGTCCAGAAAATCGGTGTCGTCCAAGATCGACTGAAGCTGGAAGGCGACTGCTCTCTCGATCACCTTCCCTAAGAAAGGTAGCAGCGAGATGGGTCTATAATTATTGTAAAGCAGGGGGTCTAAGGAGGGCTTCTTTAGCAGGGGTTTAACCACTGCTAATTTTAATTTAGATGGAAACTGGCCCTCACTTAGAGATGTATTGATTATGTGATGCAACATTAGTCGCACCACATCTCCCCCCTGAGCTGCCAACCATGAGGGACAGGGATCAAGAGAGCAAGTCGTCCTCCTAACACTTCGGAGGATCTTGTCCACTTCATCGGTACTAACAAACTCAAAGTGATCCAGTATAACAGGGACCACGGACGCTTCGGACACCTCTCCTATAGGATCTGCACAAAGACTGGTGTCGAGATCAGCCCTTACCCGAGAGATTTTATCCGCAAAGAAGTTGTTAAAATCGTCGCAGCAGGCTTTAGATGGCTCCAGGATAGGGCTCAAGGTGGGAGGGAGCCGAGTTAGCTCCCTCACAACCCTGAACAGCTCTGCCGGACGCGACTCTGCGGACGCAATACGTGCAGCATAGAAAGAATTCTTCGCTGCACGTATTGCCACTCCATAGGCTCTTAAATGAGAGCAAAGGAGTGTCCTGTCAGACAAGCGCTGATGTCTTCGCCATTTGTGCTCTAGTCGTTGCGCGACCCGCTTCCTTGCCCTGAGATCTTCCGTATACCAGGGTTGTTTATTGGAAGCAGGCCGGAAAGGACGCTTGGGAGCGATGCTGTGTATAGCCCTAGAGAGATTAGTATCCCAGATGTCGACTAGGGCATCAACAGAATCGCCGTCAGAGCCAGTCGTATACCCCCCTAGGGCTTCTTGGAACCTTATGGGTTCCATCAGCCTTCGAGGGTGGACCATCCTAATAGGTCCGCCACCCCCGGGAGGGTTAATGGTAGGAGCCTTGATTCTAGCCTCAACCAGGAAATGATCCATCCATGACAAGGGAGAGACGTTAGAAATCTCTACCCACGGAGCCTCCATGTCCGTGCTGAAGATCACATCAAGAGTATTACCAGCACAATGAGTTGGCCCTGAGACCAGTTGAGACAGGCCCATGGCTGCCATGGTAGTCATGAACTCCCGAGCCGCACCTGTTGGAATATCACTGGCCTCGAAAGGGATGTTGAGGTCCCCCAGGACAAGAAGCCTAGGGGACTCCAACACCAGTTCCGAGACCAGCTGTGTCAGCTCGGCCAGGGAGTCTGTTAGCGCACGGGGTGGCTGGTAGACCAACAGAATCCCTAGACTGTCACTGGCCTTCAGGGACAGGTAAATACATTCAATGTGATCTGTTTTCCGGACTGGGATCCTGGTTAAGGAAAGAGTGTTTTTATGGACCAAGGCAACACCGCCCCCCCCGCCCACCTAACCTGATCTGGTCCTTAACTGAGTACCCGGCTGGAAGGGCCTGGGCCCACACTGCCTCACTCTCAGGCCCCAGCCAGGTCTCAGTGATGCACGCCAGGTCACAGTTTTTATCTTGCAAAAGATCATACACAATGTGGGTCTTATTTTTTATAGACCTGGCGTTGCATAGGAGCAGAAACAGGGTTTGTGGTACGACTGGGCTGACCCTCAGGCCTCTTTGGTTAGGAAAGTGGAAGGAAGGAGAGATAGGTATCACACATCGATCTCCCCTTCCGTCTAAACACCTATCCACAGTCCTACCGCCATACCTCCCCTTACCCCGCACAACCTCAATTGGGGCTCCCATTACATATGCATCCGCCACCACAGTTGGCCTCCCATATCCCATTCCCACCCCACAACCGACAAAGTCTAATAATAACAATAAAACCCCGCAGCAACAAAGGAAGACAGCAGAAGTTGTCATTCCTAATAACACTAACTAATCCAAAAATTACCCCAAATTATAAAAAACCCAGCTCAAACCATAACAAACTGGCGAGCAAATAGATTCCTGTCCCCTGGGGCACAGCAAAATTCTGTGTAGTCCAACATCTATCTGCAATGGCCAGGTGGATGCATTGGGTAACTGGCAATAGAGGTTTCCCACTCATCCACACCACAAATAGTACGTATATGGGTGCATATTGTCTCTGAAACTGGAAGTAAGAGATAGTATCTTGATTAGTAGCCATTAGAAGGCGTATCTTCCATGAATCTAAACCCCTGTCACAGCCATTCAGGTTGTCTTTCACCCATAATTTAACTGTGAGGATGTTGGAATCATTGAATTATGATCATAGAATCACGTTTGAAGAGATCCCAAGGGCCATCCAGTTCAATGACCTGCTGTGCAGCAAGTCACAATGTAAGCACCCCCCAATAGATGCCCACCCAGCGTCTGCTTAAAAACCTCCAAAAAGGGAGACTCCACCACACTCTGAGGCAGCGTATTCCACTGTTAGAAAGTTCTTCTTGATGTCTGGGTGGAATATCTTCTTTAGATATTTGCTCCATTGTAGATTTCCTCCATCTTAAGTATCATAGAATCATGTTCATTCAGTCCATCAGTTGGGGATGGAGCAAGCTTGTTTTCTGCTGCTCCTGAGAATCAGACACGGAGCAGTGGATTTAAGCTACAGGAAAAGAGATTCCACCTAAACATTAAGAAGAACTTTCTGATCATAAGAGCTGTTCAACTATGGAACATGCTACCTCAGAAAGTGATGGAGTCTCATTTTTTCATAGAATCATAGGCCCGAGACAGACAGGCAAAAAACGGACGTGGCTGCAGCAATTTAAGGGTTAGGGACCACGCACCAACCACACAATACCTAACCCTAAAACATGCTGGCGACAGCATCATGGCAGCGTCCCATCCACACAGGCGCCACCGTGATATCATGCACGTGCCGCATCCAAACGGCATGGCACAGGCATGATATCTCCACAGCGGCCTGGCTGCGGCGTGAAAAGGAGCTCCGTTTTGGAGAGGATCGTTCCCACAGCAACCACACAGCCGCAGGAATGATCCTGAGGAGAAAGGGGCCGCCCATGAGTGTACAGTGGCATGAAGCCCATAGAAACCCCTTTTCCAGGCCGCACTCCATTTTGCCGCTTCTCTTTGACCTGGAAAAACACCAGATTGGGGCCACAGGGCTGCCGGTGAGGCTGCCCTGGCCCCAATCCAGCAGAAAAAGGGTGGTAGGGCTAGGATCATAGATTTTCATAGAGTTGGAAGAGACCTCAAGGGCCATCCAGTCCAACCCCATTCTGCCATGCAGGAACTCACAATCAAAGCATCCCCAACAGAGGCATCCAGCCTCTGTTTAAAGACCTGCAAGGAAGAAGACTCCCATCATCCTCTGAGGGAGTGTGTTCCAATGTCAAACAGCCCTTACTGTCAGGAAGTTCCTCCTAATGTTGAGGTGGAATCTCTTCCTGTAGCTTGCATCCATTGTTCCAGGTCCTGTTCTCCGGAGCTCTATGATTCTTGCCATTTGAACCCATTAATTTATGTCCTAGCAGAAAACGAGCTCACACTATCTTCTACATGACTTGCTTTCAGATATTTCAAGATGGCTACCCCATCACAACTAAGGTGGAGTCTCCTCCTCCTTTGGAGGTTTTTAAACAGAGGCTGGATGGCCATCTGTCAGAAGTGCTTTCCTCGTGTCTTTGTGCATGGCAGGGTGTTGGACTGGATGGCCATTGAGATCTTTTCCAAGTCTATGGTTCCTGATCAGGCTAAATGTACCCAGTTCCCTGTTCCATTGCCCATCTTGAATTCTAGACCTTTGATTATTTGGGTCTCTTTGATCTTAAGATCCTCCAGCTTGTCAGTATCCCTCTTGAACGGTGGTGCCCAGACGCAGTTACAGTTCAGGTCAGACCCAAAATAGTTTTCATATCCAAATAGCCAAGGCCTGCTTTAACAACAAAACAAGCCCTCCCAACAAGCCCATGTTCCCCTCAAAGATGAAAACATGGGGAAATTGTCCAAAAATTAAAATAGAAATTATTCTATATCAGACTGGGAATGTTAGTATAGTTCATCGGATTACATTGGGGTAGGGTGAGGCAACACACACACACACACACACACACACACTGTGGTATAGTGGCTTGAGCGCTCGACTAGGACTCGGGGGAGGGGAAGGGTTCGAATCCCGCCTCAGTCATGGACACCCATTGGGTAACCTTAGGCAAGTCACACTCAGCCTCAGAGGATGGCAATGGTAAACCCCTTCTGAACATATCTTGCCAAGAAAAAACCCATGATAGGGTTGCCTTAGGGTCGCCATAAGTTAGAAACAACTTGAAGGCACACAATACACGACACAGGGTGAGCCAATTCCCCATTTAGCCATGGAAACCCACTGAGTGATTTCTGGTGAATCACGTTCTCAGCCCCAGCAAACCCTGTGATAGCCTTAGTCTTGCCATAAGTCAGAAAATAACTTGAAGGTACACAGCAACAGGGTGAGAATAGTCCCTGCCCTCCTTGCAGTTGCCCAGCCCTATTGTAGAGTGTACTGTACTTGGAAAGCCAGTCCCAGAAGCACTGTTTGAGAAGAGCAAATGACAGATGACATCCACCCTCTATTTAAAAACCTCCAAAGAAGGAGACTACCATATGCTGAGGTAGCCTATTTCACTGTCAAACAGGGGTGGGGGGGGGACAGTTTTATTGGGGATTTTTTTTTTGTTTGTTTAAACTGGTTATGTCAGTTTAAACCAGGTCTCTCCCCTTCCCCATTAATGTATAGGATTACACCAGTATAGGACTAAATCAGAAAATGTAGTCGCAAAACACAGTTCTGATGTTATGGCCACTAACATAAATAATAATTGTTCTTTAAAATGTGCTCCTTTAAAGGAGGTTGTTTTGGTTGAATTTACATCGATGCAAGGATTTGTTTCTGAATGGCACTTCTTACGCTATAAAATAAGTTAATTAAAAAGAAGCAACTGGCACTGGATACAAAGAACAGCTGCTAATAAGCTGTTAAGATTAAAATGTTTAAATGCAAACAGTCATTGCCGTTCCAGTAAGAGGGCTGGAAAATATAGTCATCCCTCCATATCCACAAACTTTTTATCCCTGGCTTGAAAATATTTTTAAAATATATAAATCCCCAAAAGCAGACCTTGATTTTGCCATTTTATGTAAGAGACACCATTTCACTATGCCATTGCATTGAATGTGACTTGAACGTTCACCAATTTTGGTATCCAGGGTGGTGGTGGTCCTGGAACTAAACCCCAGCTGATACCATGGTCCCACTGTAGTAATAATATCCAGACCTTTTTTAAAAAAGAATAATCAATTAAAATCCTAGGGGTGTTTTTTTAAGACATTTGCTTTAAGCCAAGCATTAAACCAGCCATCCCTCTATCCTAGCCTTTGTTTTAGAATAAAGGGGTGTTTGAAAAAATTACTTTATAAATCTACAATCCCTGAAGTGAAATGACCAGTGTCTGTCCAGGGCAGGACTTCTGGGAATATTGGTGCCATTGTATCTTGTGAATGAATAGATGACACAGGTCGCCTCTCCTAGCACTGTGTGTGGACTGGCAAAAGAAAATGATGCCGGGGAGATGGTTCATGAGCATGTACTGAAAAATGTAGGAGAATAAAGCTTTAAAGTTACCTGGTCTATTTTGTTGCTTACAACTGTAGGTCAGACTTGGAGATGGACAGCCCTCGCATTCCATAAGTGAAGTTCTGGAGATTGGGAATTTGTACCCTGATTTTCTAGAAACGTTCTGATGACTGTGAGTGCCCGTAATGCAAAATGTTCTAAGCTACTACTTCTGACAACAAACTTTTCAAAGGAGTTTATCATATGGGATACTAAGGCGCGTTACAAACGCGCACAAAGTATGCGCTCTGCGCATACTAGGGTTAGAAAGGGGCATGCTAGGGTTAGGAAGGGTCTTAGCTTCTTCACGGCCCCTGACCCTAGTACGCGCAGAGCGCATACTAAATGGCGGCCCCCGTCCACACGGGGGCCGCCATTTTGACGTCTCGGACGCACAGCGTCCAGACGTGGTGTGCCTGAAGTGACTCCTCAAGTGCGCGCCTCATGCCTCACGGCACCACTTCCAGGGGCCAAAAAGGAGCGCCATTTTGGCTCTCCTTTTTAGCTGCACCGGGAAGCCTTGCGGTCTGGCCGCTGGGCCTTCTCGGCGTAGCTAATGATGGCGGCAGCAGACCGCCCTCTTTAGGGCAGTCTGTAACGTGCCTAAGTGCCCAAATCTCGTGCAGAAACTGGATTTAAATATCCCATAAAAGTGGGATTGTTTTCAGACACATCGGGGGCAGTGAGTATTAATCCGGCATTAACCTGGGAAAATCCCAAACGTAAAAAGTGGCCAATTTTGTCCACTTTCTGTGCAGGCCAATGTTGGATTAAAGCTCAATGCTGTCGATGTGTCTGAAAACGATTCTGCTTTTGAGGAATTTGTCCACTTTCTGTGTGGGTTAATTTCTGATGAATGCTCAATGCATCTGAAAAAGATCCCGCTTTGGTGGATTTAAATCCCATTTCTGCACGGGATTTGGCTGATTCCCTCCCGTGTGATAAACTCCATACATTTTAAAGAGGCAATGAGAAATGGAGTGTCTCATTGATTTAGGTTTGGGGAAAGTATTCATTTGCAGCCGTTTGTTTGTTTGTTTGTTTTCTATCCCAACCCAAATTGGCTTACAGTATCAATTAAAACATATTTGACAGACCTACAAAGTAACTGAAACTAATGAAGTAAGCCAAGTCAGGATATGGCAAAGTTTAATTAGCTTTAATATTTTCATATATATAGCTAATACAATGCGTTCTTGTTGCTGTGCACGTTCAAGTTGTTTCTGACTTATGATGACACTAAGTTTTGTTCACAGCTAACAACAACAGAGCAGTTCAACTTGTGGGTTCAGACATGGCATGAGGTTCTGTTAAGGCAGAATATAGTTGGGATCCCAGATTTTTTTTCTTTTACCCTGGTGAGAGGAGGACCAAAATGCTGCGGAAAGCAGCAGGTGGTCTCCATTCAGAACTTGGGAAAGGTAGTTTTTGGACCACAACTGTCAGAATCCACTGACCTACTCGGTTGAGGGATTTCGGGAGCTATGGTCCAAAAAGGTAACTTGTTGGCTGCTGGAGATTCTGGGAACTGTCATCCAAAATCCAAGTAACTTTTCCAAAATCTGGCTTCATGTTACTGCTTTTACTAATTAATTTCTTCATACTTACTCCGAAGTAGAGTAGTTAAAGTCAGTAAACAATATGTGGGATTGCAGGGTTTGATTCCTAAAGATAAGAGATTTCTTTCATAGAATGTTGTACTCTACAAAAGTACCTTTCCCAAGCTCTGGCTTCATGTTACATCCAGCTTACACTGCCTACTTAATTTCTTTTTTGCATTTACTCACCAATAGATGTCACCATAGCACCGGATTGCCTCTTTTCATTCCTAAACACAGATTTCTCCTGTGGATTCTGTAAGCTGTCATCACAAAAAAGGAATTTTTCCAAGCTCTGGTCTTCTAAGAGTTAACTCAGCCTTCTCCCTCCCACCTCACCCCTCCCATCCTATCACCTTTGGCCATGTTTTGAACCCAAATCTCCACCCTCCCCAGAGTAAGCAGAGGAAGTATGGGAAATGTAGTCCAGTTCTTCCTGGGTTGACCTTGTTGTGTTTCCTTTCAGCTCTGCACTTGACTGCTTGGTCTTCGGATCGATGGAATCCGTCTTCCTCTAATGCTTTGTCCTCCCAACCTTGGACTCCATCTCTCATCAGCCTCAGGTAGGACTCCAACTCCCATTAGCCCCAGTAGAGTGGCTGAGGAATTATGGGGGCATGGTGATGGCTGAAGAATTATGGGCGGTGTAGTTCAATGCATGTAGTAGGTATAGTTCAGTGCCTCTCAAGGTCATCTTGATGCAGGGATGAGGAATGGGAGAGATTTGGAGTGATGCTGCAGGTGGGGGATAATAGGACCTGTGATCCCATGCACACACACACCTGGAGAGGGACAGATTTGGGGGGGAGAAGGCTGGATGACGTGAATCAAAGGAGGTGGGCTCTGAGAGAGGAAGGACATCTGCAGCAGATGCAGGGAGGTGGCTTTCTGCTTCCTTCCCCACAGCTGAGCAGCCTGCTTCTGAGCAGCCCCTGCCCCCTTTCTGTGGGGCCGGGAGAGGAGGGAGTGGTGGTGCCCTTTGTTTCCTCAAGGCTGCAGGACCTGGTGAGTTTCTCCCCCTCCATCAGCTCCCTGAGCATTTTGGCTGAAGGAAGTCACAGAACTGCAAAGAAAAGAGAGTGGGAGGGCGGAGAGAAATGCAAGGCAGGAAAGCCTGTGGAAGGGTGGGTGGGTGGGTGTCCACCTGCCTGCCTGCCTTCCAGGTCACCTGTATAGTGACCCCAGAAATATGCACAGGTTTACTTAGACAAGGAAACCTAAGACGTTCCTCTGAAATTGAGTCTGCAGTAGCTGGGATGTATTGGCGGCCTCCCATCCAAGGACTAACTAGCATTGATCCTGCTTAGCTTCCACAGTCAGCCAGCATCTGGTGCCTTGAGTACTGAGAGGCTCATGGAGGGAGGTGAGCTCAGGCAATGAATCTCTCCCACACATACACACACATGCATTTTGTTGTTTCAAGGCACCAGCACATGCACACCCTACCATGGAGAGCAGCCCAGTTTAAAAAAGCAAAACCCAAATCTAATACAAAATGCCATCTTTTGATGTTGGAATATATAGAATCAAAGAATCATAGTACTGACAGAGAACTCAAGGGCCACCCAGTCCAACACCCAAACATCCTCGACAGATAGCAATCTAGCTTCTGTTTGAAAACCTACAGAGAAGGAGATTCCACTAAACTTCAAGGCAGAATTTTCAACTGCTGAATAGATCTTGCTGTCAGGATGTTCTTCCTAAGGTTTAGGTGGAATCTCTTTTCTGGTAGTTTGAATCTATTGGTCTGTGTCCTAGTCTCTGCAGCACCAGAAAACAGACTTCTTTGTTATCAAGTGAGCCCTTAGTATCTGCTGGGGTTTGGATCCAGGAACAACCACACACACCCCTATGAATATCAAAATCCATAGGTGCTCAAGTCCTATTATATACAGTGTAGACACATTCCAGTTTGCCCACATCTTTCTTGAATTGCGGTGCCCAAAGCTGGACACTGTATTCCAAAGTGAGGTCTGGCCAAAGCAGAATAGAAGTGTCAAGGTATGCCATTGAGTATTAAAATTAGGATTGTCCATACCATCATTACTTCCTATTTCTATGTATGGTTGTGAATTGTGTTAGAATAATGCAAGTAATTTTATTTCCCATCACCATGTATGGATGTGAGAGCTTCCCTCCACCTCTCCTAGCATTATTGTTTGTTTTTTTGCAACAAGTGTGCCTTCTCATGATGTGATCAAAGTATGCCAGCCTCAATTTAGTCATCTTGAACATAGAGAGATCTTGTAGCACCTTTGAGGCTAACAAAGAAAGAAATTGGCAGCATGAGCTTTCGTAGACTTCAGTCTACCTCTTCAATTCATCTGAGGAAGTAAACTGAAGTCTACGAAAGCTCATGCTGCCAATTTCTTTCTTTCAGTTAGTGTCAAAGGTGCTACAAGATCTCTCTGTGTACTGATTCTACAGACTTACATGGCTATATCTTTGAATTAGTCATCCTGGGTTGTCTTTTTGGCTGTCCATGGTCTTCTCAGCACTCATTTTTAAGATTGTTGATGTGCTTTCCTCTTATTTTCACTCCTCATTCTTCTGTGTCCAAGCCTGCTTTTAGTTTTCTGGAAGCTATTATCCATTTTAAAAAGGTAACTTCCCAAGCTCTGCCAATAAGGAAATGTTTTAGGTCCAAATGGGATGGAAGGGGGCTGGGGGGACCAATGGGAGTCTGAGCCTGATGTTTATGATGTAAATTAGCTCTTTCTCTGCCCTCTCAAATGAACAAAGGGAACAGCCCCCAGTGCCCCAAAAGGAACAAAGATGGAAAAAGACAGGAAGGGAGGTTTAAGCTTTAGAAAAATCTCATGTTTGGCAGTGTGGAGGATACTCAGGTGATCAAATGCAGGTTTAGACAATTTGCTCCTATATAAAGTACCATATGCAAAGGGGTCTTGCAGCCCCTTTGAGACTAACTGATAGAATTTGGTAGCATGAGCTTTCCTACTTCCTCAGAAGTAGCCTCAAGTCTACAAAAACTCATGCTACAGCTTCTTTCTTTTAGTTAGTCTCAAACGGGCTGCAAGATCCCTTTGCACACTAATTTTTCAGACTAGCACATCAATAAAGTCTTTGAATAAAGTACTATGTTTATTGACTCCTTCTAGGTCCAATATAGCTCTCGAACTGTATGTGTGTGTATACATACACTCTCTCTCTCTCTCTCTCTCTCTCTCTCTCTCTGTGTGTGTGTGTGTATGTGTGTGTGTGTGTATCAACTCAAAAGATTGGAGTAGCATGTAAAAATTCCAGCAATCCATCCTACAGAGGAGACCCAATCCAGATAAGCCTTGTCCTTGACTTCCTTGTATCTTGGGAGACTGAGGAATACTTATATTATTGCTATCCAGGGGATAATCATGTTGGCTTGTTACACCACAGCCAACGAAGAAGCTGCTGTTGTTGTGGTGGCGGTGTGCCTTCAAGTTGTTCCTGACTTATGGAGACCATAAGGGGGGTTTCTTAGCAAGATTTATTTAGAGAAGGTTTGCCATGGCCTTTCCCTGAGGCTGAGAGAGTGTGACTTGCCCAAGGTCACCCACTGAGTTTCATGGCCCAAGCTGGGCTTTGAACCGTGGTCTCCAGACTCAAACCACTATACCACGCTGGCTGTCGGTGAAGAAGCTAGTAGTACCTTAAAAACCAACCATTAAGCTGCCAGATGCTTTTGCAGGCTTCAGCCCATTTCATCAGTGGCATGGGAAGTTGCTTAGCTTGACAGCTATTTCTGTGTGCATGGTTAGGGAACTAATGGAATAGTTAGAGTTTGAAGATAACCAGAGGTCCTGTAGACCAGTCTCCCACCACCAGTGCACAAATCACTGTTGAAGAACAGATAAGCAAACTTACAAAACAGTTAGTTCTCTTTAATGTTTTATGAACTGCCCATTGATGGGACGATTTGTTAAAACAATCAGTGTTAACGTAATTGTCTCTGTCTGTACCTTTTGTATATCTGTGTGTTGTGTGCCTTCAAGCCGTTCCCAATTTATGGTGCCCCTCAAGTGACCCTATCATGGGGTTTTCTCTGCAAATTTCTTCAAGAGGATTTTCCATTACCATCCTCTGAGGCTGAGAGCATGTGACTTGCCCACCTTGGCAATCTTCCTGCCCATTCAAGAATGTGGGTGACTTCATCTGCCATCTGAGATAACAATCCTTGCATCCAGTGGCTGCTCCCATCTAGGCTAGGCTAGGCTAGCCTCTTCCCAGAAACCTTTTTTTATTGGAGCGTGTGCTTTGGTTATTTTTTTTTAAATTGTATGTTTTAAAATAATTTTATATTATTTTAATTGTGATTATCTTACTTGTTTAAAAGTGCACTGGTAGGTTTTAATTGACTCCCTTCTGTGAGCCGCCTCGAGTCCCACTCTGGGAGAAAGGCAGCATATAAATTAAGTAAATCCAAAGACAGTGCACCCAATGATTTATTGTTGTTGTTGTTGTTGTTTCTTTCCCACCCCTCCTCAAGGCTCAAGGCAGGGTACAACATATTAAAATACAAACAATTAAAAACACATAAACCCACAGTTAAAATACAACACTATAAAATCATTAAAATACACTCATAAGAGTACATATACATTTAAAAAGCCATAATTTAAAATTGACTGGGTAGGCAGCCTGCAGCCTTCTAAGTAGTAATAGTATAGTAGGAGTAGGAGTTGTTGTTGTTGTTGTCACAGGCAAACAGGAGAAAGAAATTGAAGATGTTAGGCTGGCACCTCCTCCTTTGACCATGCAGTCACAGGGAAGATTTTAAAGAAAGAAAAACAAAGCCTCCAACAAAGGTAAAACTTTTTTTCTAATATTAGCACTGATGGGCATGCTTTACCTCTACACCCCCTTCTCTACCTACATAGGAGCTTGTGGCTTCACAAAACAAGGAGACATGCTGGATTCCAAGGAAACATCTTCCTTGAATTGCAAATGGACATTGAATTTCCTTAACTTTGAAAATCTATCAGTGACCACATATGGCCAAAGGGGTTGGTGCCAGCCTGCAGATAGCCCTCCCTACCATCTGAACTAAGGCCAGAAACAGAAAATGCAGGCCTAGGACTAACATCTTCAATTTCTTTCTCCTGCATGACTGATGAAGAAGCCAGTGTGACTTTGAAAGCTTGCAACATCTAATTGTGCATTTTGCTTGTCCAATAAAGGTATCATTGTTTGGATGTTATTGGATTTGCTATATGGCCAACACAGCTACCCCTAGATAGTCTAAGGGGGTGGGGCTTGAGTCATCTGCTTGGGGGCAGAGCTAGAAGTGCATAGTTCTATATAACTGCTTTCCAGCTTTCAGTTCAATCTCTGATGGGGTACAGCATGAACAGTCATAAGAAGAGTTGAACAGGGCTCAGCTAAAAGGCAAGGCCAACAGCTGTGCTGTGTGGGTGTAGTGGAAGGTGCAGTATAAAGTAAGCTTGTATCTGTTGGGTAAATCTCCCTAGACCTGGAAAATCTTTTGGGATAGCTTTTTTTTTTTGGGGGGGGGGGCGTGATGATGGTGTTAAGGTTGTTATGGGATAAGGCTGTTTGATTGTGGAAGTTGTTTTCAGATGCTCCAGAGAATAGGACGTGGAGCAATAGATTCAAACTACAGGAAAAGAGTTTCCACCTGAACATGAGGAGGAACTTCCTGACAGTAAGAGCTCTTTGACAGCGGAACACACTCCCTCAGAGAGTGGTGGAGTCTCCTTTGGAGGTCTTTAAGCAGAGGCTGGATGGCCATTTCTCAAGGATGCTTTGATTGTGAGTTCCTGCACGGCAGAGGGCTGGACTGCATGGCTCTTGAGGTCTCTTCCAACTCTATGATTCTATACTTTCTGCGTTCCATTCTTTTCATTTCTTGTAAAGCTGACATTACCAGGGTTGCTTGCGACACTGAAAAACTGTAGGAAAGGGCAGGCAGAAACAAGTGTCTATTTTCTGTTCTATTCTATTGGTATGACATTTCCAAACTGGTTCTTCTTACTGGTTTCTCATAGTGGCTTACCATTTTCTCCCGCTATACCTTATCGATGCTATCCAAAATGCTGAACTTCATTAAAAGAAATGGGGTTCAGCACCTTAGACATTTCCTCTGAAGTCTGAATTCTGACCAGAGTGGATTCCCTGTTCCTCTAACACTGACTCTACCAGCCTCCACTAAGCTTCATCCCATCTTAAGAGTTGGAATTGCTACTTATTCACCGAAGACTTTGGCCTGTTACAGACTGCCAAAATAAAGCTGCTTCGGGTCTCTTTGGAGGTATGCTCTTTAAATGATGCATGGGTCCTAAGAGTCTGGAGGTCGCGCCAAAGTCACACTCCATTCCTAAGCATAGGAGTGCAGCTTTGAGACTCTTAGGATGCATGCATCATTTAAACAGCATACCTCCAAAGAGACCCGAAGCAGCTTTATTTTGGCAGTCTGTAACAGGCCTTTGTTGGTTTTTTCAGGGCTTGCTCCGTTTGAAGGCTTTTCTCCCTGTTTGGAACACAAACCAAAGATGGACGAGGAAGACCCAAAGGAGGCCAACGAAGAGAATTCTGGGATGACCAGCTCAGCAGGTAGGCTCCTCTTTTTGCTGTTGGTTGAGAAATAAACTGTTTACAAGTGCTATATTTTCAAATGATAAACCAAACAAACAAAAAACATGGAGTCAGCAGATGGTGGTTCACCTTTCAACAGGCATTGAATCCACTCTGGATTCTAGTCTGAATTCCAAAGGCACTAGCCAAATTGCTGAGCCTTCCTTCGCTTTCCAAAAATAGGCTCAGCACCTTTCTTGGATAATGCTTTTATAGTTCAGGCTAAAACATGGAATGAGTTCACTATCCTACTGACATGGAAGTCATCAGCTGCCACTTGCATGAAATCTATGCCTCTCTGCAAGTGAAGCTGAATTGGAAGGGGTCTGGGAGATCATATAGTCCAACCTCCTCTCCCATTTTAAAGCTGCTATTGTTGTTCTTGTAGTAGTTATGCACTTTCGAGTTTCTTTCAGCTTATGACAACCCGAAGGTGAACCTATTTTGGGATTTCCCTGGCAAGATTTGGTCAGAGGATGTTTGCCATTGCCTTCCTCTGAGGCTGAGAGAGTGTCACTTGTCGAGCAGGGAATTGAACCCTGGTCTCCAGAGTCATAGTCTAACATTCAAACCATGTTGGTCAGTAGTCTGGGATTCTGGGAGCTGAAGTTCAAGATCTCTTAAAGAGCACCGTTTGGGGACCACTGGTTTTAAGGAACCTTGCCTTTTTGCTAAACTGTGTGAGAATTGGCAGGACAGAGGCCAAAGTTTCACACCAGCGTGAACACCACATTACCCACGGAAGTAGTGAGTTGTGTACTGTTTGATATGACGGCTTAAATCTAATTGTTAGTCCCAACTAAAGTGGATCCATTGACTCAATGGGGCTTGCCTAAGTGTTGACTTAATACATTCCCATTGATTCAGTAGTCTGTTCGAGTGAGGACTAAAAATCTGATTTAGACTTCAAAGATATAGCCGTATTAGTCTGTAGATTCAGTATGTATTGTATTGCATTGCATTGCAATGGTTTGTGTTGGACTGGATGGCAATTCATTATTATATTTACTTCCTGCCCATTTCCCAAAGTTAGGGTTCTAGGCAGCTTGGAAGATAAAAAGAAATACATGTAAAAATCAATGTAAAAAACAAACAAGCAAAAAAAAAAAAAACCTTGCCAAGAAAACCCCTTTGGGTCACCATAATTTGGAAATGATTTCAAGGCACACAACAACAGCAGGAGACAACAGACCTTTTTTGTTGTTGTCAACAGCAAGAATGGGAAATGCAAAAAGGGCATTCTAATGTCTTATAGTATTAAAACCATCCAAAATATTTCTATTAAAGTGCAAGGGATAAAAATAGTACAACAGACTTAGAAAATCCTTTTTCATGTAGAAACAATTCCCAAAGACCTGTTGAATCCTTACCTGTTAACAAATGTACAGCAATGGAGGAGGCACTTGATTCTCTCTCTGAAGGACCTCTCGGAGCCTGAGAGCAACCACCAAGGTCATGCTGGCATACATTACTCTTTTTCTGCTTAAGGTTCCTCAATGTGATGTAGTGGTTCGGGTGCTGGGCCACAACTCTGGGAGATCAAGGTTTGAACATTGCCAAGAAAACCCCACAATAGTGTTGTCATAAGTCAGGAACAAAGGCACACAATAACAGTAAGTTTCCTTTTCCTATGGGAGAAGGTCTAGTCACTTCCTGGAATATGATTGTCCTGCCTCAAAGAGCCCATTGAAAGAATGTCTTCTTGGTTTTTCAGAGCCTGGTATCTCCAGTCATCTAGAGCCCCTCATGAAGCAAGAGACACAAACAGAAGATGAAGAAGGCCAAAAGAAAGTCACAGAGGAGCGTTCTGAGACTGTGGCCCCAGTGGGTAAGGTTCACTCAATCCTTGACTGACAACCTAAACATGAGTATCCAGTGAGCAGAAATTATTTGCTCTTACATGTTCTATTAAGGCCTTTCCCATCCATTGAAACTCCAAAACGGTGGGGAATGACAAGTCTAAAGGGCCATGCCCTCAACAGTTGTATTAGTATAGGTGTGTTGGTAAGTTCCAATGACTTCACCTCTGTCTTGAAAGTATAAAGGGTCTCGTCACCCCCAGGAAAGGCTGAAGGAAGATTGATGTGCAGAATCAAGTATGCAAACATAACCCATCTCCCTCCTACCAAAGCTATGAGAATTGTCTGTGCAGATTAGCAACAGTGGAAAATTCACTTCTCCAGTATATTCTCAGTATTCCTCTCTTTTCCCAGCCTCGAACTGCCAAACAAATTAATGGGCAAAAATATCAGGAGATACTTGCCCTGATGTTACCCCCACTAGGTCACTGAATAGCTGTTAATGTTCGGTCATGTTGCTTGCAACAATTCTAAAACCCAGTCAGCCTGATAGACTCACTACATCCCAGCATTTTTCTTATTGTCAAAAAATGATACACAGCATATCCTCCAATGCTTCCTGGAGCAGTGTTTTTATCCTAAATATCTCTGTACCTCTCCCCCCGCCAGCTCACCCCATCTCAGTTTTTAGCTGAAAGGTGAGATGCCTATCTTCCCACCCTGATTCACTTCCTGATTAATCAAATTGGTCCAGAAGAGCCAAGCTGATTCAAGCTGAGGATTAAGCAGGAACAGAGAAAGGGGGATCTGTCCAGGAGCAGCATGCAGGACATAGGGGACCAATCTGCCCTTTTTCTTCCCTGTCCAGTCATGGTACGAGGACCTTCTTTGACATGGGGCTTCCATGTTGCAGGGTGGGCTTTGAATCTACAGTTAGCCCTCCACATTCACTGGGGTTAGGAGCAAAGCGGAAAAACCACAAATAAACAAACATTACTTTTTTACCTCTCTGGGTCCTCCAGCAGAACCCTATGGTCAACATCTGCCAGAATTTGTCCATAGAATCATGCTGGAGGACTTGTAAATGCCTAGAGAAATGTTTTCTCTAAGAACGTCTAGGTTCCCCAATGCAACTTTATGGTCAACTTCTTGCATTAGATGACCTAGAGCAGGGGTTCCCAACCTCTTTGACTCATGGAGCCCAAAGGGCTCCATGGAGCACAGGTTGGGAATCTCTGACCTAGAGATTCCTAGAGATAACATGTTAATCAAAGTCACACATAATCAAAGCCTCAAAAGACAAAGCTCCAAATGTGGGGGGCCAACTATATTCCCTTTGAAACTGCTCAAATATTGTGATAATAAGCACACTTTTGTAGAATGTTTTCTCTAGGAATCTCTAGGTCCTCCAGTTCATCTCTGTGATCAACATCCCACAGAATTTGTCTAGAGGACCTAGTGATTCCTACAATGAACATGTTAATCAAATCCGCAAATAATCATATCCACAAAAGTCAAAGCCGCAAACATGGAGGGCTGACTGTACTCTTAGTTCAGACTTTAAAGGAGCTATCCAAGCTGCTGAGTTCTATCCCCTAAATTGGATCAGCATAATAGATAGACAAACTCTACGCCGATAATTTCAACACCTTGGATAGCTCCAAGCCAGAGGTAGATTAACCTTTTCATGCAAACTGTCAGCCAACCAATGCTTTCCTGATTGTTCTTCCCCAATCTTGAGGCCTAATGGGACCATGACATAGAATGAAGCGCCCCCCCCCTTCTTATATGTTTGATTCTTCTGTGTTCAAGGTAACATGTGTGGGATTAATGTAAGTGCACAATAGTCTGTTGAGAGAAGGTATGAAGGAGGATGAAGAGCTTGAAGACTCCCAAAGCCGAGCTTAGAAACATTACTTTTTTTGGACTACAGTTGGCCCTGCTTATCTGTGGATTCAATCATCCACAGCCTGAAAATATTCAAAAACATAAATTCCCGAAAGCAAATCTTGATTTGCCATTTTATATAAGGGACACCATTTTACTACACTATTATATATAATGGGATTTCAGCATTCATGGATGCCCTCGGCAGATACCAAGGGCCCACCATACAACTCTCTTTCAGTCAGTGTTTTCCAAGCTCTGATCCAAAGACCTTCATGGTGGGAGTTGATTTCAGTCTGATAATGGACCCTTGGTATCCATTAGCATTTGGTTCCAGGACCACCCCATGGACACCAAAATCCATGGATGCTCAAGTTTTTTTATATACAGTGTCCCTTATATAAAATGACAAAATCAAGGTTTGATTCTTGGAATGTTTAAAAAATATTTTCAAGCTATGGATGGTTGAATCTGTGGATTCAGAAACTGTGGGTATGGAGGGTCAATTGTACTACGCAGTGTTGGTTCAGTTAAGAGCCTCTATTTTTGTATGTAGAAAAATGCTGTCCTCTCCTTTTGTTTTCATTTTGTCATTTGCAACAACTAATATCAGGTTTTCTGTTCTCTTGGGCAATTTACCAGCAGTCTCTCTGTTCTCAGTGTAGAATGAGCCTCAGAAAGGAAAATACAGTCCGTCCTCGCCTTACGCGGGGGATCCGTTCCAGATCCCGCCGCGTAAGGCGAATTCCGCCTGTGCTCGAGCCCCATTGGAAACAATGGGGCTCATGCGTGGCGGCGCGGCGGCACAGGAGCGTGCGGGGCGCAACGGGCGCGCGCGCCCATTCAATTGAATGGGACGCGCCACCCCTTCCGCCCCATGCGCGCCCCGCGGCTTGAGCGCATATGCTCAAGGCCGCGTATGGCGCGGGCGCGCTGTAGCTAATTTTCCAGGAGTGTTCACACAGGGGGAGAATTCATTTAAACAGTTGGGAGTATGAAAATAACTTGTGCTGAGCTGGATGACTTAACTGTATGTTCAAATTATTCACACAGTAACAAAACGATTTACCTGCTTGGAATGTGGAAAGAGCTTCCGTGAGCGCCCCAGCCTGACTTCACATCAAAGAATCCACACGGGTGAAAAACCATATAAATGTCCGGTCTGTGGGAAGTGCTTCCGCACTAGCAGAAACCTCCGCTTCCATCAACGAATCCATACAGATGAGAAACCATTTAAATGTTCCGAGTGTGGCAAGGGCTTCCGTACTAGCAAAGCCCTCAGTGTCCATCAAAGAACTCACACAGGGGAGAAACCCTTTAAATGTTTGGAGTGTGGAAAGTGCTTCAGTCAGAAGACAAATCTCACGTGTCATCAAAGAACCCATACTGGAGAGAAACCACATAAATGCTTGGAGTGCGGCAAGAGCTTCCACCAGAAGACTAATCTCACTTACCATCAAAGGATCCACACAGGGGAAAAGCCATATCAGTGTGCAGTGTGTGGGAAAAGATTTGGTCATATTGTGAGTCTCACTGACCATAAGCGACTTCACACAGGAGAAAAACCCTATAAATGTTTGGTGTGTGGAAAGGATTTCACTACGAGCAAATACCTCAGTTATCATCAAAGAATCCACACTGGAGAGAAACCGTTCAAATGTTTGGAGTGTGGAGAGAGCTTCTGTTGGGCTAACGCTCTTACTTTACATCAACGACTTCACACAGGGGAGAAACCTTATAAATGCTTAGAGTGTGGAAAGGGCTTTTGTGAGAGCACCAGCCTTACTTCACATCAAGCCATCCACACTGGGGCCAAACCATACCAGTGCCTAGAGTGTGGGAAAAGCTTGAGCAGTAAAAAATCTTTAACATCACACCAGCGCATTCACACTGGGGAGAAACCATACAAATGCCTGGAATGTGGGAAAAGCTTCAGTATGAGTACCAATCTCACCTCGCACCAAAGAATTCACACAGGGGAGAAACCATTTAAGTGTCTTGAGTGTGGCAAGTGGTTTAGCCACAAAACGAACCTTACTTCCCATCAAAGAACTCATACAGGGGAGAAGCCATATAAATGTCCAGAGTGCGGAAAGAGCTTTGGCCACAGAGCACACCTTAGTAATCATCAAAGAACTCACACAAGAGTCAAACCATATCAGTGCTTGCAGTGCGGAAAGAGCTTTGGTGTGAGCACAAGTCTCCGTAAACATGAAAGAACCCACCGTGTGGAAAAGCCAAATGAATCCATCAATACGAATGTAAATAGTTCTCCAATCAAAGTTGAATCTTCCATAGATGTCAAAAAACCCATAGAGAAGGAATCATAGGTGTGAAAGGATTGTAGAATAATTTTCAGTGGGTAAATACATTGACATTCCACAGAATCTAGATGTGCTACTAGTGAGCTAGACCTCAGGAGTACATCTAGGTACCCAGCATTTTTTCAGTGAGACCCTCATTCCTCTGTACACCTATATGCAGCCTGTACCTGATACAGCCCTACTCCAAGAGGAGGTGATACTATTGGTGTCTAGGAGTATGCTATAGCAGCTTTGGCTATTGTATCAGCTTCGTCTTTCAGTGAGCAACTATAGCTGGTCTCTATTGCTTCAGACTACAGTCCCTCCCAGGATACGTTTTTGTAGTATAGTCTACATAGGATCAGTCTGAAAGCTACTCTTTAGTCCTATGGTTCTCAGATTTTTTTTGCCATTGTAACCCCCTTTACATCTATATCCAGACCCCCGCTACCCATTTATATACGTAGTATTTGAATTAAAATGTTTTCTTGGTTTGGGTTGCTTATTGTAGTTCACACATTTGTGTATGTTCATCTTTTAAAATCAGGATAAAGCTCTCTTCCTCCTCCCTCAGGCAGAGGCTTCGGGCATCCTCCTTGCATATCTCTTTCCTCCAGGACAGAAAAGATTTGGGAAGAAGAGCCCTTAAGCATCTCTCCCTCCTATAGGTCCCATCCCATATTTTGAAAACCACTGCTTTAGTCCAAGACTTTCATGTTACTGACTGGGGTGAGGATGGAAGGGAAGAATATAATTGCAATTCTCTATCACTTGCATTGGGTCATTGATTGTCAGAAGCTCCATTTCAAGTGTGGGTTTTTCCTTTTAAAGCCCCAAACCACTAGATTTCCATACGAAGCCCATCTGCCAACTCTTCAGGTCATATTCTGAGATGCTACAACACAGCAGCTGTGTACCATAGAGCAGAGGCCTATGTGTGGTGACACCAACACACTATATAGTTTGCCCTGCCAAAGGCAGGTTAAAAAACATTGCAACTCCCCTTTTGTCAGCCTGCTAAGTTGTATGTCTGTTCGGTGAATATTTTAGGTAGTTTTTCATCATTCTTGAAGTTAGTTTCTTTTGTGATTTTGATTTGACTGTTCTTCTTAACCTCAGTTGTGACTGGTTTTTTACATAATGTTTTAATACTTTTATTATGTTATAAGCCCCCTTGGGTATGTTTGTAGAATCCTGGGGGGAAACACAAATAAATAAAACCTACCACTTCCTACCAGTGTCTTGTAAATATGTGTTTTGGGAAAAAGACAGCTGCCTGACATGATTCATTTCTCAAAGAAATCTCTGGCTTCTATTACATTGTGCAGGGTTCAAATCCCAGCACTATGACAATGATCCAGCCTTCTTTTGGGTTTCCTATCTGCTTTGCAACCATTTCTGCATTAGCCACCATCTACCCAGTGGAGCTCATATTTAAGTATGTACAGGATATTATGTGGCCATCCAGATGTGGTTGGACTTTGACTCCCAGCAGCCCTTGCCAGGATAGCCCGAGAGCTGCCATCCAACAACATCTGGAAGGCCACACTGTTGCCACCCCAAAGTATATAGGACAACATGGCAATACACCAGCAACATGATAATCATCATCACCGTCATAGTCAATTACCATCTGTTTAGGCAGCGATGTGGTGGGCTAGATTTATAACCTTGTGACTGTTGTGGTGAGCCAGCATGGCATAGTGGTTTGAGGGTTGGACTTTGGCTTCAGAGCCCAGGGTTCAATTCCTCGCTCAGCCATGAAACCCACTGAGTGACTTTCAGCAAGTCACATTCTCTCAGCCTCAGAGGAAGGCAAAGGAGAACCTCCTCTGAAGAAATCTTGCCAAGAAAACCGTGTGATAGGGTCACCGTTAAGTCAGAAATAACTTGCAGGGACCCAACTGTTGTGGCCCAATTGCCATGACTACAAATGCAACTAAAAGCCAGGCAGCTGTATCAAGGTAAGTAGCATTTTTGCCTTCAGTGGATAGTTAATGAAGAGACAGAAATCTGTGGCTGGTGCAGTTAACAAAGGAAATTGATCAGAAATGAATAGATGGTCTTGACTCGGAGGTAAGAAGAATATTGGCAGTGATTAGTCTTGATTCCCAATGAAATCCTGGGTTTTTGTATGTATCCCATGTGGGATCTTGTGGCCATTATTCGTATTTTGTTCATTTGTATCCTGCTTTTTCCCTAGCAGATGCTGGCCACTCTTTTTCCCTTCAAAGACCAGAGCAATGTTAATTGGAACATGGAGAAAGGCCCTCTCACCAGCCAGTGGGGGAAAGGCATGATATAGCTGTGTCTGGCTGTTCTTCTCTCCCTCTGAGGATATAGTGATGGTTGTTCAAACATGGAGAAAAAGCTTCTCATCAGTCATTGGGGGTAAGGCATGATAGAGCTGTGCCTGGCTGTTCTTTCCCTCTGAACCTGGAGTGATGTTTTCTTCAAACATGGAGAAATGGCCTCTAACCAGCTGTTGGGCCAAGGCACGATATAGCTGGGCCTCACTGCTCTTCTCTTCTGCTGAGGCTGGAATGATGGTTGTTGAAACATGAAGGGAAGCCTCTCATATTCCATAGCAATAGCAATAGCATTTATGTTACTGCACCCCTTCATATTGAACTACAGTAAGTAGTCACTAAGCAGTTTACAACGTGTTAGCTAATTCCCCCCAACAATCCTGGGAATACTGGGAACTGTAGTTTTGTGAGACATTTATCTTTCTTCATCAAGAGACCTCTGGTGCCACAATAAACTACAGTTTCCAGGATTCATTAACACTGACAGTTAAAACGGTCTCAAACTGGATTATTTCTGCAGTGTGTTTTGGACCTATGTTAAAACATCTAAGGGAGATGGGAGATAATCTGATATTCCTATTCTGAAGGTCATATACATGTTGTTTTTCTCTCCTCTTTCTTGTGTATTTCTCAGTATAAAAACAGAGAAGATCACTAAAGGAAGAATTTGGGGAGATTTGAATGAGGAGGAGTCTGGATAAAAAGGCAAAATAGCGTGTACTTATTATTGAAACCCACATCTCTGAATATATATTACAAAGATTATATGAAACATTAAAACAGTAATGTATTTCTGCTAACAATTGAATCTTCCTCACTAGTAATTTAAACTCTTGATTTAAATAATTAAAACTGTGTCCTTCAAAAAGGAGGAGGACCTAAGGCATTTTTATTTAAATCTAACTGACCCTGATCTAAACCAAGGGCTCAAAAAGTTACCCTTTGGAATTATAACTCGGAGAATCACACACACATCCTGACCAGCAAAGCCAGTTGTGACCATGCTAGCTGGGGTGTCTGGAAGCTATGGTCCAATTGTAATGTTCATATCTACAAGATCCCTTCATATACTCATTTTCAAGACTAGAACGGCTACGTCTTTGAATCCTAAAAGAGTTGGTTGCCCTCAGGTTGGTTGTCCTCGGTGGCAGACATTGTCCTATTGCCAGTGTTGGAGTAAAATCTAGTCTAGTTTGCTGCCACATTTAGAACTGGAGAAACAGTAATTGGGAAGCACTCAGGTGGTGAATATATACCTCATCCCTTTGAGCATCTCCTCCACATCTCATCTGTTTGAGCTCTGCCAGTCTATTCTGCCTTGGTCAGGCCTCACCTGGAATACTGTGTCCAATTCTGGACACCACAATTCAAAAAGGATGTTGACAAATTGGAGCATTCCAAAGGAGGGCCACCAAAATGGTGAAGGGTCTGGAAACCATGCCTTATGAGGAAAGAGGGATCTGAGTATGTTTAGCCTGGCAAAAGGACAGCTAAGAGGTGATAAGAGCTCTGCTCCACTCTGGGCCCACAACAAACTCCACCTCCCAGAATTCCATAGCCTTGAGCCAGGGCAGTTGAAGCGGTGCCAAACCGGGTTATTTCTCCAGTGTGGATGCAGCCTAACTGCATTCACTCCAAGTTTTCATGGAACTGTCCAAGGTGCTGGATCTTATTCCCAAACATGAACAGCTCCATGCAGAGCAGCTTTAAGGTTAGCTGAAACCTGGAATGGTTTGGATAAGGGACCCACCACAAGCTGCCACTGCTGACCAGAACACTTTGCAGAACAGACTAAAATCTCCCTTCACCTTTCTAGTCCACAAAACCCCATGATAGGATCGCCTTAGGGTCGGTCATGACTTGATGGCAACCCACAACAACATGACACCCATGAGGGTGACCTTGGACAAGTCACACTCTCTCCGCCTCAGAGGAAGGCCATGGCAAACTCCTTCTGACCAAATCTTGCCAAGAAAACCCCAGGATAGGCTTGCCTTAGGCTCAGCAATGACTTGAGCACACTTTATGAAGCCCACTTGGTCACCTTGGGCAAGCCACAGTCTCTCGGCTTCAGAGGAAGGCCATGGAAACCTCCTCTTACCCAGAAAGCCCCATGACAACGTTGCCCTAAGTCAGTAACAACTTGAAGGCACACCACAAGAACATGAAACCCACTGAGGGTGTCCTTGGGCAAGTCATACTTTCTCAACCGCTGCAGGAGGTCATGGCAACCCTCCTCTGAAGAAATCCTGCTCCCCCCAAAACATGATAGGGCTGCCTTAAGTCAGTTACGACTTGAAGGCACACCAGCAATAACTCTACACACAATGATTCCCAAACTTTGGTCCTCCAGTTCTTTTGGACTTCAGCTCCCAGAATCCCTGAGGCCAAGATGGCTGAGGCTTCTGGGAGATGAAATCAAAAACAAAAACAAAAACCCCTGAAGAACCAGAATTGTTCTATTCTAAACAATGGAGCTAGTCCTCCTTGACTGAGGGAGGGAGGGAGAGAGAGAGAGAGACAATGGCAGGGGAAGGGGAGGGGGCATCAGAACGGAGCAACCCCGAATGTTCCAGAAGGTGACCAATGGTCAAAAAGCGACGGTTGGAAGAGAAGGAGGAAGAGGCGGAGTCAGGCCCGCGCATGCGTGCTGTTGAACTCTTTCCTGCAAAATTTCTGCTCAGACGCACACACAGCATGACTAGAGACAGTCCCGCCTCAGGCGGAGGCAGTGGCGGTGGCGGGCCTCCTCCTCCTGCTCCTCCTTTGGGTACGTCCCACTCATCCCCTCGCAGCAGGGCCTCGTCCCAACCCAACAGCGGAGGAGGAGGAGTTGGAAGTGGCCAGCCACCATCTTCCTCCTCATGTTCCCACGAGGACCACCGCCGTGAGCTGGAGGCGCTCCGTTCAGAGCTGGAGGCCGAGCGCCTCCGCTCTCAGGAGAACCGCCGCCGCTTCTCCCTGGAGGCCCGTGAGCTGCGCGAGACAGCCGAGCGAGAGCGCCAGCGCCTGTCTGACCAGCTTCGCTCCAAGTGGGAGCAGCAGCGGGCCCGTGAGCTCCACCAGCTGAAGGAGGAAGGGATGAGAGAGCGTGAGGCTGAGATCCGGCAGCTCCTCCGCTGGAAGGAGGCTGAGCTCAGGGAGGCCCAGGAGCTGCTCCAGAGGGAGAGGGACTCCGCCATGAGACATGCCCGCGAACTCCAGCGCCAGTTGGCCGAGGAGTTAGTCAACCGAGGAGGAGGCCCAAAAAGTGGAGGAGGAGGCCCAGGGCCTGGCCTGAGCAGCGAAGGTCGCGCCAAGCTCCAAGAAGTCCTGGGCAAGCTCCGCTGGGAGGTCGACAGCGAGCAGGCCGTTCGTATTCGCCACCTCAAAGCCGAGCTGGAGCTAGAGAGGAGCCTCTTCCTCAAGTACATCCTCCAGCGCTTCGAAGGGGACCAGGCCTCGGCACCGGGGGGCCCTCAGAGAGCCACCAACAAACAGGCCTCTTCTAACAGTAGCGGCCCCAAACCAGCCAAGCGTAGGCCTCGGTCCCTGGAGAGCCTGGTGGCCGCCTGTTGCGCAGCTTCTAAATCCCGCTCTGTGGACAGCAACCTGAACCACCAGTGCCAGTCCCCTGAAGAGCAACAACAGCAGCAGGCCTTGCTCCTCTGGCAAGAAGAGAACAACGTGGAGAGCAAGGCCGACTGCTCCCAGAAGCAGCAGTTGGTGCCTGGGAATGCTTTGGACAAAGAGGGGCTCTTGGAGGACTCAGCTAAACAGGATGAGTCTGAGGACGCACCCCCAGAAGGGAAAGTTAATGTCTTAGGGCCTTTAGATGTTGCTAAGGATCAGCCACAGCAGGAGCTCCAGACCCCGGAGTGGCTGTCAGGCAGCAATTATGACCGGCTGATGAGGCAGAACGCAGACCTCTTGGAAGCTCTGGCAGGTCTGGAGCAAAGGTGCACCCATCTCAAGGAGGAGAACAGCCTGCTGAGGAAAAGCAGCTTCCCTGAAATGAAGGACAAAGTGAAGCGGCTGAAAAGGAAGAACGCTGAGCTGGCGAGCATCGCCAAGAGGCTGGAGGAAAGGGCCATGAGACTCCAAGAATCCAGCCTCAGAATCGGCCACGGCCCAATCCCCTTGGCCATGAGTTGCTCGGATATGGACCTGTACAAGACTTCCTTTGCTCGGCAGCGGGCCAAAGACCTGAGTGAGCAAGCTGGTATCCTGTTTACTAAAGACAAACAGTTGGACGCCTTACAGAGAGAATGTTGGGAGCTGCATGCCAAACTGTCTGCAAGCAAGGAGAACAGCTCTTTGCTCAACATCTATGATTTTGATCGCTTGCTGAGAGAATCTCAGAGAGAAATCCTGCGATTACAGAGACAGATTATGCTTAAGAATCTGAGGGAATCTCTCCAGCAGTCTAAAGTGAGTTCAGATTATACTGGTAACATACAGGAAATACCGTTAGAGACACATTTGCAGGATGCATCTTTGCCAAAGCAGGTATCACAAGCAGAGAATACATTCGTAAAAAACCCAGAACTGGAATCGCAGCCAGCTGGAAATGGCACTCAGAACGATGGAAACAGCCTTTTACAAACAGATTCAGATAGTGTATATCACTTACAAGTATTAAAAGAGAAGCTTTCTGAAAAAAGCAAACAGTGTGAAACTCTTGAACACGAAATGGAGGAAAAGCAAAAGAGATATGACGATCTGGAATTGCAGCTTAAAGAAGTATTGAAGGAAAATGTCAGGATTACTGAGGAAAACTCTCAATTCCAAAAGAAGAATGAATGGATAGAGAAGATTGAAAATGAAAATGCTGAAATCAAGAGGAAATTGATTCAGGCAACTAA
Organism: Sceloporus occidentalis; assembly: GCA_023333645.1. Lineage (NCBI taxonomy): Eukaryota > Metazoa > Chordata > Lepidosauria > Squamata > Phrynosomatidae > Sceloporus > Sceloporus occidentalis. The sequence continues at coordinate 7,968,528 of JALMGF010000001.1, read as the reverse complement.
TGATCGCAATTCTGCTGTCCAGTCAACTAAGGGACTTGAAAGCAAAGTGGAGAATTTAGAACAAGTAATTAACAACTTGAAAGAGATAGCGGAAAGACGACGACAGTTAGCATCCAAACATGAGGAAACCTTATTAGTGCTACAGAAGAAAGAGGAAGAAATACGTCAGCTCCAGAAAATCCAAACAGAAACAAAAAGAGAAAATGAAGAAGCAGTACAACTACTTCAACATCAAGTAAAAGAATTAGAAAACCAATGTCATAGTCAGACTAAACACTTTGATCTTTTGGCTCAAGAACTGCAGAATAAGAAATCTGGATCTCTGAAAGCAGAGTTATTTCATGCAACCTACAGTTCTACATCCATAATCTGCCAAGAAAAATGGAACGACGATAGCTGTCACAATTTCCACCATGGTAAGAACATAAATGATAAAGACTCTGCTTCTATAGATTGTACTGGTCTGCCAGAAACAGCTAAAGAGCTAGAATCACACTCAGACTCATCTGAATCTGATTCCAAGCAGAATAACTCTAAATCCTCTTTTAATCGAGAAGAAGATATAGTAGGTGAAGCAGAAGAACTGGAGACAAATAAGGTTTCTGTAAACCTTGAGCTGGAAAACCCAGGCCCTGCAAAACTTCGCGTCTTTTTAGCACGATACAGCTATGATCCTTTTGACGGCCCTAACAAGAATCCTGAGGCAGAGCTTCCCCTCACAGCTGGAGAGTATGTTTATATCTGTGGGGACATGGATGAAGATGGCTTCTATGAAGGGGAGCTGATGGATGGCAGAAGAGGCATGGTACCTTCAAATTTGGTAGAAGAAGTTTCAGGTAATGACCTAATAAGTTTTGTTCCATCGGAGGCAACTGACATATCTTATCGTTGCTGTCATGAAATTGGTTGCCCCTGCCAAAATGCTAGCAGTGAAGAAAAGAGTGACAGCCCTGACGAAGACGTGTGTGTTAATCTCTTGTCCAACGGACTGGGAAGAGGACCGTGTGGTGACCAGACAGCCGTGCCTTATCCCCAGAATCTGACTCTTATCAGACAGTCTGCTACATCCATTGTCATAGGCTGGGATCCGCCCCCTATACTAGACAACTGTGGGGAAGTGCATAGCTATAACATCTATATAAATGGAGATTTATGCTGCAATGTGAAGCCCAGCAGCCAGATGAAAGCTGTGATTGAGAACCTGGACCTAAAGACTCGTTCCTATCGGATTTCAGTGGAAAGTGTGACGGACAAAGGAAATTCCGATAAGTTACAATGTACTTTCCTTATAGGAAATAGTTTCCATATTTCACCGACCCTCTTGGAGATTCGGGACTACACTGCAACATCTGCAGAAATCACTTGGTTGCCAAGTAATAGCAACTATAATCATACAATATATCTTAATGAAAAAGAATATGATATAACAAAGGCAGGGATCTATTGGTATACTTTCCGGAACCTGAAACCTAACAGCCAGTACAATATAAAAGTAGAAACTCGGGCTCCTCATGAAGAGCTGTTTCCTCGAGGCCACTTGGAACAGAAATCGAGCGTAATTACATTTACTACCCTGTTAGCAGGGCCACCTAACGCTCCCCTGGATGTCCAAGTTCAGCCCAGTTCTTCTGCAGGGTTTCTCATTATTAGCTGGCTACCAGTAACAATTGACAAAGTGGGATCATCCAATGGGGTAAAAGTCACTGGCTATGCTATTTATATAAATGGAAAGAAAGTAACACAAGTTATGTCGCCAACGGCTGGAAGTGTTTCATTAGCGGCATCTCAGCTCCTTATGTTTCACGGATCCTGGAAGGTTTCTGTAAGAACGCTGTCCCCCTTCGGAGAGTCTGTGGATTCTGTTCCTGCTTTAATTCCACCGGTTTTATTGCACATACCTCATTCTCTATTGTCAAAACCTGTTCCCTGCCTCCAGGCTCCCGAGTCTGAAGATGGACCTTTTTACTCCCACCTGCCCAGTGCAGATAACAATTTCACAATTCACTTTACTTCTAACTGCAAAGAGCCAGACACTGCCATACCAGGGAACATTACTCAGAATCAGGGATCCTCTTCTGTGCGGTCAACTTCTCACCGCGCAAGAAGTGGAGATAAGGGTTATTCCAACCCACCTACCTCTCTTTGGAAGCAGTCTTCAGAACATGTTTTCCCTGCATCGGGATGTGGGGAATCGGCCAATTCTGTCAAAGCAGCATCGCACGTATTCGCTGAAGACACTCAGAAGGAATGGTCAGAAGAAAATTTGCATGGTAGAAACCCCACGTTTAAAAGCCAACCAGACAGCAAAAAGATCTGTGTTTATCCCGTCACCCAGTGTAGCAATATGACAGCAAACAATTCACCTTTGCAACATTATCCTGAGCATTCTGGCGCAGGTTCCTGGAGTCCTGAGTCCAGTGTCTTTTCAAAAGAGTTTATACCAAAGAAGGGTCTCTTTGAGAAGAAACCCTCTAACCTGAAGGTTTCTAAAATTGAAATGGAGCAAGTATCAAGAGCTGAAAGTTGGCAGACTATTCTTGGTGACCACAATTATAGTTCTGATCTCTCAGACATAGAGAAAGAGGAGAAGGACAGAGTGAAGTATGATGGTCAAGGAACTGAGAGGCTGCAGGAGAGGCCAACATCTCTGATAGAACTGACAAAAGATGACATTATAACCCTCGCTTTGAGAAAGAGCCAAACCACGTCTTCAGTGCCTAATTCAAGCACTCAAAGAAGCTTAATTTTTGGAGATACATTTAACGATGACTCGGAAAGATTGTTTGTAGCACTCTTTGACTATGATCCTGTAATAACGTCTCCTAATTCTGAGGCAGCTAGAGAGGAATTATCCTTTAAAGAGGGTCAGATTCTAAAAGTGATTGGAAACAAAGATGACAAGGGTTTTTACAGAGGCGAATGTGAAGAAAAACAAGGGTATATTCCTGGTCACATGGTGTCTGAAATTTACATTGAGAGTAAGGAAGTGAAGGAACACCTGCTAAAGAAAAGATACATTATGGATGAAAACTTATAAACAGGTTAGTGGATCTAGGTAGAGAGTGTAGCAGCAACGGATCAGGCCCCAGCTATAGCTATGAGATTGCTAGATCCTAAAAAGTGGGAGAAAAAAAATAGTTCAGTGTGAGTATAGAAAATTACCTTTAATTCACTGTTGAAATTCATGTATGAATAGGTTTCTTTTTAAAACAGGTTAGTTGTTGGTTTTAGATACACATTGTTTTCATTAAAATGCAAACTTGCACCCTTTCCCATTTCAGTGACACAGTTTGTTACTTTTTTGAAGGCGTATGCTACCCTGAGATCTTACGATCTTTTAATATGTGGTTGCTCTCAGGGAGACCTCTTATTAGGTTGTGTGCTTTGTTTATTTATTTATTTTAACTTTCATATGTTTTAAAAATTTTATACTGTTTTAAACCTTTATTGTGATTATTTTAATTGTGTTTGCTTTTAACTGATTTTGTCTGTAAGCTGCCTTGGTTCCCACTCTGGGAGAACGGCAGCATATAAGTGAAATGAAATAAATAGTAATACATAGTAAGATTTAAATATTTTACTTAAAAATGATAGAACAATTTTGTGTTACTGTTTTGGAAGATGTATGATTTCTGATGCTACTTACTTTTTTCATGTAATTTAGGTTAGATCTTCTCGATGGCGGACTGCTGCTCTGTGGATCAAAGCCATAATAAAAGACCGATTTGGGATGTGTCAATTTAAAAGATACGGCAATATTTTTACTAAAATATTCTTTTTATTAAACTGATTGATCATCCGTGCCAGTGCCTCTTTTGTTTTGTATTAATAAACAAAGGTATCATCATTTTCAGATGAAAAGGGAATGTCCATGGCAACAGGTCATACAGATTTAATTTAAAACAAGCAAAATAAAATACAGTTTTGTAAAATACTTGCAAGATTTTTTTAAACTTTAGGATCCTTGTGAGTGTACAGCATCTAGATGTACACACATACAACTGAGTTGTACACTCATACAACCCAACATTTTATTTGGGTTTTTGTCCACTTTTGGTAGCAAGCAAGCAGTTTAGTGCAGTAGTATTAAAACATTTTTATCCTTGGGACGCTCTCAGAGAATCATAGAATCGTAGAGTTGGAAGAGACCATAAGGGCCATCCAGTCCAACTCCATCCTGCCATGCAGGAACTCGCAATCAAAGCATCCCTAACAGATGGCCATCCAGTCTCTGTTTAAAGACCTCCAAAGAAGGAGACTCCACTACACTCCAAGGAAGGAGTGTGTTCCACTGTCAAACAGCCCTTACTGCCAGGCAGTTACTCCTAATGTTGAAGTGGAATCTCTTTTCCTGTAGCTTACATCCACTTCTCTGGGTCCTAGTCTCTGGAGCAGCAGAAAACAAGCTTGCTCCCTCCTCAATATGACATCCTTTCAAATATTTAAAAAGGCATGGTTTCCAGGCCCTTCACCATTTTAGTCGCCCTCCTTTGGACACGCTCCAGTTTCTCAACATACTTTTTGAATTGTAATGCCCAGAACTGGACACAGGATTATTTCAGGTGGGGCATGACCAAAGCAGAATAGAGTGGCACTATTATTTCCCTTGATCTAGACACTATACTTCTGTTGATGCAGCCTAGAATCGCATTGGCCTTTTTAGCTGATGCATCACACCACTGACTCATGTTCAACTTGGTGTCTACTAGGACTATTAGATCCCTTTCACATATATTGTTGTCAAGCCAGGTGTCCCCCATCCTATAATAGTGCATTTCATTGTAAAGAATTTCACTGGAAAGGATGAAGGACAGGAAAATGATGCCAAAACACGCTGTCATTTTTTCACCCAGGCTTTCAAAAAGGCCAGAAGCAGCCCCACAGCAGAGAGGATAGGGGTGGTCGGTGCTTTAGACTAAGGTTGACTAAGCTCCCGCCATTCGCCACTTTACTCAAAGGAGGTAGTGATTCCTATTTTGATAAAAGTTAAGGTACAGTACTTAAGTATGTGAATAAGTCAACCCAGTTTTTTTGGTCACGTTTTTGACTAAAATTGCTTATACATGAGTATATACAGTAAATAATCTTCCTCAGCCCTTTTTGGCCATCCTTTTTTAGCCACCTTCTTCTCTGCATTCTCCTTTCCGCCCACTCCCTCATTCAATGGGTCAAAGGCTTGGAGGAATTTGGTGGGGCAGAGCTGTATGTTTTGAGTCAAAAGATTCATTTAGCAAGATCCATGCTCTCTTCATACACAGAAATAAATCCTACTGAACTACTTTGCAATCCTTTAGCATTGCTTATTCACTGCTAGCCATTGCATGGATATGTATGTTGGAGGTTTTCTGCATTCACTTTCCACCAAATCTCCTCTTCTTTTGGTTCCTATCTCTCTTCCTCTGCTCCCATTCCCCACACTCTTGGAACAAAATATATAAGACACTAAATCCACACACTTAGTCACTAGATCGTTCCTCATTAGCCTTTAATGCCACTTCTTACCAACTTTTAATAAGCAAGATGTTTGAGGGGCAAGTAAACAACATGCATGTTGTAGATGATGGAAGGGGGCAGAAAACACATATACATATCATTCACAAAGTGTTATTTGAACAGACTCTAATATACAAGTGATGAGCTCTCATACTTTAGGACAGCCATTTCCAAACATACAGTTTCCAAACATGTTGAATTGCCAATGTACCCTTGGATAAATTGTATTATATCCCTTCTAGTCCATCTAGAGGGGAAAAATCCAGAATGGGGGCAGCACCTTTAAAGTACAAGAAAAGTACTAGCATAAATGGGAATAACCTGTTTCCCACAGTTTGAAGGAATTAATATTCAACCTCAACGTTGCAAGCTCATGAAACAACTAGTGGAATTTTAACATGAGGATCAATGGGTTTGACTCCTAAAGTCAACTATGGTAATTTTTAATACTGGTTGAGTCTCCCTTATTGAAAATGCTTAGGAATCTGGATTTTGGAAGATTTGTATATATATAAAATGAGGTCACTTGGAGATGGGACCCAGGTCTAAACAAAATTAATTTATGTTTCATATACACTTATACACATAGCCTGAAGGTAGTTTTGTACACAGAATCATAGAGTTGGAAGAGACCATAAAAGCCATCCACTCTAACCCCCTGCCATGCAGGAACTCACAATCAAAGCACCTCCAACAGATGGCCATCCAGCCTATGTTTAAAGACCACCAAGGAAGAAGACTCCAAAATTCTCCAAGGGAGTGTCTTCCACTGTCAAATAACTCTTTCTGTCAGGAGGTTCTTCCTAATGTTGATCTGGAATCTCTTTTCCTGTAGTTTGCATCCACTACTCTGGGTCCTATTCCCTGGAGCAGCAGAAAACAAGCTCGCTCCATCCTCAATGTGACACCCCTTCAAATACTTAAAGAGGACTATGCTATTATTGTTTTTTGTGGGTTTTTCAGGCTATGTGGCCATGTTCTAGAAGATTTTCTACCTGACATTTCGCCAGCATCTGTGGCTGGCATCTTCAGAGAAGTCTTCGACTTCACTATGATATTACCTCTTAACCATCTCTTCTCCAGGCTAAACATCCCCAGCTCCCTAAGTCGTTCCTCATAGGGCATGGTTTTCAGACCCTTCACCGTTTTGGTTGCCCTCCTCTGGAAATACTCTAGCTTGTCAACATCCTTTTTGAATTGTGGTGCCCAGAACTGGATACAGTATTCCAGAAGGGGCCTGACCAAAGCAGAATAGAGTGGCACTATTACTTCCCTTGATCTAGACACTATACTTCTATTGATGCAGCCTAGAATCGCATTGGTCTTTTTAGCTGCCGCATCACACTGTTGACTCATGTTCAATTCATGTTCAACATAATATTTTAAATATTTTTGTGCATGACATAAAGTTTGTGTACACTGAACCACCAGAAGGCAAAGGTGTCATCATCCCTGCTACTCAAGTGCACAATTTTGGATTTTGACATGCTTTGGATTTCGGAATTCCAGATACAAGAGACTCAACCTGTAATTAACTTCTTTTCCTTAATAGGAGCATACAGTTTTCACTGCAAAAATAATACATTAAGATAATAACATACAAAAGAGAATTTCAAACATACATTGTTCAGATTAAACTAGATAAAACTCTCAACTCCTATCTTTCAAGAAAGCAATACAAAATGTATTATTTAAACCTATACAGGATTTGAGACATCTATCGAACCTCTTTACTGTGTATATTTTTAGACATGGCAATAAATATTGTCCAGTAATTATTATGCATTTATTGAGAGGAAAAACTTGAATTATCCTTTCTTCCTCAATATTAAGTATTTTCAATCACACTTCATTAGGTAGAATTCAAATGCACCTGAGGAAGTAGACTTGAGTCTAGGAAAGCTCATGCTGCCAACTTCTTTCTTTTAGTTAGTCCCAAATGTGCTACAAGATCTCTCTAGATATTTCATTAGTTATTTCACCAAAGGAAACTGGTGAATATTTTCAGAAACAGAGGTTAGCAATCCCAATAACTGAATATCATTTTGAACTCAATGCTAAAAGAAGTTTGTGTTATCACAGTTTGCTCCATATTCCGAGGGATCAAATGATTGCTCCCCTACATTAGTCGCTTGATGAGGAGTGAGATGAATGTTCATATGGAAGCTCTCTCCACTCTCCAAACAGTTCAACGTCTTTTCCCGTGTGTGAGTTGCATAATGACGAGTGAGGTATCTCTTAAAACTGAAACATTTTCCACACTCAAGGCATCTAAATGGTTTCTCTCCCATGTGAGTTACTTGATGATGAATGTAGTTTTTCTTCCAGGTGAAATACTTTCCACACACCAAGCATACAAACTGTTTCTGTCCATTGTGAATGGCTTGGTGAGTAGTGAGTCGTGTCTTCTGAAAGAAGCTCTTTCCACACTCAAGACATTTATATGGCTTCTCCTTTGTGTGAATTGCTTGATGATGAGTGAGGCTTTTCTTCCAACAGAAGCTCTTTCCACACTCCAAGCATTTAAATGGTTTCTCCCCAGTGTGAGTTGTTTGATGATCAATGAGATGTTGCTCCAGCCAGAAGTTCTTTCCACACACCGGGCATTTGAATGATTTGTCTCCAGCATGAGTTTTGTGGTGACAAGTGAGGTGTATCTTCCGACTGAAACTCTTTCCACACTCCATGCATTTAAATGGTTTCTCCCTTGTGTGAATTATTTGATGGCGAGTGAGGTGTGTTTTCCGGCTGAAGCTCTTTCCACACTCTGTGCATTGAAATGGTTTCTCCCCAGTATGAATTGCCTGATGATAAACAAAGTGCGTTTTCCGACAAAAGCTCTTTCCACACTCCGAGCACTTAAATGGTTTCTCCCCAGTGTGAGATGCTTGATGATACGTAAGATTCATCTTCCGGCTGAAGCTCTTTCCACACTCTGAGCATTTATATGATTTCTCTCCTGTGTGAGTTGACTGATGAGAAGTGAGATATATCTTCTGACTGAAGCTCTTTCCACACTCTAAGCAACTAAATGGTTTCTCCCCAGTGTGAGTTGTTTCATGAAAAGTGAGACTTCCCTTCCAACTGAAACTCTTTCCACACTCGAAACATTTAAATGGTTTCTCCCCAGCATGGGTTCCTAGATGATATGTGAGATGTATCTTCTGAATGAAGCTCTTTCCACACTCCAAGCATTTAAATGGTTTTTTTCCTGTGTGAGTAGCTTGATGACAAATGAGGCTTCTCTTCCAAACAAAACCTTTCCCACACTCCAAGCAATTAAATGGTTTCTCCCCTGTGTGAGTTGCTTGATGACGAGTAAGCCTGACCTTCTGACTAAAACCTTTTCCACACTCCAAGCATTTAAATGGTTTCTCCACAATGTGGTTTGCTTGATGACGAGTGAGGTGTTCCTTCCGAAAGTAAGTCTTTCCACACTCCAAGCATTTAAATGGTTTCTCATCTTTGTGAGTTGCTTGATCATGACGGTAGTGTGATCACAAAGAGAGAGAAAATAGGTTGAGTTAGATTAAAGTTTTCATTAAATATTTAGTTTAAAGCCATAATATGCTTTTATAAAAACCCAGGATCTTCAATATGAGCTTCTTTTTACACTGTTAACTAACAAAACATGTTTTTACATAGCATCAACCAATCAAGACAGAAATATTTACTTATATAAGGATAAACATACAATTCTGGGCACCACATTTAAAGTGGGATGTTGACAAGCTTAAGCGTGTCCAAAGTAGGCAACCAAAATGTTGAAAATCATACCCTTTTAATAATAATAATAATTTAATTTATTTCTATACCGCTATTCCAGGGATCACAGCGGTGTACAACAGCAAGTAAAACATACATCACATCGTAAAAATACAACAATTTTTATGATATGATGTATGTTTTACTTGCTGTTGTACACCGCTGTGATCCCTGGAATAGCGGTATAGAAATATACCGCTATTCTTTGAGAAGAAACTTAGTAGGGTATGTTTAGCTTGGGGAGGAGAAGGTTAAGAGGTGACATGATAGCCATATTTAAATATTTGAAGGGATGTTATATTGAAGATGGAGCAAGCTTGTTTTCTGATGCTCCAGAGACTAGGACATAGAGCAAGGGATGCAAACTGCAGGAAAAGAGATTCCACCTAAAAGTTAGGAATAAGAGCTGACAATAAAAGCTATTCAACAGTGGAATACACTGCCTTGGAGAGTGGTGGTTTCTCCTTTTTTGAAGGCTTTTAAACAGAGGCTGGGCGGTCATCTGTTAGGGTGCTTTGACTGTGTATTCATTCATGGCAGGGGTTGGACTGCCATTGTTGGATAAATAATGGGAGCGCAAAATAGTTGACTCTTTAATAGAGCAGGAGATTAATTTTGTGGGACCTTGTTCTCATGTACAAAGATCCACAGAAGCAAGAATTTATATCCACAACACCAGTCCTCCATTCGTGTTAAATCAACCCAACAAAGGCTTCCTACAGGGTTTTCTTGGGAAGATTTGTTCAGAGGATGTTTGCCTTTGCCTTCCTCTGAAGCTGTGACTTGCCCAAGGTCAATCAGTGGGTTTCCATGATTGAGTGGGGATTCAAACCCTGGTCTCCAAACTCATAGTCCAGCCCTCAAACCTCTCTACCATGCTGGTCCATGCCTCAACAACTGCTCACCTCTTTCTTTCCCCTTGCAGGAAAGTTAGAGGAAATGAGGGAACCATTCCCTTCAAGTGCTCACCTTCCTTCTAGAACATTCAGGCTCTTTTTACATCTTTGGGTGACAAAAGAGAAAACAAGTGGACTCAGATGCAGTTGGAGTAAATCTGCAAGATGTGAGGCTTAGAGGAGGAGTTCCCCCTCGTTACTTTTCACCTGCTCTTAAATAATTTGTCATTTGGAATAGTCCTTGACAAAATCACCTCAGCAACAGTCAATGGAGGTAAAGAAAGTCTTCTGGGTGAGGGTATCTTTCAGAGAGGCCAGTCCTCCTCCCCGTGGACTTTACACAGCAGTGCCTTTGAGCCTGGCACCATCTGTTGTAGTGCTGACAATGATCTCTCAGCTTAGGGTTTTTGTGGGATGAGATCTCAGAAAATGGGCAGACTGGAACAGCATTTTTCAGCTTGCAGATGTATAGTTAGACTCCATTGCTTTTAGCACATGTAAAGTGATTTGATTAACCGCACGAAAGAGGGAAGCTTACCAAGAAAGGACAGAACCTCCATAGTCTCTTCCATCACTTCCTTATGAAGATCTCTCTGGCCTGGATCCAAGAGGGTCCACTCCTCCTCCGTGAAATACACAGCCACCTCTTCAAAGGTCATCTGAAGAAAGAAATTTTGTTTTTATTATTATCATTTATTTATTGAGCACCATGACTGTACCTGGTCTTTACAAATAAAAGACAAATGGAAAAAATAACTGGTTCCCTGCCCTCGGGCTTGAAATCTAATTAAGACATGACATAAGAGGAAAAGGGGATGGCAATGTGGTAGGGGATAAAGTCCAGCAGATACTGCCTCTTCTCCCTTTGAGGCTAGGGCAGCAGAAGTTGGGAAAGGTGGAGAGCCTTTCATTTACTTCTGGGCCTAGACATGATGGAACCATGCTTGCCTCCTCTTCTCTTCCTCTGCAACCATGGCAGTGGCATTTGGGATGAAGGGAGGGCCTTTCATCTGCTTCTGGGCCTAGGCATAAAAGAATTCCCCAAGGACCATTCAGTCCAACCCCCTTCTCCATGCAGAATCACAGAATCAAAGCACCTCCGACAGATGGCCACACATGCTCTGTTTAAACACCTCCAAGGAAGGAGACTCCACCACTCTCCGAGGGAGTGTGTTCCATTGCCTAACAGCTCTTACTGTCAGGAAGTTCTTCCCAATGTTGAGGCATGATGCCTGTCACTTCTCTCCCTCCGATGCCAGAGCACTGGCTGGTTGGAGGGAGGATCTATCATCTACTACTGCACCCAGGCTTAATGGAACCATGCTAGCCTCCTCTTCTCTCCCTCCACAGCCAGGGCAGTGGCAGATGAGATGGATGGGGGACCTTTCATCTATTTCCGGGCCCAGGCATGGTGGAGTTGTGTCTGCCTCTTCTTTTCTTCCTCCGTAGTCAGGACAGTGGCATCTGGGATGAAGGAAATGCTGACTCCTATCGGAAAGGAAAATTAAACCTGCAATGATCCCTGTTCTTGGCCCACGGAGAATCATGTCACCTACCAGTTTCGCAGAAGCTCTTCTGGGTACATCAGGATGAAGAGATGCACTAGTATGTATGGGTGATGTTCCACCTCCTGTGAGGAATGGAAAATGCAACAGGTGGGGCTATTAACCACTTCTACTTTTCTATTCAAATATTTCCATATGTGCACAAATGTAGACAAAGCAATTCAATACACACCAACTACTAGAAGGCAGCAAGAGAAAGGAAGTAATTTTGGAGCTGGAAGGTTTAGGAAAAAAAACTTTAAAAAATAAATGAACAAAAATAAATAGAAAAATATGGAGGTGAGCTGGGGAGAAATGTAAGAAAGAAAAATCCCAGGAAGTAATAACTGGACACAGAATGGTAAATGACTAGGGAGAAAAAGATGAAATGTGGATGACAAGGGAACTGAATGGTGTTACAATAAGATGGGGGGGGGGGAATGTGTGACATGCCAAGGCAGTTCTTAGCCTCTCTCATTAAAAAATAATAATAAACACTTTTTTCGCTCTTAATTTCCCCTACAGGATGGGTATGGTACAATTTTATTACAATGACTTCCAGGTCATATCATCTTGAAAGCAAAGTCTCTCTTGGGCCTAAAATGACCAAGGGTATGTGGATCTGCAAATAAGGCAGAATTAACATAGAATCATAGAACTGGAAGAGAGCGCAAGGGCCATCCAGTCCAACCCCATTCTGCCATGTAGGAAATCTAAATCAAAGCATCCCCAACAGATGGCCATCCAGCCTCTATTTAAAAACCTCTAAGGAAGGAGACTCCACTACACTCCGAGGGAGTGTGTTCCACTGTCGAACAGCCCTTACTGTCAGGAAGGTCCTCCTAATGTTGAGGTGGAATCTCTTTTCCTGCAGCTTGCATCCATTGCTCCAGTTCCTAGTCTCTGGAGCAGCAGAAAACAAGCTTTCTCCCTCCTCAATATGACATCCCTTTTGAAGTGTTTAAACAGGACTATCAAATCACCCCTTAACCTTTTCTTCTCCAGGCTAAACATCCATGCTCCTAGGGACCATTGGGAATGTGTTGAGTTGCAAAAAAAGTCCCCTGAGGGCTAGTGTGTCCCCATAACCCAATAAATAATAATAATAATAATAATAATAATAATAATTATTATTATTATTATTATTATTATTATTATTTATATCCCACCTCTCTGTCAGATACAACCGAGGTGGCTTACAATTAAAACACTGTTACAAAATCCCAATGGTTGCTCACCTCTGCTAAGGGAGAAAGACTCAAGGATAATTTTAAAAGATGCAGAAAAAAGAATCTTATTACAAATGAACATGACATTTTCTAGTTCACACAGAGAACCCATGTTTAAATGCCACAGGGGAAGAGAAGCAAGACCTGCCTATATAGTTTCTCTCCCAAACCCCAAAACACATAAATAACAAAATGGAGGAAAAATAAATTCCTCAGAGAGGACTGGAGATGCTAAATAGGCAAGGAATGCTGACTGACTCTTCCAAGGAGGGAAACAGAAGGTTGCGGAGAGACAAAGGGCAAAGGAAGTGAGTGTCTGTGTCTAGGGGAGCATCTACACTACAGACGTAATGCATTTTGACACCACTTTAAGTGCTGTCGCTCGATCCTGTGCAACCCTGAGATTTGTAGTTTTACAAGGTCTGTAGCCTTCTCTGCCCGATAAAGTTGGTGCCTGACAGAACTACAAATCCCAGGATTCTGAAGGAAGGAGCCATGGCAGTTAAACGTGCCAGAGCATTATTTCTACAGTGTAGATTCACTGCAGGATACCAACCCACAAAGCACCCCCTTCCACAGGTATTTTCTCCCTTCAAGGTGCTGGTTAGGACCTGAAAAACTTTCAAAGTGCTGCAACCCACACAGCATAGAGATTTTAGGTTTACTTGAGAGAAGAGGGGGGAACTGTCCAACTAGCCCTTACCCATTGCAATGGATAATCTGTTCCCATCTTGGATGAGCCATTTGATCACCGAAGGAGATTTCTCCCCCTCACTGGTCTCATCTGCAAAACTGTCCAGCTTCTGAAGGAGTAGCAAGGAACACAAAGAAAAAGAAAGATCAGAAAAAGCAAAGCTCTGCTTGGGTGACCTGCTCCTGTGTCACAACTAATACCCCCCAAAGGCTGCATCTGCACTGCAGAAATAATCCTGCTTGACACCACTTTAACTGCCCTGGCTAGATAGTCTTTATAGACCCCTTCCAACTCTATGATACGTTGAGAAAGAATGAAAGAGAACCTAGTACCATAGAGCTGGAAGGAGCCTCATGGGCCATTGCAGCCATATCTCTGCTCAATGCAGGATCTCTGGCTAAAGCAACCTCAGCAGGTCCGGACTCTTTTTGAAGATGTCGAGAGAAGGAGAGACCTCACCACTTTTCTAGGCAATGGGTTCCATTGCCGAAACACTCTTGCTGTCAAGAAGATCCTTCCAAGGTCCAAGTGTAATCTACTCTCCTATAACTTCTAACCATTAGAGCTGGTCCTACCTTCTGGAGCAACAGAAAAGAGGTCTGCCTCCTCCTCTCTGTGGCATCCCTTGAGGTATTTAAACAATGTGATCATGTCATCCCCTCAGTCTTCCCTTCACCAAGTTGAACATGTTCAGTTCCTTCAATATCTGCTCATATGTTTTGTTCTTTACACCTCTTATCATGCTCATAGCCCTTCTCTGACCTTGCTCCAAGTTGTCTATATCCTTCTTAAATGAAACTACCAAGATGAATCTCTCTCACCTGATACTTTTCCTGCTTCCTCTCATCTGCTTGGCTCAGGAGGAACCCTTCAGCCAGGGCCACTGCCTGGGAACTGGTCTCTGGCTCACATTCCCTCACCCAGCTCTCCATTTCTGGGGGAAGGATGGCCAGGAACTGCTCCAGGATCACCAGGTCCAGGATCTCGGCCTTAGAGTGTCGCTCTGGCTTCAGCCACAGACGGCAGAGTGTGTGGAGGTGGCTGCAAACCTCTCGGGGCCCTTGAGCCTCCTCATAGCCAAACTTCCTGAAAAAATGTCGATGAATATCTGAATGAAGCAGATTCCCTTCCAGGCTGTCCTTTGTTGGTTTTTCCCAGAATGTTCCACCGCTCTCCTCCTGAATGGTGCTATCCCAGAAATCTCCATTGCTCTCCTTTTGAAAGGTGTCTTCCCAGAACGCTCCACTGCTCTCCTCTTGAATGGTGCTTTCCCAGTATGCTCCACTGCTCTCCTCCTGAATATTGCTTCCCCAGAAGGTTCCACTGTTTTCCTCCTGAATGGTGCAAGAACGTATTCCTAACCTGGGAACATCCCACTCTTGCCCTTCCATTTTCGTTCTGTGCTTCTGGGCTGCTTCCAAAGTAGATGAAGAAAGATCTCCTTCTTCTGCTAATTTTTATCTGAAGGTTAGGATGGAGAAAACTAAAAAGGGCCTGGAAAAAAAACAAGATGAACACAGTCATGTTAATACTTTTGAGGCAGGATGGCATTTTACCATCAGTTTTTAACAGGAAACTGCCTTCTCGATCTGTACAGAAGACAAAAACCAAGGCTCAGGGAGAGAACCAAATCTTTCACAGCATATCAGGGTTGGCTGGTTTAAACCAAATGGCCTTAAAAAAAACACACCCATTTTTTAAAACTCATCATCATTAAAAAAAATTATGGCTATTACAGCCGACCCTCCACAAACACGGATTTTTTTTTTATCCAAGGATTCAAGCATTCATGGATTGAAAATATTCCAGAAAATATAGATTCCAAAAAGCAAATCTTGATTTTGCCACTTTATATAAGGGACACCATTTTACTATGCCACTGTATGTAATGGGATTTGGGCATCCATAGATTTTGGTATCCATAGGTGGGGATGGGTCCTAGAACCAAACCCCAGCAATATCAGTGGCCCACAGGATCACTGTTTCCCCACCAACTTACTAGAACAATAATGACTATTTCAATTTTTAAAATTAAACTCCAATAGTTAACTGGCAGCTGTTTCTTGTTAGAACAGCATCCAGTGTCAGTGCCATCTTTTTAATGCACCTCTGGTGCCCCCACAAACTACAGATCCCAGGATTCCATAGCCTGGAGCCATGGCAGTTAAAGCAGTGTCAAACTGGATCATTCCTGCAGTGCAGATGCAGCCTCAGATATATAACCACCCTCTTTGGGAGCCCTTTTGTTAAGTGTTGGCTCTAGAAGCCCCTCACCACTAGACTCTCCAGCCCTCCTCTGCTTTGGAAGAAGCAGCCAACACCCTCCTGGCACCTCCAGGGACTTCCCTCCAGCGACGCTCTAGGAATATACCACCACCACCACCACCACCATGGCCGGAAGGGGCGGGGCTTGGCCTGTAGGAAGTGCCTCTCCTTGCCCTCTAGGAATTAGTCTCTGTCTCCTTTTGTTTCCCTGCCGCTCTAGGAATCCAACTCGCTCGTTGTAACCCTCCTCCCCCAAACTGTGCCCTTTAAGGGATTTTGGACTTCAGTTCCCAGAAGCCTCAGCCATGTTGGCCAATAGTCTGGGAATCTGGGATTTGAAGTCCAAAATCCCTTAAAGAGCACAGTTTGCAGTTTGGGGACCACTGACTTATGGTGACCCTAGATGTATCACAGGGTTTTCTTGGCAAGTGAGAGAAATGGATTTGAATCAAACACATAAGATTTAATAAAAGTTAGAAACACATAAATAGAGTAGAAATCGTGTAAGACAATATAATCGTATGCTATAATTAGATTACATATATAGATAATATGGAACCACATATATACATGTATACTATTATAATTATTATCTATTCTAATAGGATTGAGCAAAGGTCAGCTGAAAGGGAATTTTATAAAAATATATAAGTTAGTAAAAGAAAGAGTTTTAGATAAGCTTTTTATAACACTGTTATCTATTAAATATATTGATTTGTAAGAACAAAGGGGGGGTTATATCTTTGATAATAAACAAGATATAGTTATAAAATATGCTGGACTTAGTTATTTTAAATAGCAATGTTTTGGTTTTATTAAGATTATCAAAATGGCTAAGTGTTCTGTTTAAAAAATAAATAATGAACTAGACTTGCATTATTATAATAGCAATTAAATTGGACAGAAGAAGCATCAAAGCGTGCACCTGGAAGTCGAGGACAACTTGACCTGGCAAAAAGGGAGGCAAATCGGTTTTTGATAAGACAGATTGTTCTATCCTCATTAAATGTTAAGAACACATTTTTTTACTTGGGTTACTGAAAGTTCAAAGGAGGGTGATTTAAAGTTCACACCAAAATCTAACTGAAAAGCCCTGTTTGGCGCTTGCTTAATCTCAGCCATTGTTTAGTTCCTGTATTGGGAGAAAAGACGGGATATAAGTAAATGAAATAATAATAATAATAATAATAATAATAGTAATACTCAATAATACACATTAAGCACATTATACACACAACTTAATTTTAAACAATTATTGTATACAGTTTTATACAATTATTTTATGCACATCACATTGCAAGGTATGTGTTGTTGTTTTTCAGCCCCAATAGAAAAAATTTAAAACATATTTCTGTGTTTTTCTAATACAATTTTCTTCCAATGACTAAAAGTATATGTTTGCGCATTTCCCCCTCAAATGCATGCCTCCATTGCAAGCTTGTTTTTTGAAGTGCACATCTTCGTTGCACACTTATAATGCAAAAATCAGATTGCAAAGTTGTAAACGGGCAGCAGATCATTTATGTCACTTGTGGGTGTGGGACATGTACATTTCATGTATAGATTGAGTCTCCCTTATTATCTGAAATTCCTGGGACCAGATGTATTTTAGAATATTTGGAATATATTATATGGAATATTTGCAAATACATAATGAGACATCTCAGAGACAGGACCCAAATCTAAACATGAAAGTTAATTGATTAATTAATGTTTCATATATAGGTCGCATCTCCCTATGTGTCATGTGCCCTACAAAACTACAAATCCCAGGGTTCTCACAGCGCAGAACTATGGGAGCGGGCGTCAAAACCGCTTTAAATTATACAGTGTGGATGCACCCTTGCCGTGATACAGGCTTCCTGGGGTTTGTAGCGTGCATAGACGGCTGAAAATTACCTTACAAAAGTCACTGAGGCCTAGCAGGCCTAAAACAACACTCTCCAGCCGTTTGGACTCCATTTCCCATAATCCCTCGCCATTGACCGCCTCGCCTGGGGCTGCTGGGAAATGAAGTCCAAAACAAAGGGAGGCGGACCATTAAGAGAGACGGACCCTACACCGGAAGTAGGCCCAAAAAAGCCTCCGTCGAAGTGGCCTCCTACCGGATAAAGCCCCCCTGATCGTGTTATAGTGTTAAAAAGAGGGAGAGAAGGGGGGGGTCATCTCAGGTCCAGCGGGCCCAAACCGGAGGTTGTGTTGTTTTGTGTTATTCCCTCTATGGGTCAGACAGAGGTGCCACTTCCGGTACAGTTGAAAAAACTCGGAAGTCGTGTTCTGTGCTTTAGTTCTCACAAGTGTCCCTCATTGCTCTACTGGGGGCGCGCTTTCCTCTGACCCCCCCCCCAAAAGAGTGAGCGAAAAAGATAGAAAAGGAAGGGAGGCACTTCCGGCCCAGCTTCCAAACCGGAAGTGGTGCTGTTTTGACTCAACTCTATGGACTCGCTAAAAACAGTCCCCGTCATTGCCCCTCTAGGAAAAAAACTATAGTTATAAAGAGGGGGGACAGGGGGCACTTCCGGTCCGGCTACCCAAACCGGAAGTGGTGCTTCAACTCTATGGTCCTGGAGGAGGTCTTCCTTGGAGCTCAGCTGGGGAAGGCAGTTGAGCTTGGGGTGAGGACTAAACCATAGCAATTGCCATTGTTGTTGTTGTTGTTAATAATAATAATAATAATAATAATCACCTTTTTTGGCTTGCCAAATAGGCTCCAATGGAGGTTTAGGCCCAACAACCCTGCAAGGTAGGACAAAGGTAAGCCCTGGGAGTCTCTCTTCTGTCTTAATTTATAATTAGGGGCAGGCTTGGAATTGGCTTTATTTATTATTATTATTATTATTATTATCATTAGCGTTTTATGTTATGTATAATCTATACATACAATATATATATAACAATTATGGCTCTTGTTATAATCAGGTGCCATGAAAGGATTGCCTTCAGGTTCTCCATAAGTACACAGCAATAACAACAATGATAAACCGTTCCTTTTCAGGCTTCAGTTCAATCTCTTTGTGTATCTTTTTGCTCACATTTCTAATTTTTGTTGTATTTTTGGGGAGGTCGATCCAGAGAGAAATGGAGTGAAATGGGACCCTCTTTGACGAGAAAATGCCACCTTTGAATCATGTTTGTCTATGGGTGATCGATGCCACCAAAAAACCAACATTATAGACGTGAGTCTGGGTTATCTTTCGCCTTTCTATTTATTATTTATTATTTTAAGATGGTCTTTATAGATTTCTTCCAGATTTTGCAATATTTGCTTATACATAGCGGATATCTTGGCGATGGGTCTCAAGTCTAAACACAAAATCCATTCATTCCTCATAAATAGGAATTTGTTGTTGTTGTTGTTAGTATTTTATGTTCTGTATAATATATATCCATATAATATTTATAATAATTATGCCTTATGTTATAATTAGGTGCAGGTTTGGGGTAGGCTCTCCTTTATTCATGAATAGGAATTTATTATTATTATTATTATTATTATTATTATTAATGTTTTACGTTCTGTATAATATATATACATATAATATATATAATAATACTGTCTTAATTTATGATTAGGTGGTTATGATTAACTCCTTTCTTCTTAAATAGGAATTTATTATCATTATTACTATTAGTAGTAGTAGTATTTTATGTTATGTATAACGTATATACATATAATATTTATAATAATTGTGTTTTACGTTATTAGGTGCAGGCTTGGTGCTGGCTCTCCTTTCCTCATAAATAGATATTATTATTATTACTATTATTATTGTTGTTCTTGTTGTTGTTATGTTTTATACTATGTATAAAATATAGACATATAATATCTATAATAATTATGGCTTATATTATAATTAAGTGCAGGTTTGGTGCTGGCGCACCTTTACTCATAAATAGGAATTTATTATTATTGTTAGTGTTTATGCTCTGTATAATTTATATACACTAATAATAATAATAATAATAATAATAATTGTGCCTTGTGTTATAAATAGGTGAAGGCTTGATGTTGGCTCTCCTTTCTTCATAAAGAGGAATTTTTTAATCATCATCATCATCATCATCATCATCATCAGTGTTTTATGTCATGTATAATATATATGCATATAATAGGAAGTTTTATCATGATGATGATGATGATTAGTGTTTTATATCATGTATAATATATATACATATTCTAATACATAAAAGCAATAGCAAGTACATTTCTATACCTCTTTTCAGTGCGCTTAAGCGCTCCCTAAGCAGTTTACAATGTGTAAGCTGATTATTATGTAATAATAACCTTTGTTAGGGTCAACAAAGATATACTACATCCACAGCATTCCCCTGACGGGCCAAGCCTTAGGATTGCCATAAGTCAGAAACAACTTGAAGGCACGTGGCGCAACAACATGAAAGTGCGCAACACAGGGTCCAGACGGTTGTGTTTTCCCTTTGGCAGGCGGGCAGCCATCAAGATGTTTGGCGCAGGCCAGTCCTCCAAGGCCCAGTTCCTAGACAAAGCCCGCCAGGCGCGGGAGGAACGCCGTGAACTGAAGGAACGCGAGCGTGCAGCCATACAAATCCAGGCCCTCGTCCGGAGGTTTCTTTGCCGCTGCCGGCTCCAACGCGAAATCAGGTGTGTGACGTAGAAGGATTTGCAACGGTGGGGGGGTCTATCCTAAGACTATTTGTTACAAAAAATGTTTAAATTAAATAGTTATACAATTTCCTGGATATTCTCCACTGCAATAATACATTGGCCATGTATTTTTACATGTATATGTATTCAAATATATATCACATATGTGTGTGTGCGTGTGTGTATACACACACACACACACACACACACTCATCCCTCCATATTTGCTGCTTTCATATTTGCGGCTTTGATTATTCACAGATTTGATTAATACGTTCTCTCTAGGAATATCTACGTAGGTCCTCCAGTGCAACCCTGTGGTCAACTTTAACTAAAAGTTGCACTGAAAGACCTAGATATTCCAGAGAGAATACTCTACTAGGCATTTGTAGCTCCTCTAGTACAGTTCTATGGTCAGTATGTATCGGACGTTGACCACAGAGTTGCGCTGGAAGACCTTGAGATTCCTAGAGAGAATACTCTACTAGGCCTTTGTAACTCCTCCAATGCAACTCTATGGTGAGTGTCTGTTGGACGTTGACCACAGAGTTGCCCTGGAGGACCTGGAGATTCCCAGAGAGGTGTCCTCGCTTAGGTAAAAACATGGTGTTTTTGTTATTTGTGTTTTTTCCATATTCACGGGGTTCTTGTGCCCCTAACCTTAGCGAATATGGAGGGGCAAGTATATATATTACCTGTATATAGTTTAATAGTTTTTATTTAAAAATGTCATCTCACAGGAAAGAAGTGGATGCATTTTTCGATCCCGATGGGTCTTGCAATCCCAGTAAGAAGACGGCGCTCGCGATCTTCAAAACATCTCGAAAGCTGCTTTTCGTTTTCAGGTTGCAAGAGGATAAGGAGGTACCGCAAATTTCCTTCTAGTTAAGGGATCCTCAGGGTATTTTTCCTTCACTGCATGGTCCCTTAATTCTCAAAATTAAGTAGAAAAAGGAGTGAGGGGATTCCTGTGGGTTCCATCATCCATAGTTTGAAAAAATTCATTTAATTCCAAAAAGCAAACCTTGATTTGATTTCGGATCCGCTGTTCGGAATGTCCATTTAAATGTTTGTTTAATACGTCCTCTCTAGAAATAGAGAGGCATCCTCTCAGGTAAAAACATGGCATTTTTGTTATTTGTGGGTTTTGCCGTATTCACAGGGGTCTTGTGCTCTAACTCTAGCGAATATGGAGGGACAAGTGTACTGAATTTCCTGCACATCGCTCTGAGGCTAAGGGAGCATCCACGCTGCAGAAATAAAGCAGTTTGACACCTTGCTTGAACTATTTGCTGCCCTATTTTGTATTGCAGAGATTTGAAAAATTGTGCCGCTGTATCTTGCAGAGTATGGACACCGAGAATGAGCCCAAGGTGGGTCAAACTGCTTTTTTTAAAACGATGGGAATAGAGTATTCAATATGGTCCATGCTTTGACCACCTCTGATGTGTATGTTTACGCCCGAATTGTCACTCTCAGTTATGGTTTTGCCCCCTTTTTTTGTGTGTCACGTTTTCTTAGAAGAAGCCTGAAGGGTTTAGCCAGTTTTGGGAAATAAGTTGGGGAGGACATAAATAATTGTGAAGGTGGAAAAAGAAACAGGATAAAGCAATATTAATTAAGTAGAAGCAAGTTTGTTTTCTGCTGCTCTAGAGTCTAGACATGGAGTAATATTAATAATCCCTATTACTTCATGTCTAGCCTCTGGAGCAGCAGAAATCAAGCTTGCTCCTTCCTGAACCTATTACTCTGTGCCCTAATCTCTGGAGCAGTAGAAAACAAGTTTGCTCCTTCTTGAACCTATTACTCCGTGTCTCTGGAGCAGCAGAAAACAGGTTTGCTCCTTCTTGAACCTATTACTTTGTGTTTAGTCTCTGGAGCAGCAGAAAACAAGTTTGCTCCTTCTTATTACTCCTTATTTATTCTGTGGAGCAGCAGAAAAGAAGCTTGCCCCTTCCTGTGAACCTGTTACTCCGTGTCCCTGGAGCAGCAGAAAACAAGCTTGTTCCTTCTTGTGAAGCTATTATTTCGTGTCTTTAGAGCAGCAGAAAACAAGTTTGCTCCTTTTTGAACCTATTACTTTGTGTTTAGTCTCTGGAGCAGCAGAAAACAAGCTTGCTCCATTTTCTATGACATTCCCTTCAAATACTTCAAGATCATGTCACTTATGTCTTTCTTCATAAATATATATATTTGTTGTTGTTGTCCGGGGTTTTTAAATGGTGAAAATGGTGACCGATCCTCCTGTCTTTTTTCGTCCCAAAGGCATGGTACGTCTCTCTGGCGCTTTCGAAAGAGCTCACCCTCCTTTGGATCAAGCAGATCAAGGACATTTTGTGGCTTTGCTGTGAGTTTCTTAAGCTGCTGAAGGTACAGAATATGGAAATTCCCGTTCTCTGTGTCGTTCGGTCCTTTGCGTCCTTTCACGACGCTTCTTTCACGATTGTGTTGTTTCCTTTTTACCTCCAACTACTAAGCCGGACATCTTGCAAGACTCCAAGCTGGTGAACCTCCACCTCACGATGCTGGTGACTTTTACAGATACCTCCACCTGGAAAATCCTCCGAGGAAAAGGTGTGTTAATTTATTTTTTTACCACCCACAAACCTTAGGGTTTTTCGTCTCCTCCTTCCAGATAATTTTGATTTTAGCATGCATCTGCACTGCAGAAATAATACAGTTTGGCACCACTTAAATTGCCGCTTAAATCCATCAGTTCTACAGAAATGTTTGAGTTAGTCATTTTTGTGGGATATTTTGCTTACTCTGGGTGCATATACAATGCAAAAGTGATACAATTTGGTACCATTTTATTTGCCATGGCTCCATCTAACAGGGATTTGTAGGGTTTTTTTTCTTATCAACCCTATATTATTATTATTATTATTATTATTATTATTATTAAAAGATATGATTATTATTTATTATGTAGTTGTTTTAAATATATATATATTATATGTATATATAAACAAAATAATTATAATAATGACAACAATAATAATAAAATAATGTTGATCAACTCTTACTATTTTGTATTTTATAATTTTGAATTATGATAAATAAAATGCATTTTAAAAATTAAATATTTATTTAAAAATTAACTTAAACACCCACATCCTAAAGTCTGCATGGCAAGGGGTTGGACTGGATGGCCTTGTGGTCTCTTCCAACACTATGATTCTATGAAAACTTACTGCAGGCTTTAAAAAATTTAATGCCAATTTTGCCACTGAAATTTAATTTTTACAAATTATGGGTCTGTTTGGCTGTTATGAAAAAGAAGGTTTTGCTCCACAAAATTAAGATTTTGGGTGCCATCACCTGCATCTTTTTCTGGTGTTTTTTCCCCCAGGTGAAATTCTGCGGCCAGCAATGAATCACATCTGCGCCAATATCATGGGTCATCTCAACCAAAAGGGATTTTATTCTGTCCTCCAGGTTATTATTATTATTATTATTATTATTATTAAACTTTATTTCTAAAGCACTGTAATTATACACAGCGCTGTACAAAGTCGGTAAAATTAAAGAGAATATAAAAGCCTGGTTTTTGGTTGGTCAATACTTTGATTTTGTGGCTATTTCAGGTCATTTCCAACTTCTCATCATTGCCGTTGTATATTTCTGAGTTATTTCTGACGTATGGCAACCCTATAATGGGTTTTCTTGGCAAGTTTTGTTCAGAGGAGGCTTGCCATTGCCTTCCCCTAAAGCTGAGAGAGTGAGATTTATTTTAAAAAATTAATTTAAAGTAAACTTAATACATTTTAAAATTTATAATAATAAATTTAATAATAACTGGGCTTCCATGGCCGGGCGGAGAGTCAAATCCTAGTCTCCAGCGTTTTTACAGGGCTTTGGCGTTTTTAGCCCTTCCGTCATTTTGGTTGCCCTCCTCTGGAGACGCTCTGGCTCCTCAACCTCCATTTTGATTTTCTAGTCTTATATATACAGTAAGTCAGTACAGTCGCCTCTCCTTTTTTGGCGGGGATCCGTTCCGGACCTCCCTTGCGAAAAAAGAGTTTCGCTTATATTCAAGCCCCATTGGCTTGAATGTAGGCGCATGACAGCGGGATTGCACCTTGGGCACGCGCCCCATTGTTTCCCCCTCTGTCTGTTTTTTGCACATAAGCGAAGGATGCGGGTTTCGAAACCGCGAGAACGGAGGGAGCATTGTACGTAGATTTTTTTGGGGGGGAGAGTCTTTGCAAGTTGCAGCAATGACACAACTAAGCCTTGTAGCATAATTATAATTATAATTTTAATTTATTTCCTGCCCTAATATTATATTAATATAATATATTAATATATTTATTAACATATTAACATATACAAAATGTTATAATGTTATGTTATAATATTATATATGTTATATATACATAAATATAATTATTATAATTATATTATAGCATAATAATTATATTTAATTATTTCCCACCTCTCATGCTATAATATAATATATTAGCATATATAATATGTTATAATATTATATATTACAGATTATATAATATAATGTCTCTCTGTGTGTATGTAATATAATTATATGTATGTTATATTATATATTATAATATAGTATATGTTATAATATTATAATATAATATCGTAATGTAATAACATTAGATGAGGATAATTAACATACATGGTAAAATTACATGCGTACTGCTGCTCTTCTGGGTTTGCTGGGGATTTGCACCCAATCCTTTCGTCTTGCTCAGAAATGAATCCCCCCCCCCCAAAAAAAAAAAAACTTGGTAAGTCTCATCTCTTTTTTTGAGATGATCCATGGAAACTGGAGACTTGAGGCCAGGCCTTGAGATCTATTTGGAGAAGGAGGAGATTGCTTCCCCCCCCTTCCTTCCTAATCAATATATGTAAAAATACAAGTTTATTGTGGGTAAGAGAATTTGCATTTTTCTTTGTTGCAGCGGATAAGTATCAATAGTCTCATGACCCAAAATACTGACCCATGCATATTTACTTTTCCATATATGATAATCACACAGCATTATGGTATACTCCTTGCCCGTTTCGTTTATTTTACGCATTTTTATTTTCCTTGCAGATTCTGCTCACAAACGGCTTGGCGCGCTCCAGGCCTTCCTTCTCCAAAGGCACTTTAACCGCGGTCTTCTCTCTCGCATTGCGGTAAGATCATAATGTGAAAAGGTACAAACATTATTATTATTAAACTTTATGTATAAAGCGCCGTAGGTTTACGCAGGGCTGTACATAAAATAGAATAAAATAAAATAAAATAAAATGGACCTGCCATTAGGTTTACAAAGTGCTGTACAAAAAAATAAAATAAAATAAAATGGACCAGTATGTTTACACAGCACTGTACATAAAATAAAATAGATTAAAATAAAATAAAATGGGCTG
This sequence comes from Sceloporus occidentalis, assembly GCA_023333645.1. Classification (NCBI taxonomy): domain Eukaryota; kingdom Metazoa; phylum Chordata; class Lepidosauria; order Squamata; family Phrynosomatidae; genus Sceloporus; species Sceloporus occidentalis. The sequence goes on along the minus strand of JALMGF010000001.1, from coordinate 7,942,636 downwards.
TCATCTATTTCTGCAGAGTGCTGTGTAACCCTACTTGCACAGTGCTGTACATAAAATAAAATAAAATGGACCTGCCAGTAGCTGTACATAAAATAGAATAAAATAAAATAAAATGGTCCTGCCAGTAGGTTTGCACATAAAATAAAATAAAATGGACCTTGTTCCATATCTTGAAACAAGACAGTTTTGGGTCTTGATCCATTTGCAAATTTGCAAATTGTGATTTAGGGGGTGAAATCCTGCACAAACTTCTCTGGACTTTTCGGGGCTTGAAAATTGCGATTCGGAGAAATAACGTGTCCTTGGTAGGGAACCATCCTTTTTTCGGAGTTGCAACCAAAATAAGATAATGTTTGTAATCTTTCTCCTTGCTTCTGTCATCCATTACAGGCCCGTGATTGCAGCACAGTTTTCTGACAATCTATTGCGCTCCTTCTTGATCCACATCATGTCCGTGCCAGCCATTGTGACGCACCTCGCTACCCTTACGCCTGAGGTTGGTGACAAAATAATAATAATAATAATAATTTGTTTTATTTATATACCGCTATTCCAAAGATCATAGCGGTGAACAGCAAGTAAGCTAATTAGCAAGTAAGCTAATTTGCCCCCAACAGTCTGGGTACTCATTTTAGCGACCTCGGAAGGATGCAAGCCTGAGTCGAGCTTGGGCCCTTTTGCTGGTCTTGAACTCGCAACCTTGCAGTTTTGAGTAAATGGCTGCAGTACAAGCATTTAACCACTGCGCCACCAGGGATATTTATTTATTTATTTATTTATTTACGCTAGCAAGGCAAATATTGGGGAAATATCCCCTCTTTTTCCATTGTGCCACTCCAACAATTGTGACCTTTTGCGCCGTCCAACTGATTGCTAGCATTTTTAGTTTGGTTTCCATGAGTTGTGTCTCCATCACTATGCAGATGGGGTTGGGAGTCTTATTTTTTATTAAAATTATTATTTCCTGTTTATTAATTGTCAATACAAACTAGTTCAGATCAAGGTAATCAACATTCAGAAAAGGGAAAAGAAAAAGAAAGAGAAAGAATGGAACAAAGATATATATGCATACATATGAGTATAAATATAAATATAAGTGGTGTCAAAATGCTATAATTATCTATAAATATATTATACTGTGTGTTTGTGTGTGTGTGTGTGTGTGTGTGTGTGTGTAATGGATGTTTGAATCCATGCATAAACAAATCTGTGGATAAGGAGGACCGACTGTATATTTTTATTATAATATATGGATAAGGTGGGCTGACTGTATATTTATATTATAGTATTACAGTGGTACCCCGGGTTACGAAATTAATTCGTTCCGCCGCCGCTTTCGTAACCCGGAAACTTTCGCTAGCCGAAAAGCCCATAGGCGCTAATAGCGAAAGCCGCGATTCCGTGTGAAATCGCGCCGAAAAGCACCAAATTTTTCTTCGTAACCCGAAATAACCTTCGTAACCCGGAAATGTTTTTTTCAATGGATTTTTTTCGTAACCCGGAAATTTCGTAAGGCGGCGCATTCTTTTCCCGGGGTACCACTGTATATATATATATAATAATTATAATATAATGTATTTTATACACACACACACACACAGTCAGCCTTCCTTATCCACAGATTTTTTTATCCACGGATTCAAGCATCCACGGCTTGAAAATATTCAAAAGAAGTATAAATTCCAAGTATAAATTCTTTAAAAAACTAATACAGTTGTCCCTCCGTTTGCATGGACTTTTAATCCGCGACTCTCACTCGCGAGGGCCGAACAGAGGGACTTAGAATGGGACGCGCATGCTGCTATTCAAGATGGCAGGGCTTAAATATCAATGAATTTCCGTTTTCGTGGGGGGGCTGCACTTTCATCCGCTACAAGCTGAAATGGATCTGTGGCAGCCGTTAAAAATCCCATTTCCCCCCTCAGCGCTTAGCCGTGATCGAATCTCATGACCTTTTGCGCAAATTCGTCCTGTTCTTGAGCCGTGAGGACCAGTGTAGAGATGTCTGTGTCTGTTTGGAAGGAAGCCATACTCTTTGCCTTCTGGGTAAGTGTGGCCCTCCTTCTTTGGAGGTCTTTAAAAAGAGGCTGTTGGGGGAGGGGGGTCCTTTGATTGAGAGTTCCTGCATGGCGGAATGGAGCAAGCTTGTTTTCTGATGCTACAGAGAATAGGACACAATGGAACAACGGAGCCAACCCTACAAGTAGGATTGCACCAGAACGTATGCACTTTACTTCTTAATTCTTGGAATGCTGCCATGTTTGCGCCCTCCTTTCCCTCTTGCGTTTGTTCTCTGTTTCCTTCTCTAAATCATGACGCTCATGCGAGCATTGAAATATTTGTGCAGGCAACCTCATCTACTTGGGTTCCCTGAATGACAAAGTGCTAGAGGAGGAGACAGCGCACTTCGTGAGGGTCCTGATCCAAATGCTCTCTTACTGCCAGAAGTACGTCTCGCAGAAGAAGTCCAACCTCACCCATTGGCACCCGGTGCTGGGCTGGTTCTCCCAGACGGTGGATTATGGGTAAGGCAACACTTCTTGACGAGGGTCTACATCCCCGAAAAACACCGGATGCTGTCTCAGGAGTTAAGCAGATTGAGAGGAAGCCATTAATTAAGTTCTTCCCCAGGTGCCGATCCACTCCTTGGGCGTCTCCCATTTAAAAGGATTGGTGAAAGTTGATAGGAAGCTATTAATTAATTGATTCCACCATATTCGATTCACTCCTTGTGACATCTGTCATCTAAAAGAATCAGGGAAAAGTTGACAGGATGCTGTTAATTTATTCCACGGTATTTAATTCACTTCTTGACATTTCTTATCTAAAAGAATCAGCAAAAAGTTGACAGGACACTATTAATTGATTTATTCCACCATCTTTGATTCATTCTTTGACATCTGTCATCTAAAAGGATCAGGGAAAAGTTGACGGGAAGCAATTAATTAATTCTACTGTCCCCAATTCACTCCTTGGCATGTTCAGTTAAAAAGGGTCAGGGAAAAGACCACCAGTGAAACCTGTAATGCCGCGCATCGCATCCATGCCCTCATTCCTGCTCTGTGCTGTTTTCTCCCATAGCTTGAATGAGTCAATGCCGCTCCTCACCAAGCAATTACAGCACCTGTGGGGCATCCACCTGATCCGCGTCTTCTTCAGTGACGTTCTTAGCAAAAAACTCCTGGAGAACCAGGAACCCATCCGCCCGCCCGTCCCAGCCAGCTCCCCACAGAACAGCCTCCCCATGAAGAGTATGTATCAGAGATAATTTGGGGGGGAGAAATATTCTCCTGGTTGGGATTGTAGCTCCCAAAATCCCCCAATGGCCAATGGATGTGTAGACTTGGGAACTTTGGGAGATGTAGCTGGCAGCCATGTTGGTTGGAGGCTTACAAGAGATCTAAACAGTGGCCATGTTGGGTGAGGAATCAGTGGGAGATGTAGTCAGCGGCCATTTTGGGTGAGGAGTCAGTGGGAGATGTACACAGTGACCATTTTGAGTGATGAGTTAATGGGAGTCAGTGGCCATTTTGACTGAGGTGTCAATGGGAGATGTACTCAGCGGCCATTTTGGGTGAGAAGTCAGTGGGAGAAGTAGGCAGCGGTCATTTTGGGTGAGGGGTCAATGGGAGATGTATTCAGTGGCCATTTTGGGTGAGGAGTCAATGGGAGATGTACTTTTGGGTGAGGAGTCAATGGGAGGTATACTTTTGGGTGAGGAGTCAATGGGAATCAATGGCCAATTTGAGTGAGGAGTCAGTGGGAGAAGTAGGCAGTGGTCATTTTGGGTGGGGTACTCTGAGAAAAGTAGGGATTATTTGATATCATTTTGACATTCGACGTTGTCCTGACCTCCTCCTTTTCCCCCGCCAGACCTTTTCAAGCGCGCCTTCCAGAAATCGGCGTCAGTGCGCAACATCCTGAAACCTGTCGGCGGGAAAAGGGTGGATTCGGCGGAGGTGCAGAAGGTTTGCAGCGTCTGTGTCCTCTACCAGATGGCCCTCACCACCTTGACCCAGATCCGGTTGCAAATCTTGACCGGTTGGTTTATTTATGTTTTGGTATATGGTATAAGAATACGGGATGCATCATCTCCTTGTCGCCATTTAACCTCATCTGCCTGGCACCTCTGCCTTTTTCTAGGTCTCACCTATCTGGACGACCTCCTGCCGAAACTCTGGGCCTTCATCTGCGAACTGGGTCCCCAGGGCGGCCTCAAGCTTTTCCTGGAGTGCTTGAACAATGACACCGAGGACTCCCAGAGGCTCCTGGCCATGCTTACTCTCTTCTGCGACTGCTCTCGTCATCTCATCACGTAGGTCAAAGTACCATAGAGTTGGAAGGTATCTCAAGGGGCCATCCAACCTGCCATGCAGGAACTCTCAATTGAAGCATCCCCAAACAGTTGGCCATCCAGCCTCTGTTTAAAGGAGATTTTGGGAGTGTGTTCCACTGTCGAACAGCCTTTACTCTTAGGAAGTTCATCCTAATATTGAGGTGGAATCTCTTTTCCTGGAGCTTGCATCCATTGCTCAGGGTCCTTTTCTCTGGAGCAGCAGAAAAGCTTGCTCCATCTTCCATATGTTTCATCCTCAATATGACAGCCTTCCAAATATTTAAACATATCACCTCTTAACCGTCCCTTCCTCATATGGGAAGAATTAAGAACATGGAATCTCTTTTCCTATAGTTTGCATCCGTTGCTCCATTGTCTCTAGAGCAGCAGAAAACAAGCTTGCCCCTCCTCAATATGACACCCTTCAAATATTTAAACAGGGCTTTCCTATCACCCCCTTAACCTTCTCTTCTCCAGGTTAAACATCCCCCAGCTTCCCAAGTGTTAAGCCACAGGATCATAGAGTTGGAACAGACCCCAAGGGCCATCCTGCCCAACCACATCCTGCCATGCAGGAACTCTCAATCAAAGCATCTCCATTGACAGATGACCATCCAGCCTCTGTTTAAAGACCTCCAAGGAAGGAGATTTTGGGAGTGTCTTCCACTGTTCAACAGCCCTTATTGTCAGGAATTTCCTCCTAATGTTGAGCTAGAATTTCTTTCCTGGAGCTTGCATCCATTGCTCCATTTTGACCTATTCTCTGGAGCAGCAGAAAAAAAGCTCCATCTTCAATATTGTATCCCTTCAAATACTTAAACAGGGCTATCATGTCATCTCTTAACTGTCTCTTCTCCAAGCTGAACATCCAAAGCAGTGCCTTCCATTGTCGAACAGCTCTTACTCTCAAGAAGTACCTCCTAACATTGAGGAGAAATTTCTTTTCCTGTAGCTTGCATCCATTGCTCTAGGTTCTAGTCTCTGGAGCAGCAGAAAACAAGCTCCCTTGAAATTAAAAATGGCTTCTTTTCCCCCCCTTCTTCATAGGATCCTCGATGACATCGAAGTCTACGAAGAGCAGATCTCCTTCAAACTGGAGGAACTGGTCACCATCTCCTCCTTCCTGAATTCTTTCGTGTTCAAGATGATCTGGGATGGGATTGTGGGTAAGCCATTTTCGGCGTCGTGATCAGAGACCAGAGGGGCATCCATTTTTTTCCGTGTTTCCCCCACTTTTTCTCAGTTTCCCTGCAACGGGAGCGGGACTAGAATATGGAAAATGTATTTTAAATTTCTTTTTCTGCAGAGAACGCCAAAGGGGAAACGCTTGAACTTTTCCATTCAGTCCACGGTTGGCTAATGGTCTTGTATGAACGGGATTGTCGCCGCCGTTTTGCCCCGGACGACCACTGGTTACGCAAGTACGCGTTCTCTATCTTTCACCCAGACTTTGTGAAATGACCTTCCTCCTGACATTTGGTCAGAGATGTGAAATTTCCAAACTGAACATTACAACTTGAAGGTTGGATGTACACTTGTCCCTTCATGTTCTCTAGGGTTAGGGGCGCAAGACCCCTGTGAATATGGCAAAACCCACAAATAACAAAAACACCATGTTTTTAGCTGAGAGGATGCCTCTCTAGGAATCTCTAGGTCTTCCAGTGCAACTCTGTGGTCAACATCTGACACTTACATAGAACTGCGCTGGAGGAGCTACAAAGGCCTAGTAGAGTGTTCTCTCTAGGAATCTCTAGGTCCGCCAGGGCAACTCTGTGTTCAACATCTGACAGACACTGACCATAGAGCTGCGCCAGTTGGATTGGATGGCCATTGTGGCCTCTTCCAACTCTATGATTCTATAATTCTATTATTTCAGGGACCTGAAGCCAAGCTTACTGTTTCAGGAGCTGGATAAAGACCGGAAACGCGCCCAGTTGGTCCTACAATACATCCCTCATGTCATTCCCCACAAAAATGTAAGTGTGTTGTGGGGGGTTTTGGGAGGGAAAGTGGAAGGTTTGCTTGCGGAAACAAATGGTGCTTCTATAGGGATAGGTGAATCCACTCTGACAAATCTTCTATTTGCACAAAACCTGAAAAGAGTTCTCTAATCCCTCTGTGATTATACAAAAACCTAGAGATCTAGATGTTGTATATTGAAATAGATCTCTAGATAAACCAGAAGAAACGAAATAATTACGGTGATGTCTAATGTAAAGAGTTATACCATAAACCAGAAGAGATGAAATAAATTATGGTGATAACTAATGTAGTTACACAATGAACCAGAAGAGATGAAATAATTACAGTTATATCTAACGTAAAGACTTACAGTATACAATAAATAAGAAGAGATTAGATAATTGTGGTGATATTTAATGTAAAAAGTTATACAGTAAATCAGAAGAGATTAAATATATTATGGTGCTATTTAATGTAAAGAGGTATACAATAAACAAGAAAAGATGAAATAAACTATGGTAATATCTAATGTAGTTATACAATAAATCCAAAGAGATGAAATAAATTACGGTGATATTTAATGTAAAGAGTTATACAATAAACCGGAAGAGATGAAATAATTATCTAATGTAGTTATACAATAAACCCAAAGAGATGAAATAAATTACAGTGACATCTAATAAAGTTAAAGAGATGAAATAATTATGGCAAAATCTAACGTAAAGAGTTATTATACAATTAACGAGAAGAAATTAAATAAATTACGGTGATATGTAATGTAAAGAGTTATACAATAAACAAGAAATGAAATCATGGTGATATTTAATGTAAAGACCTATACAATAAACAAGAAGAGATGAAATAATTATGGTGATATTTAACGTGAACAGTTATACAGTAAACCAGAAGATATGAAATAAATTATGGTGATATCTAATATAAAAGAGTTATACAATGAATCCAAAGAGATGAAATAAATTACAGTGATCTCTAATGTAGTTATATAATAAAAACCTAGATTGAAATTTCGTTCCTCTCTCTCTCCGAAATTTCAGAGGGTCCTTCTTTTCCGGAACATGGTGACGAAAGAGAAGGAGAAGCTGGGTTTAGTGGAGACTACTTCCGCCTCGCCTCACGTCACGCACATCACCATCCGCCGGTCGCGCATGCTTGAGGTGGGCTGCGCCATTTGCCATCTCCCCAAACCACTTACACACACATATATATGTATATATACACTCGTCCCTCCACATTCGCTAGGGTTGGGGCGCAGGACCCCTGTGAATGTGGAAAAACCGCAGATACCTGAGAGAACACCTCTCTAGGAATCTCTTAAGTCCTCCAATGCAACTCTGTGGTCAACATCTGCCAGACATTTACCATAGAGTTGTGCTGCAGGAGCTACAAATGCCTAGTGGAGTGTTCTCTCTAGGAATCTCTAGGTCCTCCAGTGCAACTCTATGGCCAAAATCTGTCAAAGGGGATGCTTTGATTGAGAATTCCTGCATGGCAGCGAGTTGAACTGGATGGCCCTTCTTGGATTATCTTCCAACTCTATGATTCTAGGTTGACCCCAAAATCATGATGGAGGACCTACAAATGCCTAGAGAAGTCTTTTTTGCTATGAACCTTTAGGTTCTCAAGCACAACTCTCTGATCAACGTCTGCTAGAAGAGTTGTGCCGGAGAACCTAGAGATTCTTAGAGAGAACGAATTAATCAAAACCGCAGATAATCAGACCCTCAAAAGTCAAATCCATAAATGTGGAGGGCCAACCGTACTTGAAAAATGCGCAGCTGCTACATCACACCAGATTCCTCTTACCCTATTATTCTCACAGCATTTCTGATTCTCCCGCAGGACGGATACGAACAGCTGCGCCAGCTGTCCCAGAATGCCATGAAAGGCGTCATCCGGGTCAAGTTCGTGAATGACCTCGGGGTGGACGAAGCTGGCATTGACCAAGATGGCGTCTTCAAGGAGTTTCTGGAGGAGATCATCAAGAAGGTCTTTGACCCTGCGCTCAACCTCTTTAAGGTAGCAGCCATAAATATCTATGACCCGAACAAAGGTTGACCATAGAGTTGCATGGGAGGACAACCTAGAATTTCCTTTTGCCACTTGGTGGCATCCCAAGAGGCTTCTGCCTGCGTATTTTGCGCTCTCGGCTCCATCCTTTTTGCTTTTTGCGCAGACCACCAGTGGCGACGAGAGACTGTATCCCTCCCCAACATCCTACATCCACGAGAATTACCTCCAGCTCTTCGAGTTTGTTGGGAAAATGCTTGGGAAAGCTGTTTACGAGGTAAGAAAGTAGGATCTTGTATGCTTTAGGTGGGATCTTGTATGGTTTAGATGGGATCTTCCATGGTTTAGGTGGGATCTTGAATGGTACTTTGAATATATTTTGGTTGTGCTTTGGTGCATTCCTGGTTTAATTGCTGGAAATTTGGGGGAATTAAATACTTTTCTCTGTTTTTGGTCTTCCCGAATCTCAGGGGATTGTGGTCGACGTCCCTTTCGCCTCCTTCTTCTTGAGCCAATTGCTTGGGCATCACCACAGCATCTTCTACAGCTCTGTGGACGAACTCCCGTCGCTGGATTCGGAGTTCTATAAAAACCTGACCTCCATCAAGGTTCGGTTATAGATCCATCGGGTTCTGGGTTCGGATTTTGTTGCAGAACGGGAAGACCTTTTGGCATTGCTGTGGCTTTGTGACAGGGAAGACCACAATTTGTCTGTAGGCAAAATGCCATCAAATTTGGCAGTTACAGGGGTTCCTCCACATCCACTGGGAACTCTATGGTCAACACCTGCCAGAGATTGATCATAGAATCATGCTGGAGGACCTACAAATGCATAGAGAAGTGTTTTCTCTAGGAAATGTCTCGGTTCTCCAGCACAACTCTATGGCCCAACTTCTGTCAGAGTTGTGCTGGAGGACCGAGAGATTCCTAGAGAGGACATATTAATAAAAACAGCAGATAATCAAACACACAAAAGTCAAATCCACAAATGTGGAGGGCCCAAGAGTAGGGTTTTTTTAAAAAGGACAGTGGTAGCAATAAATCATAGCGACCGGGAAATGCGTTCTATATTTCACTTTTCAAAATGGGGTAGCTTTGCTATCATTGTGCTTGTCTGTGGCACGTGATAACAGCACTGCATCCTATTCTTTCCATCTTTTTAGCGTTACGACGGCGACATCAGCGACTTGGGCCTGACGTTGTCCTACGATGAAGACGTAATGGGTCAGGTAGGCCTGGCCATCTTCTTTTCTCAAATTCTTTATATTTTAAATCCTCTTTTATTTAGGAGTAAGTTTGCATCCCTTACTAGGCTCTCACTTGTTTTTAATTGTACTGTTTTGGGGAAAGGGTGGGATATACCTAAATATAGTAATAATAATAATAATAATGGCTAATGATAATTACATCATGCAAGTAAATCTTATGCCCTCCCTAACTCTCTTTTCCTCTTCTTTTCGGTTAGCTTGTTTGCCATGAACTTATTCCGGGCGGTAAGACCATCCCAGTTACGAACGAAAACAAGTGAGTATCCTAATGCCAATAATGAATGGTAATTCTATGGTCATCTTCTAATGGACGTTGACGACTGCGTTGAGCTGGAAGACCTAGAGATTCCTAGAAGGAACACTTCTCTACGCATTTGTAGGCCCTTTGGTGTAACTCTATGGTCAATGTGGCATTGTGCTGAGTTGGAAGACGTAGAGATTTCTAGAAAGAACCCTTCTCTAGGCATTTGTAGGTCCTCCAGCGCAAATCTATGGTCAGCAGCTGATGAACATTGAGCTGGAAGACGTAGAGATTCCTAGAAGGAACACTTCTCTAGGCATTTGTAGGTCACCCAGCGCAATACTGTGGTCAACCTCTGATGGACCTTGAGCTGGAAGACCTAGAGATTCCTAGAAGGAACCCTTCTCTAGGCATTTGTAGGTCCTCCACCACAACTCAGTGGTCAGCTTCTGGTGGACATTGACTATTGTGTTGAGCAGGAAGACCTAGAGATTCCTAGAAGAACACTTCTGTAGGCATTTGTAGGCCCTTCAGCGCAAAACAGCAAGCAGATTAGAATTTGAATGAACATTTATAATATTTCTCTGCATGATGAAACAGGTTCATGAAGAACAACTTATTTTAATTGTAAAATGGTCGTGGTGGATCTATTTATACGTCATTTGTCGTTACTTTGTTTAGTGTTTCTTTAATCCCCTTTTCTTTCTCTATGTCTGTTTTTATATTTACTCTTTTTTACATATGCAATAAAGATATTCTTTTAAAGAAAAATATTTAAATAAATATTTTAAAGCACACACCTAGCCGTGTGGAGGGGCTACAGGTGAACCATATACTATGCCTTAAGAAAAATCAGTTCTGCAAAACCTAATATTTTTGTTTCTCTGGCTGCTGCCGCAGTGAATAATTTATAATAATAATAATGATTATGATTATTATTATAAAATTTATTATAATGTATTAAAATAAATAAATTATTTATAAATTATATATAAAAATTTATCATCATATATTATTTCATAACATATTAAAATATATTTTAATATTATATATTTAATATGTATAAAAGTATATTTTATAATACATGCATTATAATTTTATAATATAATTTATTATAATAAATAATGTATTTATTTAAAACTTAAAAATAATACTTTCATAAATTATAATACTGTATATAATTTATGAAAGTATTTTAACATTAAAATATATTTTAATATATTAATATTTATTTAATATATTTAAATATTAAATATATAAAAATATTAAATATATAACATATCTTTAATATATTAATTATATGATAAAATATATTTTATAAAATATTAAAATATATTATAATTTGTTTTATTATTATTATTATTATTATTATTATTATTATTATTATTTTCTCTCCTCACTTTCTTTATTCCCCCCTTTTTCTCTACGCAGAATCAGTTATATCCACCTCATGGCGCACTTCCGGATGCACACCCAAATCAAAAGCCAGACCGCCGCCTTCATTGGCGGTTTCCGCTCCATCATCAAACCTGAGTGGATCCGCGTCTTTTCCGCGCCGGAGCTCCAGCGGCTTATCTCCGGTGACAATGCCGAGATTGACCTGGAGGACTTGAAGTAAGGAGAGGAAAAAAGGGGTAAAGGGAAGATTATAATGTATGGTTCTCAATTGGTGAAGGGATCAGACAAGGCTGCGTCCATTTTGTGGTCAGCTTCTGATGGACATTGAGCTGGAAAACCTAGAGATTCCTAGAACGAACCCTGCTCTAGGCATTTGTAGGCTCTCCAGCGCAGCTCTATGGTCAGCTTCTAATGGACATTGAACTAGAACAGCTGGAGATTCCTAGAAGGAGCACTCCTAGGCATTTGTAGGTCTTCCAGTGCATACTCTATGTTCAACTTCTTATGGACATTGAGCTGGAAGACCTAGAGATTCCTAGAAGGAACAGTCCTGTAGGCATTTGTAGGCCCTCTAGCACAACTCTGTGATAAGCTCCTGAGGAATGTTGAACTGAAAGACGTAGAGCCTCCTAGAAGGAACACTTCTCTAGACATTTGTAGTTCCTCCAGTGCAATTTTTATGGTCAGCGTCTGATGGACGTTGACCATGGTGGTCCTAGAAGGAACACTTCTATAGGCATTCATAAGTCCTTCAGCACAGTTCTATGGTCAACGTCTAATGGACATTGAGCTGGAAGATGTAGAGATTCCTAGAAGGAACACTTCTCTAGGCATTTGTAGTTCCTCCAGCTTACTTGGGTTTAATAGGGATTAATGGAATTAATAGGGGATCGAAAAGGTAGAAGACGCACGTTCCATGCCCCTGTCATAAAGGCTTCAAGACCTCTTAGCGGTCCCTTCTGTCTTCTGCACAGGAAACACACTGTCTACTACGGGGGCTTCCACGGCAGCCACCGCGTCATCATTTGGCTCTGGGACATCCTGGCCAACGACTTCAGCCCCGACGAAAGAGCCATGTTCCTCAAGGTAAATGTGGTGATCGAATGTGCTCCCAGTGTTTGTGCATGTCGATAAATGGCGGGATTCCTTCCTATCTCTTCCTTTCGTTTTCGCTTCCTTTCAGTTCGTGACGAGCTGCTCCCGCCCACCACTCCTCGGTTTCGCCTACCTCAAGCCTCCGTTCTCCATACGTTGCGTGGAAGTTTCGGACGATCAGGTGCGTTCGCAGGGATTTCCCACAGTCATTGGTCCATCTTATGGCGCAAAAACGAATGAATTTATTACGGCACATGGCCAGCACCAAAATATAGCAAAATGACAAAACATGTAACATCAGGTGTACTGCTGTAGCACAAATATATATACTTTCTACTCCAACGGAGATGTATATCCTCTATATATCAAAGTAGGAGGGGAGAATGCCCACAGTCCTATCCCCCATAGCATCACAAAATTCACACATTATTATAAGACATTGGCATAATCAAGTATTATAAAATGTTGGCACAGTCAACAGTTGTATACCACATCTTCATTCCTCAAAACCTTTTCAAGATTTAGGGGGGGAAATTAAAACATTGGCATAGTTATACAGTTATCAACAAACTTTTTCAATACCATATCTGTGACATTTTATATAAAATGGTATAAAGATAAAATATGTAAAAACTGTAAGATGATGGCTCTTTATGGCCAAACTCTAAAGCATTATTACTTCATCTCTATTAAAAAGTTTTATGTGTAGATATACGGTGGGAGACACCTGGCTTAAGATAGAACTGATAAGAAATTACACTCATCCTTCCATATTTGCAGATTTGATTAATATGTTCTCTCTAGGAATTTGGAACTCTATGGTCACCTTTAACTAAAAGTTACACTGAAAGACCCAGAGATTCCTGGAGAGAATACTTTACTAGGCCTTTGTAGCTCCTCCAGTGCAGTTCTATAGTCAGTGTCTGTTGGATGTTGCACACAGAGTTGCACTCGAGGACCTAGAGATTCCTAGAGAGGTGTCCTCTCAGGAAAAAACATGGCGTTTTTCTTATTTGCGGTTTTTCCATATACTTGGGGTTATTGTGCCCCTAACCTTAGCCAACATGGAGTGACAAGCATATATGCAATGTGTCCAGGAACTGAATCCTCGAGGATAAGGGAAGTCGTACTTGCCTAATTTATTTGTGCTGCACTAACGATCCCTTCCTTTTCCCTCTAGGACACTGGAGATACCCTGGGTAGCGTTTTGCGGGGCTTCTTCACCATACGGAAAAAGGAGCCTGGTGGGCGCCTGCCTACCTCCTCCACCTGCTTCAACCTCCTAAAGCTGCCCAACTACAGCAAGAAGAGTGTCCTGCGGGAAAAACTGCGCTACGCCATCAGCATGAACACTGGCTTCGAACTCTCGTAGCGCCGCGTGCCACTCGCTCTTGGTTTCCCGCTTTGATGAGCTGCCCTCTGTGGAGCCCGAGGGTCCAGCTTTTATGCAGGGAAGACGTAGCGGTGGCAAGGAGTGGTGGCGGTCTGCCCCCGCAGAGGTTGGGATTTCCCGTAATGGTAGTGGTCGCGCTCCGGTGGAAAAGGGAAGGACGGTCAGCTCTCAATTCTCCTTCTGACTTTTTTCCTGGGATGCTGTTCCTCAAAAAGCAGCTGGCCTGCCATTAAATGTAGCATTGAGAGCAAGCCCTGTGCAATTTCCTGTGGAAGGGGGTAATGTGGGAAGTTATTGTCACGCCGTTCCTTGCGCATGTTGCGTTTTTTTATTAGTGCCGCACATGGAGTCAGTCACCCTTCTCTGTCGGGTATTTCTAGGCCTGTGTAGATCCTCAGACACAAATCTATGGTCAATGTCTGGCAGATGTTGACCACTGGCAGATGTTGACCATAGAGTTGTGTTGGAAGACCTAAAAAGTCCTAGAGGTGTTCCCTGAGGGTAAAACAAATAGTATTTGTGAGTTTTTTCCACTTTCACTCAAGTCTTGTGCCCCTAACCCTAGTTATATAATATAAAATATAATATAATATACATTATATTAATTATATTTATATAATAATATATTAAAATATATTACATATATTATGTATATTATCCCCCTAACCCTTGTTTTATATGTATAATATATGTGTGTGTGTGTGTGTATAACATATGTTATTATGTATATTATGCTCCTAACCTTATATTATATATAAAATATAATATACATTCTATCAATTATATATTATAACAATTATATAAATTATGTTAATTATGTGTGTGTGTGTGTGTGTGCGTTAAGGTATATTAAGTAATATATATTATATTAATATATTTTAATATAATATATACATTATATATTATATAATATATTTATATTATATATATATAACTAGGGTTAGGGGCAAAATATTATACATAATATTAACACATATATATATATTGGAAGAATATAGAAAATAGTTTACAAAACAATATATAATTTTAATATATTATTTTACAGTCTTTTTTCTGTATTCTTCCAATCCCTGCATCATATTGACTTTCTTCACACCCATGTGAATCAATTTTTGCAACCGACTATTATTATTGTTGTTGTTAATTATTAATTATATTTATATCCTACCCTCCAAAAAAGAAATTGAAACCCAAAACAACTTTGAAAAATGGAATTAAGCCAGTGCAACATTAAATCTTCACCCATTAGAATAAAAAGGCAAATAAAAAAAAGGCAAAATCACTTTTTGGGGGCCTTTGCACTCTGTGCATGCTCAGAGGACCCACCTGGGTGGCTCTCCTTGCTCTGAGCCCCCCACCAGGGACGATCTGGCCCATATGGTGACCACCATCCTCCTTAGGCAGCCCCAACCCCAAATCCCCACAGCAGCCATTTGGGAAGGGAAAATAAAAATAAAAAGCAAAAGTGCGTCCACAGACAAAGTTTGCCCCTTTGCAGCCGCCGTCTTCTTCCTCTTCTGCGCACTGCCATTGTCCAGTCGCTCCTGATTGACCGAGAGGAAAAGGAAGTGTGGCCCGCAGTGCCTTGTTTACTCTTCCTGTAGTTTTTTGTGGGTTTTTTGGTCTATGTGGCCATGTTCCAGAAAAGTTTCTTCCTGACGTTTCGCCAGCATCTGTGGCTGGCATCTTCAGAGAATTCTTGCCTTGAAAGGAGTTGGTTATATATATTGTGTGAGCCTGGGAATGCAGGAGTGATTTGCATGTGTCTTGTTCTGTGCTGATGGCCAGCCTCAGGCTGGGAGGCTAATGCAGAAGAGGATTAATGTCTGCTAATTGGTGATCATTATCTGCTGGGAATGCCCCTGACTCTGAATGGTTTCCCATTTGCATTTGCTGAGTCCTTATTTTGCTATTCCTCCGGACTGGTAGCCAAATTTTGTTCACTTTAAGGGTTTCTTCTTTCCAGTTGAAATTATCCAGATGTTTGTGGATTTCAATGGCTTCCCTGTGCATCCTGACATGGTAGCCCAGGATGGTTTGTGGCAATTAGCAGACATTAATCCTTGTTTGCATTAGCTTCCCAGCCTGAGGCCGGCCACCAACACAGAACAACACACATGCAAATCACTCCTGCATTCCCAGGCTCACACAGTATATATATATATATATGCACCCAATTTTTCCAGGCAAAGCATTCTCTGAAGATGCCAGCCACAGATGCTGGCCAAACGTCAGAAAGAAACTCTACTAGAAATATGGCCACAGAGCCCAAAAAACCCACAAAAAGCCATGGATGCCGGCCATGAAAGCCTTTGTCTTCCTGTAGTCTTTCAGGGACAAAGCGGCGGAACCACGCCTCTATGCAAAAGTCAGGCTTCTCCAGTGTTGTGATTGGTTGGGAGTGGAGTGGGCTAACCACACCTACATAGAACCCTCAGGCTGGAGTGTGGCCACGCCTCTATGCAAATATCATGCTTTTTCAGTGTTGTGATTGGGCAGGAAATGCCTCTATGCAAAAGCTGAGTCATGATTGGATGTGAGCGAAAGAGGCTAACCATGCCCATGTGGAATGACCCACGCTTTTCCCACTGTGGGATTGGGTGGGCCAGCCACGCCCCTATGGAGCGTTCAGGCTTTTCCAGGCTTGTGATTGGCAGGATGCAAGTGGGTCAGCCACGCCCCTATGGAACATTCAGTCTTGGTAAAGGGAACACCTGGGGCACATGAGCTGACCCAGAATGCATTGCGCGGCTCCCAAAAATAAGGGTAAGGGTAGGGTATTTGGGGGGGGGCGTTAGGGGACAGAACCCCCTTAAACATGGCTCCAACCCAGAATGCTAAGCTTTTTGGAGGGGAGTTAAGGCAGAGGAAGGACTGCAAGGCTGAGAATCCCCAGCCTTGAGTGGAAAATCCAAGCTGGCTCCCTGGAGGGTGGATTCTGGGACCCACAGTCCCCTAAAAAGGGGGGCTTCCCCTTCAAGAAAGGCCTTTATGAGTGGCTGGGTGTGGATGTTGGGAGCTGCAGTCCCAAAAAAGGGAAATGGGAGTTGCAGTACCTCAAAGGGGTATTTCTCTGGTTCTTGGTTGGAGGGTGGATATTGGGAGCTTAGTCCCAAAAGGGGGGATTTTTCTTAAAGAGCACAGTTTGGGGGCCACTGGTCTAGATAGAGGGAAGTAATCGTCCCACTCTGTTCTGCTCTGGTCAGGCCCTACCTGGAATACCATGTCCAGTTCTGGGCATTACAGTTCAAAAGGGACATTGAGAAACTGGAGCGTGTCCAAAGGAGGGCGACTAAGATGGTGAAGAGTCTGGAAACCATGTCCTATGAGGAACGACTCAGGGAGCTGGGGATGTTTAGCATGAAGAGATGGTTAAGAGGTGATATGATAGCCCTGTTTAAATATCTGAAGGGATGCCATATCGAAGAGGGAAGAGGCTTTTTCCCCATGGCCCCAGAGACTAGGACAGGGGTAGGCAACCTGCGGCCCGCGGGCCGGATGCGGCCCGGCGAGGCCTTGGGACCGGCCCCAGCCCAGTCCTGCCGCCAATTGCCGCCGGGACCTTTGGGGGGCGATTGTCTATAGAAGCCTCAGAAACATGCATTTATCTTAACATTTTTTTAAAAATCAGCAATTTTTTTTCACGTGTCCTCCATTTTTTATTTAAAAAAGTGCCCTCCATTTGAAAATTTTGTCCTACATTTGTCCTGGTTTATTTATTTATTTAATTTTTTAAAAAATATTTAATTATTTATTTTTTTGGCTTCGGCCCCCCCAGTTGTCTGAGGGACAGCTACCCGGCCCCCGGCTCAAAAGGGTTGCCTACCCCTGGACTAGGACAAGGAGCAGTGGATTCAAACTGCAGTCCTAGCCTCCATAGCTGTGGGAAACAAGTCTCTTCCCTCTCCAATATGGCATCTCTTCAAATATCTAAGCATGACTATCATGTCCCCCGTTAATCTTCCTTTCATTAGGCTAAACATCCCCAGCTCCCTAAGCCTCTCCTCATAGGGCATGGCTTCCAGACCTTCCTCCATTTTGGTTGCCCTCCTCTGGACATGTTCCAGCTTGTCAACATCTTCTTGAATTGAAGTGCTTTGAACGGGATGCAAGTGAGGCTGACCAAAGCAGAATACAGCGATACTATAACGTCCCTTGATCTAGACACTCTACTCCTATTGAGGCAACGAAGAATCATGTTGGCTCTCTTGGTTGCCACATCACACTGTTGACTCACATTCAACTTGTGGTCTACTACAACTCCTAGATCCCATTTACATGAACTGTTATCTAGCAAGGTATCTCCCACCCTATATCTCTGCATTTCATTTTTAACAGAGGCCCAATCTGGAACAGAATGGAGTAGAGCTGGAACAGAATGGCCTCCACAGAATGCTGTGCCCTTTAGGTCAGAAAGTTTGGTATCTCTCTCCTCCATCCCACAATGGCCTTCTTGGCTTACTGGACATTACGAGCACCGTCAGCCCCTCTGTAGCCACACTTTCAGCCATTCACAGCTTGAAAATATTTTAAAAGAAATATTACATAACTACTATCCTGTAATTTGCAATATTGTATGTTATTACTTGGAGTGAAGAGCAATGAACCCCTTTGTACAGTCAGACCTCCATATTCACAGGGGATCTGTTCCAGACCCCACTGCGGATACCAAAATCCGCACCTGTTTGAGACCAATAAAAATTAATGGCAGCATGACATGCGGGCATATACACACGCCACCATTAAGGAAAACGGGCTTGCCATTCATGGATGGTTAAATCTGTGGATAGCAAGTCCACTGATAAGGAGGGTGGACTTTAATTCTTTAGTGTATTTATTGTTTGGCACTTGAATAATTAAGTGAATAGTTTTCCTCAGTTCTACCCAGGTCCAATTAATCCTTTCTTGGCCACCTTTTCCCCCGGCATTTTTGTTTCTGTCCACTCCCTGATTCAATGAGAGACAATGAGTGTCACTCCGATTCAATGAGTGGCTTTGAGGAATATGGTGGGGTACACAACAAAATCCATGCGCTTGTTATGTCTAAACAAAAGTACATTGCACAGAACTTCTTTGCAATGCTTTCCTGTATGTAACATTGCTTATCCACTGCTAGGCATTTGGATAAGCATGTTGGAAGTTTTCCAAATTCATCCCTTCACCAAATTTCCTTTTCTCTTGGTTCCTACCTCTCCTTACTCCACATTCTTCGAGCCAAAATACACAAGTAGCTAAATTCACATTCTTACAGGTGATTTGTATATTATCCAACTGAAATCAGCGGATCGTTCCTCAATAGCTTTTGAAGCTTCAGTACTACATACCAAATTTTAATCAACAAGATGTTTGAAAGGTGACCAAATGGCATCCATGCTGGAGACGATGGTAGAGAGGAGAAAACAGTAGAGATACAGGAGAGACTGTCGTATGAGTTACAATGTGCAGGACAGCCTTCCCCAATCTGACAGTTTCCAGACATGTTGAAGTCCCAATGTCCTCTTGGAAAATTGCATTATTTGTTTTCTAGACCATCTAGAGGAAAAAATTCAGGTGGGGAAGACACCTTTAAAGTACAAAAAGAGTACAGTCAGTCCTCCATGGATTCTTCATCCATGGATTCAACCATCCAGGATCAAAAATACAGTGTGTCCTTGTTTTCCGCTGGGGTTTGGTTTCAGAATCCCCCGTCGATAACAAAATCCGTGGATGCTCAAGTCCCATTAAATATAATGGTGGAGCAAAATTCCCAAATTACAAGCATCTGAATGCTTTTTCACTTCTGTGTGTGTTGCCTGAAGACTAGTGAAGGTTATCTCCTTACAAACTCCATGCAGTTAAATGGCTTCTCTCCTGTGTGAGTTGCTTGATGATGATGATGATGATGCTTTAGACCAGTGATAGCTCTTTCCACTCAGGAGTTATTTAAAGGATTTCACCCGCTGTATGAGTTGCCTGATGACGAGTGAGGTTTGTCTTTCAACTGAAACTCTTTCCACACTTCAAGTATTTAAATGGTTCCCCCGCTCTGTGTGAATTGTTTGATGACCAGTGAGGTCTTTCTTCTGAAAGAAGCTCTTTC
This sequence comes from Sceloporus occidentalis, assembly GCA_023333645.1. Taxonomy (NCBI): domain Eukaryota; kingdom Metazoa; phylum Chordata; class Lepidosauria; order Squamata; family Phrynosomatidae; genus Sceloporus; species Sceloporus occidentalis. The sequence continues at coordinate 7,922,836 of JALMGF010000001.1, read as the reverse complement.
CTCATTTATAGTGAGCCCTCCCTATCCTTGGATTATTTATCCATGGATTCAAGCATCCAAGGTTTGAAAATATTTTAAAAATATACAAATTCCAGTAAGCAAACCTTGACTATGGCATTTTACATAAGGAACATCATTTTACTGTGCCATTGTATTTACTGGAACTTGTGTATCCACAGATTTTGGTATCCATGGGGAGTCCCGGAACCAAACCCCAGAGGATACCAAGGGCCCACTGTAAATGGTTTTTCCCCTGTGTGAGCTGCTTGGTGATGAGTGAGGACTTTCTTCTGACAGAAGCTCTTTCCACACTCCACATACTTAAATGGTTTTTCATCAGTGTGAATTGCTTGATGACGAGTGAGGGTTTTCTTGTGACGGAAGCTTTTCCCACACTCCACACAGTTAAATGGTTTCCCTTCTATGTGAGTTGCTTGATGGCGACTGAGATACATCTCTAGACTGAAGCTTTTTCCACACTCCAAACATTTAAATGGCTTCTCTCCTGTATGATTTGCTTGATGACCAGTCAGTTGTATCTTCTGACAGAAGCTCTTTCCACACTCTGTGCACTTAAATGGCTTCTCACCAGTGTGAGTTGCTTGATGACGAGTGAGGGCTTTCTTCTGACAGAAACTCTTTCCACACTCCATGCAGTTAAATGGTTTTTCACCAGTGTGAATTGCTTCATGACAAGTGAGGGCTTTCTTCTGACAGAAGCTCTTTCCACACTCCACACAGTTAAATGGTTTCCCTGCTGTGTGAGTTGCTTGATGACGACTGAGATACATCTTTAGACTGAAGCTTTTTCCACACTCCAAACATTTAAATGGCTTCTCCCCTGTATGAGTTGCTTGATGACCAGTTAGTTGTATCTTCTGACCAAAGCTCTTTCCACATTCTACACACTTAAATGGCTTTACACCAGTGTGAGTTGCTTGATGACGAGTGAGGTGTAATTTTCCACTTAACATCTTCCCACATTCTAGGCATTTAAATGGTTTATCTTTAGTGTGAATTGTCTGATGAGAAGTTAAGTTATTCTTTTGATAGAAACTCTTTCCACACTCCATGCACTTAAATGGCATCTCACCAGTGTGAGTTGCTTGATGATGAGTGAGGCTTTTCTTGTGACGGAAGCTTTTCCCACACTCCACACAGTTAAATGGTTTCCCTGCTGTGTGAGTTGCTTGATGACGACTGAGATACATGTTTAGACTAAAGTTTTTTCCACACTCCAAACATTTAAATGGCTTCTCCCCTGTATGAGTTGCTTGATGACCAGCCAGCTGTGTCTTCTGACCAAAGCTCTTTCCACACTGTACACACTTAAATGGCTTCTCATCAGTGTGAGTCCCCTGATGACGTGTGAGATGTAATTTCCGACTGAACATCTTCCCACATTCTAGGCATTTAAATGGTTTACCTTCAGTGTGAATTGTTTGATGAGAAGTGAATCTATTCTTTTGACTGAAACTCTTTCCACGCTCCATGCACTTAAATGGCTTCTCATCAGTGTGAACTGCTTGATGACGAGTGAGGGATTTCTTCTGACAGAAGCTCTTTCCACACTCCACACAGCTAAATGGTTTCCCTGCTGTGTGAGTTGCTTGATGACGAGTGAGATACATTTTTAGACTAAAGCTTTTTCCACACTCTAAGCATTTAAATGGTTTTTCCCCTGTGTGAATTGCTTGATGACCAGTCAGTTGTAGCTTCTGACAGAAGCTCTTTCCACACTCCATGCACTTAAATGGCTTCTCACCAGTGTGTGTTGCTTGATGACGAGTAAGACGTACCTTTCGACTGAAGCTCTTTCCACACTCCAAGCATTTAAATGGCTTTTTCCTTGTGTAAGTTGCTTGATGACCAGTCAGTTTTCTCCCAGCGTGAGAAGCATGATGATATGTAAGGTGCAACTTCTGACTGAAGCTTTTCCCACACTCCAAGCATCTAAAGGGCTTCTCCCTTGTGTGAGGTAACTGATGGCAAGTGAGGTTTGCCTTCTGACAGAAACCTTTTCTACACTCCAAGCATTTTAATGGCTTCTCTCCTGAATGCATTGATTGAAGAGTAAAACATTTTCCACACTTCAAGCATTTAAAGGGTTTCTTCCCTATGCGAGTTGCTTGATGGCATGTGAGATTTTCCTTCCGAATGAAAGTCTTTCCACAATCCAAGAATTTAAATGGTTTCTCCCCCATCTCAGTTGCTTGACAGCGAGGCAAGTGTGAAAAAAAAGGTTAAAAAGGTTATTAGATTAAAATCCCATCAAACAGTTCAAAACTACACAAACTGCAATATGCATTTTTGTCAAGATAGGAGCCTCAATATACAATTCTTTCTATATTGACTGTTAACTGAAGAAACATTTGTTTTGTCTTTGCTCCAAAAACTATACCTAAAGGGAAAGATTGGAATAAATAATGTCTAAACTAGGGGGGAAATACAGCTGTTTGTTTAGCCTAACTCCCTCCGCACTCCACTGTACTGCTTTTTATTTCTGATAAAAGAAGGGTAAAAGCGCTCTCCTGGAATCTTCCAGGGCAGTAACTCACCTTCTAAACAGGATATACAACCCAGTTGTTTTAAAGCAGATTTAGCAATTCCTAGTTTTGCTTGTTCCTTTGGCCCAAAACCTGCAAAAATTGCCCATGCTTGTTCTAAACATGAATACACTGCAGAAATGACACTTTTGATTTAATTCTAAAGGCACGTTACAATTTTCATCTAATCTTAAATGATGCTGAATATTCCTACAATCACAATTTTAAAGGTTTGGAAACTAAAGTACAGGTGGTATTTAAAAAATAATGACATACAGGTACATAGATCATGATTTTGAGATCTCTCTCTCTCTCAGACACTCACTTCATTTTGATTAAAAGTTATCCCTTCCATTTTGGCTTCTTTTCTCATGATGTTTAATTTCTCTCTGTTGGATGTAGCAGGGGCAGGAGGCAAAACCTCCAGTTTTTACATTGCTTCACAAGAATGACCCCAACAGTTAGGCACTACTAGGAATCTTCTGTCTCAGCAAATAATGTGAAGTTTGTCTGCAGTTGGGTAAAAACTACACACTGCAGCAAGGCTGTGCTTAAATCTATCCCGGACTGATTGAGCTAAACTGATGTAAAGTTGCAAGGATTAATCTATTTGAAAAGGCTTGTCTACGATCCTAGGGCCATTAATCATCAACATTTTTTATCAATGACTCAGACACCAGGGTGGATGGAGCCCTTATCATGTTTGCACATGACATAAAAACTGATTTTAGGACTTGTAAACTGATTTGACCAATGCCAAGAAAGAGGCCACTTTACCTAGAAAGGATAAAATCCTTAAATTCTCCTCCATTACTTCCCGATGAAGTGCCCTCTGGCCTGGATCGAGTAGGGCCCACTCCTCCGCAGCGAAATCCACAGCCACATCTTCAAAGCTCACCTGACAAAAGACACATTGTCTGTAAGCAGAGAATGGAAAATCACTCACATAAGAAAACTAGGCAGTTTGTGACTGCCATCTTTAGAGAGAGCATTAACTGTGGGCATCTCAGATGGAATGAATGGAAAATAGAGAAGTTTGGTCAGGGTCATGTGGAGGTGACATGGTGAACTTTTCCTTTCTAGGCAATCTTGTAGCTTACCTGATCCAGTCTCGCAGAAGCTCTTCTTAGTACAGAAACCTGAAGAGATGAACTAGTGCCTTCTGCCTGTGTTCCATTGTCTGCAAAAAAGAGAAAAGACCACAGAGAGGGTTACTGCCTGTTCTCTCTTAATCAAATCTTTCTCTGTTGGTGCAGCTTTGGCCTGTGTAATGTAATGGTTTGAGTGCTGGACTAGGACTGAGGATTCAAACCTCCACATGGCGACAGAAAACCACTGGGTGCCCATTAGCAAGTCACATGCTTTCAGCCTGAGAGGGAGGGAAAGGCAAACACCCCCACTTTGAACAAATTTTGCCCAGAAAACCCCATGATATGGTCACCTTAGGGTTGCCAGAAATCAGAAATGACTTGAAGGAACCCAGCAATACAGCAAAGGAATATATATGAGAGAATGAATGAAAAAGCCTGGGAAGAACTAAATAGTCACTCAGTATTAACAGACTGGGATGGAGGAGACTGAAATGTGTGTGGTTAGGGAACAGAATTAACTGCCAAGAAATTTCCTTAAGGCAATGTTCAGTGGGCAAGGAATGTTGACTGACTCTTCCCAGGAGGAAAGCAGAAGGTGAGGGGAGAGAAAGAAGAAAGAATGTAGTGTCTTTGGCCTGGATACGAAATGATAACATGGGTGTTCCTCTTTTTTTCCTCTTTAAACACGGAAGGTTCAAAGCAATGGTTAGAACACATAAGCTGTCAGAACTGCAACCCACAAGCCCAGACATTTCTGATTTGCTCAAGAAGTAGTCAGGCAAGCAAAGGATCCCATTAGCCCTTACCAATTGTAACAGATGTCCCATCTCCATCCTGGACTATCATGTTCGTCTCCAAAGGTGGCTTCTCCCACTCACTGGTCTTATGTGCAAAAGAGTCCAGCATCTGAAGAAGTGGCAAGGATTAGAAAAAGGAAAATTCTTGTCCAAAACACACTGCAGAAATAAGCCGCTTCGAGACTGCTCTAACTGCCCTGGCTCAATGCTAGGGAATCCTGGGAACTGTAGTTTTGTGAGACATTGAACCTCCTCTGTCAGAAAGAGCTCTGGGGCCATAATAAACTACAATTCCCAGGATTCCCTAGCATTGAGTCTGGGCAGTTAAAGCAGTCTCAAACTGCATTATTTCTGCAGTATATTTTGGACCTCTGTTTCAGTAAAAAAAGAGTCTGGGTTTTGTTTGTGGTCTTCCATTTCAAGTACTAAACAGGGCTGACCCTGCTTAGCGTATAAGATCAGACAAGATCTGGCATGGCAACCGGAGATGTGAAACGAATTTGGGCGACTTTGTAGACCACAAGCTTAACATGAGATAGCAAGGCAATGAGGAGGCCCAAAAGGTCGATGTAAATAAAAGCTGCAGTAGGAATTTAACTAGATGGCCCTCACAGACCTTTCCAATCATAAGATTCTATGTAAATAACGGGAGAAGACAAGGTCTGGGTGGGGCATCCCCACTTTGACGGCATCCAAAAATGTGGAAAAGTCTTTGGAAATTTTACAATACTCTAAAATCATCATTCCTTGCTTGAAGCCACTGATACCAATCTCTCTCACCTCCTGATTTTCCTGCTTCTTCTCCTCTTCTTGGCTCAGGAGGAAACCTTCTGCCAAAGCCACCGCCTGGGAACTGGTCTCTGGGCAACACTCTCTCACCCAGCTCCCCATCTCTGAGGGAAGGACAGCAAGGAACTGCTCCAGGATCACCAGGTCCAGCATCTCAGCCTTGGTGTGTCGCTCCGGCTTCAGCCACTGACAGCAGAGATTGTGGAGCTGGCTGCAAACCTCCCGAGGACCCAGAGTCTCCTCATAGCAGGACTGCCTGAAATGCTGTTGCTGGACATCTGAACTGAGTGGATCTCCTGTTGTGCTCGTCTCCATAATTCTTTCCCAGAATGCTCCACTCCTTTCAGCTCGAATGGCACACAAAGGTTTTTATAACTCAGGCCCAGCTGATTTTCCATCTGGGCTCCTAGGCTGCCTTCAAAATAATAATTGTTATTATTATTATTTGTACCCTGCCTTTTCCAGGAGACTGAGTCGGCTTACACAGATACACATAATACAGCATAATAATCACTATAAACAAAGTAACATAATTTTAAATCCCCTCTATCCCGTTAAAATGATCCAAAAAACTTATATATAACAAAAACTTACACAATAACATTAAAATCCTTAAAATCAATTAAAACCATTAAGACAGTCATGGCAGGGCTTCATGGGTTACAGTCAGGGCAATCCATAATATTTGGTTCAATCTTATGTACAGTCAGTCAGGAAAGGCCTGTCGTAAAAGATCTGTCTTGACAGCTTTTTTGAAGCTGTCAAGATTTGATATGGTATGACAGATCTCTTCCAAGAGGCCGTTCTATAAATTACTAGCGGCCGATGAGAAGGTCCTCTGGCCAACCTAGTCTTAGTACGTTGCAATAGCTTCTTCCCAGAGGAGCTGAGCGTGTGGAGCAGATTGTAAGGAGGAAGGCATTCCCGCAAATAGGATGGACCCAAGACATGTAGGGCTTTAAAAGGTAATAACCAACACCTTGTTCTGTGCCTGGAAACGAATAGGCAGCCAGTGGAGAGATTTTAAAATAGGTGTTGTGTGGTCACTTCTGGATCGACCAGTGACCTACCTGGCTGCCATATTTTGGTTTAATTGGAGTTTCTGAACTAGGCAGAAGGGGAGCCCCAAGTAAACTGCACTGCGGAAGATGTGAGGTTACTAGCGCATGTGCCACCGTTTTCAGGTCCTCTAACTCCAGGAAGGGTTGCAGCAGGCATATCAGCCAAAGCTGATAACAAGGCCTCCTGGCCGTCACATCTGTCTGAGTTGACAACTGGAGACATGGGTCCAGGAGTACTTCCAAGCTGTGAACACTTCCCTTTAGAGGAAGTGTGACCCTGTCCAGGACCGGTCCTCATATCTCCATACCCAGAGTAGCGTTCCCTACAATGAGTACCTCTGTCTTATCTGGATACAGCTTCAAAAAGGACGATGACATATTGGGCACATCACTTTCTCTCAGCCTCATGGGATGAGCATGGCAAACTCCCTCTGAAGAAGCTTGCCAAGGAAACCCCATGAAGAATGGTTGAAGAAACACTCCCCTCTTCTCTACCAGCTTTTGTCTGAAGGCCAAGACTGACAAAATTACTGGGCCTAGAAAGGAAAAAGGATGATCAAAACCTTGATTTATACCCTGCCTTTCCCCTAAGCTTCAGACTCTAGGCAGTTTACAAATGGCAAACCTGTTGAGCAGAGTTGGTGCGTTTAAACCAGGTTGGTTTAGAATCATGGAGCTGGAACAGACCCCAAAGGCCATCCAGTCCAACCCCATTCTGCCATGCAGGAAATCCCAATCAAAGGATCCCTGACAGATGGCCATCCAGCCTCTGCTTAAAAACCTTCAAGGAGGGACTCCACCACTCTGAGGGAGTGTATTCCACTGTTGAACAGACCTTACTGTCAGGAGGTTCTTCCTAATGTTGAGGTGGAATCTCTTTTCCTGCAGCTTGCATCCGTTGTTCCGGGTCCTGTTCTCTGGAGCAGCAGAAAACAAGCTTGCTCCCTCCTCAATATGACATCCCTTCAAGTATTTAAACAGAGCTATCATATCACCTCTTAACCTTCTCTTCTCCAGGCTAAACATCCCCAGCTCCCTGAGTCGTTCCTCATAAGGCAAGGTTTCCAGACCTTTCACCATTTTAGTTGCCCTCCTTTGGACACAAGGCTCCAGTTTCTCAACGTCCTTTTTGAATTGTGGTGCCCAGAACTGGACACAGTATTCCAGGTGGGGCCTGACCAGAGCAGAATATAGTGGTACTATTACTTCTCTTGATGCAGCCTAAAATCGCATTGGCCTTTTTAGCTGCCGCATCACACTGATGACTCATGCTCAACTTGTGGTCTACTTGGACTCCCAGATCCCTTTCACACGTAGAAGTCTCCTTAAGCCAGGTGTCCCCCATCCTATACCTGTGCCTTTGGTTCTTCCGCCCTCAGTGCAGTACCTTATATTTCTCCCTGTTGAATTTCCTTCCCAAAAGGGCAGCCAGACTGGAGACTAAGAGGCAGCCCTCTCCTGAAGGCCGCTCTAGGAAGACTCCCCGACTCTATAGCAGGAAGGGGCGGGACCGCCTCTCTGGAAAACCCTCCCTTTTCCCCTCTAGGAATCCCTTCTCGTTTGTTTTAACCCATGGTTTCCCAATCTCTGGCCCTCCAGATTTTCCCTTTTTTAAGGACTTCAGCCCCCAGAAGCCTCAGCCCTCTTGGCCCATGATTTGGGATTCTGGGAGCTGAAGTCCACAGACACCTGGAAGCCTAGTTTGAGACTGACTGCCCCTTAACCCTTAGAATTAGAAAACCAAGCAGTAATCTTCTTTCTTCCTCTGGGAAAGTGGGGCAGCTTCCCTCAACTGGAGATGTTGAAGCACAATTCCCCAGCACTGTGATATTTATATTTAATTATTGTCCTACGCATTGTAATATAAATACACTCATCCTTCCCTCCACAATCACAGCTTTGATATTTGCGGATTTGATTATTCACGGATTTGATTAATATGTTCCCTCTAGGAATATCTAGGTCCTCCAGAGCAACTCTATGGTCAACTTTAACTAAAAGGCGCACTGAAGGGCCTAGAGATTCCTAGAAAGAACACTCCACTAGGCCTTTGTAGCTCCTCCAGCACAATTCTATGGTCAATGTCTGGCAGATGTTGACCACAGAGTTGCCCTGGAGGACCTAGAGATTCCTAGAGAGGGGTTCTCTCAGGTTAAAAAAGTACTATTTGCAGTTTTTCCACTTTCATGGGGATCCTGTGCCCCTAATCACAGCAAATGTGGAGGCGGGACAAGTGTATTATGTTCCCCATTAACAGTTCTCAGAAAACACTTGGAAAGATTCAGACATGAATGCCAAAGGAATACAGTTGGAGGAAAGAAATGGCATGAGGCTGTTGCCAAGCAGGCCAATCTGCTGTTTTCAGGGCTGTCTGTCTGAGTAAGGAGAAAGATAGAGAAATCTCTGGAAACTCAACAGTAGTCCAGCTAGGATACAACTGAGGAGCTGGGATTGGGGAGCAACTGAAGGGAGAAAAGGAGGTGTAGCCCAAGACAGTGGCGTCTCTAGGGTTGGTGTCCACTGACTTCCTCCCATTTCACACCAGGTAGAATCCTTAGTAATGCTCTTTTCTACTAATGTTGCTCTAAGTATTTGAAGGGGTGTCACACTGAGGAGGGAGCAAGCTTGTTTTCTGCTGCTCCAGAGAAAAGGACCTGGAGCAATGGATGCAAACTACAGGAAAAGAGATTCCACCTCAACATTAGGAGGAACTTCCTGACCGTAAGGGCTGTTCGACAGTGGAATGCACTCCTTCCTTGGAGTGTAGTGGAGTCTCCCTCCTTGGAGGTCTTTAAACAGAGGCTGGATGGCCATCTGTTGGGGACGCTTTGATTGTGAGTTCCTTCATGGCAGAATGTGGTTGGACTGGATGGCCCTTGGGATCTCTTCCAACTCTATGATTTTATTATTCTACGCATAAATCATAATTCCCATATACCACTGAATGTAATGCTAATAGTTCTGACATAATAATAATAATAATAATAATAATAATAATAATACATTTTATTTATAGACCACTATTCTGCAATGATCATAGCGGTATACAGTAAAAATTGCAATACAATACAAAATATAAGGTGACAGTTAAAGGAGGGAGAAGTCTCGTCCTTCAGGCAGTCCCTGATGTTGCTGGGTCTGCCTGATCGCTTCCTCTGAGGCCAAGATGACAGTTAAGGAGGGAGAGGCCTCTTCCTTCAGGCAGTCCCTGATGTTGCTGGGTCTGCCTGATCACTTCCTCTGAGGCCAAGATGACAGTTAAGGAGGGAGAGGCCTCTTCCTTCAGGCAGTCCCTGATGTTGCTGGGTCTGCCTGATCGCTCCCTCTGAGGCCGAGAGTTATTATTTGCTTTGTATCTTCTTTACTGTTGTAACCCGCCCTGATTCCTTGTGACTGGCTGGGCTATAAATAAATATTATTATTATAAACAACAAGCAAAATTAAAATTATTGCTTCAAATTACAATATCATATGCACAACTCAATTAAAAAAACATTACAGTTTTGAATTTTGAAATTTTAATTTAAAAAAAATTCTGGGACCACTCCTTTCTCCTTCCAGAGCTTCTGCCCCACTCCCACCGCCTCTTAAAGCATTTTAAAGGGAATAGGATGATAATAATAATAAATAATAATAAAATTTATTTATATACCGCTATTCCATAGATCATAGCGGTTCACAACAATAATAAAACCAGTTAAAAACAACAATGTACAACAACAATCACAGTAAAACGTAACATCAACATTTATACAAAAGGCTAAAAGGTGGAATACATCACAATTTCAGGGGAGAAGAATGACAACAAGGTTCATGGGGGGAAAGCCTGGCGGAATAGATAAGTCTCCAAGTTTTTCTTGAATACATCAAGGGAACTGGACATGCGGAGCTCATTGGGGAGAGAGTTCCAGAGTTGAGGAGCTGAAACAGAATATGCCCTCCTCGCAGCAGCATAACGAACATCTAGAACTGTTAGGAGATGTTTCTCTCCCGACCTAAGAGTGCGGGGCGGATTATATGGGGAGAGGCGGTCCTCCAAGTACCCTGGGCCCAAGCCATTTAGGGCTTTATAGGTAATAACCAACACCTTGTATTCGGCCCGGAAGCGAATAGGCAGCCAATGGAGGTCTTTCAAAACCGGTGTTATATGGCTGACCCTGGAACATCCAGTGATCAACCTAGCTGCCATATTCTGCACTAGTTGTAGCTTCCGAGTTTGGTACAAGGGTTGCCCTATGTAAAGCGCATTACAGAAATCTAATCGAGAGGTTACCAGAGCGTGTACAACGGTTTCAAGGTCCCCCTGGTCCAAGAAGGGTCGCAGTTGGCGTATCAGCCGAAGCTGATAACAGGTGCTCCTAACCGTCGCATCCACCTGGGATGTAAGATGAAGCGACGAGTCAAGGAGCACCCCAAAACTGCGAACCGAGTCTTTCATAGGGAGCGTGACCCCATTCAGGACAGGTGGAAAAATTTCCTTACCTGGGCCAGGGGAGCCTATCACCAGTACTTCCGTTTTCTCTGGATTCAGGCTGAGTCTGTTTTCCCTCATCCAGCCCATTACCGACTTCAAGCAGGCATTAAGAGGAGAGATGCCATCCCTAGTTACTGCATCAGTCGGAGACATAGAGAAGATTATTTGGGTGTCATCAGCGTACTGATAACACCGCATCCCATGTCTCCGGATGATCTCTCCCAGCGGCTTCATGTAAATGTTAAACAGCATGGGGGATTGCTCCTTGAGGGACCCCAGATGTAAGGGCCCTCTTATCGGAACGACAGTCCCCCAGCTCCACCATCTGGAATCTACCCGAGAGGTTGGAACGGAACCACTGCAAAGCAGAGCCCCCGATACCTAACTCCCTCAGGCGATCCAGAAGGATACCATGGTCGATGGTATCAAAGGCCGCTGAGATGTCCAAAAGCACTAACAGGGACACGCTTCCCCTGTCCATGCCCAGACGGAGATCATCAACTAAGGCGACCATGGCAGTCTCAACTCCATAGCCCGCCCGGAACCCGGTTTGAAATGGGTCCAGATAATCAGTTTCATCCAGGACTCCCTGAAGCTGAAAGGCGACTGCCCTCTCGATCACCTTCCCTAAAAATGGCAGCAGCGAGACAGGCCGATAATTATTCCGAATTAGGGGGTCAAGGGAGGGCTTTTTTAATAAAGGTTTTACTATGGCCGTCTTCAATGTAGATGGAAATTGCCCATCCCTGAAAGACGTATTAATAATACAGTGTAACATGTTAGTCACAACCGTTCCCCCTTGAGCTGTCAGCCATGAAGGACAGGGATCGAGAGAGCAAGTCGTCTTCCTGACACTTCACAGAATCCTGTCCACATCCTCGGTACAAACAGACTCAAAGTGATCCAGTTTAACCGAGTCCATGGAAGCTCTGGACACCTCTACTCTAGATTCTGAACTAATGCTGGCATCAAGATCAGCCCTTATCCGAGAGATTATATCCGCAAAGAAGTTGTTAAATTCGTCACAGCAGGCTTTTGTTGGTTCCAAAATAGGGTTCAGGGCAGGGGGTAGCTGAGTAAGCTCCCTCACTACCCTGAACAGCTCTGCTGGACGGGACTCTGCAGATGCGATACGTGCAGAGAAGAAAGAATGCTTCGCTGCACCTATCGCCACTCCATAGGCCTTCAATTGAGACTCTAGGAGCGTCTTGTCGGATAAGCGCTGGTGTTTCCGCCAGCGGCGCTCTAGTCGTTGCAGAGCCCGCTTCCACAACCTGAGATCTTCCGTATACCAAGGTTGTTTTTTGGGAGCAGGCCTGAAAGGACGCTTGGGAGCGATGCTGTGTATAGCCCCAGAGAGGTGAGTATCCCAGATGTTAGCCAGGGCTTCAACAGCGTCACCGTCAGTTCCAACCATAAACCCCTCTAAGGCTTCTTGGAACCTGTTAGGTTCCATCAGCCTGCGAGGGTGGACCATCCGAATAGGTCCGCCACCCCCGGGAGGAATCCGGGTAGAAGCCTTGATACCTGTCTCGACCAGAAAATGATCTGTCCATGACAAGGGAGAGATTTTAGTAACCTCTGCCCACGGAGTATCCAAATCCGAATGGATGAATGCCACAGAATGTTTCTACCAAAATGTAGGTGAGGAGCAGTGGTGTCACCCCCCCCCCTTTTAGGGTGTCACCCGGTGCGGTCCATACACACACACCTCGCACCTCTGCAGGGATGCTCTGGCCCAAGAACCAGCCCTCCATCACTCCTCTATGGCCCTAACATTAAATTATTATCAAAAGGGTCATTTTAGGTAAGCAGTACAGAGGGGGCCCTCCAGCTCAACAGTAGCCACACCACATTTGACCATCCAGTGAGGGAAGTTGAAAGCACTTAGCTGGAACAATAATCCCATCACAGAAGAGTGATAGAGAAAAACCAAACCTACAGCTTGTTTGCATAGTCCAGACAATGGAAGTTGCCTTCCAGAATTGGGACACACACCCTTTATCTAGGGACAATCGTGCCAACTGTCTGGTCATTACCACAGATTGCACCTTTTCTTCTCTCCTGGGCAAACAGGTTAAGCCCATTGATTCTTAAAACCCTGCCCTTAGGAGTCATTTCTGAGTATAAATATGGGTGCCCAGGCACCAGCAATTTAGTCTACTTTGAAGCTGAATTCCTGTCCAATTGAGTCTCCCTCCTTGGAGGTCTTCAAACAGAGGCTGGATGGCCATCTGTCGGGGATGCTTTGATCTGGATTTCCTGCATGGCAGGGGGTTGGACTGGATGGCCCTTGCGGTCTCTTCCAACTCTATGATTCTATGATTCAACTCGGCAACACAGTAACAAACAAAACAAAACAAACAAGCTTCATTTATATACCGCTTCATACTGCCTAAGCAGTGTCTAAGCGGTTTACAACTGTAAGCTAATTTGCCCCCAACAGTCTGGGTACTCATTTTAGCCACCTCTGAAGGATGCAAGCCTGAGTCAAGCTTGAGCCTTTTTTCTGGTCTTGAACTCGCAACCTTCTGGTTTTGAGTGAGTGGCTGCAGTACAGGCCTTTAACCATTGTGCCACCAGGGCTCCAGCCACCCCACATGCCTCAGCAGCTAATGAGCCATCTTCATCCTGGTTTCTCCATAATCAGAGCTACACTTAAGGATCAATATAGTTTTGCCTATTTGCAACCATGCAGCTTGCTATTGCCTTTCCTATGTTCGTTCTTAGGTGGGGGAGAGAGTGTGCTTGTGTCTGCATTGATTTTTCTTTTAAATAAAACTGTACTAATTTGGAAACTGCCTCTAGAGTTCTCTGGGTTTGGAACCGTTAGACATAGGCAAGGTCCCTGCAGCCTTCTTGCTGTTCCTATTAAGCTAAATCTAATTTCCTCATTGGATACAATTTGTGGGTGCCCCTACAGGACCCTCCCACAAATTAGGTTACAGAGGCCTGGTCTGCAACATAATGAGGTTGAACAGTGATTCCTTTGTATGGCCCTCAAGAAACCATGGAGAATGTTGCATCCTTTAGGTCAGAAAGTTTGGTGTCTTTCTTCAACACTCCCATTAGCCTGTTTGGCTTTCTGGACATTGTAAGTACAGTCAGCCCCTCTGTATCTGTAGATTCAACCATTCATAGTTTGATTTTTTAAAAAAAATCTGAAGACCAAACCTCGATTTTGCCATTTAGATGAGAGACATCATTTTATTAAGACATTGTAAACAATGGGAACTGAGGCGGGTTACAGACCACCCATTTGGGGCGGTCTGCACCCGCCCCTTTCCCCGGTGTATTGGGGCCTCAGTGGTTAGACCGGCAGCTGCTGAGACCCCGATCCACCGCTTTCCGGGCTGCGGGGAAGCGGCAAAAGGCCACTTCCCCGCAGCCTGGAAAGGGGTGTCCTTGGGGCTTCAAGCCCATTTAGATGAGAGACATCATTTTATTAAGACATTGTAAACAATGGGAACTGAGGCGGGTTACAGACCACCCATTTGGGGCGGTCTGCACCCGCCCCTTTCCCCGGTGTATTGGGGCCTCAGTGGTTAGACCGGCAGCTGCTGAGACCCCGATCCACCGCTTTCCGGGCTGCGGGGAAGCGGCAAAAGGCCACTTCCCCGCAGCCTGGAAAGGGGTGTCCTTGGGGCTTCAAGCCCCAAGGACACCCCGCGGCAGCAGGGAGGAGAAGAAAGGGGCCGCTTGGCCCCTTTCTCCTTTGGTCCGCTGGGCACAGCCGTGTGAAGGCTGCACCCAGCGGTGCAAACCAGGAAGGAGCTCCAAAACGGGCACCCTTTCCGCGACCCCAATACGTCACAACCGCACCGCCTCGTTTGGAGGCGGCGCGGTTGTGACGTATTGGTGGCGGCGGCCGTGCGGAATGGCTGCTGCCATTTTGTGCGCGCACAGCGCGCACTAGGGTTAGGGCAGTGCGGAAGCACCGCCCTGCCTTAACCGTAGTACGCGCTGTGCGCGTACTTTCCTGCCTGTCTGTAACGGGCCTTGGCCACCTTTCCCTCTTGTTTCTGTCCACTCCCGGATTCAATGAGGGACGTTGAGTGTCACTCCGATCCAATAAGTGGCTTTGAGGAATTTGATGGGATACAGCCCTCCTCATGCCTAAACAAAAGTAAATTCCACAGAACCGCTTTACAATGCTTTGCTTATGTACCATTGCTTATCCACTGCTAGGCATTTGGGTAAGCATACTGGAAGTTTTGCATACTCATGCATCACCACATTTCCATTACTCTTAATTCCCATCTCTCTTTTCACTCTGATTCCCCATAGTCATAAAGCAAAGATATAAAATTAAAATACTTATGGGGATCTGTATGTTATCCAACTGAAATCAGTGGATCATTCCTCAATAGCCTTTTAAAATTCGGTACTACATACTAACTTTGAACAAAGAAGATATCTGAAGTATGAGTAAATGGAACTCATGCTGGAGAGCATGACAGGGAGGACAAAACAGGGGACAGATACAAATAGTTCACAAAAACCAGTTTGAACAGACTGTAATGTTTTCAGACATGTTGAAGTCCCAATATCCCCTCGGAAAATTGCATTATTTGTTTTCTAGACCATCTAGAGTAAAAAAAATGAGGTTGAGGAAGACACCTTTAAAGAACAAAAAGAGCACAGTTCATCATCTGTTCCTATGAATTCCTTATCCATTGTTTGAAAATAAAAATTCCAAAATGCAAATCTTGATTTTGGCAATTTAAATAAGGGAGACCATTTTACTTTGCCATTGTATTTAATGGGACTTGAGCAGCCATGGATTTTGGTATCCACAGGGGATGTCCTGGTACCAATTCCCAGCGGATACCAAGGTACACTGTACCCAGTGTAAGTGGGAATAACCTAACTCCCCCATTCTGAAGGATTAACATTATCAAGTTAATTTTCAACCAGAACATTTCAAACTCAGGAACCAACACCAGCTGGTCTGCACTACTGGTCTGCATATTCTGTTGGGAGTTTAACATGAGGATTAATGGCTCCCACAGTCAGCTCTGGTAATTGTTAATAATTCACTTCCTTCTCCTAAACCTAAGCACACAGAATCACTGCAAAAACATTCCATTAACCTTATAACATACAAAAAATGCTCCGAATATTGAACAGATACAGTGCAGCCTAAACTAGATCAAATTCTCACTGATATATTTCAAGGAAACAACAAAAAATGTATTCTTTAACCCTGAATGTATAATTTTAAAGAGCTCTCGGATATATGCTCTACTATTTATATATTGTCAGCATGACAACAAATATATCTCAATAATCACTACACATCAACTGATAGGAAAAACATGAAAGAGCCTTTTGCTCTCAGCATGAAGTATTTTCAGTTAGGCTTTATTAGATATTTTATCAAAGGAAACATGTCCATTTTAAGAGAGGGAGGTTCGTAATTCCAATAAAATCAAAATGACTCTTATTCTGAACTCTGTCTTAGATTTCTCTTTGACAGAGATCCAGGCACTCTGATGTAAAACAAGGGAGGTTGTCTTTCTGCATCTCTTCCTTAGTGTTGAGGAATTAAATAAATAACTGTTCCCTTGCCTAAGTCACTTGATGAAAAGTGAAATGACTCTCCTCATAGAAGTTATTTTCACATGAATAATTCCAATGATTTTTCCCTTGGATGTGTTCCTAGATGGTAAGTGAGGGGTAACTTCAATAGCTCTTTTCACACAACAAGCATTTAAATGGTTTCTCCCCTGTGTGCGTTGCTTGATGAAGAAGGAGGTATTTATTAACGTGGAAGCTTTGTCCACTTTGCAAACAATTGAAACTCCCCTTGTGTGAGTTACTTGTTAAAGAGTGAGACTTTCCTTCCAACTGAAACATGTCTCCCACTCCAACCATCTGAATAGTTTTCTGTCTGTGTGTGAGTTGCCTGATGATGAGTGAGAGTTATCTCCTGACAGAAGCTCTTTCCACACTCCACACAGCTAAATGGTTTCTCCCATATGGGCTGATTTATGAAAAGTGAGAATATCTTTAGACGGAAACTCTTTACACACTGAAGTCATTTAAAGGGTTTCTCCCCTGTGTGAGCTGCCTGATGACGAGTGAGACGTATCTTTTGACAGAAGCTCTTTCCACACTCTAAGCATTTAAATGGCTTTTCCCCTGTGTGATTTGCTTGATGACCAGTCAGTTGTATCTTTTGACAGAAGCTCTTTCCACACTCCATGCACTTAAATGGCTTTTCACCAGCGTGAGTTGCCTGAGGACGACTGAGGTGTAATTTCCGACTAAAGCTTTTCCCACACTCTAGGCATTTAAATTGATTATTTTCAGTGTGAATTGTTTCATGCAAAGAGAAACTTTCCTTTCGACTGAAGCTCTTTCCACACTCCAAGCATTTAAACGGTTTATCTCTAGTGTGAATTGTTTGATGAGAAATGGAGCTTTTCTTTTGCCAGAAACGTTCCACACTCCAGGAATTTAAATGGGTATTCTCCAGTGTGAATTACTTGATGAGAACTGAGGTTTGCCTTCCGGCTGAAACTTTTTCCACACTCCAGACATTTGAATGGTTTATCTCCCGTGTGAATTGTTTGATGAGAAGTAAAGCTTTTCTGTTCACTGAAACATTTCCCACACTCCAAGCACTTAAATGCTTTTTCACGCGCATGAGTTGTCTGATGACGAGCAAGGTATTTCTTAAGACTGAAACATTTTTCACACTGCAAGCATTTAAAAGGCTTCTCCCCAGTGTGAATTACTTGATGATGAATGAAGCTTTTCTTCCAAGTGAAACACTTTCCACATTCCAAGCATTTAAATGATTTACTTTTTGTGTGAACGGCAACATGTGTAGTGAGCTGAGTTTTGTGATGAAAACTCTTTTCACACTCAAGACATTTAAATGGTTTCTCCTTCTTGTGAGTTGTTTGATGATAACTGAGACTATTCTTCCAAATGAAGCTCTTTCCACACTCCAAGCATTTGAATGGTTTCTCCCCTGTGTGAGCTGCTTGATGACCAACTAGTTCTGTCTTTCGACAGAAGCTCTTCCCACACTCTGAACATCTAAACGGTTTTTCCTTTCCATGAGTTCCTAGATGATATGTGAGGTGTATCTTCTTTCTAAAATCTTTCCCACACTCCAAGCATTTAAATGGTTTCTCCCCTGTGTGAGTTAACTGATGGCAAGTGAGGTTTGCCTTCTGACAGAAACCCTTTCCACACTCCAAGCATTTAAATGGCTTCTCTCCTGAATGAATTGATTGATGACGAGTGAAACTCCTCCTCTGATTAAAACTTTTGCCACACTCCAAGCGTTTAAAGGGTTTCTCCCTAGCATGAATTCCTGAATGATAGGTGAAATGTATCTTCTGAATGAAGCTCTTTCCACACTCCAAGCATTTAAATGGTTTCTCCCTGGTGTGAGCTGCTTGATGATGGTAAGTGAGGCTTGTCTTCCAAATGAAACCTTTTCCACACTCCAAGCATTTAAACAGTTTCTCCCCTGTATGAGTCCCTTGATGACAAGCCCGATCTTCTGCCTAAAAGCTTTCCCACACTCCAAGCACTTAAATGGTTTCTCCCCTGTGTGAATTGCTTGATGACAAGTGAGGTTTATCTTCTCTTGGAAATTCCTGACTTATGGCAACCCTAGCTATGATTCCACTTTAATTGCCTTGGCTGCATCCTATGGAAACCTGAGATATGTAGTTTGGAGAGGCCACAGGACAGCTCTCTGGTTGAAACTCTATTTGTGTATTTACATGTTCAAGTCACCAGTTAACTTATGGCAACTCCAAGTATTTCATAGGGTTTTCTTAGAAAAGAAATACTCAGAGGTGGTTTTCTAGTTCCTTCCTCTGAAAAAGAGTCTCCAGCACCTGGTATTTATTGGTGGTCTTCCATTGAAGTATCAACCAAGACTGACCCTCATTTGTTTCCAAGTTCAGATGGGATCTGGCTTAGCAACAGTAGACGCGAAAAGGATCTGGGCATCTTTACAGGGCACAAGCTTAACATGAGACAACAGAGCAATCAGGAGGCTAAAAAGCTCTACAGTAGGAATTTAAGTAGATAGCTCTTGCAGGCCTGTACAATTCTATGCAAATAATGGGAGAGGAGAAAGTCTGGGTGAGCCATCCATATTTTGTTGACCTCTAGCAAATATTGAAAAGTCTTCAGGAATTTTACAATATTCAAAATAATCATTCCTGGCGCCTTGAAACTACCAAGATGAATCTCTCTCACCTGCTGCTTTTCCTGCTGCTTCTGCTCCTCTGCCTGGCTCAGGAGGAAGCCTTTGGCCAGGGCCACCGCCTGGGAACTGGTCTCTGCCCCACATTCCTTGACCCAGCTGGCCACCTCTGGGGGAAGGACGGCCAGGAACTGCTCCAGGAGCACCAGGTCCAGCATCTCAGCCTTGGTGTGTTGCTCTGGCTTCAGCCACAGACAGCACAGAGTGTGGAGTTGGCTGCAAGCCTCCCGAGGACCCAGAGTCTCCTCGTAGCAGGACTGCCTGAAAAGCTGTTGCTGGACATCTGAACTGAGAAAATCTCCTGCTGGGCTCTTGCCCATAGTTCTTACCCAGAATGCTCCACTCCTTCCAGCCCCAACTGCACATCAGGTTTTGTCTAACTCAGTCCCAGCTGATTTGTGCTTTTCCATCTCAGCTCTGTGCTCCTAGGCTGCTGAAGAAACGCCTCCCTCTTCCATCAGCTTTTGTCTGAAGGGCAAGCGCCTAGAAAGAAATTGAGATACTTTGTCAATGAGCTCCTATGACTCTTTGGTGGCAGGATGGCATTTTGCCATTTTGAACTGGCAGCTGATTCTTGATCTGTATAGAAGAGAAACACCAAGACTCAGGATCCCTTCACAGACCATAATCTTCATGCAGAATGCTTTCTGTTCCTCAGTTCCTAAGACTCCCTTCGGCTCTTCCTTTTCCCTATAGAATCCTAATCTTATCACTGCATAATTCTCCTTACCCTTTTACAATTTAAAAGGAAATATCAGACATGCCCATATGGAAACAACCAAGACACACATATATTAACACAACTTAACATTCATAATTTAAAATTCAACATTTAAAGATGCTCTGGGTAGGCTTCCCCAGCCTTTCTCCTTCCCAAAAGGGGGGCCACCCTGGAGACTCAGAATTAAACAACCCTCTCTAGGAAGACTCACCCAACTCTATAGGCGGAAGGGGCGGGACCTCCTCGCCGGAAGTAAACCCCATCTGTCCTCTCTAGGAATCCCATCTCGTTGGTCTTAACCTTTTTTTATAAAACCTTGCCCGTATCTATAGCAGTAAAGGACAGAAACGCCTCTTTCCTCTCTAGGACTTCCATCTCGTTCGTTTTAACCCTTAGGAAACCAAGCAGCAGCCTCTCCCTCCAGAGACCTCACAATTTTTTTCTTTTGGACTTCAGCCCCCAGAAGCCTCAGCTATCATGGCCAATGGCCTAGGATTCTGGGAGCTGGAGTCCAAAAAAAAAGCCCTAGAACAGTGGTCCCCAAACTGTGTCCTTTAAGACCTTTTGGACTTCAACTCCCAGAAGCCTCAGCCATGTTGGCCAATAGTCTGGGATTCTGGGAGCTGAAGTCCAAAATCCCTTAAACAGCACAGTTTGGGGCCCACTGCCCTAGAAAGCCATTGGGAGTCCCTGGTTTTCACCCTTATATTTATTGTTTCTTTAAATTAATGTTAATTTATATAGTGCCATAAATTTGTGCTTTACAGGCACCATCCAAAACAGCATATAACCTGCCAATGGGGTAAACTAGAACTCATATCTTACAAAAGAACAACCCTAAAATAAAACTGATGTGTATAGTGATGGTATAGTGGTTTTAGTGTTGGACTAGGACTCCATGAAAGCAAGATTCGAATCCTCATCTCAGCCTTGGAAACCCATTTGCCTTAGGGGTGCCACGTCCTGGAAATGAAATGAAAGTGCCCAATAACACAATGAGTATGCACTAGAGGAGTTGACTGAAAAGGCCTTTACAGGGAAAACATCCGGCTAGAAAATCAAGTGATTCTATGTAAATACAGAAATACGCACACACACACACACACACACACACACACACACACACTTCTGGGGTGTTCAGCAAGTGCTGGCAACCAACCACATATTCTTTATTTGAACTTTCACCAAATGAAATATCTCAGTGTTTTTATAGAATCATAGATTTAGAAGAGACCACACGCCATCCAGTCCAACCCAATTTTGCCATGCAGGAACTCAATCAAATCCCCTCTGACAAATGCCCATCTAGCCTCTGTTTAAAGACCTGCGAAGGAGGAGACTCCAACACTCTCCGAAGTAGCCTCTTCCACTGCCAAACAGCCCTTACTGTCAGGAAGTTCCTCCTAATGTTGAACTGGAATCTCTTTACCTGTAGCTTGACTCCAGTGTTCAGGGCCCTACTCTGAACATGACATCTCTTCAAAGACCTAAACAGGACTATCATATCACCTTTCAACTGTCCCTTCTGCAGGCTAAACATACCCAGGTCCCTAAGGGGTCGTTCACACTACTCTATAGACCGAATTTCAAACCGGATTATAAGTGGGTAGTTCTCACTGGTGCCAGTTTTTGCACACCCAGATCTGGATTTTGTACACCGGAACTGGGGCAAATCCCTCTCAGTGCAGATTTTCCGATATGGGGTTTTTTCCCCATTTCTTTTCAGAAAACCCGGTTCTTCCATGGTGCTGACAAATGGGATCTTGTTCCCAGTCATGATCGGGTCATTTAGGGGGAGGGATTAAGGTCTCAAATCAACCAAATAATGCTGAAGTTGTACTGTACTGTCCAAAGACTATACAATAAAAAGTAGACCTCAGATCCTGAGGTCTCTGGAAAGGCAGTCCTCAGTCTCAAATATCACAGCAATCCCTCCAAAGACAACTGCCTTTGATGAGAAACTTGATGGTGAAGGTTGGAGTCCATTGGGATCTTGTGGCTCGCTTCCACAGACTGTGGAAAAGGAGTTGAGAAATTGGTGACTACTCTGCATCTTGTAAGATTCGTTTGTGGGAATTTACACATACCCTTCAGCCACTGAGGAAGAGTATTGGCTGAAACGCATTTGGCAGGATATAATGGTGGATTGTGAACCACAAGATACCAAAGGATTCCATCCTTCCCCATCAAGTTTCTCATCACAGTTGTCTTCAGAAGGATTGTTGTGATATTTGAGACTGATGATTGTTTACTCAGCCCTCCGACCTTTGCAGTTTTATTTGCAGATTTGATTAATACGCTTTCTCTAGGAATCTCTAGGTCCTCCATAATTTTACCAAGTGCAGATGCATATCATCCAAGTGCAATGGGCCACTCAAATGACATTTTTTTTTTGGGGGGGGGGGGTCAGGCTATGAGGCTGTGTTCTAGAAGAGTTTATTCCTGATGTTTCGCCAGCAGCTGTGGCTGGCATCTTCTTCAAATGACATTGTTTACCTCCATTTTAAGATCTTTCTTTCCTGGGGCAAAGGAAATGGGCCTACACAAGGCTCTTGGGGCAGTGGGTTACCTGGCCGAACTGGGAATTGAACCCTGGTTTCCAGAGTCATAATCCAACATTCAAACCACAACGCCACACTGGCTCTATGACAATCTGAACTAATAAAGGGAATGTCCATCTGCATATCTGTCTCCAACAAAGCTCCAAGACCATGGAAACTACTCACCTCTCACCCTTGGCATATATTAAGAGGTATTTTAGGAGCATATGCCTTGGACGATTTTTTTTTTACCATGGATCAATTCATTTTATTTAAAATCTGTACTGTGCCATCTTCATAGATGACAGACTTCCTTACCAGGAGACAGGAAAGTGCAGATGGCCATGGCATTATTACTTTTGCTGTGCCACAAAACATAAGGTCTGACCTACTACTGGGTGACTACTAAAAAGATACAATTAAACAAAGCCTCATGTGACCCAAAATAACATACAGTGGTAGCAGATGTGATCACATCTTCTAAACATCATCATATAGAGCAGGTATGTTAGCAGGAAAGATACATATACATGTTGTTGTTGTTGTGTGCCTTCAGGTAAAAGTACTATGAGTTTGCTTATGAACAATTATAAAAGAGAAAATATACTATAACTTCAAACCAGTGAAGACACTAACTTAAAAGTAATACCCCACAGTTGTAACAAGTGACATGGTGATGAAATCTTAAATTAATTCTGAAATCAGGTAAGATCTTAGAAATAATGAGTTAATCACTCAAGGAGCTTATTTCCTTCCCCACTGCCATTCCCTTCTCCTTTTGTGTCATGTCTTCCTAGACTGTAAACCTGAGGGCAGGGAACTGTCAAATTAACAATCTGTTAACCATTCTGAGAGTCTTTGTGGTTGAAGAGCAGGGTATAAATACTCTAAATATATAAAAATCCATCAGTGATACCTTTATTGGCAACCGAAATGCACAATATATTTATTGCAAGCTTTCGAAAGTATATTGTGCATTTTGGTTGGCCAATAAAGGTATCACTGATGGATTTTTGTTTGTGTTTGTTAAATGGCCAACATAGGTACCCCTACATGTTTTCTAAATAAATAAATAAATAAATAAATAAAAATAAACTCATTGGACTTTTCTCTTAACATGGCTTAACTCGCTCATGGATTAAGAGTGAAGTTAATCCTACCATTAGATTGTTTTGATTATTTCAGAATTTAAGGATTTGTTAGGGTGGATGGCTCTTCCTTTGGTAGATTAAGTAACATTCAAAGGCCCACTATGGGAAAGGAACACAGCTGCTGCATCATGCCTGCCCTTGTAAGTTGGGAGAGAGAAGATTCTCAACTGAAGAGCTGAGATTGAAAGAAGTATAAGGAAGGATGGCTCCAGATCAGGAACAGAATGGGGCAGGAGAGTGACTTGTTTGCTTAGCCCTGAAGCAGCCATTGTCCACTGCAGATGTCAGGACCTTTAGGCCTGAAAGTATCCCCCACACTGTTGTAGCTTTCTTAAGAAGAGGAGGTGGTTTGTGACTCTTTTCAGTCTCCTATTGATTTAATTCAGCATGGTAGTTCATAATTTTATTCAAATCAGAAATTTTATACAATTTCTACTGGATGTTCTTTTATAAAACACAGTATCACATATTATTATTTGTGAAAAGGCACAATGAACCCCTTCATAACCCTTTAGTGTGTTTATTGTGGCTGAAAAAGTACTAGGCACTTGGGAAATTAAGTGAAAATTTTTCCTCAATCACCCCATTTCCTCCTCTTTTGGATCCCTTCTCTTCCCCCCCACACACTTCTGTTTTCATCCACTCCATGATTCAGTGGGTCACATACGTTTGAGGGATTTGGTGAGGCTGGACCTATTAATTTGAGGCCAGAAGAGTCATTTAAATCCATGTCCTCTCCATGACTACTCAGAAGTATATCCCACCAAAACCTGTTTTCAATCCCTTAGCGTACTTAGTATTACACACTCAGTGTTAGGCACTTAAATAATTATGCTGAGAATTTTCCTCACTGACCCCTTCCCATTCACTCCTGTAGCTCACCAGCCTTTATCATCATTCCTTATTAACTTTTAATGAACAAGATATTTGAGCCAATCTTGTGGAAGTCGCAATAATAAAATGTGTCCCTATAGTCAGTGATGACAACTTTTTTTGCTGTTCTCGGTAAAATCCCTCTTCCTGATAACAACTTTAAAATAACATATCATTTAATGACAATTCACCCAACTAAATGATATCAATTATTAATGTTACTGGCAATGAATTCATCCCCCCAATTTCTAACACTGAATATTCTTGAATTAATTTTCAAAGCTAACATTCTAAATCCCAGTAAATCTAAATCTAAGCCCCAGATCTGGGGAAAGAACGGGATACAAATAAATAATAATAATAATAATAATAATAATAATAATAATAAATGAGGTAACTACCAACTGGCCTGCAACAGATAGAAACATCATCTACATTCTGTTGGGATTTTGATATGAATAATTAATAGGCTTGACTCTCATAGTCACTTCTGATTGCTGCTAATAGTTTACTCTCTTTTACATATATTTGGGCACATAAATTTAACTCCAAGAATATTTTGTTAAAAGTGTAACATACAAAAGAGACTCAGAGTTGTAAACATATATCCTTCTGGCAAAACTAGGTCACTTCCGATTCCTGTCTTTCAAGAAAACAACTGAAAATGTTTTACAGTAAATATAAAGTATATAAACTTTTCTAGATATTTTTCTAATACTGGCCCCATACAGACAGGCCAAAATAAAGGTGCTTCGGGTCACTTTGGAGGTATACTGTTTAAATGATGTATGTGTCCTAAGAGTCCAGTTCTAAGGACTGGAGCGCAGCTTTGGTGCAGCTTCCGGACTCTTAGGACACATGCATCATTTAAACAGCATACCTCTAAAGTGAACTGAATCAGCTTTATTTTGGCAGTCTGTATGGGGCCACTGTTTCTGTTTCACAGACCTGACAATGACTGTTGCCCAGTTACTACTGCAACTTGGATCTCAAGAGAAGGATCTCTTTTTGTCTTGCTAATAGAACTTAAAATTTTCTTCTGGAAAATTCACATGGCCAGAAAAGGGGGCAGCCTGCATGAATGCCCCTCCAACAACACCTGAACTGAGAACAGCAACATCGTGACAAAATACAGGTTTGTCACTAACATCATCATACTTTTTAAAAATCCTGTATGATTTTTAGCATCTTTGCCTGATGAAAAAGCCAGCGGAGCTTCAAAAGCTACCAACATGTATTTTGTGCATTTTGGTTGGCCAATAAAAGTATCGCCGTTTTGTGAATTTTGGCTGTTATTGTTCATTAACTGGTAAAGAACAACTTGAAACCTTCTTCTGTCCTCTGTATAAAGTATTTTCAGTTACTTTTTATTTGATATTTTATCAAAATAAGTCATATTATGCTTTAGGAGAGGAAGTTTTAAATTCCCATAGTTCTTTAAAAATTGTAAAGAAATATTATTTTAAATTCAACTTTCTCTATGATAAAAGTTCAGGCCCTAGGTGGGTTGTCTGAGGGAAAACAAGGGCGCTTTTCTTACTACAGCTCTTTCTACACTCTGAGCACTTCAATGCTCGCTCCCCCGGATGAGTCGCCTGCCGAGAAGTGAGACGGATTTTCTGGCAGAAACTCTTCCCACACTCCAAACATGTCGATATTTTTTCCCTTGCGTGAGATGCTTGATGACGAGTGAGGTCTGGCTTCCGAAGGAAACTCTTCCCACACTCCAAGCATGTAAATGGCTTCTCTCCTGTGTGAGTTATTTGATGACGAATCACACTTTGCCTCCAACTGAAACTTTTCCCACACTCCAAGCATTTATATGGTTTTTCTCCAGCGTGAACAGCTTGGTGAGCAGTGAGTCTTGTCCTCCGAAAGAAACTCTTTCCGCACTCAAGGCATTTAAATGGTTTTTCCCCTGTGTGCGTTGCTTGGTGAAGAAGTAGGGTTGTCTTCAGACTGAAACTACGTCCACACTCTAAGCATTTAAATGGTTTCTCTCCTGTGTGGATTCTTTGATGTTCTGTGAGGTGGGTCTTACGTCGGAAGCGCTTTCCACATTCCAAGCAGTGGAATGGCTTTTCTCCCGTGTGAGTTGCTTGATGATCAATTAGGCTTCTCTTCTCCGTGAAAGTGCTTCCACACTCCAAACATTTAAATGGTTTCTGCCCTGTGTGAATTGTTTGATGAGAGGCAAGGTGTTCCCTCCGACGGAAGCTCTTGCCACACTCCAAGCATTTGAATGGTTTCTCCGTTGAGTGAGTTATTTGATGAGAAGTGAGGTGTTCCTTCCGAATGAAAGTCTTTCCACACTCCAAGCACTTGAATGGCTTGTCCCCAGTGTGGATTGCCTGATGATAATTAAGATGTTTCTTCTGACAGAAGCTCTTTCCACACTCCAAGCATTTAAATGGCTTCTCCCCAGTATGAATTGCTTGATGGGAAATAAGGTATTCTTTCCGACTAAAACTCTTCCCACATTTCAGACACTGAAATGGCTTCTCTCCTGTGTGAGTCGCTTGGTGATAGGTGAGATGTATCTTTTGATTGAAGCTCTTTCCACACTGCAAGCACTTAAATGGTTTCTCTCCAGTGTGAATTGCTTGATGACAAGTGAGGCTTCTCTTCCGACTGAAACTTTTCCCACACTCCAAACATGTAAAGAGTTTCTCTCCTGTGTGAAATGCTCGATGACAAGCGATACTTATCTTCTGGCTGAAAGATTTTCCACACTCCAAGCACTTAAATGGTTTCTCCCTAGTATAAGTTGCTTGATGGCCAGAGAGACATGTCTCCTGACTCTTTCCATATTCCAAGTATTTAGATAGTTCTTGATGACAAGGAAAATGTACATATTTAAAAAAACATGAATAGGTTATGTTAGATTATGGTTCTAATTAAATAGTTTACAATTACACAAAAAGAAATGTTTGGTTAAGACAGGGTTTCAGTATGACCTCTTTTTAACTATTAGCTGACTATTAACTGTGGCAAACTTTGTTTTGAGATTGCACCAAAAATTATACCAAGATTCAAATACCGGAATAAATAATATCTAAACTGGAAGTGGGAAAAGTATAGCTGTTTGTTCAACCCAACAACTTCTGGACTCCCTTGCACAGTTGGCCCTCCATATCCATTACCCACAGATTCGACTATCCACTGCTTGGTAATATTAAAAAATACATAAAGGCAAACCTTGATTTTCCCATTTGGACACCATTTTACTATGTCATTGTATATAATGGAACTTGAGCATCCACAGATTTTGGAATCTTGGTATTTTGACTAGCAAATGAAGGACAAAAGCCTTCACCAACTCACTTTTTTAAAAGGTTATGACATGGACCCTTTGCACAATTTAATAATTTTTAAGCCTTGTGTTATTAATGAGGAAGTGGTCATTCCCAGTTTTAGTTTCCCCCCAATTTTTAGAATACATTTTTAAAAGTCCATGCAATACCTGCCAAAGTTGTGTTCTCTTGCTCTAAACACTGACAAATAGCATGACACTTTGGTAGTAATGATAAAGTCACATTTTAAAATTACACCAAAAAGCTTAATTGCTGTGAAATCAGTTTAGACACTACATTATAACTATTCTTTAAAAACATAAGGACATGTGTCTACCATTTGTAGACCATTGTAGACAGAGAGGCACATTGCTTCATCCCACCACTTTCACAGGTACATCTGGTGGGAACATGAACTTCTCAGTGGCTGCCCTGGGGTATGGAACTCGCTTCCGAAAGAATTTAGACTGCCTCTCTCCCTACTTTCCTTTTGCAAAGAAGCAAAGACTTTTCTTTTCCAATAAGAGTTAGAAGAGTGATGATATAAGACCCATCTTACACTGTCCCTGCTAGATATTGCTAATTGTTGTGTTGGTGTGTGTGTTTTACTGATATACATCTCAATCTGCTCTATTTAATGATAATATGTAAAATGTAACATGTTACATTTTAATACATAACTGTTTCAACTTTTCAAATTGTTTAATTCGTCTTTAAATTTTATATTTATACATTCTAATGGTTTTGTACTGTTTTTAAATAGTATTGTTCTAAATTTGCCATTCGCCACCTTGAGTCCCTATATTGAGAGAAAGGTAGGATACAAAATAAATAAATAAATAAATAAATAAATAAATAAATAAATACCTGGTTTTAATTTTTTCTGATTGTTTAACTGTATTTTAACTTTTGAATTTTGTGAATTTTTAACCTTAGAGTTTATCGCATGGGCCCTAAAATGAGCCCATTTAGGTACAACAGAATGGGATGGGGCTAGGAACCCCATTTTATTGCACACTGGAATGTTGCTGCTGCCGCCAGGCATTCCAATCGCATCCTCCCTCCATTCCAGAGGGCGCGATTTCTGAGAACTGTTCTAAAGCATTCTCAGAAATCACGCCCTCTGGAACAGAGGGAGGACGTGATTGGAATGCCTAGCAGCAGCAGCGGTATTCCGGTGTGCAGTAAAATGGAGTTCCTAGCCCCATCCTGTTCCGTAACGCAACGGACCCATTTTAGGGCCCGTGCGATAAACTTCAATGTTTTTTCATTGTTGTAAACCAGATTGAGTCCCAATCTGGGAAACAGGCAGGATAGAAACAAATATTTGTTGCTGTTGTTATTGTGTGCTTTCAAGTCATTTCCAACTTATGGTGACCATAAATATACATTTAAATTTTTTTACAGTTGTCTCTTTTTTGTTTTGTAACTCCATAGTCTCCATTCAAATGCTCCTTTTTCTGGTCTCTGTGCCTCATTGTGGTTATTTGAGTGGCCACCCTTACATAAATAGTTTGTGCGCCTGTGCAGAGCCACAAATGGAATGGGACGTTCTAGAGTTGAATAGCTTTCAGTGGGCACTCTGTCTCATTCCCCAACATGGCTCTTCCCTGCTTTCATGCTGGGCTAGGGGAGAGGTTCCTGCCAAAAAGCTACTCAGTTCTGGAACATTCTGCTTGAGGATCAATGCTTTGGTATTCTAGGAATTGTAGTTTAGTGAAACATTTCACCGTTGTCAGAGAGCTCTGATGCCCCAAAAAGCTACAGTTCCCAGGATTCCATAACATTGAGCCTTGGCAGTTAAAGTGGTGTCAAACCTGATTATTTCTACAGTGTGGATGCAACCTTAATCACAATCTTTGACTCTTTGACCAATTTACCTGATGTTTCTTGACCATTTTCCATTTCTCTCCCTGTCCAGAAAGTGACGAGTCTGTCTTCCATCTCTGTACATCTGGCTCCCTCCACCAACGGCCTGGCTGGTTCTTCTTTTACATGCTTCCAACTATCAGCTCCTGAAAAGGACAGAAATAATTGGTCAGAGCTCAACAGAGAAAGGGATGCTGAAATCAGTGTTAACCTGGTTGGTTAAATGTCACAGAATCATAGAGCTGGAAGGATCCCACAGAGGCCATCAAATCCAACTCCCCATCTGTCCTCTGCAGGATCTTCAGCTACAGCATTCCCAGTAGGCAGCTGTCTAGCCTCTTTTTCCATATAAAGGAGCCCTTGTGGCGCAGTGGTTAAATGCCTGTGCTTCAGCCACTCACTCACAAACCATAAGATTGCGAGTTCAACACCAACCAGGGCTCAAACTCGACTCAGTCTTGCATCCTTCCGAGGTCGCTAAAATCAATACCCAGCTTGTTGGGGGCAAATAGCTTACATTGTAAACTACTTAGATACTGCTTAGGTGGTATGAAGTGGCATATAAATGAATCTGCTATTGCTATATAAACCTTGAAAACTTTGGGAAAACATATACAAAGCCTGGTGATTTTCTTGTTTGTCCTACTTAAAAAAATAATTGCATTATGCCACTAAGTCATATTATGAATAACCTAATAAAATTTAAAAGGAAGGAAGGAAAGAAAGAGCCTTACCCAAAGAAGACACAGTCCCCAAATTCTCCTCCATGACTTCCTGATGCAAGGTCCTTTGGTCCGGATCCAGTAGGGCCCACTCCTCCTCCGTGAAATACACTGCCACCTCTTTGAAGACTGCCTAGACAAAGAACATTACCGTTGAACAGGAAATGCTGACCCCATCAGTAAATGGGTTACTTATGGTTGCTTATCTAGATTTAAATCTAAACAGAGACTTTGATGTGGGCCTCTTGGATGGAAAGAGAGGAAAAGGGCCAAGTTTTGTCAGGGCCATGGACACATTTCAGGGGACACAGGGAGCGCACCAAGGGATCCTTGCACCTACCTGATCCAGTGTCATCTCAGCTGGGCTGAGGACTTCAAAATGAAGAGGTGAGCTGGTATATATTGGTTCTGTAACATCTCCTGTAAGAAACGGAAAAGGAAAAAGGTGAAATGTCATTGGCCATTTTCTCTGTTTCTGGTTCAGTTTTTCTATACTCTTTCAAATGCAGAGGAAAAAACATATGCATCCAAACTATAGGAAGCAGCAGAAGATTTGAGGTAACTAAGGTCGGCTGGTGTAGCAAAAATCTTAGGCTGCATCTGCACTTCAGAAATAATGCCATTTGATACCATTTTAATTGCCATGGCTTATGGGTTCTGTAGTTTTGTGAGCTTATTTCTAATGGGGCACCAGCATATGCCGGATTTCCCTCATGTGGTGAGGTCCAGAACCAATCTCCCGTATAAGAGAAGGGCCCACTGTATATGGGACACCATTTTACTGAGTGTGTGTTCTGTGCCTTCAAGTAATTTCCCACTTATGGCGACCCTAAGGCAAACCTATTATAAGTGTTTTCTTCGCATTGCCTTCCCCTGAGGCTGAGAGAGTGTGACTTGCCCAAGTGCTCCTAGATCCTTACCTAAAGAGGCTGACATTTCATCATTGTCCTGCAGGATCCACTCAGGCTGCAACATACAGCTGGATGGAGAAGGAGACATTTCCAAGGCGGTGACCTCGTCTGCAAACAAGTCTGCCATCTGAATGTCAAAGAAGCAAAGAGAAAAATTACTAAATATATTTTTAATGGGAGAGAACATACTGTGGGTGGAGAATCTGATGTTTATTTAAATGCTGGTACTGCAGCCACAATGTTGTAAATTCGATCCCAGGGCTCCAAGGTTGACTCAGCCTTCCATACTTTTGTAGGTGTGTGTAAGGAGTACCCAGCTTGTTGGGGGCAATTGGCTAACAGATTGTAAACCTATGTGAAGTCAAAGGCTTTCATGGCCAGCATCTATAGTTTTTTGTGGGTTTTTCAGGCTATGTGGCCATCTTCTGGAAGAATTTACCCCTGACGTTTTGCCTGCATCTGTGGCTGCCACTGTCAGAGGGTGGTGGCATGGAAGTGTATGGAGTATATATACTTTTTTCTTTTTTTTTAATTTTTATTTTTATAACAGAAAGTAAAACAGTAAACATATACACGACATATAACAATATACAAAAGACAAAACAAAATCACATCACACCACACATTGACAAAGCCCTCTGAATAAACATAAAATCTCTTCCACTCAATATCTCTTGATTCCCATATCCCTCCCCCCTACCTAATTAATTCAGCATTTTCTTCTTAGTTCAGCAAGTTTCTTTTCTTTTTGCATTACCTTCTCTTGGCCTTCTAAAATTACCCCTATGGGTTTATACCTTCTTGGCCCCACCTTCTCTAACCGTTTTCTCTCTTCTTCCCTTTCATCTTGCTTGCTTCTTTTCCCCTTCAATTTTACATCTACTACCTACTCTTACTTTCTTTCACTTTCCAAATTCCTTTATCCTCAACTTCCACTTCTAAACTTGATTATTTTCTTCAAAATAAATGTCCCTGGCTCAGTGGTGTCCCCATGCCTGGTGTCACCCAGTGCAGGATGGGCTGTCAGTGGTGGTGAAGGAGGCCAATAGGGTGTGCTCGACCCTCTTCTTAGCTGTGGTGGTGGGCATCCCCTCACGAGACCACCAACACTGCAGCAAAGTCAGGAGGGTGCAGGGAGAGGTCCCAACCACGTGTCACCAATCTTCTGGGATGTCACCCAGCATATTCTGCACCCCCTACACCTCCCTAGTGACGCCACTGATCTGGCTCTCTTACCTGCTGCTCTTCCTGCCTCCTCTCCTCTGCCTGGCTCAAGAGGAAACCTTCAGCCAGGGCCACTGCCTGGGAACTGTTCTCTGCCCCACAGTCCCTGACCCAACTCTCCATCTCTGGGGGCAGGATACTCAGGAACTGCTCCAGGATCACCAAGTCCAGCATCTCAGCTTTAGTGTGTCTTTCTGGTTTCAGCCACTGGCGGCAAAGAGTGTGGAGGCGGCTGCAAAGCTCCCGGGGTCCCTGGGCCTCCTGGTATTGGAAATGCCTGAAGCGCTGGCCCTCTGCCTCTGGACGGAGGGCATCCCCCACCAAGTTCTTCTCCCAAAGTCTCCTTTCCCAGCACTGCTCTCCATTGCCAGCCTGAAAAAGAGGAGGGTCGTCTCTGAACTCAGGGCCACAGAAATCTTGCGTTCCCACCTGCAATCTGTTCTTCCAGGCAAGCTCCAATAGGGCCAAAAGTGCCATCTCCCTCCTGGTAGGATTCTCCCTCAACGTGAAAAGTGGGGCGAGGGGATCGTTGCCCTGCAAAGAAAGCAAGAAGACTGGTGAATGGCTCCCTGCAAAGACGTTTGGGCCATAGAGATATGTTTTACCATGAAGTATTTTAAAGAATGTGCTCTGTGAGTGTATCTTAATGGTTTTATAGTACTGTATTTGAATGGTTGGTATTATTATTATTTATTTATTTATAGAGCGCTGTAAAATTTGTACAGCACTTTACATAGTAGGAATCAAAACACAATAAAATAACAATAGATGATGAAAAACTTGCCACATGGCATACAATCTAAAACACCAACGTACAAAATTAAAATATTTCTAAAATAATACAGGAAGTAGAATCATAGAATTGGAAGTATATAATGTTTATGTATGTTTATGTTTTTTAAACTATATTTTGTATTTTAATGTACCCAGCCTTAAGGAGAGGTGGGGGGGGGGGAAATAAAATTTATTATTATTATTATTATTATTAAAGTAAAACTCCTCCCCCTCCCGGTAACCAATACTGAATGTGAAGTGACCTATATAAGATATTTGATTTCAGTCGGTTCTTCAATAAAAATTACTGTTTATTTATAGCTACTGACTGACTGAATTGATTTTAGTCACGTACAGGTGAAAGAACACATACGGTAACCAAAAATACACACACACACACACACACACACACACACATATATGTAAAGGCACACTTGTGTCTCAAGCCCTTCTAAAGATGGTGGGAAAAGGTGGAAAGAGGGAACAGTTTTGGAGTGTATCCATACTGCAGATTTAAAGCAGTTTGACACCCCTTCAACTACCATGACTCTACCCCACAGCATCCTGCAATTTGTCATTTGGTGAGGCATCAGAGCTCTTTGACAGACCAGGCTGAATACCTCACCAAACACAAAATTCAGGGTTCTAGAGGATTGAATCATGACAATTAAAGTAGTTTCAAACCGCTTTAATTCTGCTGTGTGGTGTGGATACCTTTTAGTGCCCCCTGAAGAGTGATCAGATGTGCGACTCCCAAGGCATTTTAAAATACTAATCGTGGGGCACCCACAAATGGACATCCAGGATGCATCTACAATGCCAAAATTATGCAGTATGACACCACTTTAAAGAGGTATAGTGGTTGAGAGATGGACTATGACTCTAGAGAGCAGGATTCAATTCCTTGCATAGCCATGAAACCCACTGGGTGACCTTAGGCAAGTCACAGCCTCAGGGGAATGCAGTGCAAACCTCCTCTGAACAAATCTTGCAAAGAAAACCCACAATAGGTTCATCTTAAGGTCTCCATTAGTTGAAAAGTACTCTAAGGCACACAACAAAATAAGGGTTTAATTCCTGGCTTAGCCATGGAAAACCTCGGGGTGATGTTGGGCAAGTCACACTCTTTCAGTCTCAGAGGAAAACAACGGTAAACCTCCTCTGAACAAATCTTGAAAAGGAAATCCCAAGGTAAATTCACTTTAGGGTTGCCATAAGCTGGAAATTATTTGAAGGCACATAACAAAACAAGGCATCAATCCCCAGCTTGACCATGAAACCCACTGGGTGACTATGAGCAAGTCACTCTCTCTCAGCGTCAGGGAAAGGCACGGGCAAATCTCCTCTGAACAAAACCTGTAAAGAAAACCCCCTAGGAAAGTTTGTTTTCATAGAGTCATAGAGTTGGAAGAGACCACAAGGGTCATCCAGTCCAACACCATTCTGTCATGCAGGAACTTACAATCAAAGCACGCCCAACAGATGGCCATCCAGCCTCTGTTTAAACACCTCCAAAGAAGGAGATGCCACCAAACTCCAAGGAAGGATTTTCACTGTCAAACAGCTCTTACTGTCAGAAAGTTCTTCCTAATGTTTAGTTGGAATTTCTTTTCCTCTAGCTTCCATCTATTGTTCCTATTCTCTGGAGCAGCAGAAAAGAAGCTTGCTCCATCTTCAATATGACACCCCTTCAAATACTTAAATAGGGCTATCGTATCACCCCTTAACCGTCTCTTCTCCAAGATAAACATACCCAGCTCCCTAAGTCTTTCCTCATAAGGTATGTTTTAATGTGCTTTTATATTGTGAGCTGCCTTGGGTCCCTTTTTGAGAGAAAAGCAACATAGAAATGAAATAAAATTTTAAAAAATTTAAAGTCAGAAACAACCTGAAGGCACCCAACAACAGCAAGAGACTCCATCCTAGGGAATCTTGGGATCTTTAGTTTGACAAGTTCTGTGGCCTTCTCTGCCCAAGAGGGCTGGTGCCTTGCCAAACTACAAATCCCAGGATCTTGTAGCATGAATGGAGCCGCCGTGGCAGTTAAAAGTCAGTCATAGAATCATAGAGTTGTAAGAGATCCCCAAAGGCTATTCAGTCCAACCCAACCCCTGCCATGCAGGAACTCTCAATCAAAGCATCCCTGACAGATGGCCATCCAGCCTCTGCTACCCTCCAAGGGAGTGTGTTCCACTGTCAAACAGCTCTTACTGTCAGGAAGTTCCTCCTAATGTTGAGGTGGAATCTCTTTTCCTGGAGCTTGCATCCAATACTCTGGGTCTTGTACTCTGGAGCAGCAGGAAACAAGCTCTTAACTTTCTCTTCTTCAGGCTAAACCTCCCCAGCTCCCTAAGTCCTTCCTCATAAGGCATGGTTTCCACACCCTTCACCATTTTGGTCACCATCCTCTGCATACACTCCAATTTGTCAACATCCTTTTTGGGGCCCAGAACTGGACACAGTATTGCAGGTGAGGCCTGATCAAGGCAGAATAGAGTGGCACTATTACCTCCCTTCATTTAGACACTATACTTCTATTGATGCAGCCTAAAATCGTATTGGCTTTTTTAGCTGCTGCATCGCACTGTTAACTTTCTAGTCTATTCAGGTCAATTTGAACTCTGATCCTGCCCTCTGGGGTATTAGCTACTCCTCCTAGTTTGGTGTCATCTGCACACTTGATAAGCATGCCTTCTATTCCTTCATCCAAGTCATTGATAAAGGTGTTGAACAGCACTGGGCCCAGGACAGAGCCCTGTGGGACCCCACTGGTCACCTCTATCCAGGATGAAGAGGAGCCATTGCTGAGCACCCTTTGGGTTTAGCCGGTCAACCTATTACAATATAACAGTTGCTTTGTCTAGCCCACATTTTACTATCTTGTTTGCAAGAATCTCATGAGGAATCTTGTCAAAGGCATTACTGAAATCAAGGTATGCTATTATATCTGCAGTGGGGGCAAGCTGCATCATTTCTAGAGTGCAGATGCACCTAGTGAAGTCAAAGTGGCTGGAATCAAGCTGGGGCTTTAAAAAGAGAAGGTCCCTTGAGAACATGGAAGAGGGGCTCAGGATGCAACACACTCTCTCACCTGCTGCTCTCCCACTTCTTGACTCTTTGCCTAGTGGCCAACCCTTTCCTGGGGGCAGAGGGACGCTTTGCAAAGAAATCCCCTCCTGGAGGTGCTTCCTCCCTCCCTCTCTCTCTCTCTCCCTGGGAATGGAAGACAAGGCTGAGAAGCCAAGAGAAACATATGGCGAAGGGGAGAGATTGGCCTCCTCTTGGAGGACTCAGAGCCATTGGTCACCAGCCACTTCCTGCCCCTCTAGGAACCCATCTCTCTCAGTTTAACCCTGAGTGCAAGAAGGGATGCCCAAACTTTGGTCCTCCATGTGCCTTGGACTTCAGCTCCCAGAAGCCCCAGCCAGTTTGGTCAACACTCAGTGATTCTGGGAGCTGAAGTCTATACTATATACTACCTGGAAGACCAAGGTTTGGGAAGCTCAGGCAAAGTCATATCATATGATATTATCATGTCATATATTATCATATAGTGTGTGTGAAATTAATAGGGATGCAGTGGCTTAGTGGTTAAGGAGGAGGAGGAGGAGGAGGAGAAGGGTCAGGCTGGCTCCCCTTTGGACCCTGGTTCCCCAGGAAAAAGGAGGAAGAAACAGGAGGAGAAAGAGGAGGAGGAGGAGAGGTCTCTGGAGGAAGAACCACTACAAAAGCTAACCTCCTCGGCTGTCCCCCTCTATTCCTTTTCCTTCCCCAGAAGATGCTTAGCATTTAAAGGGACCAGTTTTCATCCACTCTGGAAAGGTAAGCAGGGTCAGGCCTGGGTTACACTTGGATGGAGGACTGCTTAGTAAATCCTGTGAAATTACATTGTAAATTGGCAAGAAACTTGAAGGCATGGATGGGTGCACACAGTTCTAAGTCCCGAGTATAATTTTCTCTACCTGAAAGGGACTGTTAATAAAATATCTTTGGCTTAAAATGCCAAACCTTGTGCTGATACCATGAATTACCACACCGGATGATGCCAACCCTAGTGACGCCATTGGAGCATAGGCCTAATGTGTAGATTAGAAACATTATTGCATAACACCTCTCATATATATATATATTGGATCCTCCATATTTGCTGGGGTTAGGGGCACAGGACCCCTGTGAAAGTATAAAAAACACAAATTAAAAAACACCTTTTTTAACCTGTGAGAATATCTCTCTAGGAACCTATAGGTCCTCCAGGGCAATTCCATGGTCAAGATCTGCCCAAAGCTGACCATGAAATTACCCTGGAGGACCTACAAATGCCTAGAGAAGTGTTCTCTCCAGCATGACCTTTGACAGAGGTTGGCAAGAGTCATGCCGGAGGACCTAAAGATTCCTAGAGAGAACGTATTAACCAAATCTATGAATAACTAAATCCACAAAAATTAAAGCGACAAACGTGGAGGTCCAGCTGTAGATAGAGTAATTAAAGGGGAGGAAAAACCAATAATTACTCTCTAAAATTAATGCCAAAAAGTAAGGACTCAAGCAACAGAGACTGGGGCATGGAGCAATGGATACAAACTGCAGGAAAAGAGATTTCACCTCAACATTAGGAAGAACATCCTGACCATCAGAGCTTTTTGATAGTGAGACACACTCTCTCGGAGAGTGGTGGAGTGTCTTTCTTTGGAGGTTTCTTTGGATGGCCATCTGTCACAGGGTGCTTTGATTGAGAGTTCCTGCATGGCAGGAGGTTGGGCTGGATAGCCCTTGAGGTCTCTTCCAACTCTTATGATTCTATGATCCTAATAATGCTTTTCATCCCATCTCTGATTGTTTATTGTCTGCAGAAGTTTATAAGTCATCACCTTGTGTGCTAAGGTGCACTTTCTTTTGTGACTTATCAGTCATTGATCTCCATTCTGTTTCCCCTACACTTCTGTATGCCATTTTTTGGCCATTCAGGTGGTTGGTATTCCTTTCCTCTCTCTGCAGCACCCAAAGACTTACCATTCAGCCTCTGAAGCTCTCCCATCTGACGATTTTTATGCCTTGTGGGAGTGGGCAGAATCGGAAAATCATTTGGTTGTGTACCTGTAGTCAGCATTAAATTATACCCGCAGCATTGAATCATAGAATCGTAGAGTTAGAAGATACCTCAAGGGCCATCCAGTCCAACCCCATCCTGCCATGCAGGAACTCACAATCAAAGCATCCCTAACAGATGGCCATCCAGCCTCTGCTTAAAGACCTCCAAAGAAGGAGACTCCACCATTCTCCGAGGGAAAGTCTTCCACTGCTGAATAGCCCTTACTGTCAGGAAGTTCCTCCTAATGTTGAGCTGGAATCCCTTTTCCTGGAGCTTGCATCCATTGTTTCTATTCTCTGGAGCAGCAGGAAACAAGCTTGCTCCATCCTCAGTGTGACACCCCTTCAAATACTTAAACAGGCTATCATATCACCTCTTAACTTTTTCTTCTCTGGGCTAAACATCCCCACCTCCCTAAGTCCTTCCTCATAAGGCATGGTTTCCACACCCTTCACGATTTTGGTCACCCTCCTCTGCATACACTCCAATTTGTCAACATCCTTTTTGGTGCCCAGAACTGGATACAGTATTGCAGGTGAGGCCTGATCAAGGCAGAATAGAGTGGCACTATTACTTCCTTTCATTTAGACACTATACGTCTATTGATTCAACCTAAAATCGCATTGGCTTTTTTAGCTGCCGCATCACACTGTTGACTCATGTTCAACTTGTGGTCTATTAGGACTCCTAGATCCCTTTCACATATAGTCTCCTTAAGCCAGGTGTCCCTCCTCAGGATCCTCTGAACCTGCAGAGGACCCTGCCATGTCTCAGCGCTGGAAGTAATCATTTTGTATCTGGCTTCAGAGCCATAGCCAGACATTTCTTCAACCTTGCCTTGTTATGAGGTATGAAGATTTTGTTCTTTGGACAAGAAAAGAAGCAACCTACTCCTATCTCTAACAATACTGCACTACACTGTTACAGCACTATTATTCCATCTTTACTGCTATGGCTGCCTCCTGCGGAATCCTGGGATTTGTAGTTTAGGGAAGGGAATTTAGGCTTCACAGAGAGCTGTTGTGCCTCATTAAACTACAAATCCCAGAATGCCACAGGAAGCAGCCATAGCAGCAAAAACACAGTAACAGTGTAGTGAAATATTGTCTTCTATCTTTGACTCATAATATTTTGTTTCCTCTACAGAAAAAGTGACTCATATCCACCTGAACCTGTGAAACGTCTCTCTCAGGACAGTTTTCGTAATCCCTCATCCAGAGAGGTGCTGCCTCAGATTCACAGGAGGACACTGTCCCTCCTCAGCAAAGCAGGAATGGTACACCATGTGTAGGTATATTTTAATTTGTTGCATGACACTTTGAGTCACGAACTGGGAAAAATGCAGACTAAAAATAACAACAACAATAACAGCAAAACAAAAGATGATGATGATGATGATGATGATGATGATGATGATGATGATGATGATGATGATGATGATGATGTGAGAGGTACCACCTAGTCTGGCAGCAAAATGTTTTCAACTGGTTCAGTAGATACTATAGAATTTACCACATGTGTGTATGTGTTGTTTGCCTTTAGGTAATTTTTTTACTTATGGCGACCCTCTAGCAACCCTATCATGGGGTTTTCTTGGCAAGATTTGTTCAGAAGGGGTTTGTCCTTGCCTTCCCCTGAGGCTGAGAGAGTGTGACTTGCAGACATGTAATAGACTGGCTGAAAGAGGGAAGAGGAGAGACAGGGAGAGGAGAAGGCAAAGAGAGGGAAAGTTGTTTAGGGCAGACTAAGGGAGGAGGAAAAGTCGCTCTTTCAGTCACAACCGTTCTCTTCTGTACAGAAAAAAGCGTCAATTTCCAGTTTGGGTTTGATTTTAAACCATTAAAAGAGTGTCCGTAATGGTGCTTCACTGAACATCTTGGTTTCTTTGTAGGTCTTGATATTTGGTAGCAGTTTGGCCAGTCTTTTGCCTGAGGAGGGAGAAGACAAAAGAAGTGCTTCAGCCTTAGGCAGGGTCTGCCTAGGAGTACCATTCAAAATCTGGAAAAGGAAGACTCAGCTGGTCCCAAATCAAGAAAGCCTCCCTGTGCTGTTCAGGTTCAGAGCAGAGCAGAGTTCAGGGAAAGAGGAGCCATGAAGAAGGAGGATCAGGAGGAAGCCGCTCTGTCCAGAGGGCCAATGCCAGTCCTTCAGGCAGTTTCGCTATGAAGAGGCTGAGGGGCCCCGAGGGATTTGCAGCCGACTCTCCAGTCTTTGCCATCAGTGGCTGAAGCCAGAAAGGCACACCAAGAGTCAGATGCTGGACCTGGTGATCCTGGAGCAGTTCCTGGCCGTCCTTCCTCCAGAGATGGCCAGCTGGGTCAAGGAATGTGGGGCAGAGACCAGTTCCCAGGCGGTGGCCCTGGCCGAAGGCTTCCTCCTGAGCCAGGCAGAGGAGCAGAAGCAGCAGGAAAAGCAGCAGGTGAGAGCCTTTCAGGCTGGGACCTTAGAAATATCGTTTTAAAATAAATCCCTTCTAGTTCAGTGACCAATGTTTTCTGGAAATCATCATTAGAAGGAATATCTTCTTCCCTTCTAGCCTTCTTTCTTCTCTCATTCTTCCCGTTAAGATTCTTAATGCTGTTTTTGTCCTAGGACCTATTGGGAGAAAAGGCCACTGAAATCCTGGAGGCAGAAAAGGTGTCCTTAGACTCTGGACAGAGAGCGCAGTCCAGGCAGATCCTACAGAAGGGCTCAGGGAATGCCATCTCATTAGGTAAGGATGAAGGACGGCATTCTTTGGTTTCCTCTCCTCAATATACCTGTAATAGACAAGTTGCAGCAATCTTGCCCTGGGTCTGTCTCTGGGGTGATGCTGTCAGTTCCTCAAAATGCTGGGCCCTGGGAGGGCGCCCAAAATTGTATTCAATGGGAGAATTAATTTGGTCAAGAAGGGTTATCCTGTACCCTCTTCTTTTCTAAGGACTGGAAACATTTTTTGTCTTTTTCTTTCCTTCCATCAGACTTGCGCAGCATGCCATTTTTAGCAAATTTAAACAGCAAAAAACTCAAGTTACACAGTTTTGTGCTCTGACTGGGTAATAATTTTGGTTCACGGATACCATTTCTTCTCCTAGGTAACTTTTGAGGAGGCGACTGTGTCTTTCAGTGAGGACGAATGGGCCTTGCTGGATCCAAACCAAAGGGCCCTTCACAGGGCAGTCATGGAGGAGAATTTGGCAATCATTGATGTTTATCACACTATACTCTTAAAGTGCTACTATTCCACTTTGACTCCTCTAGCTGCCTCCTGTTGCATTCTGGGATTTGCAATTTTAAGGAGGGGTATTTAGAATTCTCAGGCAGAGAAGTTCTCTGCCTGAGAATTCTAAATACCCCTCCTTAAAACTGCCAATCCCAGAATTCAACAGGAGGCAGCTAGAGGAGTCAAAGTGGAATAGTAGCACTTTAAGAGTATAGTGTGATAAACATCCTGGTCTCTCTGGGTGAGGCTCCCTCTTTCTCTTGGCTGATTCAATCTTTTTGCTGCTGATGCTCAATACCTATAGTCTCTTTCTGCCCCCATGCTGTAATTCTGACAGCTGAGTCACTTTCTACCAGGTGGATGTGCCCCTGAGGATAAAACAACCAGTGGCTTAGCCCTCGGAAATCAGTCAAGATCTCATTCGATATAATTATTGTCAAATGTATATATCAGCTTTACAGAGTGTGTTTCAAGGCAAAGAGCTGATCCCCATAGGCACAATGTTTCAAACCACTGATTTTCCATTGATCATAATAATTTATTTATTTATTAATTAATTTATTTATTTATATCCCGCCTCTTCCCTTTTTGGGATCTACCCATGTGCTGAATAGATTAGGCTAATAATAGATTATTAGCCTAATCTATTCAGCAGATGGCTAGCTCTCTTCTATTTCTTTTTTTCCTGTGTTCTAACTGACAAAGGCAGGTTATTTCTTTCCTGAATATGAAAGTCCATATGTTGTGGGACTGTAACTCCTACTGGTTGGGAGAAGTTGCACTTTTGGAGCCGCAGGCCACCAAGAGTGACATGTAGCCCACCTGACTTACTGTAAATAGTTTTATTGCCAGAAATGCTCCTATAACTGTTTACATGAGAAACAAAGCAAAAGGTTCCTGCCCACAAGGCTTACAATCTCAACAGAACAAAAATATTATGAATGTGTTAATCAATATAAACAAAATTAATAAGATATTAAGGTTGTGAAATCTGTATAGCAACCAGCTTGTTTGAAAATTGTTGAAACGTGCTGAGTTGAGCTAGTGGTCACTCAGAGACATTGGAGCCCTACCTGCCTAAAATTCCCTGCTCCAACTGGGGAATGTTGATGTCAAAAATATCTTTCATCCAGGCTCAATTTCCCAGCAGAGAGGGTCCTGTCCTCCTGTAATTTGGGTTTAGCTCCTCCTATTTGCTCCTGTAGGCAGGGACAATAAACAAAAGACCGGCCCTTATATAGGGAGGAGCTAGCCCCCCTGAGCCTCAGTCTTGTTCCTGCCTAAGCTCCTAGCAGGATGTTCTCTTCGAGCCAGCGAAGTTTTTCCTTTCCTCGAAAGCGGTTTGAGATTTTCTTGGCCTTCCCTTCTTCTCCTCTCTCCTGCCTTTCCCCCCCCCCCTTCCTTGGTGGTGGCTATGGCAGAGGACCCTGAGAGCATGGGTGAAGGGCCATCCTTAACCCAGGCTTCCCTAGCTCAGGGTCTGCCAGCTCAACAGAGGGAGCTGGCATCAGAGGGAGACCCATTGGGATGTGTTTGCTGTTGCTCTGCAGCTTCTTTACTACAGCCTTGGAAGCATGAAGAAGACTTAAAATGGCAAGGGCTCCCAGGATTGGAGAAAGGTCTTGGCTTTGCCAATGACTCTCCCTCTCCTCCAAAGCTGCCCCCTTTCATGGTGGGAGCACAGGAGATCTCTGCAAACAGCATTGCAGCACATGGGAGCCGTGGGAAGAGATGGTGAGGGGTTTCCCCTCCATGTCTCTGTTTCTCCACATCACCTCTGCCCAGCCTGTTTAAGGCCAGGGATCAGTGAGGAAACTGGCCAGAAGTCATGGAAACTTCCCTCCTCAGCATCTCTGCCCAGCCAGAGTTCAGAGGACAGGCCAGCCAAAAGCCATGGCAAAGGATTTCTCTGCACCACCTCTGCCCAGCCTGTTTAAGGCCAGGGATCAGTGAGGAAACTGGCCAGAAGTCATGGAGACTTCCCTCCTCAGCATCTCTGCCCAGCCAGAGTTCAGAGGACAGGCCAGCCAAAAGCCATGGCAAAGGATTTCTCTGCACCACCTCTGCCCAGCC
Source organism: Sceloporus occidentalis (assembly GCA_023333645.1). NCBI lineage: Eukaryota > Metazoa > Chordata > Lepidosauria > Squamata > Phrynosomatidae > Sceloporus > Sceloporus occidentalis. Next base: position 7,879,397 of record JALMGF010000001.1, on the reverse strand, counting down.
TGTTTAAGGCCAGGGATCAGTGAGGAAACTGGCCAGAAGTCATGGAAACTTCCCTCCTCAGCATCTCTGCCCAGCCAGAGTTCAGAGGACAGGCCAGCCAAAAGCCATGGCAAAGGATTTCTCTGCATCACCTCTGCCCAGCCTGAAATGGCCAAGGTCAGAGAGGCAAGCCAGCCAGAAGCCACAGGAGAACGGTGAGTACCAGGGGTCCTCTCTCTCTAGCCACCAAAGAACCTTTGCCAGATCTAATGCCCTCGCTCAGGGCAGGCATTGCCATGAGGTCTCTGCCATGGCCATTGCAGGCACTATGCCTAGCATAAGGTTTGGGACTCTGCCAGGAGGGCAGATGGGGGCATTAACCCTTGGTCTCCCCCTTCCTTCCCATCTCTGGCCCCAATGGCACCCAGGACCCTAACAGGTGTGGGGGATCCTTTTGCAGACTGGGAAACACATGGTGGTGTTGCCAGGGCTCCTGCACATTCCTTTTGAATTCTTATAATGAGATGGTGTGTAAGGAGGCAGAGAATTCCTCTTCTATGTTGTACAGCCGCATGGCTGTAAAGGAAGCTGGACTTGGCCCAGCAGGAGCTGAAGCTTCCAACTCTAAAATGGTCTTTTTTGGCTGCAACAGAGCATCCCACAAAAAGCACAAAATGGCTTCATGTCCACCCCAGAGAGAGCATGGCCTCTGCCACCCACTTCTAAACAGAGGCTGGAGGGCCATCTATCGGGAATGCTTTGATTGAGAATTCCTGCATGGCAGAATGGGGTTGGACTGGATGGCCCTTGGGATCTCTTCCAACCCAGGGATTCTTTGAGAGACCACATGGATACAAATCCTCCTGTGTTCCCTCCCCAAAAAATTACAACAACAAAAAGGGGTAAACCATTTGTGGATATCATGGGTGGAGAGTTCCCTTCACCCCCAATTGTGTTTGGCTGCCCCAAACCATGTCACTCTTGAGAGAAAAGCTTGAGCGCTTGGCCTCTCCTTTCCATCAGAGATTATCCTTTCTCAGGACACAGACTTACCTCAGGTAAATGTAGGGCCATGGCCCACAGCAGTCCCTCTGCCCTTCCCAGCTACCTATGCAAGTGGGAGGGAGTTGAGGACCAAGCTTGCTTCTATCATGCAGCCAGGTTACTATAGAGCCTGCCTGCAATTAAAAGGGCTAAGCTGTAAACCCCAGCCTGAAACTGGGGCTGTTTTAAACATAAATAAAACAAAATGCCCTGTGAGTATCAGGGCTACACTACAGGCCATATGCAGCTATCTACCCATGATTAGCAATGGTCTTCAGTCACTGCTAACTTAAGAGCAGTTTCCTCAGTGCTTGGAATAAGCCACTGCCCAGGCAGCCTCCCTTGATGGGGCAAATAAAGGAGGGGAGAGCCCCCACATCAACAGGGCTGTGGGCTCAGATTTACAAGAGATACTGGTTAACCTTTCAGGTGTTCATTTTATTACTGTTAGCACATGAGGTTTGAGTTGTGCTGTTTCTGCTTGCCCCCCTCTCCTTTTTCCAGGCCAGAGAAGATGCCTAGAAACTAATTCTTCAAGGGAGGGGCTAGCCATAAAAGCCACATGATGACTTTTCTTGCCTCCTCATGGGCCTCCATCACTGTCTCCATTAGGTCCAGAGCCTTTTTTGCCTTAGGGGGAACAGCCAAAGACATAGGATGAGCACATGGTTCTACCTCCTTTGTGCAAACTGTTATCAGCCATAGCACTTCTCATTAAGAGCATAAGCTTTAAGAATACAGATTCATTTAAATGCTAATAAACAGGGTGACTCAAGCAAGGAGAAGGTCTCTGGTCACTCAGCAGACCTCTAATGCTTACATGCATTGAGGATCTTTGGTAAAAACATCTCATATGAGGTGATAGATATATTGGATTAAGGTGACCAACCAAACTCCATTTTAGTGGCAAAAGGATTATGTTCCTGTTATAAAACACAGTGAACCTCAGTCAGCTAGCCTCAAAAGATGTGGCTCCCCTTGCCTTCCCTTCTTTCTTGGAGAGATGTCTGTTAAAGGGAAGAAACTAAAAAACAACAACAACAACAACACAGTTTCTTCCATGAGATGGTTCTCACTAATACAAGGGGTTAAGAAAAATTCTTATCAAAAACAAAGAGACAGACTCCTCTCCATGGGGGGAGAAACTCCCCTTCCTCCATGAGTGTTTTAAAACAATATAATCAGGTTTCTCTACTAAGGGGTTGCTTCAAATCCCATTCAGACATCCTACAGAGCCCTGAGGGGTCTGCCACAAAAATCACAATTACCTCTTACCTTGTCTAGATTGTTAAATTTTAAGTAAGAATGCCTGCTGATGGGCTTGCCATTCAACTGCCTGGCTTGGAAAGCCTATTGTAACAGGATCTATCATGCATATGATGAATTGGGCTCAAGGCCATGAAGGTTCATACTGCTAATCTCTTTTCTTTAGTGGTCTCAGGGTGCTGCAAGATTCCTTTGCATATTGTTGGGCATGCTTTGATTGTGATTTCCTGCATGGCAGGGGGTTGGACTTGATGGCCCTTGTGGTCTCATCCAACTCCATGATTCTATGATTTTATGGTTATAAGGTTAGCTGCTGTGTGGGTGAGTGTCTTATCCCTGATTGGGTTTTCATGGCATGGTCTGGTCCAAACTACACCATTGTTTACTACCTTTTGGGGCTGGAAAAACGGACTTCCTAGTGCCTATGCCTTGTTTTCTGCTAGCAAAAATGCTCAGATTTAATATACCATACGGCTCCATATAGAGACTTACACCAGCCACCTATATGCCTATATGCCCACAAAACAAAACAAAAATACAACACAGCAAACTATGATTTTACTATTTCTATAGGAGACTCCGTTTTACTATGCGATTATATTTTATGTGCCTTGAGCTTCCATGGATTTGGTACCCATGCAAAGTCCTAAATCCAACTCCATATCGAGGGCCCACTATACTATTTTAAATTGAGGTTTGTGTTCCTTTGACAGATTCCTTTTGCGGAGAAAATTCTCTCCGCGAAATTAGATACCAGAGGGCTATCCTTGCCAAGCCCCCTGTTCCCATTTCATGACTCCTTAATCAGCAGTTCATTTAGCCGGGAGACCCCTCAGCCTTCATACAGGTTGATGATAGTCTGCTACATGGAGTTGGGGTGATTTTTGAAGTCTCTAGACAAGTTCATCCTCAAAAGAAATCAGACTTAATTCTGACCACATGCCCTGTTAACACAGAGTGCATCTATGCTTCTGCATGGACTCACCAATGTCTGCGAGATAAAGGTTAATCCAGTGTCTTCTTTGCCTAACCATGGGATTAGTCTTATTTTACACAGGTTCACAGATGTTCCAGTAAAGAACTGCACATTGTTTTGAAATTTTAATTGGAGGTCAGACATTAACATTCCTCTTTCAGAGTGGTAAGTCTTAATTACTACAAATGAAATCACCTTAATATCACCTTCATTGCTATAACCAGTTGACAAGGTGATCAGTGATAGGCTGGAAGCTGCCATAGGTCCAGATTAGATCAGGTTCTATTCTGATTGATCACATAATCCACTGCTTAGGCAAGTTCTCATCAACTGCTTCAGGTTTTTCAGTGGCTGACCTGCTATAGTCCATCCAAGAGGATATTAAGAAGGGACTTGACCCAACATGGTTATAAGGCAGGTGTCTGCCATCACGTCATTTCTGCTCCATACGAGAGCAGCTAGAATGGCGGCCATCCTCACATTAATAGGCTGTTGAGGGGAGTTTTCCAACAGGGCCTGCCCACCAGACATCGTTTTCCATCTTGGGATGTGAACATGGTCTTAAAGGCTCTGATGGTTGGGCCGATCAAGTCCCTTTGGGAGGCCTTCCTCAAACACCTCTCCCTCAAGGTCTTCTTCCTCACGGCCATTCCCTCCGCCAGATGGGTGTCAGAGCTGGGGCCCTGTCGGTACGTAAAGACTTGTGTATTTTTAGGCCTGTCTCAGTGTGCCTTCGTCCAGACCCTACCTTTGTGCCTAGGGTCAACTCAGCCTTTCAGGTGTCACAGGACATTCTCCTGCCTTCATTCTGCCCCGATCCTAAGAAGGACTTGGAAAAGACCTGGCACACATTGGATGTGTGCAGAGCCCTCAAAATCTACATCAAGAGGACTTCAACCTTAAGGTCATCTGAGATGTTCTTTTCCTTTCGCCTGGGCTCTTTGAGGTGCAAGGTACCAGTCTCGACTCTGAGTAGGTGGATCAGGTCTTTTATTCAAAAGAGCTACTGAACTCTTGATCTCACTCCACCCGAGGGGTTGATGGTGCACTCAACCAGGAGTGCATCTACCTCTGCGGCCTTGACCACTAGCACCTCCCTGTCAGATATTTGCAAGGTGGCCACATGGAAGTCGCCTTCGACCTTCATAAGACATTACAAACTGGATGTGTCTCAGTCCGCAGAGGCATCATTTGAAAGGAGGTTCCTCCAACAGATTGTGTCGGGGGCCACAGTCTCCTAGCAGCACCTCCCTCCCAATTCGAGAGGGCTTTTGTAAATCCCAGATTACAGGAGGACAGGACCCTCTCTGCTGGGAAAAGGAACGTTGGGTACTTACCGTGACACGTTCATTTCCTGCAGAGAAGGGTCCTGGCATCCTGCCCACCCGGGTGCTGCCTGCGGCCTCCGACCCTGCCTGCCTGTTGGTGGACCTGCCTTGTTCTTCTTCTGGTTGCTGGACTGGTTTTTCTGAGTTCTTGTTTGTTCTTGGACTAGTTTTTTCTAAGGTGTTCTAGTTAACCCTTAGCTGATGTTTCTAAAGTTCAGTTCCTTGATTACCTTACTAGTCGCTTGGCTTGTTATTGACTGAGGCTCAGGGGGGCTAGCTCCTCCCTATATAGGGGACGGTCTTTTGTTTATTGTCCCTGCCTACAGGAGCGAATAGGAGGAGCTAAACCCAGATTACAGGAGGACAGGACCCTTCTCTGCAGGAAATGAACGTGTCACGGTAAGTACCCAACGTTCCTTTTTCTCTTGGCCTGTGGCTAAATTGTTTCTGTGTTTCTCAGGCGGTGATGGACACGAGAGAGTGAATATAAGAGAACCAAATATGTCTTTAGAGGAAAGAGCGCACTGTCACATATTTCAATTTCAACAGAAGAAAGAGAGGGGAAGTAAAATCAACATTCAAGAAAATAAGGTGAATCAAGCTTCTGCTTCTCAGGCTGGAAATTTCTGTGGAAGTTTCTTCCAAGAAAAAAGACAGAAAGGAGAAGAACAGAGTAAATGTATTTGTCTAGACTGTGGGAGGAGCCCCAGTTGTAAAGAAAGCCTTGCCCTTCACCAGGAAATTCATGTAGAAAGAATTTACACACAATAAAGAAAAAGTGAGTTCTCAGGGTGTGAAGAGACATTAAGGTGGAGATCATATCAAAACCCTGTCACCAGAAATAGGAAGACATACTTATCCAGTCATGAAGTAGATCACACTAGAGAAATACAAATTAATTATGTGGGATACACAAACAGTTTCAGTAGAAAGACAAATCTCACTCGTCACGAAAGAATTTACACAGGAGAGAAGCCATTTAAATGCCTGGAATGTGGAAAGAGTTTTAGTCAGAAAACACATTTCACTCGTCATCAAAAAATTCATACAGGAGAGAAGCCATTTAAATGCCTTGAATGTGGAAAGAAATTCAGTCGGAAGACAAATCTCACTCATCATCAAATAATACATACAGGAGAGAAGCCATTTAAATGCTTAGAATGTGGAAAGGAATTCAGTCACAAGAAACATTTCACTAGTCATCATAAAATTCTTGCAGGAGAGAAGCGATTTAAATGCCTGGAATGTGGAAAGGGATTCATTTGGAAGAGCAATCTCACTCGTCATCAAAGAGTTCATACAGGAGAAAAGCCGTTTGAATGCTTAGAATGTGGAAAGGAACTCAGTTGGAAGAAAAGTTTCACTCGTCATCAAAGAATTCATACAGGAGAGAAGCTGTTTAAATGCCTGGAAGGTGGAAATAATTTCAGTGAGAAAAGAGATTTCATTATTCATCAAAACATTCATACAGGATAAAAGCCACTTAAATACTTGGACTGTAGAAAGAGGACAGGTCTCTCCATCAGGTTACCCACACAGGGAGAAACTATGGCTGCATCTGCACTGCAGAATTAGTGCAGTTAGATGGGGCTTTAACTGCTATGGTTCATTGCTATGAAATTCTGGGAATTGTAACTTGTTGTGATCACAGAGCTCTCTGACAGAGAAGGCCAAATGTCCCACCAAACTGAAATTTCCAGAATTCATAGTACAGTGGGCCCTCCTTATACGCAGACTTGCCATGCACAGATTTGAGCACCTCCAGGAATGGGCACTCAGGAGCGCTGCCCTCATAGCTTCTTTCCTTCTAGATCCCTTCCTTCCAGCCAAGGAAAGCCCAAGCCTGGCACCTGGCTGGAAGGCAGCTCCGACGGCAGCACTCCCGAGTCCCCATTCCGGGCAGGGGCTTTGGGGTCTGGCTGGGTAAGCAGGGAAGCCTCAGCAGGTCTGGAGCTGAAACGGACCATGAAGTCATCCAGCCGGGCTCCAGAGCCCCCTCCAGGAATGAGCACTTGGCAGTGCTGCCCCGGACATTCTTTCCTTCCATGTCTTCCTTTCAGCCAAAGAGGCCCAAGCCTGGCACCTGGATGGAAGGGAGCTCCGAGGGCAGCGCTCCTGAGTCCCCATGTCCTCGGAGCTCCCTTCCTTCCAGGCCCCAGGCTTGGGTCTCCATTGCTGGAAGGAAGGGACCTGGAAGGAAAAGAGCTCCGAGGGCAGCACTTTGGCCAGCAGGCCTCAGAGCACCCCCAGGAAGGAACACTTGGCAGCACTGCCTTTGGAGCTCCCTTCCAGGCTTTCCTTCCAGCCAAGGGAGGCCCAAGCCTCGCAGTTCCTGCTGGCCCGGCGTTAGGCCTGGGCGAGTGTGTGATCACTGGGGCAGAGTTGGAGGTGCTTGCCCAGGCCTGACGGAGCCAGCAGGAACCGCAAGGCTTGGGCCTCTCTTGCTGGAAGCAAGGGACCTGGATGGAAGCTCCGAGAGAGGCACTCCGGAGTCCCCATTCCTGGAGGTGCTCTGGAGCCCGGCTGGATGACCTCGTGGTCCGTTTCAATTACGGACCTGCTGAGGCTCCACTGCCTGCCCTCCAGGCTTGTGATAGGAGGGCGAAGAAGAATTGGAGGAGGAGGAAAGGAAGGCAAGGTAAGCTTCGGGTGGCTGGGAGGCCAAGTCCCTTTGTTCCCAATGGTATCACAGCCATGTGGCTGCGCCACCATTGAGATCAATGGGACTTGAGCATACGAGGATTTTCCCATACGCAGGGGGGGGTCCGGAACAGATCCCCCGCGTATAGTGAGGGCGGACTGTACTGAGCCATGGTAGTAAAAGCAGTGTCAAACCATTTTTTTCCCTGCAATGTGAATACAGCTGAGTTAAATGTTTAGAATGTGGAAACAGATTCAGTCCCAAGAGAGGTCTTAATTCTCATCAAGCAACTTACAAATCAGAGAACCCATTTACATGCTTGTTCTGCGGAAAGTCTTTCAACAGGAAGATAAGCCTCACTTGCCCTCTTTGAAAAGAGATTTAGTCAGAAGAGAGATCCCACTCAGCATAAGGCAGCTCCCCAACTATTGGGGAGAAAATATTTATATGCTCGGAGTGTAGAAACAGTTTTGGTCAGAAGATGAGGCTCCTCTTCCATTAAGGAAACCTATACAGAGAAACCATAGATATATTTAGTGTGTTAAAGAGGTTTAGGTAAGAAGGTAAAACTTACTCATCTTCAAGCAACTCAAATGCGGGGGGAACCATTTCAATGTTTGGAGCGTGGGAAGAGTTTCTGTTGGAAAATGTGCCTCACCCATCATCAATAAGGCAATTCATACAAGAGAATCCTTGTGTCCCGCAGGCAAGCCAAAGGATCTGTTTATTGAGAGTCGGGGGTCAAGTAGGCCGGGAAAAAGGAGTGGGCAGAGGTTGTTCCTGTCCTGATCGCTACAGGACTGTGGCATAACGTTTAATAGTTGGCATGGGTCTTTCTGTAGGCATTGTGTGCTTTTTGGGGAGAGAGTTATAAAAGGTAGAAGGCAAGTATTTATGAGAAGGTGCTATGAGAAGTCTGAAGGGAATAAAAGCTAAAACCAGCAATTTCTAAGTTAATCTACAGAGGGGAATCAGGGATGGGGGAGAAGGAGAGGACAGATGTGGGTGCCATCTGGGCACCCACTTCCCTCCTTGCCCCACAGATGAAGGAAAGAGGGCCAGATGGGGGCTGCTTTTAATTTCCTTGAGAGGAGTCGAATCCCTTCCTCTCTCCTCCACAACTGTGGAAGCAGAAGATTTTGTGAGTGTGCGTCCAAGGGGCAGAGTGTGCGGCAAAGACAACCCCCACTTTTAACAAAAGGTCCATTCTGGAATGAATTTAAATATTAAATAAATTTTAATTTTGAATCAGTTCTAAATGGGGTTTTCAAGTCATACAGTTTTATGGAGCGGCAAAATTTTTAGCATTTACTCAGTTTCTACATGCTGTTAACTGCTTTCACTTGCTTTTATTTGTAATTTCCACGCTGTATTGCTATTTTTTTTGAAAAAAATAAAAAGTGGTTTAAATTGATCTTCTTGTTCACTGCCCTGAGATCTTGGCTGTAGAGCTAGTTTTAAATCATCATCATTATCAGCAGCAGCAGCAGCAGCAGCATCTGAATGAATAGAATTGATGGTTCCAAACTCCCATCAGTAGCACTTGCTATCCTGTGAAACCTCTCATCCTATCCTCTCCTGTCTTTGCCTTCTGTGAATGGTCCTCAGAAATAAAGGAGGGAGTGGGCCTTGCACAGAAAAAGGGAGAGATGGCTGAGAGGAGAGGAAAAGGAGATAAAGGCCCAAGAGCTCTTCCTGGCCTCAGACCACATCTTCACTAAGGTGGGAAAGGAGTGCAATAGAGAGTGGCTTCTGATGTTCCCCAGAGTGCTGTCATGAGAGAGAATTCATTTCTGTGGGTGTCTGTTCTGGACACAAACATCCCACAGATGCCACATACAGGGATGTAGCCAGGATTTTGGGAAGGGGGGGTCCAGACTAAGTGCCACCATTATAATGGGGCTTGGGTGTGGCAGCGCAGCAGCACACACCATTCATTTTATCTAACGGAAGGGGGGTCCAGACCCCAAGAGCCCCCCCTTGGCTACGTCTCTGCCACAAACCATGGGACTGCCTGTTCTGTTCTTGTTAATGATGTTTAGTGATGATGAGTGAGATCTTTCTTGTTAATGGAGCCCCATGTACATGCTGCCATTAGAGAGAACAGGCTGAAGCCATTAGAAGATGTGCCAATCTGCGGATGGCGAGCGCACAGATAGACAGGCCTTGACTGTATTTATATCCCACTTTTCCCCTAAAATTGGGACACAAACCAGCTTACACATTAAAAAAAGTACTGTTACAAACATACAAAAGTGTTTGGGGAGAGGCGGGATACAAATAAATACTATTATTATTATTATTATTATTATTATTATTATTATTATTAAATCTGACTAAAACTAGCATAATAGACTTTATATAATACATACATGTTACATTATACAGATTATTCATTGCATATTACAAGTTATATATATTGTATTATATCATACATATATGTATACATAGGGCTGTGTCGGAGAAGAGCAGCATTGATTCTCACTGCTTTTTAAGGCTTCAGTGGGGATTTTTGTTTCTTTGTTAGTGCTCCATGGTCTCCATGAGTCAGTAGTCCCCAGACTTTGCTCTTTAAGGGATTTTGGACTTCGGTTCCCAGAATCCCAGACTATTGGCCAACATGGCTGAGGCTTCTGGAAGCTGAACTCCAAAATCTCCTAAGGGCACAATTTGGGAACCACTGGTCTTAGTAGATGGGACATCTTTGGTTTTGTTCCTTCTTCCCATTTGTATCCATGAACACACAGACTAAAGGGGTGGGCTTTCTGCTGAGTATCTGGGTTGCTTGTGGTTGGATCTAACAACCAGTAGCTGCACAAGGCCAAAAGCCCAGAACTAACCAGGGCATGGGACAAGGAATAGAGGGGTAAACAACTACTGGGCAGCAGCAGCAGTGGTAGGTGACATGGAAGGAGGCCATCACAGAAAGTACTTCAGTGACTCCATAACTGACACATGCTAGCACTGCACAGAGGGAGGCATATTGGCGTGTGTGCAGCCCGAAGTGCACACTGCTGAACCTTTGCACCAGGAACACACACCTCAGAAATCTCTTCTGTACAGTTCAGTGCAGGCTGGAGGACTCTTTCTCCCACACTCAGAAGCTGCAGACACAATAACACATTGAGTACTCTTAAGGAGGCTTTTTATCTTTCTTCCTTGATTTACAGTATCTCACACCGACCGACAAAATGCTCCGCACCACTGTATACAGGAACACCACACCAGGCATTGGAGCGCCTCCCTTATATACACATTCACTGATGGAGCTATTTAAGGCCCGTTACAGACGGGCGTAAAGTACGTCCCCAGGATGTACTAGGGTTAGGAAAAGGCATCCATTCTGTCAAAACAGAAGCAGCGCGGTAGTGACGTACTGGCACTGCACGAGGGCGCCTGGGGCGCCCTTTCCGCGGGCGCCGGAATGAGATCCGTTTCGGAGCTCCTTCCAGCATTGTGTCACTGGTGCAGCCTTTAGATGGCTACTCCAGCAACGCAAAGCAGTCCCCGCCACCATCAGGTGTCCTTGGGGCTTGAAGCCACAAGGACACCCCTTTCCAGGCCGCGGGGAAGTGGCCTTTTGCCGCCTCCCAGTGACCTGGAAAGCGGTGGATTGGGGCCTCAGAGGCTGCCCCTGTGGCAGCTGAGGCCCCAATCCGGCGGGGAAAGAACCGGATACAAGTTGTCCCAAAAGGGCGGTCTGTAACGTGCCATATACACATACACTGATGGAGCTATTAGTTCAACCCCTTACTGGTGTGCAACAGTCTCCTGTTCCCCATGTGGCATGACTTTGCAGTATGGAAGCCTGGTGGTTTCATGTCCTGCCTTTGTGTCAGACAAAGCTGCATCCTCTCACCCTATCTGTTGAACTTGTATGCAGAAAATATCATATGAAGAATAGGCTTGGGCACAGAAGGAGGAGTGAAGATAGGGGAAGGAATATATGTAATATATGTATTGTAAATACATATATATGTAATATATGTATTGTTCAGGACTCCCTGAAGCAACATCTCAGGCTTGGCCAAATTGATCACCAACAATGGTCTGCCCTGGCCTCGCACCGGGAGGCATGGAGACGCACTATCCACGATGCTGCAGCCTTTTTTGAAAACTCACGCCGAATGAGTCTCGAAGAGAAACGACAACGCAGAAAGAACTGCAACCTGGAAACATCACCCAAGGAGACTTTCAGCTGTGCTTTCTGCAACCGGACCTGTTTGTCCCGGATTGGCCTTTTTAGTCACCAACGCGCTTGTACAAAGTGCGGGTTGAGTCCTTCCTGAATCTTCGTTCGCGAAGCAAAGCCAGAGATTGTAAATAAGATATGTAGACAAAATAGTTGAATATTTCCCATACTTCACATCAAACATTGATCAGAATGGAGACTGCAGTCAAGAAATTAGAAAACCAGGAATGGGAAGGGCAGGTATGAAAGAAATGGACAAAATAGTTTTTTTGTGGGTTTTTCGGGTTCTTGAAGAGTTTATTCCTGATGTTTCGCCAGCATCTGTGTCTGGCATCTTCAGAGAACGCTGACCAGGAAGAGAGTGAGTGAGGTCCTTACCTTGACCTGTGGATAAGTCGACTCAAGGGAGACAACAACAACAACCACAATATTAGAAAGCCAGTGTGGCGTGGTGGTTTGAGTGCTGGACTAGGGCAATGGGTTCAAATCCCCACTCAGGCGCTTTGGAAAGTCACACTCTTTCTGTAGCCAAGGGTGCGTTTAGGGGAATTTTATTATTATTGTTATTAGCTCAAATATTGCAAGAGGAGGGCCTGCTACGACGGCCCTTGCAGAATCGTCTCCCGATGTGTATACGGAGTAGACCAGGGTATTCCAATAAATGGAGCCGAGACAGACTTCTAGAATTAATAACCAATTTATTTATAAGGTGAAAAACACATACGATTCACTAGCATACACACACACATATAAGGCTCAGGAAAAGCAGAGGTTAGCATGGAATAGGATTTTAGGCATCACTGGGGTGATACGTACCAGAATGTAGACTCCCTCCAGGAATCCAAATGGAATATGATGAGGATGGCATGAGGCTCAGCCATGGAATGACTGGCCAGGAATCAGGAGCCAGGAGCCAGGTCAGGGTTCAAGGGGACAGAGCTTCCCCCTGAAATCCAGACTGGCCTAGTGAACAGGCAAACCTGATGATATTTATAGGCAAAATCTTGCTTCTGGCAAAGGTGCTTGATGGTGAGAACAAAGGTGTTTAATTACTTTCTTTTCACCTGGATGTCCCTGTCTGATTGTCTTAGTGGTCTTAAGCTGCTCGGACAACAGACCCTGGGAGGGGGCAAGAGCCTCAGGCGAGGCAAATATTTGCTCTTCCTGGTCCTATGATAATCCTTTTATGCGACTCCTTAGATATGATGATGTGGGTGCCCCTCAGGGGTGTGTGTACATGTCCTCATGCATTGCTGGCAATGGTGGACAGGCTATTAGAGTTCATCTAGGGGTCATTAAGGGTTATCATTTATACCAAAATTTATATGGAGCAGCATGGGTAACACTCTCAGCCGCAGAGGAGGGCAATGGTGATCCACACACACACCCCAAACAAACCTTGCCAAGAAAACCTTAGGGTTACTGTAAATTGAGAAAGGACTTGAAATAACATGACAACAAGTATGTGCTCTTCTTCAGTGTGTGTCCCACCAAAGGATTTCGGGGGGCCTGGGGTGATGCTGGGGATGCTGGTGGCTGTAGCTGAGGAGCCATGAATCCCTGCTAGGAACGTGCCCTTTTCTATAGGGGACTCCATGTCCCTTTGAGTCCATGGGGGGCTGTGTGTGTCCTGGAACCAATTCCCAGAAGATGCCAAGGGCCCAGTGTTTTGGCACAGAAGGGACACTCTGAAGCAGAGGTGCCAAGGCAGCCATTGGGGAAGGAAAGAATACTCAGTATACAAAAACAATATTCAAACAGAAACATGTTGCGAGAGATTGAGCCTTCCTTGTCAGGGAGCTCTGGTCCCCCCAACAAACTACAAATCCCAGGATTCCACAGCAAAGAAGAGCCTTGGGAGTGAAAAGGGGTGTCAAAGTGCTTTATTTCTGCAGGGTCTCAGCAGCCTAATAGAACTTTTACATTGTTTCCATTGGCCCATGGGTGCTGCTGATAGAGAGGGACTCTAAAGCCCATCTTCCTGGGGGCAGAGGCCTAAGGGGCCTCCTGCTCTGAGGTGAATGGAAGATGGCGCTGCTGACCAATGAGAAGGCAGCTGGAGCTCAGCCAATAGCGTGAGGGCTGGGGAGTTTAAAGGTTGGGAGTGAGAGGCAGTGGTCAGTTGGGGCTGTAGGCTCCTGAGGGAGGGTCCTCTGCAAGCCAGTGAGAGGGCTTTAGGTGACAGAGTTCCTGAGGGACTGAGATGTTGGAGCCAAAGGCTAAAGGCCTTGGTCGCAAACATACTCTAGAGCAGAGAGGACTGTGTTGTGTTCCTTGATGGTGGCGGATAGATGGTGGGCTTAAGCACTGGAAGGGGAAATGGGCAACGCCAGTTCAATATATGCATTGTAACAAAGGAAGACAACAACAACCAGTTTGGAAACAAGTTTATTCCATTCTGGTATTCAATAAGCTTTCGGCCTTTGTTTCAACTCTCACTTGCCTTATGTTGATTTCAGAGACAGCAACGCTACCTGCATTTGTGAAATCTTTTGGTGTTCGAGGTGGAGGCTGACAGGATAGAAACCTCCAATTACATATTAAATAGTGATAGTGGAGGGATAAAGATAATCCCTCAGGGCTGCCATCATCCAAAGTCAGTGTTAAGGTGAGGGTTAACTGGGCTCCTCCTCCTCCTCCTCTATTCCAGGCTCTGAAGGGGGCCATGATCATAGAGTGATAGCGTTGGAAGAGACCCCAGGGCCATCCAGTCCAACCCCATTCTGCCATGCAGGAAATCTCAATCAAAGCCCTCCCTGGGAAAGATGGCCATCCAGCCTCCGTTTAAAGGCCTCCAAGGAAAGAGATTCCACCAGCCTCTGAAGGAGTGTCTTCCACTGTGGAGCAGCCCTTACTCTCAGGAAGTTCCTCCTAATGTTGAACTGGAATCTCTTTTCCTGGAGCTTGCCTCCATTGCTCTGGGTCCTGTTCTCTGGAGCAGCAGAAAACAAGCTTGCTCCCTCCTCAACAAGACATCCCTTCAAGTACTTAAACAGGGCTATCATGTCACCCCTTAACCTTCTCCTCTCCCTAGGTATTTCCTCATAAGGCTCGGTTTCCAGACCCTTCACCATTTTGGTCGCCCTCCTTTGGACACGCTCCAGTTTCCAGGCTGGGCCTCAGTTGTGTCTTTTGGACTCCAACTCCCAGAAGCCTCAGCTGTCTCAGCCAAGGGCCGGGGATTCTGGGAGCTGGAGTCCAAAGCCCCTGGAGGCCATAGGGCCCTCCCTTCCGGCTCTCTGCCTCGTGAAGCAGCCCCAGAGCTCCCTCTCTTCCTCCTCCTCCATCATCATCATTATCATCCCAATCCCAGGCCCAGCCCCCGGGGCTCCCTCCCTCAGCATCCGGGAAGGAGAGCAGCAGGAGGAGGGTCAGACTCAGTGGAGATCTGCCCCCCTAAAATGGAGGAGAGGAGGGCCAGCCAGGCTCCCCTTTGTCCCCTGGAGCCCAGACCCTGAGGAAGGAGGAAGAAAGGGCAGAATCAGGAGGAGGAGGAGAGGTCTGCAGAGGAAGATGGGGGCCTCTTGGGGGAGATGGTTGGTTGGTTGGAGGCTCCATTGGGAGAAAGGGAGGGAGGCTGAGAGAGTGGGGCTTCTCCTGGCCTCCTCCTCCGCAGGGTTGTTGTGAAGATGGAAGGAGGGGAGCAGCCTGCCTTTCTCCTTTAAAGCCCTGGAGGAAGGCAGTTGGGTCTCTGTCTCTGTCTCTCTCTCTCAGCTCAGAAGGGAAGCGCCAGGGCTCCTTCTTCTCCTTCCTCCTCCCAATGACTCCTTCTGAAGGCCCTCCTTCTGCCTCCTTCCTTCCTTTGGCCTCCAGCCTTCCTTCTCCTCCTCCTCCTCCTCCTCCTCTTCCCTCCAAAGGCTCTGCCTCCTTCCCTCCTGGGCTCCTTCCAGGGAAGCCTGGCTCCAGGAAAAACTCACAGGTTCTCAACCTTTGGCTCTGCTAAGGATTTGGATTTCAACTCCCAGAAGCCTCAGCCAGCTTGCCCAAATGATCAGGGATTCTGGGAGATGAAGTCCAAAGGGCCTGGAGGACCCAAAGTTGAGGAAGGGGCGGGGCTTCCTCCCACTTCCTGCCTCTCTAGGCCTCCCTCTCTCTACCTTCTGCCCTTAGCTTTCCCTCTGGAAGTCCAGGCTGCCATCCTCTCCCTCTCCTTCCAGGGAGGCCTCTGGAAGGAGTTCCCAGAGAGACTTCCTCTCTGACTTCGAATCATGGCTGACAGTCTTTCTTTCAGATTCCGCCCCCACTTTGATCCTAGGTGACTTTAATATCCACGTTGATGATTCCAATAACCCTTCAACATCTCGCTTCAACTCTCTCCTAGCTTCTTTTGGCCTCCAACCACATTCCAACTCTTCAACTCATTCTCTTGGTCACTGTCTTGACCTAGTTCTTGCTGCAAACTGTGCCATTTCTGACTACCTGGCACTTGACTTTCCCCTATCTGATCATCATTTAATCTCCTTTGCTCTTACTTATACTCCTCCTCCTTGTCATACTATTCAACGCCATTTTCGTGATCTTCAATCTGTTGACTCCAACCATCTTGGTCTGACCCTGGACTCATCTCTCTCTTCCCTAAATCTTGGGGATTCTGCTGATTCAGCAATGTCTTTATTTAACTCCACTCTCTCCTCGACTCTTGACCATTTTGCCCCTGTCTCTGTACGCACTTCTTCCTCTAAGACTAGGCCTCAGCCCTGGCTTACCCCTATCATCAAGTTTCTCCGGTCCTGCTCTAGAGCGGCCGAATGTCTTTGGAGAAAGTCCAAACAATGGGCTGACTTTATTCATAACAAATTTGTTCTCTCCTCCTTCTCACGTGCCCTGTCTATGGCAAAACAAAATTATTACAAATCATGGATCTCCGCCAATGAGAGGCACCCACAGCGTTTGTTCTCCACCTTCAACTCTTTGCTTAAACCTCCCTCTCCTCCTGTCTCTTCATCATTCTCTCCTAATGACTTTGCTAATTATTCTGTTGGGGGGGTTGGGGCTCGTGTTGTTTCAACTGTTTTATCTTTTATTGTTCGCCGCTGTGATCCTTAGAATAGCGGTATATAAATAAATTTTATTATTATTATTATTTCATCTCTAAGATTACCACTATTCGCTCTGAGATAGCCCCCCCCCCCCCCCCGATTCTTCTTCTGCTCATAATCTTCTATCGCCGTCGCCTAAAAAAATTTCTGTGTTTCCTCCTGCTTCTCTGGATGAACTCTCTACACTTCTGAACTCTTGCAAACCTGCAACTTGCTCTCTTGATCCAATTCCTACTCCTCTTCTAATCTCTATCGCTCCCTCTCTTCTGCCTCCGCTTCTCCATATCTTCAAACTCTCTCTCTCTCTCTACAGGCTCCTTCCCTTCGGACTTTAAACATGCTCTCATTTCCCCAATTCTGAAAAAAACTTCTCTTGACCCCTCCTCTTTGTCTAGCTATCGTCTGATTTCTCTTCTTCCCTTTCTTTCTAAGGTCTTGGAACGGGTTGTTTATTCGCGCTGTCTTGAGTTTCTTGAAACCAACTCCATCCTTGATCCCTTTCAGTCTGGTTTCCGCCCACGGCATTCCACAGAGACAGCTCTGACTAAGATCTCGAATGACCTTTTACGGGCCAAGGCTAATGGCCTTTACTCTGTTCTCATCCTTCTTGATTTGTCTGCAGCCTTTGACACCGTTGATCACTGTCTTCTAGTTGATATACTTTCTGACCTTGGATTCTCAGACTCTGTTCTTGACTGGTTTAGATCTTATTTGTCAGGACGATCTTTTGCAGTGGTCACTGGTGGTCAGACTTCATCCTCTGTTACCTTATCTATTAGAGTTCCCCAGGGCTCTGTTCTGGGTCCCCTTCTGTTTTCTCTCCACACTGTCCTTAGGTAAACTGATTAGCTCTTTTGGTTTTTCCTACCATCTGTATGCCGATGACACCCAGTTGTATCTTTCCACCCCTGACCTTTCTCCAAGGCTTGAACAGCAAGTTTCGTTTTGTCTCACAGCTATTTCGCACTGGATGCGCCATCGGCGTTTGAAGCTCAACATGTCCAAGATGGAGCTTCTTGTCTTTCCTCCTAAGTCCACCCTTCCACACTCCTTTTCTGTCTCTGTGGACAACATCTCTATTCAACCAGTCCAGCAAGCCCGCAGTCTTGGTTTTATCTTTGATTCTTCTTTGTCATGTATCCCTCAGATCCAGACCACAGCCAAGGCTTGTAGATTCCTTTTGTACAATATTGCCAAAATCCGACCATTTCTCTCAGACTCTACTGCCAAGATCCTGGTCCATGCCCTAGTGATCTCACAACTTGATTACTGTAACATCTGCCTTTACCTTTCCCTCTGGAAGCCCGGCCTGCCCTCATCTCCTCTCCCTCTCCTTCCAGGGCAGGACTGGCATCCAGAGAGGGGTCCTTCTTCCCTTCTTCCAGGGGAGGACTGGCATTCAAGCATCCAGAGAGAGGTTTCTCTCCTTCCCTTCTTCCAGGGGAGGACTGGCATTCAGGCATCCAGAGAGAGGTTTCTCTCCTTCCCTTCTTCCAGGGGAGGACTGGCATTCAGGCATCCAGAGAGAGGTTTCTCTCCTTCCCTTCTTCCAGGGGAGGACTGGCATTCAGGAATGCAGAGAGAGGTCTCTCTCCTTCCCTTCTTCCAGGGCAGGACTGGCATCCAGAGAGGGGTCTATGTTCTTCTCCTTCTTCTTATGATTGTGGTTGTTGTTGTTATTTCCTAGGAGCACCATTCAAAATCTGGAAAAGGAGACTTCAGCTGGCCCCAAATCAAGAAAGCTTCCCTGTTCTGTTCAGGTTCGGAGCAGAGGGGACTTCAGGGAAAGAGGAGACATGAATCGGGAGGAGAAGCCGCTCTGTCCAGAGGGTCAGTGCCAGTCCTTCAGGCAGTTTCGCTATGAGGAGGCTGAGGGCCCCCGAGGGATTTGCAGCCAACTCTCCAGTCTTTGCCATCAGTGGCTGAAGCCAGAAAGGCACACCAAGAGTCAGATACTGGACCTGGTGATCCTGGAGCAGTTCCTGGCCGTCCTTCCCCCAGAGATGGCCAGCTGGGTCAAGGAATGTGGGGCAGAGACCAGTTCCCAGGCGGTGGCCCTGGCCGAAGGCTTCCTCCTGAGCCAGGCAGAGGAGCAGAAGCAGCAGCAAAAGCAGCAGGTGAGAGCCTTTCAGGCTGGGACTTTAAATATATCATTTGAAAAATAAATACCTTCTAGTTCACTGACCAATGTTTCTTGTAAATCCTCATTAGAATGAACATCCTCCTCCCTTCTAGCCCTCTTTCTTCCCTCATCCCTTCCTTTCTAATCCTTAATACTCTTTTTGTCCCAGGACCTATTGGGAGAAAAGGCCACTGAAATCCAGGAGATAGAGAAGGTGTCCTTAGACTCTGGACAGAGAGCGCAGTCCATGCAGTTCCTACAGAAGGGCTCAGGAAATGCCATCTCATTGGGTAAGCATGGAGGAGAGATTTCTTCACTTTCCTCTCCTCTCCTCAATGTAACTATATCTTGTAATAACCTTGCCCTGGGCCTGTATATAGAGGAGATGCTGATAGTTCCTCAAAATGCTGGGTCCTGGGGTGGGGGTGGGGGGCACCCAAAATTGTATTCAGTGGGGGATTAATTTGGCTCAATAGGAGATAGCGAGAAGATTTTGAGTAATGCTTTAAAACAGTGGTTCCCAAACTTTGGTCCTCCAGGTGTTTAGGACTCCCCAGTTCACAGAAGTCATAGCCAACTGTATTGAATTGTGGAAGCTGAAGTCCAAAACATCTGGAGGACCAAAGTTTGGGAAAACTGTTGTAAAAGCTGGAGTCTAGCCTATGTATAATGGTTCTAAACGAAAGAATTCTGAACTGCAGATTCCAAATTAGTTTAATTTTATATATAATAGCAAAGGGAAATCAACTTTCACTTAAAGACACTCACCCACCCACACATTCAAGACTCTGGCTTTGCTTCGCGAACGAAGATTCAGGAAGGACTCATCCCGCGTTTTGAACAAGCGCGTTGGTGACTGAAAAGGCCAATCCGGGATAAACAGGTCCGGTTGCAGAAAGCACAGCGGAAAGTCTCCTTGGGTGATGTTTCCGAATTGCGGTTCTTTCTGCGTTGTCATTTCTCTTCGAGACTCGTTCGCTGTGAGCTTTCGAAAGAGACTGCAGCATTGTGGATAGTGCGTCTCCATGCCTCCCGGTGTAAGGCCAGGGCAGAACATTGTTGGTGATCAATTTGGCCAAGCCTGAGATGTTGTTTCAGGGAGTTCTTGTATCTCTTCTTTGGGGCGCCCCTCTTATGCTGACCCGTGGCGAGTTCACCATAGAATACTATTTTTGGGAGGCCATGGTCCTTCATCCTAGAAACGTGTCCTGCCCAGCACAGCTGCGTCCTCAATAGCATGGCCTCAATGCTGGTGATCCCTGCTTGCTCAAGGACAGCACCATTCGTCACATAGTCAGTCCAGTGTATATTTAGAATTGTGCGTAAACAGCGCTGATGAAAGCGTTCAAGGAGTCGTAGGTGTTGGCGATAGGTGACCCATGTTTCAGACCCGTAGAGGAGAATAGACAGTACAATGGCTCTATACACACTGATTTTTGTGCTTCGCCTCAAGTGTTTGTTACTCCAGACTCTTTTGTGAAGCCTTCCGAATGCACTATATGCCTTTGCCAGTCTGTGATCGATCTCTTTATCAATCTTGGCGTCTGATGAGATGATGCTTCCCAGGTAGGTGAACTGCTGGACGGACTTAAGCACAGATGTGCCTACAGTGATGTGGGGATAGTAGTGTTCTTCCTGAGGTGCCGGCTGGTAGAGATCTTCTATTTTCTTCAGACTGACTTCCAGTCCAAAGAGCTCTGCAGCTGTTGCAAAACAAGATGTTAGGCGCTGCAGAGCTGCTTCCATATGGGCAACGAGGGCAGCATCGTCAGCAAAAAGCAGCTCACAGACTAGATAGTTTAGAGTCTTAGTGCGGGCCCTCAGGTGGCTTAAGTTAAACAGGCTACTATCAGTGTGGTAGCGTATATAAATGCCATCTTCTCCTTTGAGATCTGCTGTAGCCCTTTGGAGCATCATGCTGAAGAAGATTATAAATAGAGTTGGAACGAGAACACAAGCTTGTTTCACACCATTTGTTATTAGAAAGGGCTCCGAGAGAGCATCACCATATCTGACTTGACTTTGCTGGCCTTCATGTAGCAGGATGGTCATTTTGAGGGGGCATCCTAGTCGTTCCATGATCTGCCACAGACCTTTTTTACTCACAGTATCGAAGGCTTTGGTGAGGTCGACAAATGTTACATAGAGGCCTTTGTTCTGCTCTCTGCAGCTGATAGCGATTTCAGAGGGCTTAGGAGAGAGCAATACTTTGGAGATTATCTCTATCCAATTGAAAGCTTAATTCAGGTGGCATCCTGATTCTACCAGAAGGTTTTTGTTGCCGAATTTGCCACCCGAATACAGCCCGGGTCCATCTCTGATTCCAGAAGCGCTCTGCATGGCTCTTTTCAGATTGGGATTTTTCTGATATAAGAAAATGGCCGACAGAGTGCTCCTGAAGCAGGGATGGATCCAGGCTGTATTCGGGCAGCAAATTCGGCAGCAAAAACCTTCTGATAAGATCAGGATGCAGTTTTAATAGCCAAGCAATAAGCTTCTGAATCAGATTCAGGCATGGAGCTCTGATTGTCTGATGCGTTTCTTGCACATGGACAACTTAGCCACTGTAGTTCACACAGTACACTCAATTAGACCCCTCATAGCCTCACAATTTGCTCACTGAAATGCACTCTCTGTGGGGCTGACCTTGAAGAGAAGTCAGAAGCTGCAGCTAGTGCAAAATGCAGAAGTTAGGTTACTACCCAAAACACTGAGAAACTCCATGCAACATTAAACAAATTGCACTGGATGCCAATGTTTTTCCGGTCTGAATTCAAGGATCAAGAGAAGTAGCAGTAGTGTTAAGATTTGGTCAGACCTTACCTGGAATCCTGTGCCCACTTATGGACACCACAGTTCAAAAAGGATATTGACAACCTGGAACATGTCCAGAGAATGGTGACCCAGATGGTCAAAAGTCTGGGAAACAAGCCTTATGAGGAATGACTGAGGGAGTTGGGTCTGTTTAGCTTGGAGAAAACAGAGAGGTGACATGATAGCTAGGTTTAAATATCTGAAAGGATGTCATGTAGAAGATGGAGCTAGTTTATTCTTTCCTGCTCTTGGGCTACAGCATGAACCAACGGACTGATGTGAGAAGAAAAGCGATCCCACCTAAACATTGGGAAGAACTTGTAATTGTTGTTTGATAGTGAAATAGATTGCCTGAATGGGAGATTGGCACTGATGTCGGATTCATTCTGATGACAATTTAAAAAAGCACATTGATTCATTGTGAAGCACCCAACGCTCCTATGATGCACAGTGGAATATAAAAGTTTTAATCAGATAAATAAATAAAAACATTCTTAAGCTGTTCTGTAATGTTTTTTAATCTCTGTCAACATCATGGTTACTCAGCAAAGACATCCAAAACATCTGGCTTTGGCCTAGTTGTGCTTAATTTGGAAAGACCCAATTGAGAGAATGGTAGAGAAGATTCACTTTTGCCTTTTGTGTCTTCCAGGAGATGGAAGACTGCCAGGACCAAGAACTACTGACTCAGATCTTAATTCTGACGCTCTGATAACAGCTTCTGAGAGCCTGCATCAGGTAAGGGTAGGGTTTGGCATCACTCGCTAAAACTTGTATCTGTTAACTTGTGGTGTCGCCTCCCATTCACTTCCTCCCATATCCAACCATACAGAATCCTCAGTAGTGTTCTTTGTCCTCATGTCCCTCGTAAATTGGAATTTCCATATATCACTGTATGTATTGGTAACAGTTGTGTCATAAACAACTAGCAAAATTAAAATTGTATCTATAAATTACAATATCATATGCATATGTACAAAAGATTATATTGTACATAATCTTTGCATGTACATAGCTTTGTGTTTAATGTTAACACTTCACAAGAAATGATTTTTAATTTTTTTAAAAGAATTGTAAAAATTAAAAAATTATTTAAAAATTAATGTTTTTTTAAAACCAATGAGCTCCCCTTTCTCCTCCCACAGAGCTTTGCCCCCCACGCCAGGAACTCCTCCCTGTTTTAAAGGGAAGCACCATGGCCTGTTTCTGCCAAAAGGCCAACGTTTGGGGAGCAGTGGTTTTACCCTCCCTTCTGGAGTCGCCTGGTCCAAATCTGCACCCCTGCACCCCCTTCGGATACCCCTGGATAGGGGACAGGGTCCCTGGAGGGTCAAGAATGGTTGTCCTGTACTCCCTTCTTCTCCTCCAAGGGCATTTTTGTCTTCTTCTTTCCTTCCATCAGACTTGCCCAGCATGGCATTTTTAACCAGACTAAACTGAGATAAACCGAGGTTACACAGTTTTCTGCTCTGACTGGGTTAATCTTGGCACAAAAATATTATTTCTTCTCCTAGGTGACTTTTCAGGAGGCAACTGTGTCTTTCAATGAGGAAGAGTGGGCCTTGCTGGATCCGGACCAAAGGGCCCTTCACAGGGAAGTCATGGAGGAGAATTTGGAAGTCCTGGTCTCTCTGGGTGAGGCTCCCTCTTTCCCTTGGCTGATTCAATCTCTTTGCTGCTGATCCTAAATTCTTTTAGCCTCTTCCTGCCTCCATGTTGTACTTCTGCATGCTGAGTCACTTTTTACCAGGGGAGCTGGCTAGAGAATAAAACATCCAGGGGCTTAGCCCTCTGAAATCGGTCAGGATCTCATTTGATATAATTATTGTCAAGTGTATATATCAACTTTATAGAGTGTATTTCAAGGCAAAGAACTGAGCTACTGTCCCCACAGGCACAAGGTTGCAAACCACTGATTTCCCATTGATCCTATTATTTATTTATTTCTTTATTTAGGTATTTAGGTATTTATATCCCGCTCTTCAGCCCTAATGGCTCTCAGGGCGGCTTACAATTATTATTTTTAATCAGACAGTTCCCTGCCCTCAGGCTTACAATCTAAAAGACACGACACAAAAGGAGAAGGGAATGATGGAGGGAAAGGGGATGAGGTCCAGTGGTTCTTCTCTCCCTCTGAGGCCTGGACCAAGGCAGATGGATTGGAGGGAGAGCTCTTCCTTCTTCCAGGCTAGCCCTGATGGAGCTGGACCTGCCTGGTGAACTCCCTCTCAGGTCAGCGGATGGCAGTTATGGAGGGCGTTAGCCTAATCTATTCAGGAAAAGTTGGGAGAAGTTGCACTTTTGGAGTCGCAGGCCACCAAGAGTCATTCGTAGCCCACCTGACATACTGAAAATTTATCCGGCTTTATTGCCAAAAATGCTCCTATAACTGTTTACATGAGAAACAAAGCAAAGGTTCCTGCCCACAAGGCTTACAATCTCAACAGAACAAAAGAAATGTTATGATAGTGTTAATCAATATAAACAAAATTAATAAGATATTAAGGTTGTCAAATCTATATAGCAATCAGCTTTTTCCAAAACTGTTGAGAGGTGCTGGTGGTCTCTCAGGAGAGACACTTGAAGCCCACCTGCCTCAAATCCTCTGCTCCAACTGGAGTACATTGATGTCAATAAGATATGTGATCCAGGCTCGATTTTCTCTTGGCCTGTGGCTAAATTGTTTCTCTCTTTGCCAGATGGTGATGGACAAGAGAGAGAGAATGTAAGAGAACCAAGGATGTCTTTAGAGGAAACAGTGCAGCTTCTCATATTACAACATCAAGAGAAGAAAGAGAAGGGAAGTAAAATCGACACTCAAGAAAAGAAGGTGAATAAAGCTTCTGTTTCTCAGGCTGGAGATTTCTGTGGAAGTTTCATTGAAGAAAAAAGACAGAAAGGAGAGGAACAGAGTAAATGTATTTGTCTTGAATGTGGGAGGAGCCCCAGTTGTAAAGAAAGCCTTGCCCTTCACACACAAAAAAGAAAAGGAGAGTTCTCAAAGTATGGAAGGAGGTTAAGGAGGAGATCACATCAAAGCCCTCAAACAATGAGTAGGAAGACATCCAGTCATAAAGTAGATCACACCAGAGAAATACAAATTAAATGTGTGGGATACGCAAACAGTTTCAGTAGAAAGACAAATCTCACTCATCAAAGAATTCATAAAGGAGAGAAGCCAATTAAATGCCTGGAATGTGGAAAGAAATTCGATAGGAAGATAAATCTCACTTATCATCAAAGAATTCATACAGGAGAGAAGCCATTTAAATGCCTGGAATGTGGAAAGAGTTTCAGTCAGAAGATAAATCTCACTTGTCATCAAAGAATCCATATAGGAGGAAAGCCATTTCAGTGCCTCGAATGTGGAAAGACATTCAGTTGGAAGAGAGCTCTCACTCATCATCAAAGAATTCATACAGGAGAGAAGCTGTTTAAATGCTTACAATGTGGAAAGAGTTTCAGTCAGAAAATAAATCTCACTCATCATCAAGGAATTCATACAGGAGAGAAGCCGTTTAAATGCCTGGAATGTGGAAAGCGTTTCAGTCAGAAGGCACATCTCACTCGTCATCAAAGAATCCATACAGGAGAAAAGCCATTTCAGTGCCTTGAATGTGGAAAGAAATTCAATCGGAAGACAAATCTCACTTCTCATCAAAGAATTCATACAGGAGAGAAGCCGTTTAAATGCCTGGAATGTGGAAAGAAATTCCACAGGAAAAGATATCTCACTTATCATCAAGGAATTCATACAGGAGAGAAGCCGTTTAAATGCCTGGAATGTGGAAAGCGTTTCAGTCAGAAGGCACATCTCATTCGTCATCAAAGAATCCATACAGGAGAAAAGCCATTTCAGTGCCTCGAATGTGGAAAGAAATTCAGTCGGAAGACAAATCTCACTTCTCATCAAAGAATTCATACAGGAGAGAAGCTATTTAAATGCCTGGAATGTGGAAAGAAATTCAATCGGAAGACAAATCTCACTTCTCATCAAAGAATTCATACAGGATAAAAGCCATTTAAATACTTGGACAGTGGAAAGAGTATCAGCCAGAAGACAGGTCTCTCCATCAGGTTACCCACACAATGAGAAATTATGGCTGCACCTCCACTGCAGAATTAGAGCAGTTTGACAGTGCTTTAATTGCTATGGGTCATTGCTATGTAACTTGTTGTGATCCCAGATCTCTCTGACAGAAGGCTAAATAGTCCACCAAACTAAAATTCCCAGAATTCATAGCATTGAATGATGGCAACAAAAGCAGCATCAAACCAGATTATTTCTGCAATGTGAATGTAGCTGACTTAAATGTTTAGAATGTGGAAAGAGATTCAGTCCCAAGAGAGGTCTTAATTCTCATCAAGTAACTTACAAATCAGAGAAACCATTTAAATGCTTGTTGTGTGGAAAGTCTTTGAATAGGAAGATAAACCTCACTTGTCATCATACAACTCACCCAGAGCAAAGCCCCTTTAAATGTTTAGAGAGTGAAAAGAGATTTAGTCAGAAGAGAAATCTCACTCAGCATCAGGCAACTGATACTGGGGAGAAAATATTTAAATGCTCAGAGTGTGGAAACTGCTTTGGTCAGAAGATGAGGCTCACTTTCCATTAAGGAAAACCACACAGAGAGAAACCATAGATATATTTACAGTGTGGAAAGTGTTTAGGTAAGAAGGCAAACCTCACATGGGGGAGAAAACCATTTCAATGTTTGGTGTGTGGAAATAGCGTCATTTGAAATAAGATCCTCACCCATCAAGTCAGTCACACAGGAGAGAAACTGTTCAAATCCTTGGCTTGTGGAAAGAGTTTCTGTTGGAAAATGTGCCTCACCCATCATCAATAAGGCAATTCATACAGGAGAATCCTTGTGTCCCGCAGGCAAGCCAAAGGATCTGTTTATTGAGAGTCAGGGGTCAAGTAGGCTGGGCAAAAGGAGTAGACAGAGGCTGTTCCTATCCTGATCGCTACAGGACTGTGGCATAACGTTTAATAGTTGGCATGGGTCTTTCTGTAGGAATTGTGTGCTTTTTGGGGGGAGAATTGTAAAAGGTAGAAGGCAGATATTTATGAGAAGGTGCTATGAGAAGTCTGAAGGGAATAAAAGGTGAAAGTAGCAATTCCTAAGTTAACCTACAAAGGGGAAGCAGGGATGGGGGAGACGGAGAGGACAGGTGTGGGTGCGATCTGGGCATCCACTTCCCTCCTTGCCCCACAGATGGAGGGCCAGATGGACGGCAAAGCTGCCTTTAATAAGTATTGGGTCCATGCAGCTGGAATAAATAAACAAAGGATATAATAATAATAATAATAATAATAATAATAATAATAATAATAATAATATAGTTAAAAATATGAAGGAGAATAATGTAACACCATTGGAGAGGATCATCAAAAAGGTGCTAGATGAAAGCAAATGTATCATTGGATTTATGAGCATTAGTTTAAAATTGTGGAAATTTTGAAAGGAGTTTGGGAAAGAGATTGAAATTTAACAAGCGAAGATATACAATTGTGGATACAAGAAGAGAAACAGGCACACTAGAATAATAGATGAAATTAATAGGCGATGGTACAGGACCCCTTCTCAATTAGCAATTTTCAAAAAAAAGTATCAGTTAAATGATGGCACTGCGGTGGGTCCAAGGGTTTTACATGCATATGTGCTGGGATTGTCCGTGTTTTCAGAAAGTTGGGGTGAAGTGATAAGGACAGATTAATAAAATTATAGGCAAGGATGTTCATTTGAGCAAAGAGAATTGTGTAAGATTAGATTTGAAGACTAAGGGAATGAAGAATAATGAAGAGAAAGCAGTAAAGTATATATTAAAAGCAACAAAGGCCATGGTAGTATCAGGATGGAAAGAAAGTAAAAATTGGAACTTGACTAATGTAGATACATATTTGGCAGATAATTTGTAGTTTGATATTATTAGCGATAGAAGATTAAAATATACTAGAGAAAGGAACGTAGAAGCTTAGAATTTGGGTTGAGAAATCCTGCTTGAGAAGGTTAAAGGAAATATGGAGTACAATGAAGTCAATAATGTAATTAAATCCCATCTATTGAATGTTAGGTACTAATTGTAAACAGTGTATTAATTCTAAACTCTACCAAGCCATGCGAGAGGGGGGACTAGGGAATGGGGCATATGCAACATTGTTTGTATATATGTTAAATTTATTTAATAAAGACATTTATAAAAAAAATTAAAAATTAAATTTTAGTTTTGAATCAGTTCTAAATGGAGTTTTCAAGTCATACAGTTTTATGGAGTGATAACATGTTTAGGTTTTACCCAGTATCTGCATTATGTTAACTGCTTTCACTTGCTTTAAATTGTCATTTCCACATGGTATTGCTATTTTAAAAATAAAATAAAAAGTGGTATAAATTGATCTTCTTGATGGTTCCAAATTCCCATCAGTAGCACTTGTTATGCTGTGAAACCTATCATCCTCATCCTATCCTCTCCTGTCTTTGCCTTCTGTGAATGGTCCTCAGAAATAAATGAGGTAGAGGGACTTGCATAGCAAAAGGGAGAGATGGCTGAGAGGAGAGGAAAGGGAGATAAAGGCCCAAGAGCTCTTCCTGACCTCAGACCACAGCTTCACTAAGGTGGGAAAGGAGTGCAATGGAGAGTGGCTTCTAATGTTCCCCAAAGCGCTGTCATGAGAGAGAATTCATATCTGTGGGGTCCATTCTGGACACAAACACCCCACAGTTGTCAAAAACCGTGGGACTGCATGTCCTGTTCTTGTTAATGGTGTTTAGTGATGATGAGTGAGATCTTTCTTGTTAATGCAGCCACATGCATATGCTGCCATCATGGAGAATGGAGCAGGTCCATCACAGATGCTCCAATCTATAGAAGGCAAGAAGCTTAGCTCTTGTAGATTCAGGCCTGTCACCTCCCTTACTGAGTCTAGCCATCTGGCATGCAATCTTCCTCTTTCTATTCCCTCAACCTTTACTAGCGTTTATTCTTTTCCAGTGATTCATCCTTCATGCGCTGGATGGCCCTTGGGGTCTCTTCCAACTCTTCTATGATTCTATGATCCTTGACAGTCATGAAAGATGGCCCTCCAACCTTTGCTTAAAGACTTCCAAAGACAGAGAGAGTTTGCCATCCTCCAAGGCAATGCATCCCATTCCTGAACAGCTCTACACAAAAGTTATTTTGAATGTTTAGGAGGCATCTCTTTTCATTTACAGTGGGCCCTTGAATCCGTAGATAAAACAAATCTGTGGATAAGGAGGGCCAGCTGTAATTTGAATCCAGCTCACGTGTGACAATTCAAACTATGTTCTTTCAATATTTCTCTTTAACACAGACAACACCTTTCATGATTTTTAACACATTTTAATTACTCAATTCTATGAAATAGATGCAAAATAGCTTTATTGTTGTTGCTATTGTTTTTGGTAGAATTTGTATTATAGGTCATCCAACCTGCCCCCTCTTTTGCCCACCAAGGATCCTGAGCCTTTACCATAACTTTTCTTGCAGAAGCTGTTCTGAAACCATAATACTCATAGAATCACAGAATTGTGGAGTTGGAAGAGACCACAAGAGCCATCCAGTCCAACACCCTGCCAGGCAGGAAATCTCAATCAAAGCATCCCTGACAGATGGCCATCCAGGCTCTCTTTAAAGACCTCCAAGGAAGGAGACCCCACTACACTCCGAGGGACTTTATTCCACCATCGAACAGCCCTTTCTGTCAGGAAGTTCTGTGGGACCCCACTGGTCACTTCTCTCCAGGATGAAAAGGAGCCATGGTTGAGCACCCTTTGGGTTCGTGCGGTCAACCAATTACAAATCCATGTAACAGTTACCTTGTCTAGCCCACATTTTGCAAGCTTGTTTGCAAGAATGTTATGGGAAACCTTGTCAAAGGCCTTACTAAAATCAAGATATACTATATCCACAGCATTCCCTTCATCTACCAATTTTATCAAAGAAAGAGATCAGATTTGTCTGGCATACTTCTTTCTCTGAAATCCATGTGGACTTTTTGTGATTATGGCATTGCCTTCTAGATGTTCACAGACCCTCTGTTTGCTCCAGAATCTTTCCTGGGATTGATGTCAGACTAACTGGACGATAATTGTTGGGATCCTCGTTTTTTCCCCTTTTTGAAGATGGGGACAATGTTTGCCCTCCTCCAGTCTCCTGGGATTTCTCCTGTTCTCCAGGAGTTCTCAAAGGTTATTGCCAATGGCTCCGATATTACATTTGCCAGTTCTTTTAATACCCTTGGATGTAGTTCATCTGGTTCTGAAGACTTGAATTCATTTCGATTAACAAGGTATTCCTGTACTATCTCTTTACTTATTCTGAGCTGAAATTCCCCTATTCTGTCCTCTGCTCCATTATCATCAGGTTGAGCACCCTTTTCCTTTTCTGAGAAAACTGAGGCAAAGAAGGTGTTGCGTAATTCTGCCATTTCTCTGTCCCCTGTTAGCATTATCTTTCGGCCTCTGAGGGAGAGAGCTGGCCCAGTTCCATCAGGGGCTAGCCTGAAGAAAGAGGCTCCTCCCTCCCCAACTGTCATCTTTCGGCCTGTAAGGGAGAAAATAGGCTGGCCCAGTTCCATCGGGGCTAGCCTGAAGATAGAGGCCCCTCCCTCCATAACTGTCATCTTTTGGCCTCTGAGGGAGAGAGTAGGCTGGCCCAGCGTCATCAGGGGCTAGCCTGAAGAAAGAGGCCCCTCTCTCCATAATTGTCATCCTTCAGCCTGTGAGGGAGAGAATAGGCTGGTCCAGCTCCATCAGGGCTAGCCTGAAGAAGAAGAGCCCTCCCTCCGGTCCATCTGCTTTGGTCCAGGCCTCAGAGGGAGAGAAGAATACTGGACCTGATTCCCTCCCCCTCCCCCCCTCACCATTCCCTTCTCCTTTTGTGTCGTGTGTTTTAGATTGTACCGTCTATTATCCCCTCTGTTGTAAACCGCTTGGATTCCCAGTGATTGGGCGGTATATAAATAAAACTTACTATTGTTATTATTATTATTTTGCCACCTTCTCTACATAGTGGCCCTATCATTTCCTCCTTCTTCCTTTTGCAGCAGACATACCTCAAAACATTAAAGCACAGAATGAACTCAGGCTTGCTAGAGAGTTTCTGCGCTTTAACTTTTTTGGATATTGTTCCTAACCTCTCTAGAAAGCCTGAGTTCATTCTGTGCTTTAGCTTTTCTGACTTTACCCCTACACACGCCTGCTATTTCTTTGAATTCCTTTTTCGTGATTTCCCCATTTTTCCATTTCTTATACATGTTCCATTTCAAACTTAGCTCAGTTGAAAGTTCCTTAGTCATCCATCCTGGTTTCCTGAGACATCTCCCCTTTTTCTTTCTCACTGGAACAGTTTGAAATTGTGCCTTCAGTATCTCCCTTTTGAGTAACTCCCATCTGTTTTGAACTCCCTTCTCTTTTAGTATTTCTGACCACGGGATCACCCTCAATGCTTCTCTAAATTTACTGAAATCCACTCTCCTAAAATCTAGAAGGCATGTCTGACTATGCCTGGCTTCTCCTTTCCACTATATAACAAACTCCAGGAGAACATGGTCACTTCCACCTAAGGTTCCCATCACTTGTACCCCATTAACCAAGTCATCCTTGTTGGTTAGGATCTAGAATAGCTGACCCCCTTGTTTCCCTCCCCTTTAATTTTTATCCAGATACACTCCACCTGGCTGCCAGTTTTGATGTCCTGGATCTCTTCACTGGTGTAAATATCTCTGACATATAATGCTATTCCTCCTCCTTTCTTGTTTGGCCTGTTTCTCATAAAAAGGTCATACCCCTCTATTTCTGCATTCTAGTTCTGAGACTCATCCCACCAGGTTTCAGTGATACCTATTATATCATATTTGCTTTGTGTACTAGGAGTATGAGTTCATCTTGCTTATTTCCCATGCTCTGTGCATTAGTATAGAGACATCACATACCATGGGTCCCCTTTGCTTGCTGCCTGTGCAAATTTTTTTGCCTCCCACTGTTGGATCCTTGAACTATTTGTCCTGTTTCCTCTATGTCAGTTTGATTATTTTCTCTAGCTCTTTCACCTTCCTTAATATTGTATCTCTCCCCCACGAAACTCATTTTAAAGCCCTCCTGATCAAATTCTTGAGACCGTTGGCAAAGACATTTCTTCCAACTGGCGTGAGATGCAACCCATCCGTTGCAAGAGGTCCCTCCTTATGGAACCGCATCCCATGATCGAAGAATCCAAATAATTCTTGGCGATGTCATCTGCGGAGCCAGTTGTTCACATCCACTATTTTCCTTTCCCTTCCTTGACCATGCCCTTCAACAGGTAGAAGAGACGAGATGACAACCTGTGCATCCATTTCTTTCAGCTTCTTACCAAGAGCATTGTAAACTTTTCTGATGTTCTGAAGGCTGTGTCCTGCAGTATCATTGGCTCCCACATGGACCAAAAGGAAGGGGTATTGGTCAGTAGGCTTGACCAGTCTTGTCAGCCTCTCTGTCACATCATGGATCTTTGTCCCGGGGAGACAACACACCTCTCGAGACATCTTGCCAGGCCTACAAATCACTGCTTCTGTACCCCTCAGCAAGGAGTCCCCCGCTACAACCACACGCCTCCCCCGAGGCTTAGCAGCGGCTGTTCCCTCGGGTGGAACGCTCTGTCTCGCCTGCTCTGTCCCTGATGTCTGTCCATGCTGCTCTTCCTCATCCTCCTTGATAAAGGAAAGAGCTTTGAATCGATTCTCTAGCTGCAAGCTCCCCGAACAATCCCTTTTTGGCCTACTTCTCTGTGTGACATTCCTCCAGCTGTCTGCCTCCTGTGTATGGCAAGTGACCTCTTCCACCCTAGCAACTTCCTCTGCGTGGTACTCACCCAAGATAATTAGTTCTGTCCTGTCCAGGAAATCCTCTTGTTCCCTAATATGCTGAAGTGTAGCTACTCTGGACTCCAGCTGCTGTACTTTCTCCTCCAAGAGTGCTACCAACTTACACTTGGTGCATGTGAAGTTCTCCACATTTGTAGGCAAGAAGACAAACATCCCACAAGTGTTGCAGGTGACTGCAGCGGTTCCGTCAGTGTCCATATTGAGAAGGACTGTGGGCTTCCTCCTAAAAAAATCCTCCGGAAAACACCAACGTAAAAGCCCCTGATGTTTCACCAATTTCTGGCAGTGAGCTAAATCAACTCCGCCTCTGCTGTAGATCTCCTTGGATGAAAATGGTGTGCGGCTCTAGGAGGAGTGATATAGAGCTAGTCTGGGAGCTCCACCCCCCAGTGACTTACAGATGTGACTCACTGAAGCTCCACCCCCTCAGCAACAAGCACACTCTCCCTAGAGTTTAAAAAAATTCAGTCACCACTCAAAATGGCCACCCAGCTACTTCTCTCCTCCTCCTCTCTGTAGCAGGAACTGAAAAGATTTGCTGGAATCCATCGTCCATATTCTTATTCCACCTCCTGTGAGAACAGATATGAAGAAAGAGAGCATTATTTCTCCTTCCAAGTCTTTTCAGACACAGGCAAATGTGGCAAATGCTACAGAAGAAAAAAATAACTGGAAATTAACAAGAGAAATGAAAATATTCCTGGGGTTCGTAGGGGTTCATATATATATTTCTTCTTCGTGGTCTCTGCGAATCATACAAATGGGTTCATACAAATGAACTGTGCCTGTGCAGTTCAGCTTGAAAACTGGAATCACTGGGCAAATTTAACTTTGCCACTTTTGGCAACTTTTTGGTGGTAGCTCCGCCCATCCTATATAAATCCCCTGTGTTCCCACTCTTTCCCCAGTTCGTTCTTTCTGCCGCGTTGGCTGCTCAAGGACCTTCGCTCTGGAATTGCTCTTTCACTTTGGAAATGTAAACTTTGGCTTGTTTGACCATTCTCATTCTAACTCCCCCGTGTTGTTGTACATACCAATCCCGCCCATCCTCCCCTCAGTGTCCTGCTCATCATTGTCTCACTCCTGTGTTGCTGTAACCAGCGTAAAGTTTCGGAACTGGGGAAAGAGCAGGAACACAGGGATTTATAGAGGATGGGTGAAGCTACCGCCCAAAAGGTCTGATAAGTTGCAAAGTGAACTTTGCCCAGTGATTCCAGAAGGTTCTGAGCTGAACTGCGCAGGCGCAGTAAAACCCATTTGTATGTATTCACAGATCACCACTCGAAGAAATACCGTTACAGGTAAGCAACCTGCCCACACATATATATAAATGTGTAGTGAGCTGGGCCTCTGACGCCAAGCAGATGTATCTTAGAGTCCCTTTTAGCCCAATGTTAACAGCTGTCCAGTGCCATGATAGAGTTAACTTGCATTAGGCTGCTGAGACACTACAGAAGTAAAGCACTTTTACTTCTATTGACACTGCTTTAAGTTCCATGGCTCAATACTATGGGATAGTGGGATTTGTAGTTTGGTGGGGCACCAGAGCACCCTGCCAGGGAAGGCTAAATATCCCACAAACACAACCAGCCCCCATATTGGCGGTGTTTGGGTTCTTGCCCCTCCCCCCACCATAAATTCAAATGCCTCAAGTCCATATAATTCTGGTGTCCTTCCAAAGCCATATACAGTGGGCCCTTGGGATTTGGAGCTCCCATGGATACCAAAATCCATGCATGCTCTAGCCCACTAAAGGCATTAAAATGATTTCCCTTATATAAAAGGGCAAAATGAAGGCTTGCTATTTGGAACTGATATGAAGGTGAAGTCTTTCATGGCCAGCATCCATAGCTTTTTTGTGGGTTTTTCGGGCTCTGTGGCCATGTTATAGAAGAGTTTGTTTCTTATGTTCCGTCAGCATCTGCCCCTGCCATCTCTGAAGATGCCAGCCATAGATGCTGGCAAAATGTCAGAAACAAGCTCTTCTAGAAGATGGCCACATACACCAAAAAAAAACCCCACAAAAAACTATGGAAGTGATATGGAGTAGTTCTTTTCACTGTGGAAGAGGGACAAAGAGCTGAAGCTGCCATGCTTGTTGTTATGTAGATGGAAGATACTTGTTTATTTGGTTATGTAAACTGAAATCTGGAATATACTTAGTAGAAAGTAAGCCTCTCTTGGAGAGATTTTCAAAGAAATGCACAGAATTGCGCTGCTCCATTCATAACACTGGAAGCCTAAGTACCCAGGAACACAAATACGCTTATAGTTGTTTTTAATCGTTGTTGTAATGATGTGCAATATCATTTCTAAAAATGATTTGGAGACTTCATTCCTTAGATTATGCTTTCATTGATTAGTAATTGGAGATTTTTTTTTATCTGTGAGTATTTGGTATTATCTCTAAAATGATTTTTCTTAAAAATAGGAGCCTTGGTGGCACAGTGGTTCAGTGCTTACACTGCAGCCACTCACTCACAAACCATAAGGTTGTGAGTTCAATACCAGCAAAAGAGCTCAAGCTCGACTCAGGCTTGCATCCTTCCAAGGGGGTTGCTAAAATGAGCATCCAGCTTGTTGGGGGCAAATAGCTTGCACTTTGTAAACCGCTTAGGGAGTGCTTAAGTGCACTGATAAGCGGTATAGAAATGTACTTGCTATTGCTATGTTATTAAATATTTTCAGGCAATGGATAAAAGGTGTGTGAATATGAAGAGCTGACTGTAGATCTCTCTCTCTCTCAATCCACATAAGAGGTGCCTCCTTCCACTCTTGCACAGAGCAATGGCTGCCTTGGGTGTCAGAAAGTGGGAGGCAGCCTAGGGCATCTAAAAGGAAGCCATCTTCTCTTTTGCCTCTGGAAAGGGAAAAGGGAAAAGGTGAAAAGCTTTAGGGCTAGGTCTCACTGTGGACATGCCTTTTAAGAAGACATGGACTCAAAAAGGACAGAGCAAGTGTGGCTTAGTAGTATGAGCGTTGGACTAGGACTCTGGAGGCCAGGGTTAGATCCCCCGCTTGGTCAAGGAGACTCTCTGAGTCTACCCATCTTGCATTCAGTCTTCCTCTCTTTCTATTCCCTCTACCTTTACCAGTATTTAAGTCTTTCCCAGTCATTCATGCTTTCATAGATGGCCCTTGGGGTCTCTTCCAGCTCTTCTATGGGTGATTCACACTCTCAGCCCCAGAAAACCCCTTAAGAGATTCACCTTAGGGCCACCAGAAGACAGAAATGACTTGAGCTGCATTGACACTGTAGGAATGATGACATTGGACACCCCTTTAACTGCCACGGCTCCATCCAAAAGGATCCTAGGACTTGAAGTTTTTGTGTGGCAACAGCACTCTTTGGTAGAGAAGGTGAAAAGCCTTGGTATAAAGCTAACAATCCCAGGATTTGGATTTATCTGTAAAGGTGAATCTACATTGTAGGCATAAATGCAGCTTGACACACACAGACACAGTGTGAGTTGTCACACTTTTGTCGTAAAACAAAAGTGATGGGCAGTTGGAGATGGCAGTTGTGGGGAAAGGAGGGGCTCTTAGGGAAGGAGGGGCTGAAGGAGCTGCTGCTGCCAAAACTCAGGTGGAGGGGATACTGGGGACTTGGTCAAGGGCTTCCTCTTCCACAAAATGTAATAATAATAGTAATAATAATAATAGAGCCAGGGTGATGTAGGGGTTTGGGCAATAGAAGCCTACTATTATTAATATATAGTGGATATATACCCTGCTCTTTAGAAAGGCTCTCAGAGCAGCTTGCAAATGGTTGCAAAGGCAAGTCCTGCCCTCGGGCTTCCAGCCCAAAAAGCCATAGCCCAAAAGGAGAAGGGGACCAAGCCCAATGGTCCTTCTCTCCCTCGGAGGCCATGGCAGATGGAGCCATGGAGGGAGGGCCCTTCTCCTCTCCATCCAAGGCCTGGCTA
Source organism: Sceloporus occidentalis (assembly GCA_023333645.1). NCBI lineage: Eukaryota > Metazoa > Chordata > Lepidosauria > Squamata > Phrynosomatidae > Sceloporus > Sceloporus occidentalis. Next base: position 7,843,176 of record JALMGF010000001.1, on the reverse strand, counting down.
TGGCTCTGGAGACCAGGGTTCGAATCCCGACTCTGCCCTGGAAGCCCACTGGGTGAACTGACTGCAGACTGGTTTACCAAATTAACACTGCTATTTGTCTGTGAATTCTAGCTGAATTCACGCTTACCAGAAAGAACACAAAAGTAACACAAACACATAGATTCTTGTGGGGTTTTTTGGGCTAAGTAGCCATGGTTTAGAAGAGTTTATTCCTGACGTTTCGCCAGCATCTGTGGGTTATGTGAGGGAATTGAAGATGCCAGCCACAGATGTTGGTGAATTGTCAGGAATAAACTCTTCTAGAACATGGACACATAGCCTGAAAGACCCACGAAAAACTATGGATGCCGGCCATGAAAGCCTTTGACTTAACACAAAGACACACATACAAGTCCACCTTGTACAGCAAGAAGAGAAGTAAAGGAGGCGAATGGAGAATTTTATATAAATGGCCTGGATGAAATGTCCCTTTGTTTTGTTGAATGTAAATGAAGTTTTGGGATATGAACAGAGTTAGAAGGCAAAGTAAGTTGAAGAGGGTAAGAGAAAGTTGGAGGGAAAGAAGGAGTGAAGGAAGGAAGAAAGAGTAAGAGGAGAGAGAGGGAAGAGAGGGATAATTTTGATATTAGAAGATAACAAATAGTAGAACAACAACAAAACAACTACAAGATGATGATGATGATGATGATAGGGGTGCCATTTTGTCTGGCGTCAAGATGTCTTGTGGTGACTCAGTAGGTACTCTAGAAGTTCCCACATGTGTTTATGGGTGGTTCGCCTTCACGTTGTTTCTGACTTATGGCCTCCCTAAAGTGAACCCATCATACGGTTTTCTTGGAAATATTTTATTGGAGGGGGTTTGCCATTGCTATCCTCTAAGACTGAGGGAGTGTGACTTGCTCAGAAGGTACTCCAGAGGATTTAGGTTTTAGTAGACATATAATGCAACAGACTGACTGAAAGGAGGTAGGAGGCAGGAAGAGGAGAAGGAAGAGAGGGAAAGCTGTTCAGGGCAGATCAAGGGAGGAGGGAAAGGTTTGGGTGTGAGGCCAAGAGGGGAAGAGTAGCCCTGCCCCAAAGCCAATGGGTACAATTCCTAGTCGCACTATAGCTGTCTATTCCATGCATTGAATGAGGCAAGGTGGGGGTGGACTAGATGTATTATATATATTATCAGATCAATTATAATATGGGTGTTTGTGTGTGTGTTGGAGTAGTGATTCCCAAAGGCTGGGTCCTCCAGGTACTTTGGGCTCCAGCTCCCAGAAGCCTCAGCCATCTCAGCCAAGGGTCGGGGATTCTGGGAGCTGGAGTCCGAAACCCCTGGAAGGCCAGAGTTCGGGGTCATGGCCCTTGAGGCAGGGCTGCTCCAAAGGCTGAAGGAAGGACCCCAGGAGGGCTCCCTTTCCTCTTCCAAGGCCTCTTCCTTCCAAGGCCCAGCCCCCGGGACTCCCTTCCTCAGCAACCGCCAAAAGGGAAGGAGAGCAGCAGGAGGAGGGTCAGTGGAGATCTCTGTCCAGAAAAGGGAGGAGAGGAGGGCCAGCCAGGCTCCCCTTTGGCCCCTGGATCCTGAGGAAGGAGAAGGAAGAAAGGGCAGGAGGAGGAGAGGTCTGTAGAAGAAGATGGGGCCATCTTGGGGGAGATGGTTGCTGGCTCCATTGGGAGAATGGGAGAGAGGCTGAGAGAGAGTAGCTTCATCTGGCCTCCTCCTTTGCAGGGTTGTTGTGAAGAGTGAGGAGTGAAGGAGGCTGCCTTTGCCCTTGAAGGCCCTGCAGGAGAAGGAAGGCAGTTGGTTCTGTGTGTGTGTCTCCCTCTCAGCCCATAAGGGAAGAGCCAGGGCTCCTTCTGCTTCCTCCCAATGATTTCCTCTGAAGGCCCTCCATCTTCCTTCCTTGGGCCTCTAGCCTTCCTCCTCCTCCTCTTCCCTCCAAAGGCTCTGCCTCCTTCCCTCCTGGGCTCCTCCCAGGGAAGCCTGGTTCTAGGAAAAGCTCCCTGGACTGCAGTGGTGATTCTCAGTCTTTGGCTCTCCTAAGGTTTTGGACTTCAGCTCCCAGAAGCCTCAGCCAGTTTGCCCAAATGATCAGGGATTCTGGGAGCTGAAGTCCAAAACCCAAGAAAGGCCAGAGTTTGGGGTCATGGCCCTTGAGGCAGGGCTGCTCCAAAGGCAGAAGGAAGTACCACAGGAGGACTCCCTTTCCTCCCCCAAGGCCTCCTCCTTCCAAGGCCCAGCCCTTGGGTCTCCCTTCCTCAGCAACCGCCAAAAGGGAAGGAGAGGAGGAGGAGGAAGGTTGGGGCCCGCATTTGGCCCCCCAGGACCGGTTCCTAAGGAGGAAGAAGAAAGCAGCAGCAGCAGCAGGAAGAGAGGTCTGGAGAAGGAGGAGGAGGCCATCTTGGGGGAGCTGGATGGTGGCTCCATTGAGAGAAAGGGAGAGAGGCTGAGAGAGTGTGGCAGGAGAAGGGCAAGAGGAGGAGGAGGAGAGGCTGAGAGAGTGCAGCTTCTGGCCTCCTCCTTTGCAGGGTTGTTGTTGTGAGGAGTGAAGGAGGGAAGAAGGCTGCCTTTGCCCTTGAAAGCCCTGGAGGAGAAAGAAGGCAGTTGGCTCTGTGTGTGTCGCTCTCTCAACCCAAGTGGAAGAGCCAGGGCATCTTCTCCCTGACTCCCTCTGAAGGCCCTCCATCTTCCTTCCTTGGGCCTCCAGCCTTCCTCCTCCTCCTCCTCTTCCCTCCAAAGGCTCTGCCTCCTTCCCTCCTGGGATCCTTCAAGGAAAGCCTGGCTCTAGAAAAAACTCCCTGGACTGCAGTGGTTCTCTACCTTTGACTCTCCTAAGGTTTTGGACTTCAACTCCCAGAAGCCTCAGCCAGTTTGCCCAAATGATCAGGGATTCTGGGAGCTGAAGTCCAAAAGGCCAAGGTTGAGGAAGGGGCGGGACTTCCTCCTCTTCCTCCCTCTACTTCCTGCCTCTCTAGGCCTCCCTCTCTCTCCCTTCTGCCCTTAGTTTTCCCACTGGAAGCCCAGGCTGCCCTCCTCTCCCTCTCCTTCCAGGGCAGGACTAGCATCCAGGTATCCAGAGAGGGGTCTCCCTCCTTCCCTTCTTCCAGGGCAGGACTGGCATCCAGAGAGGGGTCTCTCTCCTTCTTCTTTCTGTGGTTGTTGTTGTGATTGTGGTCGTTGTTGTGAATGTGATTGTTGTTGTGTGCCTTCATGGGTTTTCTGATTTGTCCAGAGGAGGTTTGCAATTGCCTTGCCATGAGGCTGAGAGAGTGTGACTTGCTCAGAAGCCACTCCAGAGGGTCCCACATGAAGACATAATGCAATAGACTGGCTGAAAGGGGGAAGATGGGAGGCAGGGAGAGACAAAGGCAAAGAGAGGGAAAGCTGTTCAGGGAAGATCAAGGAAGGAGGGAAAGGTTTGGGTTTGAGGCCAAGGAGGGAAGGGAACCCTCTGCCCTGAAACCCAACAGGGACAGTCTCGAGTCGCTCTTTCAGTCACAACCGTTCTCTTCTGTACAGAAAGAAAGAGTCAGTTTCCAGCTTAGGTTTGATTTTAAAGCGTTAAAGGATTGTTCATAATGGGTGCTTAACTGAACATCTTTTTTTCTTTGTAGGTCTTGATATTTGGCAGCAGTTTGGCCAGTCTTTTTCCTGAGGAGAGAGAAGACAAAAGAAATGCTTCAACTTCAGGCAGGTTCTGCCTAAGAGCACCATTCAAAATCTGGAAAAGGAGACCTCAGCTGGCCCTGAGTCAAAAAAGCTTCCCTGTTCTGTTCAGGTGCAGAGCAGAGGGGAGTTCAGGGAAAGAGGAGCCATGGAGGCGGAGGATCAGGAGGAGAAGCCGCTCTGTCCAGAGGGTCAATGCCAGTCCTTCAGGCAGTTTCGCTATGAAGAGGCTGAGGGGCCCCGAGGGATTTGCAGCCGACTCTCCAGTCTTTGCCATCAGTGGCTGAAGCCAGAAAGGCACACCAAGAGTCAGATGCTGGACCTGGTGATCCTGGAGCAGTTCCTGGCCATCCTTCCTCCAGAGATGGCCAGCTGGGTCAAGGAATGTGGGGCAGAGACCAGTTCCCAGGCGGTGGCCCTGGCCGAAGGCTTCCTCCTGAGCCAGGCAGAGGAGCAGAAGCAGCAGCAAAAGCAGCAGGTGAGAGCCTTTCAGGCTGGGACCTTAGAAATATCATTTGAAAAATAAATCCCTTCTAGTTCACTGACCAATGTTTCCTGTAAATCATCATTAGAAGGAATATCCTCCTTCCTTCTTGGCTTCTTACTTCTCTCATCCTTCCCTTTAAGATTCTTAATGCTGTTCTTTCCTAGGACCTATTGGGAGAAAAAGCCATTGAAATCTTAGAGGCAGAGAAGATGTCCTTAGACTTCACACAGAGATCGCAGTCCATGCAGTTCCTACAGAAGGGCTCAAGGATTGCCATCTCATTGGGTAAGCATGGAGGAGGGCATTCTTCACTTTGGTCTCCTCTCCTCAATATAGGTATAATAGATATGTTGTAATAGTCTTGCCCTGGGCCTGTATATAGGGGAGATGCTGATAGTTCCTCAAAATGCTGGGTCCCGGGGGGGGGGGGGCACCCAAAATTGTATTCAATGAGGGATTAATTTGGCTCAAAAGGAGGTAGCGAGAAGATTTTGAGTAATGCTTTAAAACAGTGGTTCCCAAACTTTGGTCCTCCAGGTGTTTAGGACTCCCCAGAATACATAGCCAACTGTATTGAATTGTGGAAGCAGAAGTCCAAAGCATCTGGAGGACCAAAGTTTGGGATCCACTGCTTTAAAAGCTGGAGTCTAGCCTATGTATAATGGTTCTAAACAAAGAATTCTGGACCGCAAGCTTTGGAGCTTATCACTTGGCTATTAAAACAGGCTTACCTCTATCTTGTTTAAAGCTTAATTCGGATGGCATTCTGATCCTACCAGAAGGTTATTGCTGCCTAATTTGCTGCCTGAATGCATCCTGGGTCTATCCCCGCTTCCAGGGGCGCTCTGCATGGCTGTTTTCAGCTCTGGGAGTTAAATTGTGCTTTAAGCTAGATAGAGGTAAGCCAGTTTTAATAGCGAAGCGATAAGTTCCTTAATCAGATTCAGAGATGGAGCTTCGATTGTCTGATGCGTTTTTTCGCATGGACAACCTGGCCCTAGTAATTCAGACACTACACTCAATTAGATCACTGATAACCTTGCAATTTGGTAACTGAAATGCACTGTCTGTGGGGCTGACCTTGAAGGCGAGTCAGAAGCTGCAGCTAATGCAAAATGCAGCAGTTAGGTTATTGCCCGAAACATTTAGACATCCCATGCAACATTAAACAAATTGCACTGGATGCCAATGTGTTCTGGTCAGAGTTGAAGGATCGAGGGAAGTAGCAGTAGTCTTAGGGTTTGGGCAGACCTTACCTGGAATCCTGTGCTCAGTTTTGGACATCACAGTTCAAAAAGGATATTGACAATCTGGAACATGTCCAGAGAATGGTGACCCAGAAGATCAAAAGTCTGGGAAACCGAAGCTGGTCCTTTATGATAGCTTCTTTGAAGAAAATACAAGTTGGCAATACATTTGTTAATGCAACAGAAATGATTTATACTGAACAGCATGCTCACCTAATTATCAATGGGGAGAAAACTAAATCAATATCAATTCAGTGGGGGATGAGACAAGGCTGCCATTTCTTCCCCCCTTATTTTTTATTACGGCGTTAGAAGTCTTAGCTGAAAACATAAGGACAGATAAAGAAATAGTAGGGGTTAGACTGAAAAACTAGGAATATAAATTGAAAATGTACGCTGCTGACATACTGAATAAGGAAAAGACCAAGATGCTAACCTTGAATATGCCCAATTAGGTAAAGAGATAAAGAGGCTGAACAAAATACCACAATTTAAAGTGGAGAAAAACGTTAAATACTTGGTTATTACATTTCCAACCAAGAGCACAGATCTTTACAAAAATAATTACTATAAAACATGGAATGAAATCAAATGTACTTAGCGAGATGGAAAAATCTAAAGTGATTCTTACTTGGGAGAATTGCAGTAATAAAAATGTCTATCCTACAAAGATTCTTTTTCCTTTTTCAAAATATCCCAGTTTTGACAAACAACAAACCATTTCAACTGTGGCAAAAAGACTGCTTTTTCAAATATTTTTATTGATGTAGTTTTTAACTTGTTTACACTGATTTCATCGTGAAGCACCCAACACTCCTATGATGCACAGTGGAATATAAATGTTTTAATCTGATAAATAAAGAAAAACATTCTTAGGCCATTCTATAATTCCCCCCCCCCCCCATCTTTGTCAACCTCATGGTTACTCAACAAAGACATCCAAAACAGCTGGCTTTGGCTTTGTTGTGCTGAATTTGGAAAGACCCAAATCAGTAACTGAACGAATGGTAGAGAAGGTTCACTTTTGCCTTTTGTGTCCCTCCAGGAGATGGAAGACTGCCAGGGCCAAGAACTACTGACTCAACTCTTAATTCTGACACTCTGAGAACAGCTTCTGAGAGCCTGGATCAGGTAGGAGTAGGGTTTGGTGTCACTCAGTAAAACTTGTAACTGGTAACTTGTGGTGTTGCCTCCCATTCTCCTCCTCCCATATCCAACCATACAGAATCCTCAGTACTGTTCTTTGTATTAAGTTACTCATAAATTGGAATTTCCATATATCACTGAATGTATTGGTAACAGTTGTGAGATAAACACCTAGCGAAATCATAATTGTATCTATAAATTACAATATCATATGCATAACCTATGCATGTACTTGATGTGTTTAATGTTAACACTTGGCAAGTATGATTTTTTAAAAGAAACTTTTAAAAGAATTGTAAAAATTGTAAAAATTGTAAAAATTAAAAAATATATTTAAAAATTAATGTTTTTTAAAGCCAATGAGCTCCCCTTTCTCCTCCCACAGAGCTTTGCCCCACACACCCATAAACTCCTCCCTGCCAAAAGGCCAATGTTTGGGGAGCAGTGGTTTCACCGTCCCTTCTGGTGTCGTCTGGTGCAAATCCGTACCCCTGCACCCCCTTCAGACATCCCTGGAGGGTCAAGAAGGCTTGTCCTGTACCCTCTTTTTCTCCTCCAAGGACCTGAAACATTTTTTGTCTTCTTCTTTCCTTCCATCAGACTTGCCCAGTGTGGCATTTTTAACCAAACTAAACTGAGATAAACCCAGGTTACACAGTTTTCTGCTCTGACTTGGTTAATAATCTTGGCACAAAATTACTATTTCTTCTCTTAGGTGACTTTTGAGGAGGCGACTGTGTCTTTCAGTGAGGAAGAGTGGGCCTTGCTGGATCCGGACCAAAGGGCCCTTCACAGGGAAGTCATGGAGGAGAATTTGGCAATCTTGGTCTCTCTGGGTGAGCTTCCCTCTTTCTCTTGGCTGATTCACATTCTCTTGCTGCTGACCCTGAATCCCTGTAGCCTCTTCCTGCCCCCTTGCTGTATTTCTGCAAGCTGAGTCACATTCTACCAGGTGGATGTGCCCCTGAGGATAAAACAATCAGTGACTTAGCCCTCAGAAATCAATCAAGATCTCATTTGATATAATTATTATCAAATATATATGTGTGTGTGTGTGTATGTATGTATGTATATATATATCAATTTTATGGAGTGTGTTTCAAGGCAAAGAACTGAGCTACTGTCCCCATACACACAACGTTGCAAACCACTGATTTTCCATTGATAGTCTAATCTATTCAGGAAAAGTTGGGAGAAGTTGCACTTTTGGAGTTGCAGGCCACCAAGAGTCATACATAGCCCACCTGACATACAATAAATAGTTTAATCTGGCTCCATTGCCAAAAATGCTCCTATAACTGTTTACGTGAGAAACAAAGCGTTTCTGCCCACAAGGCTTACAATCTCAACACAACAAAAAATGTTATGATAGTGTTAATGAATATAAACAAAATTAATAAGATATTAAGGTTGTCAAATTTATATAGCAATCAGCTTTTTCCAAAACTGTTGAGAGGTGCTGGTGGTCTCTCAGGAGAGACACTAGAAGCCCACCTGCCTCAAATCCCCTGTTCCAACTGGGGTACATTCATGGTAATAATATCTTTGATCTAGACTCGATATTTCTCTTAACCTGTGGCTAAATTGTTTCTCTCTTTGCCAGGCGGTGATGGACAAGAGAGAGAGAATGTAAGAGAACCAAAGATGTATTTAGACGAAAGAGCACAGCGTCTCATATTACAACATCAACAGAAGAAAGAGAAGGGAAGTAAAATCGCCACTCAAGAAAAGAAAGTGAATAAATCTTCTGCTTCTCAGGCTGGAGATTTCTGTGGAAGATTCACTGTAGAAAAAAGACAGAAAGGAGAGGAACAGAGTAAATGTATTTTCCTTGAATGTGGGAGGAGCCTCAGTTGTAAAGAAAGCCTTACCTTTCACAGAGGAATTAATGTAGAAAGAATTCACACAAAAAAAAGAAAAAGTGAGATCTCAGAGTGTGGAAAGACGTTAAGGTGGAGATCACATCAAAGCCCTCAAACAATGAGTAGGAAGATATACTTATCCAGTCATAACGTAGATCACACCAGAGAAATACAAATTAAATGTGTGGGATATGCAAACAGTTTCAGTAAAAAGACAAATCTCACTCGTCACCAAAGAATTCATACTGGAGAGAAGTCATTTAAATGCCTGGAATGTGGAAAGAGTTTCAGTCAGAAGATAGATCTCACTTGTCATCAAAGAATTCATACAGGAGAGAAGCTATTTAAATGCTTAGAATGTGGAAAGAAATTCAGTTACAAGAAACATCTCACTCGTCACCAAAGAATTCATACAGGAGAAAAGCCATTTAAGTGCCTGGAATGTGGAAAGAGTTTCAATCAGAAGACAAATCTCACTTGTCATCAAAGAATTCATACAGGAGAAAAGCCATTTAAATGCTTAGAATGTGGAAAGAAATTCAGTTTCAAGAAACATCTCACTTGTCATCAAAGAATTCATACAGGAGAAAAGCCATTTAAATGCTTAGAATGTGGAAAGGAATTCAGTTGGAAGAGAGATCTCACTCGTCATCAAAGAATTCATACAGGAGAGAAGCCTTTTAAATGCCTGGAATGTGGAAAGAAATTCACTTGGAAGAGCATTCTCACTTGTCATCAAAGAATTCATACAGGAGAGAAGCCATTTAAATGCTTAGAATGTGGAAAGGAATTCACTTGGAAGAATGATCTCACTCATCATCAAAGAATTCATACAGGAGAGAAGCCTTTTAAATGCCTGGAATGTGGAAAGGAATTCAGTTGGAAGACAGATCTCACTCGTCATCAAAGAATTCATACAGGAGAGAAGCCGTTTAAATGCTTAGAATGTGGAAAGGAATTCAGTTGGAAGGAAAGTTTCACTTATCATCAAAGAATTCATACAGGAGAAAAGCCATTTAAATGCCTGGAATGAGGCAAGAAATTCAGTGAGAAGAGAGATTTCATTCATCATCAAAACATTCATACAGTATAAAAGCCACTTAAATACTTGGACTGTGCAAAGAGTATCAGCCAGAAGACAGGTCTCGCCATCAGGTTTCCCACACAGGGAGAAAAGGACCTTGGGTCTTACCTGTGATATGTTCATTTTCAGCGATGTAGGTGGGAATATCCTATAACATGGGTTGATTCCATCTCTTGTTCCAAATTTGAAGAAGTCGCCACCAGAAGGAGCAACCCCCACCATCCCTCAGTCAATATTATAGCCGAGGATAGAAAACAAACTCAGAGAGCATTCAGTATAAATAGAAGTATAATAAATAGAAATTATCATAAAGTCAAGCTAACAGTAACTAACAACCACTCTTGCAGAGCCAAGGCAAACAGCCTTCTCAGTTTTGAGTGGGGAGGATATTCCCACCTACATCGCTGAAAATGAACATCTCACAGGTAAGACCCAATGTTCCTTTTTCCAGCGATGGAGGTGGAAGCATCCTACAACATGGGACTTACCAAAGCTCCCCAACCAATGGGTGGGTGAACTGAGGCATATCACTTATGTGAGAATTAAAAGATGTGTCTTCCAGAGGAAGCCTCTTTTGATTCAAGGCAATCCAACAGTGGTGGCATGTAAATGTGGAAGATGAAGGCCATGTCATGTCCTACATTTATCTTAGATGGATGTGATTGTTGGTAGTGCAGAGGAAGTAGCTGCACTGTAAATGGAGTGATGAACAACTGATCACAATGGAGCATGTTAAAAGGCATCCAAGACAAGCCACAATTTTATCATTGACTTGTTTTGATTGTGACAAGAAGATGTTGAAATCATTTCTTGAACCAAGTTATTAGAAATGTTGGTTTTGTCATCTGTGACCTGGATTGGGTCAGTCCTTTGGTTCACATGAACCTTTAATGTTAACTTGTCAATTTGAATCAGAATTGAGCTGTTAGTTGTGGTTGAAAACAAAGACTATTGGTTTTAGCTGAAGCCAGTTTATATTGTGGATTAGAGATTGTTGGTCATATTTTTTATTTATTCATTTTGCTTATTGGGAGTAACAAAATAATTTCCATCCTTATAAGCTGGCATCCACCATTATTTGGAACTCCAGCAGGGCCTGAATCAGACAATCCTTGTCAATTGGTGGCAACAACCACCATTCAAAGGGGTTTGAACTTATTTTGTAACAGGTGATTTATCCGTGGTATCTGTTTTTGATATAGCTAGAGGAACCACTCTAGACTTCTGGCATGAAATCGTGTTCATGCCAAACTATTAACTGAGGCAGATCAGGCAGTATAGGTGCGCCAGTAACACTAGGTCTGATAACTGAGAACAACGTACCTGTGTGAGGATGTTCTTCATGGATCTTACCCTTTATTTGGTCAGGTAGACTCTGGTCAACAACGTCTCTTCAACCACTCCAAAGTGTGGTAGCTTCTGAAATGGAACTAGGTTGTTCTTTTCGTGAGTTACCAGAAAACCATGTCTGGATAGGAAGGAAAGCACAACTCGACATCTGTTACATCTTATGGAAGAGAATCAGATCTGATCAGGACATTGTGAAGTTATGGGTATACATGATGGCCTCACTATTTCCAATGTGTCCCTATCTCTGTAGTGAGTGCCACTGAAGAAAACAACAGACTGAATGGTAGAGCCTTGTATGGAAAAAGCTTGCCATGGTAAGCAATGTGTAGATAATTGTGATGAAGTAGGTGGATTGGGATACAGAAGCAAACTACAACTAAGAACAGGGACACACAAAATCATGGAGCTGAAATGCCTCCAGGATTTTCCGGAGAATCTCTAGTCTGAACCTGTATTTTTTTATTTTATTTTAAATAAACCAATTGACCCATTTTAGCCCTAGCACCACACTCTAAATTTTGTTTTTATTTGTTTTGAATGTAGAATTAAAGAAGATTGGAACAAGCCTCTTTTGTTTTTATTACAGTACTATAGTTTTTTATGGCCCCAATATTGATCAGACGTTTTGTGGCATTTATTATCAGCCAATGCCATCCTGTACCTTGAGGAAGCAATGAAATAGTCATGAAGATGGTATAGAAGTATAACTGAGCAAATTTTTAGAGTTCAGAGGACCCATAGGTCTGTTGAATTTCTTATCAAAGATGAGAGAAAGATTGCAATCTTCCTCCCACCGTTTAGCACCATTCAGCCAGAACTGAGGCTATTTCTGTCATTGTTTGAGAGGATAGGTATTGTCACTGACGTTGTTGTAGGTTCAGGTGAAGCAGTGCCTGGGACGACTGCGGAGGCTGGTAACTAAGCTCAGACCACTGTATTGGAAACCTATTGTCTCTTGTAGATCCAAGTACCATATAAGCACTACATCTGCTCTTTCATCAGTATATGTAGCCATTTCAAACTGACTTCAGGGCGGGATATGGAGTGGAGACAGCTACAGTCGCCTTAATGTGGAGACAGCTACAGTCTGGGCACAGGCAGGGTAAGTGTGACCGTGTTAGTGCTCTTGGACATCTCAGTGGCTTTCGATACCATTGACCATGGTATCCTTCTGGAGTGCCTGAGGGAGTTGGGTATCGGGGGCACTGAGCTCCAGTGGCTCCATTCCTACCTCTTGGGAAGATGCCAGATGGTGGGGCTGGGGAACAGCTGCTCTCGGAAAAGAGCTGATATCTGGCGTCCCTCAAGGCACCATTCTGTCCCCCATGCTGTTTAATATTTATATGAAGCCACTGGGAGAGATCATCCGGAAACATGGACCACGGTGTTATCAGTATGCTGATGACACCCAGATCTATTTCTCCATATCTCTGACTGATACAGTGACTAAGGAAGGCATCTCTCCTCTGGATGCCTGCCTAGAGTCAGTAATGGGCTGGATGAGGGAAAACAAACTCAAGTTGAATCCAGGTGATAGGTACCCCAAGTCCAGACAGGGAAATTTGCCATCCAGTCCTGGATGGGGTCACACTTCCCCTGAAGGACAAAGTCCGCAGTTTGGGAGTACTCCTGGATTCATCCCCAGCCAACTGCGTCCCTTTCTGAACCAAAAGGACCTTGAAACTGTGGTACATGCACTGGTAACCTCTCGTCTAGATTTCTGTAATATGCTCTACATGGGGCTACCTTTGTACCAGGTTTGGAAGCTTCAGCAAGTCCAGAATGCTGCAGCCAGATTGGTTACTGGAACCTCACGAACGGACCATATAACACCTATATTAAGATCTCTTCACTGGCTGCCAATTAGCTTCAGGGCTCAATACAAAGTGTTGGTTATTATCTATTAAGCCCTATATGGCTTGGGCCTGAGTTACTTGAGGGAACGCCTTTCCCCACACAATCCGCCCCGCACTCTCAGAACAACAGGGAAGCTCTTACTTGAGTATCAGAAGGTGAGACTGGCAGTAACTCACCAAAGAGCATTCACATCGATAGCTCCGATGTTTTGGAACAAACTTCCGGAAGAGATCCGACTCAGTCCTACTTTGATTGCCTTTAAGAAGGCGCTGAAAACAGATCTCTTCCGGTTAGCATATCCTCCTGACTCTCTATAAAGAAACTCCTTACCTTATAGAAGTTTCCCCCAAGATGTTTATCCTGTGACCAATAGATCTTATGATTGATGACATGATTGTTTTTAGATATTGTTTTTGAAGTTTTATTTGAATTGTATTTGTAACTTGTATTAAGGTACGTTGCTGTGAACCGCTTTGATCTTGCTGGAAAAGCGGTAAACAAATAAAGTTTTATTATTATTATTATATCATGATTCTATGCTTCTGAGAAAGACATCAGCTCCAAAAGGGACGCTTAGAGCGGGAGTTTGTCAGGAAGGAGCCAGAAGGAGGAGGCTGGGCTTCAGAGTTGAAGATTTTAAGGTGTCTTTGGCCTTTTTAACATGCCCCATTTTAATCCAAAATTGTTTTAATTTTTAAAATGGTTTTTTAAAATTTTTATATTTGAACAATGTAATATCTTTTCTACATTTTAAAATTTGTATTGTTTTAAATGTGATGTTAATCTCCATGGGAGAAAGATGGAAGGGAGATAACATAATAATAATAATAATAATACTGCAGATTAATGTAAAACGAGAATTGTAACCAGAATTAGCAGGGAGACCAGGAGCCGGCTGGAAAGGAAACATATTTACTTTGCTGCAGCGTCCCAGAGGAAAGCCTCCAAATTCTGGGGCCCAGAGTCCAAAGTGAATCAATCCCTCATAGTCCTTAGAAGAGAGAAAACTACAAATTACATTTCATTGGTTGCATGTAAATTAAACATGTAGTTAGTTCCCTTTACATTTATTGGATGTTTAAGCATTACCCCTGACATAGGTCTCTATCCCTCACGGGGAACCCATCACTTAAACTGTGATCTATATGTTTTCTTTTACTGACTCCAAACTGTCTCTGAAGGACCTCTTTTTATTTGGGTTTGAATCTCAATCAGGAGCCACTTCCACATTGTTTACACACACTCCAATTGTTTACAAAGAGAGAATTTGGCAGGACCTCTTGTTTGCCATCCTAGCAACCTTTGCCTCCCATACCTTTCAGGACTACAATTTTCAAGCCCTGATCAGAGTAAAATTCCAGTTCAAACCTGCCCTCTAAGACAACAGTGATGGCAAACCATTGGCACGCTGCCAGAGGTGGCACTCAGAGCCCCAGCACAGAGTTTGCCAGAGTTTGTTACTAGAAAGCCAGAGGGACATGGCACTTTGCAATAAATAGGTGGGTTTGGGGTTGAGTTTGGGCACTCGGCCTCTAAAAGGTTCACCATCACTGCTCTACAACAATCCCAGGAAAAGCCCTAGGGCAGGCCCTTGCCTTGGATGAACGAGGAGGCGGAGCCAGGGGAAGGGCAGCCAATCCCAGCACAGAGAACGCTGGGAGGGGCGGGAGGAGCCTGGGTGAGTGACAGCCGGGGTTTGAGAAAGAGGCAGTTGCAGGTGGCAGTTGGCAGAGTACTCTTCTGGGGAAGGAAGCAGCTGCTATAAACTCCGGTGGAAGGAAGACTGGGGATCTGTTAAAGGAAGGGAGAGGCTGAGAGAGAGTGGCAGGGAAGGGGAGGAGAGGCTGACAGCGTAAGGCTTCTCCAGGCCTCCTCCTTCGCAAGGTTGTTGTGAAGGGTGAGGAGGGAAGGAGGGGAGAAGGCTGCCTTTGCCCTTGAAAGCCCTGGAGGAAGGGAAGGCAGCTGCGTCTCTCTCTCTCTCAGCCCAGAAGGGAAGAGCCAGAGCTCATTCTCCCTCCCTCCCAATGACTCCCTATGAAGGCCCTCCTTCTGCTCTCTTCCTTCTTGGGGCCTCCAGCCTTCCTCCTCCTCCTCCCAATGACTTCCTCTCAAAGCCCCCCAGCCTCCCTCCCTTGGGACTCCAGCCTTCCTCCTCCTCCTCCCAATGACTTCCTCTCAAGGCCCCCCGGCCTCCCTCCCTTGGGACTCCAGCCTTCCTCCTCCTCCTCCCAATGACTTCCTCTCAAGCCCCCCCCCCCCCCCGGCCTCCTTCCCTTGGGACTCCAGCCTTCCTCCTCCTCCTCCCAATGACTTCCTCTCAAGGCCCCCCAGCCTTGGGACTCCAGCCTTCCTCCTCCTCCTCCCAATGACTTCCTCTCAAGGCCCCCCAGCCTCCTTCCCTTGGGACTCCAGCCTTCCTCCTCCTCCTCCCAATGACTTCCTCTCAAGGCCCCCCAGCCTCCCTCCCTTGGGACTCCAGCCTTCCTCCTCCTCCTCCTCCCAATGACTCCCTCTGAAGGCCCCCCAGCCTCCTTCCCTTGGGACTCCAGCCTTCCTCCTCCTCCTCCCAATGACTTCCTCTCAAGGCCCCCCAGCCTCCCTCCCTTGGGACTCCAGCCTTCCTCCTCCTCCTCCCAATGACTCCCTCTGAAGGCCCCCCAGCCTCCTTCCCTTGGGACTCCAGCCTTCCTCCTCCTCCTCCCAATGACTTCCTCTCAAGGCCCCCCAGCCTCCTTCCCTTGGGACTCCAGCCTTCCTCCTCCTCCTCCCAATGACTTCCTCTCAAGGCCCCCCAGCCTCCCTCCATTGGGACTCCAGCCTTCCTCCTCCTCCTCCCAATGACTTCCTCTCAAGGCCCCCCAGCCTCCTTCCCTTGGGACTCCAGCCTTCCTCCTCCTCCTCCCAATGACTTCCTCTCAAGGCCCCCCAGCCTCCCTCCCTTGGGACTCCAGCCTTCCTCCTCCTCCTCCTCCCAATGACTCCCTCTGAAGGCCCCCCAGCCTCCTTCCCTTGGGACTCCAGCCTTCCTCC
This sequence comes from Sceloporus occidentalis, assembly GCA_023333645.1. Taxonomy (NCBI): domain Eukaryota; kingdom Metazoa; phylum Chordata; class Lepidosauria; order Squamata; family Phrynosomatidae; genus Sceloporus; species Sceloporus occidentalis. The sequence goes on along the minus strand of JALMGF010000001.1, from coordinate 7,827,458 downwards.
TCCTCCTCCCAATGACTTCCTCTCAAGGCCCCCCAGCCTCCCTCCCTTGGGACTCCAGCCTTCCTCCTCCTCCTCCCAATGACTTCCTCTCAAGGCCCCCCAGCCTCCCTCCCTTGGGACTCCAGCCTCCCTCCTCCTCCTCCCAATGACTTCCTTTCAAGGCCCCCCAGCCTCCTTCCCTTGGGACTCCAGCCTTCCTCCTCCTCCTCCCAATGACTCCCTCTGAAGGCCCCCCAGCCTCCCTCCCTTGGGACTCCAGCCTTCCTCCTCCTCCTCCCAATGACTTCCTCTCAAGGCCCCCCAGCCTCCTTCCCTTGGGACTCCAGCCTTCCTCCTCCTCCTCCCAATGACTTCCTCTCAAGGCCCCCCAGCCTCCCTCCATTGGGACTCCAGCCTTCCTCCTCCTCCTCCCAATGACTTCCTCTCAAGGCCCCCCAGCCTCTTTCCCTTGGGACTCCAGCCTTCCTCCTCCTCCTCCCAATGACTTCCTCTCAAGGCCCCCCAGCCTCCCTCCCTTGGGACTCCAGCCTTCCTCCTCCTCCTCCCAATGACTTCCTCTCAAGGCCCCCCAGCCTCCCTCCCTTGGGACTCCAGCCTTCCTCCTCCTCCTCCCAATGACTTCCTCTCAAGGCCCCCCAGCCTCCCTCCCTTGGGACTCCAGCCTTCCTCCTCCTCCTCCCAATGACTTCCTCTCAAGGCCCCCCAGCCTCCCTCCCTTGGGACTCCAGCCTTCCTCCTCCTCCTCCCAATGACTTCCTCTCAAGGCCCCCCAGCCTCCTTCCCTTGGGACTCCAGCCTTCCTCCTCCTCCTCCTCCCAATGACTTCCTCTCAAGGCCCCCCAGCCTCCCTCCCTTGGGACTCCAGCCTTCCTCCTCCTCCTCCTCCCAATGACTCCCTCTGAAGGCCCCCCAGCCTCCTTCCCTTGGGACTCCAGCCTTCCTCCTCCTCCTCCCAATGACTTCCTCTCAAGGCCCCCCAGCCTCCCTCCCTTGGGACTCCAGCCTTCCTCCTCCTCCTCCCAATGACTTCCTCTCAAGGCCCCCCAGCCTCCTTCCCTTGGGACTCCAGCCTTCCTCCTCCTCCTCCTCCCAATGACTTCCTCTCAAGGCCCCCCAGCCTCCCTCCCTTGGGACTCCAGCCTTCCTCCTCCTCCTCCTCCCAATGACTCCCTCTGAAGGCCCCCCAGCCTCCTTCCCTTGGGACACCAGCCTTCCTCTTCCTCCTCTTCCCTCCAAAGGCACTCCTAAGGTTTTGGACTTCAACTCCCAGAAGCGTCAGCCAGCTTTCCCAAATGTTCAGGGATTCTGGGAGCTGAAGTCCAAAAGGCCAAGCTTGAGGAAAGGGCTGGGCTTCCTCCTGTTCCTTCCCCCACTTCCTGCCTCTCTAGGCCTCCCTCTCTCTCCCTTCTGCCCTTAGCTTTCTCCCTGGAAGCCCAGGCTGCCCTCCTCTCCTCTCCTCTCCTTCCATGGGAGGACTGGCATCCAGAGAGGGGTCTCTCTCCTTCCCTTCTTCCATGGGAGGACTGGCATCCAGAGAGGGGTCTCTCTCCTTCCCTTCTTCCATGGGAGGACTGGCATCCAGAGAGGGGTCTCTCTCCTTCCCTTCTTCCATGGGAGGACTGGCATCCAGAGAGGGGTCTCTCTCCTTCCCTTCTTCCAGGGCAGGACTGGCATCCAGGCATCCAGAGAGGGGTCTTTGTTTTTCTTCTTATGATTGTTGTTGTTCTTCCCTAGGAGCCCCACTCAAAATCTGGAAAAGGAAGACTCAGCTGGCCCCGAATCAAAAAAGCGGAGCAGAGGAGAGTTCAGGGAAAGAGGAGCCATGAAGGAGGAGGATCAGGAGGAGAAGCCGCTCTGTCCAGAGGGTCAATGCCAGTCCTTCAGGCAGTTTTGCTATGAGGAGGCTGAGGGCCCCCGAGGGATTTGCAGCCGACTCTCCAGTCTTTGCCATCAGTGGCTGAAGCCAGAAAGGCACACCAAGAGTCAGATGCTGGACCTGGTGATCCTGGAGCAGTTCCTGGCTGTCCTTCCCCCAGAGATGGCCAGCTGGGTCAAGGAATGTGGGGCAGAGACCAGTTCCCAGGCGGTGGCCCTGGCCGAAGGCTTCCTCCTGAGCCAGGCAGAGGAGCAGAGGCAGCAGCAAAAGCAGCAGGTGAGAGCCTTTCAGGCTGGGACCTTAGAAATATCATTTGAAAAATAAATCCCTTCTAGTTCACTGACCAATGTTTCCTGTAAATCGTCATTATAAGATATATCCTCCTTCCTCGTAGCCCTCTTTCTTTTCTCATCCCTCCCTTTCTAATCCTTAATACTCTTTTTTGTCCCAGGAGCTATTGGGAGGAAAGGCCACTGAAATCCAGGAGGCAGACAAAGTGTCTTTAGACTCCAGACAGAGATCGCAGTCCATGCAGTTCCTACAGAAGGGCTCAGGAAAGGCCATCTCATTGGGTAATAAGCATGGAGGAGGGATTTCTTCGCTTTGGTCTCCTCTCCTCAATATAGCTATACACAATTATATTTAGTGGGGGAATTAATTTGGTTCGCTAGGACGTAGGGAGAGGGCTTAAGGTGACGTTTTGAAAGCTGGGGTTTAGTCTATGTATAGTGGTTCCAGACGAAAGCATTCAAGACAGCAGATGCCAAATTAGTTTAATTTTATTTATAACTGCAAAGGGAAATCAGCTTCCACTCAAAGACACTCCCCCCCTGTGGTCAGGGGATGCAGTGGATTAGTCTGTCTTAGCACGCAGCCTGGAACCTGACAAGCCAAGGGAGAAACGAATTGGGTGTCTGTCTGAAGTCAGTCTAGACCAATTGGGACTGCACATAACGGGCATATTGATAGAAACAAAGGTGTTCTGAGGCAGTTTTTCAGGAGTCTGAGTGGATTTTTTCCAGGACCAAGAAGGGCCAGAGATGTGTGAAAATGGCAGGGCAATCAATACAGATGCATCACACAAACAGATGTCATCTCCTGAGGAAAGTGTTCTTTGATTCCCAACCTTTTTGCAAGTACCCCATGTACAGCACAGTATCATTTGCAGACGCCTGCTCATCCCTTTTGCTATTAAGCTGTGGGGTGCCACAGTGTTCCATCGTATCCTTCCCACAGTTTAATGTCTGGATTAGTAGTTCTTAGTGGGGTGGGACCCCCAAGGACCCACATTACTCTTGATTAGATCACTGATAACTTTCCAGTTCATTGATTGATATGCACTGTGTAGAGCTGTCCTTCAAGACATCCGAGAAGGTTTCATTAGTGCAAAATGCAGCCGTTAGGTTATTGCCTGGAACTTTTATACATCCCACGCAACATTAAACAAATTGCACTGGATGCCAATGCATTTCCAGTCTGAATTCAAAGGTTGACGGACATAGAGAGAATCCTGTGTCTAGTTCTCGACACTACAGTTCAAAAAGGATATTGACAAGCTGGTCAAGAGAATGGTGACCCAGATGTTCAAAAGTCTGAAAACCAAGCCCTATGATAAATGACTGAGGGAGCTGAGTATGTTTAGGTTGGATAAGAGAGGTGACATGATAGCTATCATTAAGTATCTGAAAAAATTACATGTAGAAGCTAGAGCTAGTTTTTGTTGTTGTTGCTCCAAAGGCTACAACGTGAGCCAGTGGATTCAAGTGAGAAGAAAAGAGATTTCACCTAAACATTGGGAAGAACTTCCATTTGTTGTTTGATAGTGGAAGAGATTGTCTCCAAATACTGATACTGGATTGCCTCCAAGCACTGATTTTTATGCCAATTCAAAATTTGTTTTTTTATTAAAAACTTCAGTGGCTGAGGATATCACCCTCATGGTTAGTAAACATCTGAAATGTCTGGCTTTTGGTTTATTGGACTGAATTTGGAAAGACCCAGATCAGTAACTGAGAGAGTGGTAAAGAAGGTTCACTTTTGCCTTTTGTGTCCCTCCCAGGAGATAGAAGACTGCCAGGGCCAAGAACTACTGACTCAGCTCTTAATTCTGATGCTCTCAGAACAGCTTCTGAGAACCTGGATCAGGTAGGGGCAGTGGCATCACTAGGGTTGGCATCACTGGGTGTAACGTGTAACTGGTAGCATTTGGTGTCACCTTTCCATTGACCTCCTCCCACACCACACCATACAGAATCCTCAGTACTGTTTTTTGTACAAATGTTCCTCATAAATCAGAATTCCCATATATCACTGAATGTATTGGTAAGAGTTGTAACATAAACAACTACCAAAATTAAAATTATGCTTCTAAATTACAATATCATATGCACAAGCTAAATGTATTTTCATGTATGTAGTTTCATGTGGTTAAAATTAAAATTTGATAACGTGATTTTTTAAAATAATATTTATTCAGATTTTTACAAATAAAAACATATAAAATAATATTCAGTTTCCATGTTTAAGATGTTTAGTACACTAAGTATATACATACCTTATTCCCTTGTTATTTCCTAGCTAACAGTCCATTTTTGATCATGTAAGGCGGGTTACAGACTGCCCATTTGGGGCAGCCTGCACCCGCCCCTTTCCCCACTGTATCCGGGCCTCAGCTGCTACAACGGCAGCCTCCGAGGCCCCGATCCGCTGTTTTCCAGGCTGCAGGGAAGCAGCAAAAGGCCGCTTCCCGGCGGCCTGGAAAGGGGTGTCCTTGGGGCTTCAAGCCCCAAGGACACTCGGCGGCGGCGGGGAGGAGGAGAAAGGGGCTGCTTGGCCCCTTTCTCCTCTGTGTCGCTGGCGCAGTCATGTGAAGGCTGCGCCAGCGAGGCAAACCTAAGAAGGAGCTCTGTTTTGGAGCTCCTTCTTGTGCTGCGGAAAGGGCGATCTAGGCTCCCTCATGCGGCATGTCGACGTCACGTCCGCGCTGCCTCGTTTGGAGGCGGCGCATTTGTAACATCATAATGGCGGCGCCCGTGTGCATAGGGCGCTGCCATTTTGTGTGCGCTCTGTGCATGCTAGGGTTAGGGGCGTCCGGAAAGGACGCCCCTTTCTAACCCTAGTATGCGCAGAGCGTGTACTTTTATGCCCATCTGTAATGGGCCTAACTCTTAAACAGCACAATACCCTTTAGGCAAATAAAGTATATATATATATAAATTTTAACATCTTGTAAGTTCTATACAGCCTTTGTTACTGGGTAAACAGAGAAGCTCCACTTTAAAGATAAACAAAGCTGACGTTGGAGCATGTCTAATATCCCCCCCCCCCCCCAATCTGACAATGATATCAAAACAGAAAAGGTTTATAAAGATTCTATTCCCATTACAGCATTTCTCCCCCATTCTTTTCTAAGAAAATTAATAACATCAATCCAGTCTTCTTTATAAGTGTTGGATGTTTCATTTCGAAGATCTCTTGAGAGCTTATCCATCTCCATCGTGTCTAAGAGTTTAAGATCCATTCTTCTTTGAGGGGGATTTTCTTAGCCTTCCAGTTCCGAGCATATATTATTCTTGCAGCTGATAACATATAGAAAATAATTTTGCCATATTTTTTTTCCAGATCTAAATCAATTACATTAAGAAAGAATACCTCAGGGGAGAATTTAAGTTTTATATCAAGAATTCTTTTAACTTCAAAGTATATCGTCTTCCAGAATTGTATTGCCCTTTCACATGTCCACCACATATGATAAAGCAAGCCCTGAACTTTTTCACACTTCCAGCAGAGATTATTACCGTTATTATACATTTGTCTAATTCTTTCCTGGGTCAAGTACCATCAGAAGAAGATTTTATAATAGCTTTTTTAAATACTTTGGCTGCAAGTGTATTTTAGCCTTTTTTTCCAAGTAAATTCCCATTGGTCTAACATAACAGCAAAGCCAAAATTTCTGGACCATTTTATCATGTTGTCCTTAATTATATCTTCTTCCATATGGTAAGTAAGCAAACATTTGTACAATCTTGAGATAAAGGCCTCTTTGTCTAATAATAATTCTTGTTCTAGTTCAGAATCTGTTTTGCCTATGCCCCATTGTTTTTTATCCACAAGGAAGCGTTCACGTATTTGCCTGTAAAAAAACCACAATATGTCATACCCTTGGTTTGTCAGATATTCCCAGGACTTAAGCTCATAAGAGTTATTGAGTAAGATAATTAAGTCTTTATATTGAAGGCAGTTTTCTTTTCGAGGGTTATATTTAAAGAAGGCCTCGTGGGGGGAGGTCCAAAGAGGAATCTTCGTACAGATTAATCTCTTATACTTTTTCCAGACTCTTAACAATGGTCATCTTATGAAGTGGTTATTAAAGTCTCGGTTAACTAATTCTTTATTATAAAAGAGGTATGCATGCCATCCAAATCTCAGGTTAACATTCTCTAAGTTCAATACATCTTCATCTTTTAACACTATCCAATCCTTTAACCATGAAAAACAAGTCGCTTCAAAGTAAATTCTGAGTTTTGGCATGGCAAGACCTCCTCTTTCTGTTTCGTCCTGGAGGTATTTCATCTTTACTCTTGGCTTTTTGCCTTTCCAAATAAATTTTGATAACCCTTGTTGCTAAGTCTTAAATGGTTTGTTGTTTGTAATGATTTGTATTGACTGAAATAAGAATATGAATTTAGGTAACACATTCATCTTAATTACTGAAATCCTTCCCAGCAAGGACAAATGTAAATCTTTCCATTTTTCTAAATCTTTTTTCAGAGTGCCAGAGTTTCTCATAATTATTAACAAATATGTCCAAATTTGGACTTATTTAAATTTTGAAGTTAACCTAAATCCCGTGGTTCATTCCAACTTTCTTATCTCAGAAGAGGGCATATTTTTTGTTATTATTGCAGTCTTCTCTTTATTTATTTTCAATCCAGATATCATTTCAAAACTCTTGAATTCCCTTATCATTTCTTGTGAGTCATTAATTGGATCACTAATGGTCACCACTAGATCGTCTGCAAATGCTCTCGTTTTGTATTCTGCCTCTTTAACCTGGATTCCCTTAATACTTTGATTGTTTCTTACGTTTTGCAATAACACTTCCATTACCAGTACAAAAAGTAGCGGGGCAAGAGGGCAATATTTAATACCTCTGATTTTTCCCCATTAAGGAGTAGTCTAGCATATTGTTTTTGATATATTGCTTCAACCCAGTGATAATATCTTTCCCCTAAGTCAAATTTCTTCATCACATATTTTAACAAGTTCCAAGAGACATTATCAAACGCTTTCTCTATATCAAAGAAGAAAGCAGCAAATTTCTTATTAATATTTACTTCATGATATTCAATCAAATTGACAAAGTGTCTAATATTATCTCTAATATATCTTTTAGGTATGAAGCCTCTTTGGTCTTTGTGAATAACAGATGGGATGACTTTTTTTTAATCTATCTGCTAGAATGTTCACGAAGAGTTTGTAATCATTATTTAAAAGAGAGATTGGTCTATAGTTCTTCACTTGGGTTGCATCTCTCTCTTCCTTAGGGATCAATGCTTCTTTCCAGGTGGGGGGGAAATGGTTTTGTTTCAAGTTATTCATCATATTTTTTAGAGGCTCCAGCAGCTTTAGCTGGAAGGTCTTACAATACCGTGAGGGGAAACCATACGGACCAGGGGCACTGTTTGGTTTACTACTCTTAATAGCCTGAAGTACCTCTGGAGTTGAGATTGGTTGATTTAACAAGGCTTTTTGTTCTGGAGACATGAAACATTTTTTGACTTCTTCTGTCCATCTATCAGACTTGCCAAGCATGGCATTTTTAGCAAAACTAAACTGCGAAAAACCCAAGTTATACAGTTTTCTACTCTGACTGGGTTAATAATTTTGGCTCACAGATACTATTTCTTCTCCTAGGTAACTTTTGAGGAGGTGATTCTGTCTTTCAGTGAGGAAGAGTGGGCCTTGCTGGATCCGCACCAAAGGGCCCTTCACAGTGAAGTCATGGAGGAAAATTTGGCAATCCTGGTCTCTCTGGGTGAGGCTCCTAATTTCTCTTGGGTGATCCAATCTCTTTGCTGGTGCTCCTGAATTCCTGTAGTCTCTTCATGCCCTCATGCTGTATTGCTGAAAGCTGAGTCACTTTCTAACAGTTGGGCTGGCTAGGGATGTGCTCCTGAGGATAAAACAACCAGTGGCTTAGCCCTCTGAAATCGGTCAAGATCTCATTAGATATAATTATTGTTAAATTGATATATCAACTTTACACAGTGTGTTTCAAGACAAACCGCTGAGCTACTGTGCCCACAGGCACATAGTTGCAAATCACTGATTTTCCATTGATCCTATTAGCTTAATCTATTCTGCAGATGACTAGCTCTCTTCTGTTTCTTTTTTTCCTGTGTTCTCACTGATAAAGGCAGTTTTTTTCTTTACCTAATATGCACATCTACATGTTGTAGGACTGTCACTCCTACTGGTTGGGAGAAGGTGCACTTTTGGAGTCACGGGCCACAAAGAGTCACACATAGCCCACCTAGCTTTCTGTAAATAGTTTTATCTGGCTTTATTGACAAAAATGCTCCTGCAACTGTTTATACAGTGGACCCTTGTTATACGCTGGGGTTTGGTTCCAAGATCCCCCGTGTATAACAAAATCCGTGTATGCTCAAGTCCCATTAAATATAATGACATAGCAAAATGGTGTCCCTTATAAAAAATGGAAAATCAAGGTAAATTTATACTTTTTTGGAACATTTTCAAACTGTGTATGCTTAAATCCGTGTATAAAAAATCCATGTATAAGAAGGGCCAACTGTATAAGAAACAAAGCAAAGGGTTTCTGCCCACAAGGCTTACAATCTCAACAGAACAAAAAAAAAGTGTTAATTTTAACAAAATTAATAAGATATCAAAGTTGTCAAATCTATATAGCAATCGGCGTTTTCCAAAATTGTGAAGAGGTGCTGGTTTGAGCTAGTGGTCTCTCAGGAGAGACACTGGAGGCCCACCTGCCTCAAATCCCCTGCTCCAACTGGGATACATTGATGTAAATAAAACCTTTCATCCATGCTTGATCTTCTCTTGGCCTGTAGCTAAATTGTTTCTCTCTTTGCTAGACTGTGATGGACAAGAGAGAGAGAATGTAAGCGAACTAAGGATGTATTTAGAGGAAAGAGCACAGCGTCTCATATTACAACATCAACAGAAGAAAGAGAAGGGAAATAAAATCGACACTGAAAAAAAGACGGTGAATAAAGCTTCTGTATGTCAGGCTGAAGATTTCTGTGGAGGTTTCATTGAGGAAAAAAGACAGAATGGAGAAGAACAGAGTAAATGTATTTGTCTTGAATGTGGGAGGAACCCCAGTTGTAAAGAAAGCCTTGCCCTTCACTGGGGAGTTCATGTAGAAAGAATTCATACAGAAAAAAGAAAAAGTGAGTTCTCGGGGTGTGGAAAGATTTTAAGAGGGAGGTCACATCAAAGCCCTGTTACAGGAAATAGGAAGATATACTTATCCAGTGATAAAGTAGCTCACACCAGAAAAATACAAATTAAATGTGTGGGATATGGAAACAGTTTTAGTAGAAAGGCAAATCTCACTTGTCATCAAAGAATTCATATAGGAGAGAAGCCATTTAAATGCCTGGAATGTGGAAAGAGTTATAGCCAGAACACACATTTTACTCGGCATCAAACAAATCATACAAATGGAGAGAAGCCATTTAAATGCTTAGCATGTGGAAATGTATTCAGTTGGAAGAGAGATCTCACTCGTCATCAAAGAATTCATACAGTAGGGAAGCCATTTAAATGCCTGGAATGTGACAAGAGCTTCAGTCAGAAGGCACATCTCACTTGTCATCAAAGAATTCATACAGGAGAGAAGCCATTTAAATGCTTAGAATGTGGAAAGGAATTCAGTCACAAGAAATATCTCGCTTGTCATGAAAGAATTCATACAGGAGAAAAGCCATTTAAGTGCCTGGAATGTGGAAAGAGTTTCAGTCAGAAGGCACATCTCACTTGTCATCAAAGAGTTCATACAGGAGAGAAGCCATTTAAATGCTTAGAATGTGGAAAGGAATTCAGTCGAAAGACAAATCTCACTTGTCATCAAAGAATTCATACAGGAGAGAAGCCATTTAAATGCCTGGAATGTGTAAAGGAATTCATTTGGAAAAGTGATCTCATTTGTCATCAAAGAGTACATACAGGAGAGAAGCCGTGTGAATGCCTGGAATGTGGAAAGAAATTTAATAGGAAGAAAAGTTTCACTCGTCATCAAACAATTCATACAAGACGAAGAAATACATAGCAGAGATAGCTGTTCCCTGTAACCGGGATAATTTGATCTAAAAGTGTTTATCTGTGAATGTTAACATATTTATGTCACATCAGTTACCCATAATTGTGAATGTTAAACTTCTGTTATTTGATGAAATTCATTGTATATCGATTTTATGGGAATTTATTGTTTTTTGTTTTATTGTTTTGGTATTTTCAATAGCCATTGTCCAAAAGCAATAAAGATTGATTGAATTCATACAAGAGAGAAGATTTAAATGCCTGGAATGAGGAAAGAATTTCAGTGAGAAGAGATGTTTTATTCATCATCAGGAAATTCATAGAGGATAAAAGCCACTTAAATACTTGGACTGTGGAAAGAGTATCAGCCAGAAGACAGGTCTCTCCATCAGGTTACCCCACACAGGGGAGAAACTATGGCTGCACCTCCATTGTAGAATTAGTGCAGTTTGACAGCGCTTTAACTGCTGTGGGTCATTGCTATGGAATTCTGGAAACTGTAATTTGTAATCCCAGAGCTCTCTGACAGAGAAGGCTAACCTACAAAGCGGGAGCAGGAATGGGGGGGGGGGGGGGAAGGAGAGGACAAGTGTGGTCATCCCTCCTTGTCCCATAGATGAAGGAAAGAGGGGCACCCTTGAGAGAAATCCATTCTTTTCCTCTCTCCTCCACAACTGTGCAATGAAGAGATTTTGTGAGTGTGCATCCAAGGGGGAAGAGTAGAGCAAAGTCAACCCCCACTCAAGGATTTTAGCAAAGGTCTTTTCTGGATTGAATTTAAATTTTATGTCAATTAAATTTTAGATTTGAATTAGTTCTAAATGGGGTTTTCAAGTCATACAGCTTTATGGAGTCATAAAATTTCTACATACTGTGAACTGCTTTCACTTGCTTTAAACTGTCATTTCCACACTATTGCTATATATATATATATTTTAAAAAGCGATTTAAATTGAATTCCTTTTTCACTGCCCTGAAATCTTGGCTGGAGAGCTTGTTTTTAAATCATCATCATCATCATCTAAAAACCATGCCATGTTACCAAATAATCGGTCACTGATTTCAAGATTCTTGAATAGAATCTGAATGAATAGAATTGAGGGTTCCAATCTCCCATCTGTAGCACTTGGTGGTGATAACATGTGATTTTTTTAAAAGGATTCAAAAAATTAAAAAATTGTTTAAAAATAAAAAAAATTGTTTAAAAGTTAAAATTTATTTTGTAAAACATATGGCCTGTACTTTCTCCTGCTCTTGGACTTTGCCCTCTTCCCACACCATCTCTTCAGTGTTTTAAAGGGACGCATGTAAATACAAGCTGTTTCTAAGTAAAGGCAGATGTCTGGGGAGCAGTAGTGTCACCCCCTCTTTAGTGTGTCACCTGGTACAAATCTGCACCCCGGCACCCCCTAATGTTACCCCTGGATAGGGTGCAGGAACTCTGGAGAGCCAGAAAGAATTATCATGTCCCCTCTTCTTCTCTTTTTCTGTCTTCTTCTTTCCTTCCATCAGACCTGCCCAGCATGGCATTTTAAACTAAACTAAACTGGGAGAAATCCAAGTTAGAGTTTTATGTTCTGATTGGGTTAGTAATTTTGGCTCACAGATACTATTTCTTCTCCCAAGTGACTTTTGAGGAGGTGGCTGTGTCTTTCCCCTGTGTCTGGGGAAGAGTGGGCCTTGCTGAACCTGGACCAAAGAGCCCTGCACAGGGAAGTCATGGAGGAGAATTTGGCAATCCTGGCCTCTCTGTGTGAGGATCCCTCTTCTCCTGGCTGATCCAATCCCTTTGCTGGTGCTCCTGAATTCCTGTAGCCTCTTCCTACCCTCATGCTGTATTTCTACAAGCTGAGTCACTTTCTACAAGATTATTATTATTATTATTAGTTTTATTTATACCCCGCCTTTCCACAGGGATGTGATCAAGGCGGCTTACAACAGAATCTCAGAATACAAAGCAAACAATGCACAGGGAAAAACAGTACACAATACCATACAATGCCAACAATGTAAAATTACAGTACATAATACAATGCAGAAAAAACAATATAATACAATGCAGAAAAACGATCCCCTGACAATAAAACCTGCACCCCCCCCTCTCAAATTCCCTCCCTCCAAAAAGGCCGCAATGGCGGCGCCAGGCAATTGTCCTTGGCGCTCCTCCCCGATGGTATAGGGGTAAAGGAGAGTCCCTTGGGCCGCAGCCCAGATGGAAGCGGGCGGGCGGGCGGGGCGGGCGGCGTCATCTCCGGGGAGGCCGACGAGACAGCTTATGAGGGGCCGCTCTCACCTGGCCCCTCCCCTTTCAAAAACGCCGCCGCGGTGGCAACAAAGAGTCCTCACCGGGCCGCTGCCAGGTGGAAAAAGGTAGCGCCGTCCTCCGGGGCAGCAGGGAGTCCCTTGGGCCGCAGCCCAGATGGAAGATGAGCTGGTCAGGGATTTTCCCCTGAGGATAAACCAACCATTGGCAGCAGGACTGGGCCTCTGATTCTCATCCCTCCTGAAATATTCCCACCGCATCAAATTTTCCTCTTACTTCAGCACATAGGGCTCCTTTCTGTAGCCTCTTTGAATGAGGGTTTCCCCTGTTACCTTTCTCAGGTTTGATTGCTTATACCAGGATTATATGTTCCGCTGAGTTTGCCCATTGGGTGGGGAATCACTTCCCAAGGGTATCTGGTTTACGTCCAGTATCTTCCACTATGACTACATTCAGTTACCTGTAAAATATGGAATTGCTGGGATTGTTTACAGGCAAACAAGAGAGCAGTGATGGAAATTTTCTTTTCCTGGCTGAGGAAATAACCTTTTTAAGAGAAATAGGCCAAACAGGAAAAGAAGGAGGAATAGCACTATATGTCAGAGATATTTACACCAGTGAAGAGATCCAGGACATCAATCCCGGAAGCCAAGAGCATCTGGATAAGAATTAAAGGGGAAGGAAACAACAAGGACATTATTGTGGGAGTCTTGCTATAAACCCCCAACTCAGACTGAGGAATTGGATGATGTCTTTCTAGAACAGATAACCACACATTCAGAAAAGAGAGATGTAGTAGTGATGGGCGACTTCAACTATCCTGATATTTGCTGGAAGTCAAACTCAGCCAAATCCTCCAGGGCTAGCAAATTTCTCATTTGCCTTGGAGACAATTTCATTGTCCAAAAGGTGGAAGAGACAACAAGGGGATCAGCTATTTTAGATCTGATCCTAACCAACAAGGATGATTTGGATAATGGAGTGCAAGTGGTGGGATCCTTAGGTGGAAGTGACCTTGTTCTCCTGGAGTTTGTTATACAGTGGAAAGGAGAAGCCAGGCAGAGTCAGACACGCATCCTAGACTTTAGGAGAACAGATGTTGGTAAACTTAGAGAAATACTGGAGGTGATCCCATGGTCAGAAATAGTAAAAGAGAAGGGAGTTCAGGATGGATGGGAGTTTCTCAAAGGAGAGATACTGAAGGCACAATTCCAAACAGTTCCAGTGAGAAAGAAAAAGAGGAGATGTCTCAAGAAACCAGGATGGATGACTAAGGAACTTTCAACTGAGCTAAGTTTTAAACTGAATATGTACAAGAAGTGGAAAAATGGGGAAATCGCCAAAGAGGAATTCAAACAAATAGCAAGCACATGTAGGTGTAAAGTCAGAAAAGCTAAAGCGCAGAATGAACTCAGGCTTGCTAGAGAGGTTAAGAACAATAAAAAGGGCTGTTTTGGATATGTCCGCAGCAAAAGGAAGAGGAAGGAAACGGTGGGGCCACTGCAAGAAGGTAATACTGGAGCTATTGCCAGTAATCTTTGAGAACTCCTGGAGAACAAGAGAAGTCCCAGCAGACTGGAGGAGGGCAAACGTTGTCCCCATCTTCAAAAAGGGGAAAAAGAGGATCCAAACAATTATCGTCCAGTTAGTCTGACATCAATACCAGGAAAGATTCTCTATCTACTCCCCCCTCTCTCTAACACAGTGATCTGCAAACTGTGCTCTTGAAGTAATTTTGGACTTCAGCTCCCAGAATCTCAGACTATTGGGTAACATGTCTGAGGCTTCTGGGAGTTGAAGTCCAAAATCTCTTAAAGGACAGTTTGGGAACCACTGCTCTAACTCCCGTATTTAATAATAATAATAATAATAATAATAATAATAATAGGATTTATTTATATACCACCCAATCACTGGGAATCAGAGTGGTTTGTGAAATTCACAGATAGCCCAACTACACAGGCAAATCAGCTCCTGGCACTGAACAAGCAGAGCTCTGCTCTGGAGCCACAACAAACTACATTTCCCAGAATTCCATAACCTTGATCCAAGACAGTTAAAGTACTGTCAGACCGGGTTATTTCTGCAGTGTGTATGTAGTCTGAGAGCCCTGCAGAGAGAACAACTCTGGTGCTTTAGAATTTAAGTCCATCTAACCCCCCTCTATCTAAGCCTTCTCTAACCCCCTCTATCTAACTCCCTTATTTAAGTCCCTTCTAAGCCCCCCTCTAACCCCTCTCTATCTTACTCCTCTTTATCTAACCCTAACCCCCTCTAGGTACCCCATCTAGCCCTCCTTCTGTAGCCCCCCTTTCTCAAACTCCCTTATTTAACCCCCCCTTCTATCTAACCCTATATATATATTTTAAAACCCAGCATTTTTTCGTGCCCTCCATTTTTATAAAAGTGTCCTACATTTGAAAATGTTGTCCTATATTTGTCCTACATTTGTCCCGGTTTGGAGGTCCTGACTTATGGCAACCCTAGCCACAGCTAACAAAATGAACTTCAACAGGGAGAAATGCAAGGTACTGCACTTAGGGAGGAAAAATAAAATGCACAGATATAGGATGGCTGAATGAGACTATGGCGGGATACAGACGGGCAAAAAGGGGGGTGTTCATGACGTCATGAAGGTAGAGCCTTCAGACGGCCCTTACGTGAATGGCGCCATGAACACGCCGCCCACACGCCCCAAGCGGGAAGAAGAGGCATTAAAAAGGTGCTGCTTTTCCCCGCTTCTTTTCTGTATACTGCGCAATTGCGCAGCTCCGTCTGTAAGCTGCTGCACCGGTACGCCAGAATTGTTACGCTGCTAATTTAAGTTGCCCATTTAAAAGCTCCGAGTCAGCTGCGTCGCATAATGAGTCGGGGTCCTGGAACATGCGCAGTTTGCACCGAGGCTCTAATTAGAGCATCAGATGCCATGCAGATGTGGAAGCTGCAGCACAGCTGCACTCTATTTTAATGCTCCTAACCCTAACCCTAACCCTAACCCTAGAGCAACATGTACGCATGCGCTGCTAGAATCGGGGAAAGTTTGGAATTTAAAGTGAACCCCTACACACATTCCTGTGCCATTTTCACCTAACAATAAAAAAACGCTAAAACTTTAAATATTTACATATGTACAAAGGAGGTGATGGGGATGGCAGGGGGACAGCGGTGGCAGTGGCGACAGCTGTGGCTGTGCATTGCAGATTCAGCAAGAGCGCGGGGACCAAAGGAGAGGAGGCATCCATGATGCTAGTGACACTAGCAACGTGCAAGTGGACAAGGATGCCAACACCAGCTGATCACCAGCTGGCAGGAGACCACCATTGTTCTTGGGCAGGGCGGGGGAAAAAGTTTTAAAGGGGCTTGGGCACTTTAAATGTGCACATAGGCTTTCTGCCGCCGCTGCTGAGCGCCGCAGCTGCGCAGTTGCGCATCCGCCAGCCGGCAAAAGAAAAAAAAAGCCCCGTTTTTGGCCGCCTGTGCAGAAGCTGCCTCTCTCTTTGCAGCATCCTGTGAGGCGGCGGTTTGGAAACTGCGGGTCAGAAACGGCCCCAGGTGAGGCGTCTTCACTGCCCCCCATGTGGAAGCCCCAAGACCTGAGCCACGCCCCCGGGGCGGGCGGTCTGGAGGCTCCGTATTCAGCAGAATACACCTCCAAGACGTCTTCTCCTGCCCGTCTGTACCCCGCCTATGTGTGAAAGGGATCTGGGAGTCCAAGTAGACCACAAGCTGAACATGAGTGAACAGTGTGATGCGGCAGCTAAAAAGGCCAATGCAATTTTAGGCTGCATCAGTAAAAGTATCATATCTAGATCAAGAGAAGTAATAGTGCCACTCTATTCTATTCCCACCTGGAATATTGTGTCTGGTTCTGGGCGCCACAATTCAAAAAGGATGTTGAAAAACTGGAACGTGTCCAAAGGAGGGCAAGTAAAATGGTGAAAGGTCTAGAAACCATGTCCTATGAGGAACAACTTAAGGAGCTGGGGATGTTTAGCCTGGAGAAGAGAAGGTTAAGAGATGATATGATAGCCCTGTTTAAATACTTGAAGGGATGCCATACTGAGGAGGGAGCTGACTTGTTTTCACTTGCTCCAGAGACTAGGACGCGGAACAATGGATGCAAGCTACAAGAAAAGAGATTGCACCTCAACATTAGGAAGAACTTCCTGACAGTAAGGGCTGTCTGACAGTGGAACACACTCCCTCGGAGTGTAGTGGAGTCTCCTTCCTTGGAGGTCTTTAAACAGAGGCTAGATGGCCATCTGTCGGGGATGATTTGATTTGGATTTCCTGCATGGCAGGGGGTTGGGCTAGATGGCCCTTGCGGTCTCTTCCAACTCTATGATTCTCCCTCCTTGCTTTCTCTGGGTAACCAAGTCCAGCTCCTCCCATTGAATTATCTGAAGATGCTGAAAGAGGGGAAATATCCCAGAGGGAGAGAAGATGTGAGTGAGTGGAAGAATTAATTGTTCAAGTCCTGCGTGGGAAAAGATATTAAACCTAAATAACTGTATGGAGGCAAGTGCTGGTGAACAGTAAAGGAGAATGAGTGTTGTGCAATCTTCTGCATTAGGTCCTTGGATAGCAGGGCTTAGTTCTCTGAAATCTGTCAGGATCTCATTTGACATAATTATTGTTAGATGTATATATCAGCTTTACAGAATGCATTTCAAGACAAAGAGCTAAACTAGTCCCTACAGGAACAATGTTGCAAGCGACCGATTCTCCATTGATCCCAACAAACCTAATCTGTTCAGTAGATAACATTCAGGGGTAGCTGTGTTGGCCATTTAATCAACAAAATTCCATCAGTGATACCTTTATTGGCCAACCAAAATGCACAATATACTTGTTGTAAGCTTTTGAAGTTCCATGGGCTTCTTCATCAGGCAAGATGTTACCGACCAAACAGGAGAGGGGGAAGTTGGAGATGTTAGTCGGATGCCTCATGTTGTTTCAGTCCTTAATAAAGATGTTATGCTGGGGAGGATATCTATTGCAGGCAGGCTCCTCCTCATTCTGGCCATGTGGCAATAGGAATTTTTTCAAAGTCCAGGAAATTTAAAGTCCATTTGCATCTCAACAAGGACCCCTCTTTTGCAATCCAGTATGTATGTTCTCACTGAAAAAGGAAGGTTTTTTGTTTATTGAATGTGCATCTCCATACATTGTAGGGCTGTCACTCCCATCAGGAGTTCCAAGCCAGCAAGAGTCACAAGTAGTCCACCTGACTTATATCAAACAGTTCTAATTGGAACTGTTGCCAAAATTCCTCCTACAACTGTTTACATGTGAAACAAAGCATAGGACTCCTGCCCACAAGGTTTACAATATCAGTAAAACAAGAAACAGTTATAATAGTGCTCATCAGTATTAACAAAGTTAATAAGCTATAATGGTTACCAAATCTATATGGCAACCAGCTTTTACCAAAACTGTTGTGAGATGGTGGTCTCTCAAAAGAGACGCCGAAAGCCTAGCACCCTCAAATCCAGTGCTCCAAGTAGGGCAAGTGATGTCAATAATGTATTTGAGTCCAGTTCCATTTTTTTCTTAGCCTGTGCCTTAATTGTTTCTCCCTTTGCCAGGCGGTGATGGACCAAAGAGAGAGCGTGTAAGAAATCCAAGGATGTCTTTGCTACAAAGAGTTCGACATCAAGAGGAGAAGGGAAGCAAAATCAACATTCAGGAAAGGAAAGGGAATAAAGCTTGTGCTTCTCAGACTGGAGATTTCTGTGGAATTTCGATCCAAGAAATAAGACAGAAAGAGGAGGAACAGGGTAAATATATTTGTCTTGAAAATGTAAGGAACCCCAGTTGTAAAGAAAGCTTTACTCTTCACAGGGGAATTCATGTAGAAAGAATTCACATGCAGAAAAGAAAATATGCAAAAAGTTTCAGTCTGTCTTGCCATCAAAGAAGTCATACAGGAGAGAAACCATTTAAATGCTTAGAATGTGGAAAGAAATTCAATAACAAGGGAAATCTCACTTGTCATCAAAGAATTCATACAGGAGAAAAGCCATTGAAATGCTTAGAATGTGGAAGGAAATTCACTCTCAATACAGATTTCACTCGTCATCAAAGAATTCATACAGGAGAGAAACCATTTAAATGTCTGGAATGTGGAAAGAAATTCAGTCAGAAGGGAAATCTCATTTGTCATCTAAGAATTCATACAGGAGAAAAGCCATTTAAATGCTTAGCATGTGGAAAGAGTTTCAGTCAGAAGACAGAGCTCACTGGTCACCAAAGAATTCATACAGGAGAGAAACCATTTAAATGCCTGGAATGTGGAAAGAAATTCAGCCACAAGACAAATCTCACTCGTCATCAAAGAATTCATACTGGAGAGAAACCATTTAAATGTCTAGAATGTGGAAAAAGTTTCAGTCAGAAAATAGATCTCACTCATCATCAAAGAATTCATACAGGAGAAAAGCCATTTAAATGCTTAGAATGTGGAAAGGAATTCCGTCACAAGGGAGATTTCACTTGTCATCAAAGAAGTCATACAGGAGAGCAGCCTTTTAAATGTTTGGAATGTGGAAAGAAATTCAGTCTCAAGAAACAGCTCTCTAGTCATCAAAGAATTCATACAGGAGAGAAGCCATTTAAATGCCTGGAGTGTGGAAAGTTTTTCAATCAGAAGACAAATCTCATTCATCATCAAAGGATTCATACAGGAGAAAAACCATTTAAATGCCTGGAATGTGGAAAGAGTTTCAGTCAGAAGGCAAATCTCATTCATTATCAAAGAATTCACATAGGAGAGAAGCCATTTAAATACTTGGAATGTGGAAAGAGTTTCACCTGGAAGACAGGTCTCTCAATAAATAACTGACACAGGGAGAAATAATGGTCCATTCAAACTAGGATTATTGCAGTTTGGTACTGCTTTAATTGCTATGGCTCATTGCAATGGAATTCTGGAAATTGTAGTTTCTGGAGGCCCAGAGCTCTCTGACAGTGAAGACTATATGTCTCAATTATAATTCCCAGAATTCAATAGCATTGAACCATGACAGTTAAAGCAGTGTCAAACCAGATTATTTCTCCAGTGCAGATGCAGCTAATTTAAATATTTAGAATGTGGACAGAATTTCAATCAGGTCTCAATTATTGTGCAACTCACGCACTGAAGAAGCCATTTAAATTAAAGATTATGAGTAGGAACATGAACTCTATTTGTCATCATGCAACTCACACAAGGGAGAAACCCTTTAAATGTTTAGAGCGTGAAGAGAGATTTAATCAGAAACAAATCTCACTCGTCATCAGCTCACATTAGGGAGAAAACCGTAAATGCTCAGAATGTGGAAATAGCTTCTGTCGGAAGATGCGTCTCACTCTCCATCAAATAACCTACACAGGGCGAAACCATAGATATGTTTAGAGTTTGGAAAGAGTTTTGATAAGAAGATAAACTTCATTCATCATCAAGCAACTCATATGCAGGGAAAAATGTTCCATTGTTTGGTGTGTGGAAACAGCTTCGTTCAAAATATGAGCTTCACTTATCATCAATAAACACAGGGTAGAAACTCTTCAAATGCTTGGAGAATGGAAAGAGTTTCTGTTGGAAGATGTGCCTCGTCCATCACCAAGCAATTCATATAGGAGAATCCCTGTGGCCATTAGGAAAGCCATGGGACCTCTTTGTTAAGCATCAGTTAGTTGTTAGTCTATTTGTTTCTCTAGGAGGCCCACTGCGGAAGGTCGCACGAGACTTCGCCACCAATATGGTCTATTTTGAGAAACAAAATGGCGGCGGCCTAGAGGCGAAGTCTCGCGCGACCACAGAAAAGGTCGCGTGAGACTTCACCGCCATTGGCAGCGGCCTCTAGGAGGCCCGCTGCGGCCGCCGGAGCCCTTGAACAGGGCTCTGACGGCAGCAGTGGCAGCGTGCCTCTGGGAGTCCTGTTGCCGTCGCTGGGGCCCTCCAGGAGGGCCCCATCAGGGGCCGGCAAAGAGGGGGAGGCCTCCAGCACTGGCGGCTCCCCCAGTTTTTTGCTGGCCTCTGATGGGGCCTGGGGCCCCGTCAGGGGCTGGCAAAGAGGGGGAGACCTCGAGCGCTGGCGGCCCCCGCCGGCTCTTTCCCGGCCTCTGACAGGGCCTGGGGCCCCGTCAGGGCCGGCAAAGAGGAGGAGGCCTGGCCCCCGGAGGGTGGAAGCTCTGCCCCCGGCATGCGGCTCCGCCCTGGAGGGTGGAAGCTCCACCCCCGACACGTGGCCCCACCCCCATTTCTGAAGCAAGATCAGCCACAGGAGAGGGATGGAATGGGAAGCGGAATGCTTACCTTGCCTGTGCTTAAAACTATATCTATATCTATATCTATATATAGCTTTGGACACACTCCAATTTGTTAAAATCCTTTTTGAATTGTGGTGCCCAGACCCCAGGCAGCTCTCCGTCATGGAAAGGGGCTTGGGGGACCGATCCTCCACCCCTTTCCTGGACAAAGAGCTACCTGGGGAAAGGCAGCTATCCACCTGGGAAAGGGGCGAGGACCCAGTTAAAGGGACGGGAGGGCAGAGGAAGGAGCACACATGCTCCTGTTCCTCTTTCCCACCCACCTGTCCCTTTAAATGGCTTCTTGGGGGGAAGTTATTCATGATTATTGCACATTTGTGGGGGACTTGTGCCCCTAACCCCCACAAATGTGGAAGGATAGCTGTAATGTCCTACAATTTTTTTAAAAAATGTAATTAAACAAACAACATACTATAGATACTCATCTTTACATCAACCTCATGTATAAGTCAAGGACAGGTTTTGGGGCCAAAAATATGGATTTTGATATGACCCATGGATAAGTCAAGGTTAAAAGTTAGGGGCATGGAACAAAGGAGGTAAAGGATGAAGCAAAGGAAACCAAAGTCCAAGAATTTACATCAGGGGTCGGCAACCTCCGGCCCATGGACCGTATGCGGCCTGCGGGCGCCTTTCGGTGGCCCCCAGTCCCTCCTGCTGCCGAAATCGCAGCCGATTTCGGCTGCTCCGGCTGCCATTTTGCCCTTCAAAATGGCGGCACCCATTAGGAGGCCCACTGCGGCCTCCGGAGCCCTGAAACGGGGCTCCAGCAGCTGCAGCGGGCTTCTGGGAGGCCCGCTGTGGCAGCCAGAGCCCTGAAACGGGCTCCAGGTCTGGGAGGCCCACTGAGGCAGCCGGAGGCCTGAAACAGGGCTCCAGGAGCCGCACCGGGCCTCTGGGAGGCCCGCTGCGGCAGCCGGAGGCCTGAAACGGGGCTCCGGCGGCCGCAACGGGCCTTCTAATGGGCGCCGCCCATCTCCCTCCTGGCTCTGCCCACCTCCCTCCTAGCTCCTCCCACCTCCCTCCTGGCTCCGCCCTCCCTCCTCCCTCCTATAAATGGAGGGGTGGGGGGGAAGGAGGAGGAGGCAGAGAGAGAGGGAGGGAGGGAGGGAAAGGAGAGGGAGGGAGGGGAGGAGAGAGAGAGAGAAAAAGAGTGGGAGGGAGAGGAGAGAGAGGGAGGGAGGGGAGGAGAGAGAGAGAGAGAAAAAGTGTGTCAGGGAGAGGAAAGAGAGGGAGGGAGGAGAGGAGAGAGAGAGAGAGAGAGAGAAAGGGTGGGAGGGTGGGAGGGAGAGGAGAGAGAGGGAGGGAGGGGAGAAGAGAGAGAGGGTGGGAGGGTGGGAGTGAGAGGGAAGGAGGAAGGGAGAGAAAGAAAGTGGTTTGAGACAGTGGCATGCATTTTTTGCTGTTTTGTGGCCTTGCCTAGTCGCTTCCATGCATGCAAATCTTGCTATCGTTATGCTTGTCCTTTGGTATTCTCTTTGCAAAATCCCCCCACAATTTAGATATATTGGTGATTGCCATTGGTAATCTAAAGTAAAGGATATATATTTTGGTCTCCTTAGTATGCTCTATCTTATTTTAAAACTGGTTTAATATCTTAACACATCCTAGGAATGAAATTTGCTTTATACCTAATTTCTCTATATACTACCATACTATTATGTATTTTTATTTTGCAATTGCATTCTTTGGACTTGATATGTATTACCCATTGGTTTATGTTAAATTGTATCTTTAAATATTTTCTAATAAAACGTTGCTCTTTTCTGGGTTGAGACAGTGGCATGCGTTTTTTGCTGTTTTGTGGCCTTGCCTAGTCGCTTCCATTCTTGCAAATATTGCTATCATTATGCTTGTCCTTTGGTATTCTCTTTGCAAAATCCCCCCACATGGACTTGCTTGCTCTTTTCTGGGCTGAAACAGTGTGCATGCATTTTTCCTGTGTTATGGCATTGCCTAGTAGCTTCTTGCAAATATTGTTATTATTATGCCGCTCCACCCCTGGAGGGTGGAAACTCCGCCCCTGACATGTGGCTCTGCCCCCGGATAGTGGAAGCTCTGCCCTGGCATGAGGCTCCGCCCCAGAGGGTGGAAGCTCCACCCCCCGTGTGCGGCTCTGCCCCTGGAGGGTGGAAGCTCCACGCCCCCCGGCTTCGGCCCCCCCAGTTGTCTGAGGGACAGCAACCCGGCCCCCGGCTCAAAAAGGTTGCCTACCCCTGATTTACATAATCTCAGCAGGCCTTTCTGTTTCCGCTTACCTTAAAGGCCAGATGGATGAGAGAGTAGAGGGAGGTCAGTGCTTCCAGGAAACTCTTGCCTTTCAACAAAGTATGGTTCCTTTTTTAAAAAAAAAAAGCGTGCCCACAGAGAGGGCTTTCAGTGCCCCCTGTAGCTGGCATGCCATAGGTTTGCCACTACTGTAGTAGATGTATATCTTACCAAAAGTTAGGTAGAAAGTATTGGTAGAAGGGCTGATTCATAGGGTTGGTATCTTGGTTCTCGGCAGCTTCTGTTACCTTTCTCTGGGAAGAGCTGGCAATCTGGAATATACCACCCATGCATTGTTAGAGCCATAAAAAAACCTTCTCCATCCTGGCCTTCCTATTCAAGCATAAAAGAAGTGGCAGTGAGTCCCCAACCATGATGTGACAGTGTGCGAGTTCCATCTGAAAACAGCTTTAGTCAACAGCCTTGCTTGATATAGTGTATAACTGGGGATAACCCCTAGAGGAGGGTTCCTAATATTTTTGACTCACGGCAGGGACGTAGCCAGGATTTTAGGAAGGGGGGGGGGTCCAGACTAAGTGCCACCATTATATTGGGGCTTGGGTGCGGCGGCGCAGCCGCACACACCATTCATTTTTCTAACAGAAGGGGGGGTCCGGACCCCAAGAACCCCCCCTTGGCTAAGTCCCTGCTCACGGAATCCTGTATCTTATAATCAAAATGAATTTTATCAAATTAATTTACAATGCACATTTTCCAAACCTTTCTGTGATCCCCTTTATATCCATGTATTTGGGTTCCTCCATTTTGGGGTTCTATCTTTGGGGTTCCTTAGAACCCGGGGGTTCCCTAGGAATCTTCCACTCTTCCTGTGGGAGTTTGGAAAATGTGGATTGTAAATTAAATTAATTTGATAAAATTCATTTTTGATTAATTCGTTTAATTAATTAAATTCATTTTTGATACAATTTTAGCATAGAGTCATGTAGAAAATGAGTCCTGAGTTGGATTGATGCTTAGCACCTTAGAACAGCTCCATCACACTTATTATATTTAAATTACTTGTTATTAACTTTAGGCCTCGTGAATTCAAAGTGAATACATGTGAACTGTATGCTGTAGAGTTAATTGTAATTAGGAGTATGTATTTAGGTTTGCCAGGGAAGTGTGGATGAGACAAGCCAATAGTGAGCCTTTTCCAGCTGACTTAAAGACCAATAAAACCTTTTTTAAAAGAGGATACTTGCACTTGGCAAGCCTTACATTCACTTCTGAAGACCAATGAATATATGGCTCTGTGTAAGACCAGCTTGGAAATGTATAACACTCTACCCTGAAAAACAGGTTTGTGACGCTGAAAGCACCAGCACACCCTCGGGGAACCTCCAAGACAGTCCTAGTGGACAGGGGTCCCGAGACGAGTTTGGAGAGGGGTCACACATACCCCCAAATCTATTTTTGCGCAAAGAAAATGGCTGCCGCTTGTCACGTGGTGTCAGAAATCCCCTTCATTCATTTATTCATTCAGGGGTTTCTGTCATGAGAGTTATAAGTTTAGGGTTTTGTTTGAATATTATTACATTAAGGTAATAGTTGGTTTAATGTTAGATTTTATAATGGGTTAATAGAATATACTAGAAAGAGATAGACTGACTGTTAAAATATGTGCTTGTTGTTAAGGTTGGAATGTGGAGGGAGTTACCCAGCCAGCAGAGGCTTGGTCTTCAAAGGCTAGAGACAGGTCTCTGTGATGGGAGGGGGGACTGAAACATAGAGTGCCTATTGCTTATATGATATTATGTTAATATGTTTATTATATTTTAATGTGCTGCTGTAATATCTTAATGTGCTGCTATACTATGTTGGGTTACAGGATGATGGGGTTTCTAGTTGTGCTTAAATATACATATATATGTTAGTCTTATTGTGGCTTAAGGTTTATACCTCAAGGTCACGGGTGCAGTGGGGAGATAACGCTGCGTGAGAACTTAATTGTTTTGAGAGTTTGCCAAGATCCCGGACTGGAAGACATTACAAAAACATCACTAGGGAGGCGATTCATCACTGCGCGGGAAAGAGTTATCCAATTAATTTACTTCATTGCTGAGGTTATATAAACCATATGTTAATACACACTTTCATTCCTGACAAAAAAGTCACTTCTGTTGGATGTATCTCTTTTTTCAATAAAGCTGTTACTTTTTCAAAGCACAGCCTCCTGTTGTAAGAGGGGGGCTACAATTGGGAGCCTGACACATGGCAAAGTTACGCCGATGATCTGACAAGGAAGGGACCTGTTGCTAGTGGTCAGAGGTCCTGAGACGAGTTCAGAAAGGGGTCACATGCACCCCCGAAAAAAACCATATTTGCTGCAACCAAAAATGGCTGTCCCTCTTGGGGTTCAAGGGAGGTTTCTATGTAAGTCAATACCCCAAAATCTGGAACCCCAAAGGATGATACCCCAAAACCTAGAACACCCAAAGGTAAGAACCCCAAAAGTTAACTCCCCAAAATGAGGAGGCGGAGCTAAGACCAAAAAGGGGTGGGGCACCTGTCATTTTTTGATTTGATGAAAGGTATACACCTTATACTACTCAGGTGGTTTTCCCTTGGCTTCCAACAGCCCCAATCTAGGAAAAGCCACCCAGATGGATGGGCAGAAGTGGTTGGGCTGTAGCTTCAAAAGGGCAGTCTTCCTTTTTCTCTTGGAATCCCCCCCCCCCCCCTTTTCAATTTAAGCCTTACCAGGGCTACTAAGCCTAGGCTACACTCCTCTCCTTCTTCCCCCTTGAGACAGCGTACCAGGGATCCTCCTTTTCTACATTTCAATCTTCTGCCGAGGAGGGATTTCATAGCCTCATCCCCCAGTTCAGGAGGATATTAACAAAGTGGAACACAATAAAGGGCCTGGTGCAGAAGGTGTATAAGGATGGCTGCCTTGATCCTCAAGAAGACGGAGAAGTGTCATAACCGCCATCTTTAAAGATCTAAAGGGCTGTATGTAGGAGATGGAATATGTTTTCTGCTGCTCCAGAGGGCAGGACCAAGAATCATAAAGTTGGAAGAGACCCAAGGACCATCCAGTACAACGCCCCTCTGCCATACAGGAACTCACAATCAAAGCATCCCTGACAGATGGCCATCCAGCCTCTGTTTAAAGACCTCCAAAGAAAGAGACTCCACCAGCCTCTCTGAAGGAGTGTCAGGAAGTTCCTCCTAATGTTGAGCTGGAATCTCTTTTCCTGCAGCTTGCATCCATTGTTCCGGATCCTGTTCACTGGAGCAGCAGAAAACAAGCTTTCTCCCTCCTCAACGTGACACCCCTTCACATACTTAAACAGGGCTATTATATCACCCCTTAACTGTCTCATCTCCAGGCTAAACATTCAGGGCTCAAGAATTTGTTAAGATTTAAAAAAAAAAATTGTAGACAGATCCCGTTTTTGGGGGAAATGGTAAAAACAGAGGGATGTTAAACCTTTTGTAAAGAGAAAAGCAATGTCTTTCTTTGGCGCTCCTTTCTGAGGGAGGCTAGGCTGGACTGCTCTCTACCGTCCTTTTACCAGGAGGCAAAACTTTTCATTTCGGGCAGGCTTTTAAAGATTCTAGCGTAGATCATTAAACAGTCTGTACACATGTAAAAAGGAATGCCACGATTACTAAAAGTCAACACGGGTTTCTCAAAAACAGCTCATGCTAGACTAACCTTATCTATTTTTTGATAGAATCACAACTATTATTATTATTTTCTTACATCCTGCCTTTCTCCCAATATAGGGACTCAAAGCTTGGTAAATGAAGATAATAATGTGGATGTAGTCTATCTTGATTTCAGTAAGGCCTATGACAAGGTCCTCCATAATATCCTTGCAAAAACCCTAGTCAAATGCTGTTTGGACAATGAATGTTAGGTAGATTTGTAATTGGTTGACCGGGTGCTCCCCAATGTCTCCTCTTCATCCTGGAGAGAAGTGACCAGTGGGGTGCCACAGGTAGGGTTGCCATAAGTCAGGACCTCCAAACCGGGACAAATGTAGG
This sequence comes from Sceloporus occidentalis, assembly GCA_023333645.1. Taxonomy (NCBI): domain Eukaryota; kingdom Metazoa; phylum Chordata; class Lepidosauria; order Squamata; family Phrynosomatidae; genus Sceloporus; species Sceloporus occidentalis. The sequence continues at coordinate 7,800,435 of JALMGF010000001.1, read as the reverse complement.
GCAACATTTTCAAATGTAGGACACATTTTTTAAAAATGGAGGACGTGCAAAAAAAATTGAGGTTTTTTTTAAAATCTTAATATAAATGCATGTTTTTTAGGCATGATCAAAATGGAGGACATTTTGGCATTATCCTTAGATGGCAGAAATGTACTTGCCCTCGGGTTCAACTGTACTTCTCAGAAGTGTGTACTTGGTCAAGGGACTGTGGTTTTTCTTCACTGCGCATGAGTTTGTAAAAATCACAGCAAGTTACATTGGCTGTGCCTCAGAGGCTTGTTGATATCAATATCACCATCATCATCATCATCATCATCACCATCATCATCATCATCATCATCATCATCATCATCATCATCATCATCACTATAATTGTCCAGGAAAGGCAGACTTGTTAGCATTCAAAGCGCCATAAATACACAGAAAATGCACTTGCATATATTTAATAATAAAAAAATGAAAAAAATAAATAAAAAACAAGGCAGGGGTGTATATATTTAATAATAAAAATTTATGTAATAAAATAAAAAACAAGCAATAATAAAAATTAATGAAATAAAATAAAAACAAGCAATAATAAAAATTAATGAAATAAAATAAGTATTTTTAAAAATAATTTTAAACCCCCCCAAAACTAAGGCAGACCTAATGGCCACCGACTCAGCTTTCCTCCTCCTCCTCCTCTGCCCCAATTCTGCCCTTCAAGGCACCCTTCATCTTCCTCATCCTCCTCCTCAAGGCTATGGAATCCTGGGAACTGTAGCTCTGTGGACCATTCAGCCTCCTTTTGTCAAGAGAGCTCTGGTGCCACAAGAAACTACAATTCCCAGAATCCCATAGCACTGAGACATGGATGTTTAAGGGGGGGGGGTCAAACTATTTCTACAGCCTTTTGCTACCCCAAAGCCCTTCCTATTTACAAGGCAAAATCTCTTCCTTCCAAGCCATTGAAAACCAACCCAAGGGGAGGGCTGATTGCTTCTTTCCCATTGGTCAGCTTCTGGAGAAATTTGCATATTACAAGTAAAGGTGTTTAGGGCCTCAAAAACGATCCTGTGATAAAGAATTACAAGAATACTGACGCGGTAGACATTTAAAAGATGAGGCATTTAGACTCCCAGTGAAACAGGAACGATTTATGGCCTTTTTTTTCTCACTGTAACCTGGAAAGTAATGCCTCTTGCAAGACATATATACCAAGTGGGCTGGCAATAGCTCTGAGTGGCAGGTGTCTTGAAGACCTGCTCTCTAGGCTATCCCAGGCAGGGAGTCAGGGAGGGTGGCACACAGCCACGGGGAGGGAGGGGTGGAGCTGCCTCCAGGGCCTCGCTGGGGGGGGGAGTCCTGGGGGTGGGGCCAAACTGGGGTGGGACTGTGTGGCCCCGCCCCAAACCAGGAAAGTCCCGCCCCCCAGGTGGGATATGCCAACCCTAGCCACAGGGCATATGAACCCAATGCTAGATCTATTTCCTTACTACGAATACTCAGAATGTCCACTTTTACAGAGAGTCGACTCCAGACATTTCTGAGAACTGGTGTGCATATATTTATTAAATTAAACTATTTAATTTTTGAGAAATAATGATTTTATATATGTTTTATGTGTTGTCTGAGTACCACATACACAGTAAATGTGTTTTTATCTGTTTTCTAATAGCCCTTGAAGAAGACCAATTGGGGATGAGACCAAAACACATTGGGCTTCTATTTTGAATATGGCTCCTGTATTCCTCCCAACCCCACAAGCCATTATTCATTCAGGCCTTCAAACAGTCAAACTAGGTTTTGAAAAGACACATTTGCTAAGAAGATAAAGATGCAAATGATAAAAAGATACACAAAAATTAAAAAAGAGCTTCACACCAATTCTTCACAATCAGGGGTTAATCAGACAGACATCCAATTATTCCAAACAGAATGAAGGGTGTGTTTTTTTTTAATTATTAACTGGCACGACACTGTAATGTTTGGTTATAATGTTTTTATCCAGCAATTTTAAAATTATTTTTATAATGATTAAAACATTACAGGCATGTTCAGTAATTCTTTATTTCACATCTCATTAAAAGACATCTCAATGTTTCCAGGCAGGGAAATCAACAACCCCAACTAGTCCAAAGCCCTCAAAGAGAAAGTCAAATTGCTTCTGTTACAACAAAAATGTAGGACTTCAGTGAGTTCTCTGAAGTGGGATTGCTCTTCTTGAGCACTTCTTTACACCAGTTAAGACCATAAATGGTTTCTTCCTATGCAGGTTGCTTGTTGGCAAGTGAGCCCCTGGCTTAATTTTTTAAAATTACTTTATTGATTTTCAAGTCTTTATAAGGTAGTCAAACATTGCAGCGCAACATAAGAACAAACAGAGCAATAACCATAGGATGCGATGTTACTCAGCGAGCATTAGTTTGCAGGATTCTGCAGATGGGAATTGTCTGGAGTCAGTTCAGTCTTTGCACTGAGTTGTAAAGTGTCCTTCCAGAAGTTGCTGTGAGAGTCTGGAGGTTGGAGGTGGTGTGAAGGTTCATTTACAAATTCAATAAAGAGCCTCCGATCCTCATAAAATGTGCCCTGTTTTGAACGTCCGTTAAAAAGTCTCATTGTAGTGGAAAGTTTCCCATTAACCATAGGTAATTTCCCACCAACCTTCAGTAGACAGATTCCCATGTTTCCAACATTTGGCCACCTCAAGTCTTGCAGCCGTGATAAAAAAAAAGCAATCACTGTTCTGTACTTAAGGGTGGCATTTCTATCTATAACACTGAGAGTAAAATCAGGGCCGGACAGAAGTACAGAGTTTGGCATGTAATACATGAGACTAATGTAGCACTAGGTGTATCTTGGGGCATTCAACCCACATAGATATAGGATCCAGTGTCCTTGCATCCTCTCCAGCAGCTCATTGGGAGACTCTGTACCATTTTTGATAGTAGGATGGGAGTAAGGTACCAGCTATGTATAGCTCTGAGGAATTTTTCACTTGTGACTGATGACCTAGACTTAAATGGGGGTGAGTACCATATATGTGTCCATATGGATTCTGGTGTTGATAGCTTTAATTCCGATTGCCAGAAAAAATGGACAGACAAGCCCCTTCTATATGTGTGTTCCAGCAAATGCCAATATGTATATGCCGTGTTTCCTTTAGTCTGGGCTTTAGTTTTCACAAAAAGTTGCGTATTGGGTGAGTGGCCATGAAAGTCTCACTTAATTTTTTTCTACATTACAGTTAGCCCTCCTTATCTACGGATTTTTTATCCATGGATTCAAGTATCCATGGCTTGAAGATATTTTTTTTTAAAGTGTAAATTCCAAATAGTAAACCTTGATTTTGCCATGTTATATAAGGGACACCATTATGCTATGCCATTGTATTGAATGCGATTTGAGCATCCATGGATTTTGTTATCCACGGGGGGTCCTGGAACCAAACCCCAGCAGATAACAAGGGCCCACTGTATAAGGAAAAAGTTTTTCCTCTCACTGAATTTCCCCCCTATATTGTAAGGAGTGCAAAGGTTTCTATCCTGTGTGTATTGCCTGATGACGGGTGAGACTTGCCTTCCAACCAAAGTTCCTTCCACAGTGCAAGCATACAAAAGTTTTCCCCGCTGTGTGAGTAGACTGATGTCGAGTGAGGTTTGCCCTCCAACTGAAGCCCTTACCACATTCCAAGCACTTAAATGGTTTCTCTCCTGTGTGGGTTGCCTGATGACGGGTCAGGCTTGTCTTCCAACTAAAGCTCTTTCCGCACTCCAAGCATTCAAATGTTCCCCCCCCTGTGTGAGTAGACTGGTGTCGAGTGAGGTGGGACTTCCAACTGAAGCTCTTACCACACTCCAAGCATTCAAAGGGCTTCTCTCTTGTGTGGGTTGCCTGATGATGAGAGAGGTGCGTCTTCTGACGGAATTTTTTCCCGCACTCCAAACATGGAAAGGGTTTCTCCCCTGTGTGGGTTGCTTGATGACAAATGAGGTATGTCTTCAAAGAGAACCCCTTCCCACACTCGAGGCATTTAAAGGGTTTGTCCACTGCGTGATTTGCTTGGTGATTTCGGAAAGTTCTCCTCCACCTGAAGCTCTTTCCACACTCCAAGCATTTAAAGGGTTTCTCCTGTCTGTGAGCCGCCTGATGACATGCAAGGTATGTCTTCCAACTGAAGCTCTTTCCACACTCAAGGCATTTAAAGGGTTTTTCCCCTGTGTGGGTTAGCTGATGAGAAGTGAAGTGTACCTTCTGACTGAAGCTCTTTCCACACTCCAAACATTTGAATGGTTTCTCTCCTGTATGAGTTGCTTGATGGAGAGTGAGGCTTCTCTTCCAGCTGAAATTTTTCTCACACTCCAAGCATTTAAATGGCCTCTCCCGCGTATGAGTGACTTGATGGCGTGTGAGGTGTACCTTCGTATTGAAGCTCTTTCCACACTCCAAACATTTAGAGAGTTTGTTTCCTGTGTGAGTTCCCAAATGAGAAGTGAATTTTACTTTAGAAGTAAAACCTTTTTCATATTCCAAGTTTTCACATAGTTTCTTCCCTCTGTGAGTTGCCTTATGGTTTGTAAGGCTTGCCCTCCAGCTGAAGCTCTTTCCACATTGGAGACATTTAAATAGCTTCTCCCCTCTGTGAGCTGCTTGATGACAAGTGAGGCTTATCTTCCATCTGAAGCGCTTTTCACACCGCAAGCACTTAAATGGCTTCTCCCCGGAATGGGTTTTGTGATGACAGAGAAGGTGTATCTTCTGACTGAAATGCTTTCCACACTCCAAACACTTAAAGGGTTTCTCCCCTGTGTGAATTCTCCTGTGGAGATCAAGTTTGCTTTTACAGTTGAAGCTTCTTCCACATTCATGACAAATGCATTTACCCTTTCCCTCTTCTTTGTGTATTATTTCTTGAACTGAGATTCCACAGATGTCCGCAACTTGAGAAGCAGTGGCCTTGTTTCTCCTCTTGTTTTGAGAATGATTTTTTGTTCCCTTCTGTTTACATTTTGCTCTTGGTAAGAAAGTCCCATTTGGTTCTCCTTCATCCTCATTCTCTTGCATGTCTCCACCTTGAAAGGAGAGAAACAAATGTTTAACAGCTAAGGGAGAAATAGATTCTCAGATCAAAGAAGTAACACAACTGGTTAACATATTTACAGTCTCCCCATGGGTTTTCTTGAGAGCCCATCCCCACTCGATATGGTAAACTCTGTTGATAAAGCTGGCTGCTATGAACGTTTCGGAACCATAATAACTGATGACTATGCTCCTTTCTTGCTCTCAATTACTTAGTACTCTTGTTCCTTTTAGATTTTTACAGTCTCCCCATCTACACAGGAACTCTCATACACAAGATTGTTGTAAATCGATTTGATGACAAATAACTGCAGCAACAATAGCAAAGAATTATTCATAGCTAGCCATTAATAAACCTCTGTCTCTATTCTTCCAGGATCCCACACATTACAGTTTCTCATGCTCCAAGCTTCTTAGCAGTTCTGCTTGAATATCCAGCCAGAAGGAGTTAAGCGTTATTTATTCCAAAAGATAGGATCTTTTAGATTCAGTTCATGAAAGGTGTATGTGAACCAAAGGAATGACCCAATCCAGGTCACTGATGGCAAAAGCAACATTTCTAATAACTTGGTTCAAGAAATAATTTCAGCATCATTTGTCACAATCAAAAGAAGGAATTGGTAAAATTGTGGCATGTCTTTGATGCATTTTAACATGCTACACGAAGATTGGGATATCTTTGCTGGGAGCAGCTGTTGATCACTCCGTTTACAGTGCAGCTACTTCCTCTGCACCAACAATAATCACATCCATCTAAGTTGGACAATGACATGCCTCAGTTCACCCACCCATTGGTCGGGGAGCTTTGGTAAGTCCCACATTGTAGGATGCTTCCCCCTCCATCGCTGGAAAAAGGAACATTGGGTCTTACCTGTGAGATTTTCGTTTTCAGCGATGTAATAATAATAATAATAATAATAATAATAATAATAATTTGTTTTATTTATATACCGCTATTCCAAAGATCATAGCGGTGAACAGCAAGTAAGCTAATTAGCAAGTAAGCTAATTTGCCCCCAACAGTCTGGGTACTCATTTTAGCGACCTCGGAAGGATGCAAGCCTGAGTCGAGCTTGGGCCCTTTTGCTGGTCTTGAACTCGCAACCTTATGGTTTTGAGTGAATGGCTGCAGTACAGGCATTTAACCACTGTGCCTGAGGAGGCTGTTTCCCTTGGCTCTACAAGGGTGGTTGTATTTCTATTATATTTCTTATACTTATATTTGCATTTAATGCTCACTGAGTTTGTTTTGTATCCTCGGCTATAATATTGACCAGGGGTAGGCAACCTTTTTGAGCCGGGGGCCAGGTTGCTGTCCCTCAGACAACTGGGGGGCCAAAGCCGGGGGGGTGGAGCCGCATGCCGGGGGTGGGGCTTCCACCCTCCAGGGGCGGAGCCCCATGCTGGGGGTGGAGCTTCCACCCTCCAGGGGCGGAGCCACATGCCAGGGGTGGAGCTTCCACCCTATGGGGTGAGGTTCCACCAAAGCATCATCATCATCATCATCATCATCATCATCATCACCACCTGCACTACTATCATTGTTACAGCAGACCTTTCAGCAATAAATGCACCAAAAATACACAGAAATGCACTTTGGAAAGTCACACTCCTCCTCCTCTTTCTCATTGAGAGGGGATTTTGCACAAAGAACACCCAGGGCAAGCAGTAATAATAATAAATAATACTAAGAATAAAGTTACAAGCAAGGAAATTACTACAATGCAACTGAAAATAAACTGCAGCAAGCATGCACACAGTTTCAACCCAGAAAATCCACAGGGTGCTGAGAGGGAAGTTTGCAGAATGAACACCCAGCTAACCCCCTCCCCCAATGAACCGACCTCTGGCCTTGCTGTGGCTGCAGCTGCCGCTCTGGCTCCCTTTCTCCCTGGCTCTGCACTCCTTCTGCTTCCTCCTCCTCCTTTCCCTGCTCTTAGTGAGGAGGAGGAGGAGGAGGGCGGAGAGCGAGGTGGAGCCTGCTGCAGGCCTACTGCAGCTCCTGGAGCCCTGTTGGAGTGCTCCAGGGGCTGCACCGGGCCTCCTACATGGGCGCCGCCATTTTGTTTTTCAAAATGGCGGCCGAAATCTCGTGTGATCTTTGACATCCTGAGGTCACGCGAGACTTCGGCCGCCATTCTGAAAAACAAAATGGCGCCCAGAGCAGCGAAAAACGGGGGAAATCAGCGGCAATTGGCGGCAGGACTGCTCGGGGGCCGCTGGGAAGGCCTTGGCGGGCTGGATCCGGCCCGCGGGCCGCAGGTTGCCTACCCCTGATATTGACTATAATATTGACTGAGTTTCCAACCAGGAAATACAGATGGAAAAATTAGCCTAGGCAGAAACTGGAGATCTCAGGGTGTGAAGTGGGGGAGAAGAATGTAAGATGTAGTCATGAAGACTAATCGCCTGCAGAAGAAAAGAAAATTAATTGAAAAGCTGAACTATCTCAAAATAATCGACTTCCGGTGGCATGGCGGGTCGTTAAGCACCTCCAAGGCTTGGCTCCCTGGGGTGCTTGCCAATTGCGGGGATTAGCCCGGCTGCGAGTGATATCTGCGGCCGGGATATAACCTCCGAAGTTGAGGAGAAACAGAGGGTCTCGCTTACACACTTCAGACCCCGATTTTCCCGACATTTCTATCCAGTTCCACCCCAGCGGAGAGAGGAGGAGAGAGAGAGAGCTGAGGTGAGACGCGAGGATCGGGAGAAGAGGTGGAGAAAGCCACGTCCGCAAAAGGCAGCCGTTTTTTCGGCACCAGACCCGCCGCCGCTTCTGCATTCTTAAAGAAGACTTTTATGCAGCTTGGTTTTAAGCAGCCACTTTCGAATGCTGGGGATGGACTTTCCATTTAAGACCACCGTGGACAATTAATGAGTAAGAACACCTAAGGGGATTGGGCAACAAGGTCTGCCGCTTGTGGGATAGAACATTGAATTAAGGTTACCAAGACCTGGATGCTTAAAGGGAGAAACTCTTTGCAGCTGGATAGCCGGGATAAGAGAAGATCTGGACGTTGTCAGAGGAGTCAGAACAAGAGAAGAACCTAAGGGGGGGAGAGCTTAGAGAAGAAAATGGACTAAGAGGGTGGTTGGAGACTTTAGCTCTTCCCAGAGCCCCAGAAGTCCCCTTTTTATTTTTTCCACTCTTAGGGAAGCTGACTCCTTGAAGCATCGGCCCCGCTATCATTAGGGCAATCCGAGGCTGCGGAAAATTTACTACTTGCATGTCCGGGGAGAAGTAGTAACCTAGCTGTGATTCCCCACTGGAGTCTTCTGGCTTACCTCTCTCTTTGGCGCTGAACTGGGACTTGGGACAATTTGTTTTTCCACAGAGATGTCCTATCTTCGGTTGGGTTAAGAGTTGGGAAGATTGGAAGAATTGGAAGAAGAGGATTGAAAGGATGCTGAGCTGCTTGGACTTTTGATGTCTTTTTCTTTTTACTGCTTCCCTTTTTTAGGGACTTGGACTGCTGTCTCTGGTGAATATATGTTTAACTTAGCCCCTCATTAGTATTACTTAAAGGAGAAGTAAAGATCTTCCCTTGCTCCTTTTGCAATTGGTAAAAGGTATAAGGTGATATAAGTTCTGGATGAATGTTAAAATACTGAAATAATATAAAGAAGTGAGCTATAAAGTATCTATATAGTAGGAGTACCTTATTATTGGGTAAGAGTTTAATTTGAAATCAAGAGATTAAGAGCTTAGGTGTTGAAACAAATACTCTGTAACAATTAGGTTTTATTGAGAGAGGTGCTTGCTACATTAGTGTTTTATTAAGACGTCTGGTTCTTCAGGGTCAGTAAGCCACAAGGCTGAAGTTACTATACAGTCTCTTTCGCTAAGAGAATATTTTGGAGTTATAATTGCCCTCCTTCTTGTTACATTGTTATTGCTGCTGTTCTGGGCTAAATTTGAGGCAGCTGTTGACGGGTGCCATTAATTCAAGGTCAACTAACATATGATAAGGAGATAACAAGCTTTACATAACGCAGCTGCCTTTTCCTCTCTCAACCTCCTCCTTCTTTTGCTCTTGTTTTCTCTTTTTAGAGACATCTGCTGCTTAACTCTACTAACTGCAAATTTATAAAACATCTGAAAGTTGACATAATAAGAGACTGATTTAAGTGCAGAATTACATAGGAAAGTATAGGAATATAAGAGTAAGAGTATTATAAGCACATATTTGAAATATCGGTACTTTTGAAAAAAAAAAGTATAAGATACTTTTCTCAAAGCAGATAAGTAGAATTCATTGAGATATAAGGGAAAAATTGAGTACCTGAACTCTTGAACAATTAATGCTAACTAGAAAGATGGCAGCCAAAGCAGCAAGTCAAACTCAAAGAAGAAACTCTATGGAAACAAACACAAAAAAACATTGATCAATTTAACCAATTGATGGAAGCAATCAAAAATTCACAAAGAGAGCTCCAGCAGGAGATAAGGGACTCAAGGGAAGGAATGTCCTCAGAATTAAAATTGGAAACTAAACTAATCAGACAGGATTTGGACAAAATTAATAAGGATGTTACAAAAATTACAGGGAAAATGGAAAAATTAGAGATAGCCACGAAGAAATTGGAGAAGAAAGTAGAGACCTTGTCAAATACTCAGATAGAGGAACAAGAAACTTCTCTGAGACTGCAATTGAAAATGAGAGAGCTATGTTTAAAGCTTAGAGGGGTTCCTGAGCAGCCAAATGAAGATCTTTATGAATTCTTAACTCCAATACTAGCGAAATATGTGAACATTCCGGTACAACAAATGAATTGGGAGATTGATCGGATGTACAGATTGAACTCAAAAGTAGCGAAAGAGAAAAAATTGCCCAGGGACATTGTGATCTATTGGGTACGAAAAAGAATAAAAGATACTATGCTACAGAGAAATCACAAAACAAGATTGGTGATACAAGGACAAGAGGCCCATATCTATAAAGACATCCCTCCAAAGATTTTGAAACGGAGGAAGGAATACAAATTTTTAACAGATTTGTTAAAGAAACATCGAATTCCCTACAGATGGGCAGAGCTGGATGGTCTCACGGTGCTATGGAAGCAAAGGAGGTTCAATCTACCGATAGTTGAGAAGGCACGTGAGTTTTGGGAGAAATACAGGACTGAAATAGAGGAGATAGGGAAAGGAACAAATCTGAGAGAAGACGGAAATGGAGAAGAAACCCTGGACGAAGAAGAACCACAGACAGAAGAAGGAGCATCGAAGGAGGAGGAGGCGTCAAAGGACGAGGAAGAGCTTAACGTAGGACGAAACGAAGATCTGAGTGGGGACCTATTCTTTGGAATAAACTAAACGTACTGATTTAATAACAACTTTTCTTTTTTTTTTTTAATAAATAAGCTTTTGAAACTTATTGGATCCTTTTTCTCTTCCTAACTGAACTAAGATTTAAAGGAAAATGAAGTTAATTACTTGGAACGTAAAAGGTATGAACTCCCCTACTAAACGGAAAAAGGTTTTTCACGCCCTGCATAAAAACAATTATGACCTGATCTGTCTACAGGAGACACGAATTAAGATGAAGGATAAAAAATTTTTATACTTCCCCAAACTTGGGAAAGAATTCATTTCAGCAACTATAAATAGGAAAAAAGGAGTGGTATTATATGTTAAGGAGCACATGAATCCAAAAGAAATATTTAATGACAAGGAAGGTCATTTTGTAGGAATAACTATAAACTTTGATAAAGAAACAATTTTAGTAATAGGAATTTATGGCCCCCAGACTAACAAAGGTAGATTCTACAAAAAAATTGATAAACTAATTTCAGATTATGAGCACATGAATGTAATAATAATGGGAGACTTCAACGCGGTGATAGACCCAAAAATTGACCGGAAATCTACAAAAAAAATTGACGAAAACCAAGGAAAATTGCCCAGAGCTTTCTTTAACATGATGAAAAACATGAATTTATGTGATGGGTGGAGACATATATACAGAGATAAACAGGAATACACTTTCTATTCAGAGAGACATCATTCTCTTTCTAGAATTGACATGGTTTTCCTCTCCAAGTCTCTAAGTAATTACATATGCAAGGTAGGGACGCTCCCAAGAATGATATCGGATCATAATGCAGTCATTATAGAATTGAAGAAAAACGGGGGAGGATGTTACTCTTGGAAACTTAAAGATGAGATATTATTAGACAAAAAGATAGTTGCAAGCCTCAAAAAGGTTATAACTCATTATTTTCAAGAAAACACCCAAGGGGAAATGAAGACCATAATGATATGGGAAGCGAGTAAGGCGGTTTTTAGGGGTCATTTAATCCAACAAGGCTCAATATTAAATCGGAAAAAACGTGAAAAGATATTACACTTAACAAAAAAGCTAGAAGAGAGAGAAAAAAGCTTGCAAATGAACCCAGCCAATAGAAACATAATTGAGGAAATTAAGATCTTACAGGGACAAATAGATTTGGAAAACACAGCAGAAATGGGGAAAGATTTAACCAAGGTAAAACAAAGGGAATTCGAACACTCGAATAAAATAGGGAGACTTCTGGCTATGAAATTGAAGGAGAAGAAACTTAATGCCACAATAACAGAGATAAAAAATCAAGAGGGAGTCACGGTACGGGGAGATAAAATTCAAGAGGTATTCCAGGATTATTATAAAGAATTATATAGAAAACAACCTACACAAATGGCTAAGATTAGGGAATATTTGAAGGAATTTGAACTTTATAAACCATCAGATTTGCAACTGAGGAACTTAAACGAAGAGATTACGGATGAAGAGGTGTTAGAGGCCATAAAAAACTGTAAAGACGGAAAAGCTCCGGGCCCTGATGGGTTCACGGCTAAATTTTATAAAATCTTTGCAGAGGAATTGGTTAGCCCCTTAAGAACGACAATGAATGCGGTTCTGAAAGAAGGAATTCCCCCCTCATGGACGGAAGCAAACATCGTTGTCATTCCTAAAGAAGGCAAAGATTTATCGAACCCCAAGAATTTTAGACCCATTTCTCTACTTAACCTAGATTATAAGCTTTTTTCTAATATCTTGGCGAAAAGATTAAAACATTGTATGCAGGAATGGATCGATGTAGATCAGAGAGGCTTTCTATCGGGAAGAGTAATGGGGGATAATGTGAGAATTATATTGGACATACTAGAATATTATAAACAACACGGGGATAGGAAATTAGCTATAGTATTTGCGGATTTTGAAAAAGCGTTCGATACAATAAGCTGGGAATTTATGTATGAAATTATCGATAAACTGGAATTAGGAAATAATTTTGCTTCATGGAGATTTATAAAACGCAATCTGCATGGGTATGCGTAAATGGTTTAAAAACCCAGAATTTTCAAATTGAAAGAGGCACTAGACAAGGTTGCCCTCTGTCTCCTTTGTTATTTGTGTTGACAATTGAAATATTATTAAAAAATATCAAAAGAGAAACTAATATCAAAGGATTACATATTTAAAATCACAAATACAAAGTTAGAGCCTATGCGGATGATCTTGCGATAATCTTGGACAACCCAATTTCTAGCATAGATTTGTTAATGATTAAGATAGAAGAATTTGGTGATATGACTGGGTGTAAATTGAACAAAGAAAAATCTCTCCTTTTGACTAAAAACCTAACAAAAATGGAAGAGGAGGAACTAAGCTCTCGTGCTGGTATAAACACGCAAAAAGTAATAAAATATTTGGGAATTAGGCTTACTAACAAAAATATAGATTTGTTTGATAATAATTATAAACTATGTTGGGAGGGAATTAAAAAAGATTTAAGGAGATGGAACAGACTTAATCTATCCCTTTTGGGGAAAATCTCGGCTATTAAAATGACGATACTCCCCAAACTACTCTTTTATTTTCAAATGATCCCAATTTCAATTTCTAGAAACACATTTAGAAAATGGAATAAAGAACTAGCGTCTTTTTTATGGGAAGGAAAAAAACCCCGAGTTCGTCTAAAATACCTACAAGATTCCAGAGAGAGAGGAGGGTTAGGACTGCCACATTTGGAATTATATTATGACTCGTGCTGCTTATTTTGGTTAAGAGAATGGTTAACTATGAGAGACAACAGGTTACTGGCAGTAGAAGGTGAAGGACTACAATATGGCTGGCATGCCTATTTAGCCTATGGAAAAGACAAAATTAATAATATCTTTAATAACCATTATATTAGGAAAGCCATATTAGATGTCTGGAAAAAATATAAAAAACAAATTATGACAAAACTGCCAAGCTGGGTCTCGCCACAAGAGGCTTTCCAGAGGAGAGAGATGATCCAAGAAGAAAAGTGGTTGACATATGAGAATCTATTAAAGTGGCAAGGGGAGGAGGCCAACTTAAAGTCTCAAGAGGAACTGGTGAGAGAGGGATATGAAATTAACTGGTTTCCGTATAGGCAGTTTAGAGAAAGATGGAGGGAGGATAGAAAGACAATTGGATTTCATAAAAAAGATAAAGAGCACCCAATATTTAAGATTATAGCATCATATATGAAAGGAACAATCGGGAAACTGTACAAATTATTGTTGCAAGAGAAAATGGAAACAGAGGTGGTTAAAGATACGATGATAGTATGGGCAAGAAACCTAGGCCACAATATAGAATTGGACAAATGGGAGAAAATATGGCGAAACACTTCTAAATTTTTGGCCTCGCAAAAGCTGAAAGAAAACCTTTATAAAATGTATTTTCATTGGTATTTAACACCTGATAGAATCTCAAAAATCTACAAGAACAGCTCCCCAACATGTTGGAAATGTAAGAAGGAGGAGGGCACTTTCTTCCACTGCTGGTGGTCTTGCAAGGTAATTCAAAAATATTGGGATATGGTGAACAGGACACTAGCAGATATCCTAAACTGTACCATACAAAAGTCGCCAGAAGTGTATTTACTGAATATGTTTAACGAAACTATGGAAAGGAAATTTGGTAAAATACTGTATTACGCAATTACCTTGGCAAGAATATCCCTAGCAAAAAAATGGAAGACAGATGAAATCCCTGATAGAAATGAATGGTTGCTGAGTCTATATGAAGCTGTGGGGATGGACAAGCTAACTTGTATGATAAGGGGAGAAGATATGAATGAGGTTAATCACACATGGGAAAAAGTATTAATATATTTAGAGAAAATATGGACTATATGAGAAAGCGAGTAGCTGATGTATATAATATCTCCTATTCTCTATTTTCATTTTTATTTTTATTTTTTTGTTTCTCCATATATACAATTCAATTATTACAGGAATTGGTATCACTGAAGGGACAATGGATTTAATCAAGTTGTAAATGCAGTACTAAGATTGCTCAATTTCCACGCTTCATAAGGTTGAAAATAAAATTTGAAAACGTAAACGGAGGTGCAACTGATAAGATAAAAGAAAGTTACAGATAAGATAAGAAAATAATCACCAGCATTTGGAGGAGAGGGAAGTCGAGTGAATGAGGGGAGAAAGGAAAGATATCTGTATGTGAGGAAGGTGAGAGTATGTGAAAGAAGGAGAAGAGAGGAGAGTAGGTTAAGATAGGTTAAGATTGATTGGAGAAGAAGAAGAAGGGGGTTAGTCGGAAGTGGAAGTGAATGTGAAGGATAGATTTGTAGTGATTCGTGTGGTTAGAAGGTTGTGGATTGAGAAGAAGGAAGGTTTAGTAGGAGAGAGAAGATAGAAAGATAGGAAAATAGGAAATGTGGAGGTGGAAATGGGAAGAGATGATTTTATATGTATGTATGTATGTATGTAGGTATGTAGGTATGTATATTATGTTTTTTGTATGAATGTAAAGCATCAATAAATTTATTTAAAAAAAAAAAAAGAAAAGAAAAGCTGAACTATCTAAGACTCCACACTGGAAAAATTAAACCCTTCAGAAAGACTAATCCCCCACCCTCAAAATCAGGGAGGAATAATAAACTCATGCCCAAGAACAAATAAAATCTGCAAAGAGCAAATCCAAATGAGAAAAGAAGAATAAGATGAGAGCTTCACCTCCAGGGTACAAATGTTTTTAGATCCACTGACACAAACATATTTTCTGCCTTCTGAGAGACAGCCTTAGTGGAAACTGTAGAAGTAAAATGAGGCAAAGCAGGTTAGAGGAGAGAGATAGGTTTTGGAGGGAGAGCAGTCTCTACTTTACAGCACACATGAGTCTGATTTCAGAAACTAACATAGCTGGTAAAGGCTACAGTATTTTTTAAGCATTTGGAAACTGATTTGTTCATCCTCAAGGAAGAGGGAATCTTACCTAGAAAGGTCACCATTTCCAAATTCTCCTCCATGACTTCCTGATACAAGGCCCTTTGGTCCAAATCCAGCAGGGCCCATTCCTCCTTGCTGAAAGACACCACCACCTCGCCCAAGGCCACCTAAGACAGAAACATTATCCATGAGGCAAAAATACTAACCCCAAAGAGAAAACTAGATAGCTTGGGGGTGCACAAGAGGATTCCAATGTTCACACCAGGCATTCGCAAACACCTTAGTAGTTAACCTTGATGGATGCAAAGTAAAAGAGAGAGCTGTCAGGTCCAGGAGATGACCAAGGGCAAGAGCCCCCAGACTGACCTCTTCTTGGTCCTCCAGGGATCCTTCCTCTTACCTGGTCCAGGCTTCCAGAAGGTATTCTCAGGACCTCAGCTTTAAACGATGAGTTGATATGCCTTGTATGTATTCTTGTTTCATCTCCTATTAGGGACATAAAGGCAAATTCAACTTGAGGCTCAGGTAAATAGAACAAAAGCCATCATATCAAGGGGCTCTTGGTAGTCTCAGCATGTATCTACGCTGCAGATTTAAAGCAGCTGGAAACTACCTTAACTGCCATAAATCCATTCTACAGAATCTTAGCAGCTGGAGTTTGGTGAGACACCAGAGCTCTCTGACAGACCAGGCTAAATACCTCACCAAACAACAAATCCCAGGATTCTGTAGGATAGACTCCTGGCTCAAAGTTAAAAGTGGTGTCATAATGCTTGATTTCTGCAATGTGGATACATCCCCAAGAGTGGTCCCTAAACTGTACCCTTTAAGGGACCACTTCTGGGACTTCAACTCCCAGAAGCCTCAGCCATGTTGGCCAATAGTCTGGGGTTCTGGGAGCAGAAGTCCAAAAACCTTTAAAGAGCACAATTTGGGGACCACCATCCTAGAGACCAATGAGGGCTGTCAGGGCATAAAAGAGACCAGTGAGGGCTGTCGAGGCAGAGGGAAAACCAGGTAGGAAGAGAAGAATTTATAAGATCTGAAGAGGGTTTTGGGAGCTGGGATGTGGAAACCCTCAGAATAACCAGAAAGATGGCAATGGACCAATGTTAGGAGGGAAGGTTAGCAATAGGCTAATGTTAAAGAAAACTTGAAGAAAACACATGCAAAGGAAGTTTGGCTGCCAAAGCAGTTTTCAAGTGCAGATAAGGGCACATTTATTACATAAGACCTACTAGGATTCTCTTCAGGACAAACAAGAAAATCAAGGCGAGATTTCCCTGCTTTTAGTAGCTGGTGATAACAGTCCCTTCTGCAGGAGGGAGGCTCTGAGCAGACTTCGGGGCCACCTGACAGCCAGGATTTGAACCCAGAGAAGCAGACCTTTCACTGCTCTTTCTCGTGTCTCCTTCCAAACCTTTCGAACTGCTCTGTGTGTGTCTAAAACAGCCTTTTGTCACTCCAAGAAGATTTTTCTTTTTTCAAGTAAAGAGTATACAAGGGCACAATTATCACATTATAATTATAATTTTCTGACAGTAAGAGCTGTTTGACATTGGTACACACTCCCTTGGAGAGTGAGAGAGTCTCATTCATTAGAGGTCTTTAAGCAGAGGCTGGATGGCCATCTGTTGGGGAAGCTTTGACTGTGAATTCTTGCATGGCTGGGGGCTCGACTGGATGGACATTGTGGTCTCTTCCAACTCTACGATTCTAGGATTCTAAGTAGCTGATCTCACATGGCATCCACTAGTATTCAGCATGAAGACCAGGAAGGAGAGGTTTCTCTGCTTTCAGCAGCTTTTAGCAGCTAGTGATAGAATCCAGGTCCCTGATTCTTAACCCAAAGTGGTGGTGGAGGTGCTGAGGGAACTCTGGGGCCACCTGACAGCCATGATTTGAACCCAGAGAAGCAGACCTTCTTTCACTCTTTGTCCTTGCAATCTTTAAACAGTCTCTGTGTGTCCTTGCAACTTTTAGATCAGCGTTCTGTATGTCTAACACAACTGTTTCACCCAAAACAGATCTTTCGAAGTGATGTCTCAGAAATAGAAATGCTGACAGCATTGAAGCAATCTTACTTTTTATTTATTTATTTACTTATTTTACTTTTTGTTTAATTTATATTCTGCCTTTCTCCAGGGCGGAACAGACAGGCACAAAAAAGCAGCTTGAACCTGCTTTTTCTGAAAGCAGTTCAAAGTACCACAATCCACACCAGTCACTCCCAAGGCAGCCCAAAGCCATGCTGCTGGGTAATTTTTTTTTTGTCACCACCACAGCATCCATGCACACTGTCACACAAACACACAGTCAGTGGCTGCCTGCTGCCTAGATGCCATCCCATTGGATGACTTCCCCTTTGATCAGCCGCACAGTTGCACCTGTGATTCTCCAAGAGGACAGAGCATCTGTGTGCTCAGTAAACCATTGGCAAAGCATAATCATAGGTTACATGCTCTCTTCACCCCATGTCCCCTCTTGGGTACACTGGCTCCATCCTTTTTTAATTCACAGGAGCATTTATATGTAGCTTTAGGGTTAGGGTTAGAATGGATCTCTGCTTTAGAACCGCTCTGACATTGGAGCATTTATATGCAGGGTCAAAGGTGCACATTTTCTAGCCTAAATCAGAATATCCTCGGTTCTGGTTGCTCTGGATTTTAGTCTCAGAGTGCAGTTTAAATCCGTTCTCCACCCACTTTAGAGATGTGTGTCAAAGTGGTTTGAAACTGCCTTATTTGGTGCATGAGTTTCACCCCTCCCTCCCCATATGGTTTACAAAAAGCCTACAACAACAACAACTCATATCAAACAAACAGTCCAGAAGGCTACTGTGGTCAATGATACTGAATGTGCTGGAAGATCCAACAGATATGCACAGTAGAAGGACTTCTACACCACTGCAGAGACCAGGGTCCAAAACACACTGTAGAAATAATATAGTCAGCCCACTTTAATTGCCCTGGGTCAATGCTAGGGAATCCTGGAAATTGTAGTTTGTTGTGGCCTTAGAGCTCTGTCATGCCTCCAGAGCATCTTTGAAGCTCTTGAGACATATATTTAGTTAAGATTATAATAGGTTTTCTATGTATTAGTTTAGGAGGGGAAATAAAGAGCTACAGCTTTAAGAAAGGCAAGGATTGTGGGAAATCCCAGGGTCTCATACTGTCTCCCTCTAGTTATATTCAGTGTGTAGTAAGATTTCAGCCAAGTCAGACCTGGAGAGAGTATTTTCCTTTGACAAAAAGATAAGTCCACAAAGGAAAAAAGATAAGTCCACAAAGGAAAAAAGATAAGTCCACAAAGGAAGAAAGATAGTCCTCAAAGAAAGATAGAATACATCAAGAAGAGAGCAAGGTATTTAGGAAGGACTATTGAAAAAAAGGAGATAAGTTTTGTGTTATTTGTGTTTGTAACCAGTAAAACCTTTGAAAACTTTAGAAATTTGTGGACAAGTCTTTTGTTCTGGCTGTGTTCCCGAGAGCCAGAGGCCTTACTACACCCAAAGTCCATAGTATTGCTCTTGGGACAAAACAAGCTCTCTGACAGAGAAGGCTCAATGTCTCACAAAAACTACAGTTCCCTGAATTCTCTAGCATTGAGGGCAGTTAAAGTGAGATCAAACTGAATTATTTCTGCAATGTGTTTTGGACCCAACTTGATCAACTCATGAAGCCAGACTGTTGAGCAGCAAGATAGGCAGTACAACAACAGGATCTTTATTCCATCTCAGCCACCCATCTTCAAATGTCTTTGAGACCAAAACCTCCCCGGCATGTGTTTTGGGATCATATACTTAAGACATACTGACGAGAGGAAACCGAGTTGCAAAATATTTCTTTTTCTGCATACCCCATGAGGTGACATCTCTGCCATGCTCCTCCATAATCCAGCTGCATCGTGTTCTCTCTCTAGAGTCTGAGGAAGGCTTCTGTCCTTCAGAGGCCTCTTCTGCTAACAAGTCCTGGAAGAGAAAAAGAAGGAAAGATTGCAAAAGAAAGAGGGATGAGAAAAGGAAGGAGGCAGGAGAAAGGCAGGGATCAAATAGGGATGTTCTGTCACCAGATGATTTCCTGAAAATATTGCATAATAAATTACGGAGGATATTTACCCTGAATCTCTCTCACCTGTGGCTCTTTCTTACTTCTCTCTTCTGCCTGGCTCAGGAGGAAACCTTCTGCCAGGGCCACCGCCTGGGAACAGGTCTCTACCCTACATTCCCTCACCCAGCTCTCCATCTCTGGAGGAAGGATAGTCAGGAATTGCTCCAAGATCACCAAGTCCAGGATCTCAGTCTTTGTGTTTTGCTCTGGTTTCAGCCACTGACAACAAAGAGTATGGAGTTGGTTGCAAACCTTTCGGGGTCCTTCAGCCTCTCCATAGCAGACCTGCCTGAAACGCTGTTGCTGGACATCTGAACCAAACACATCTTCATTCAGGTTCTTCCTCATGATCCTCTGCCAGAATCCTCCTCTAATTCTGAAAGGTAGCACAGCCTTTTCTAAATCAGGGACTTGTTCTTGTTCAACCCGAGTCTTGTTCTTCTGTCTTCAGTCTCTGCTCCCAGATAGATAACTGGTCATGAGTTTCTCTCTCTCTCTCTCTCTCTCTGACCAATCCCTCTCTCAAAAAGCTGGAAAAATTACTGAGGATACCAAACCCTGCAAGACACCAAAAACTCTTTAAGAATGAGCTATGATGAACCCTCTCATGCAGTAAGAAAACAATTAAATTTAGGCTGGAAACTCTCATTTTTCTGTAAAGAAGAGAATCATTATGGCTTAAATATGATCTAAATGTGTCTTGAGGAAAGAAGGCATCCTTTTTTTTTGGCTGCCTACTCCAAACTTTGCGCATAAAATCTGAGTTTCCCTTATCCAGAATTTCAAAACCTGAAATGCTCCAAAATCTAAAATTATCCACATGGGTGGCTGAGACCTTTGCATTCTTTTTTATAGTCATCCCTCCATATTTGCAGCTTTGAATTTTGCAGAGTAGATTATTCATGGTTTTGATTAGTATGTTCCCTCTAGGAATCTCTAGGTCCTCCAGCATGACTCTGCCAGAAGCTGACCATAGGAGTTGTGCTGGGAAACCTAGAAGTTCCTAGAGAAAGCACTTCTCTGGGCCTTTCTAGGTCCTCCAGTGTGAGTCTATGATCAACCTCTGGCAGATGTTGACCATAGAGTTGCTCTGGAAGGCCTGGAGATTCCTAGAGAGGTGTTCTCTCAGGTAAAAAGTACAGTAGTTTTTTGTGGGGGTTTTTTGGACTAAGTGGCCATGTTCTAGAAGAGTTATGTCCTCACGTTTCACCAGCTCCTGTGGCTGGCATCTTCAGAGAATTCTGATGCTGGCGAAATGTCAGGAATAATGTCAGGGCTGTTCGAAGGGCTATTCGACAGTGGAACAAACTCCTTTCTCGGAGTGTACACTGGTGCCTCGGGATACGAAATGATCGGGTTACGAAATTTCCGGGATACGAAAAAGTTGGATTGGCAAAAACTGTTTCGGGTTACGAAATATTTTTCGGGTTACGAAATTCATTTCGGCGCGAAATTCAAATGCTGCAAAGTGCAGCTATAGGCTTTCCTGTGCTAACGGATTATTTTTCGGGTTACGAAATTTTCGGGTTACGAAAGGAATGGCGGAACGAATTAATTTCGTAACCCGAGGCACCAGTGTAGTGGTGTCTCCTTCCTTGGAGGTCTTTAAGCAGAGGCTAGATGGCCATCTGCTGGGGATGCTTTGATTGTGATTTCCTGCATGGCAGAATGGGGTTGGACTTGATGGCCCGTGTGGTCTCTTCCAATGCTATGATTCAATGATTCTATGATTCTATAAACTCTTCTAGAACATGGCCACAGAGCCTAAAAAAACCCACACACACAAAAAAAAACTATGGATGCCAGCCATGAAAGCCTTCGACTTCACAAAAAGAATAGTGTTTTTTTATTTGTGGTTTTTCCACATCACAGGGGGTGCTTCACTCCTAACCCCAGCGAATGTGGAGGGACCACTGTATTTCAAGCAAGCAAACTTTGTTTAATTCACAAAATTATTAAAAAATATTATGTATAATCTTCAGGTTAGCCCTACAACCTCAGGTCAACCTCTACAGCATTCTTTCTGTTTGCTCTCTACCTAACAGGCCCTCCTCTCTTTGCGTTGCCTTGCTCATAACCTCCCAATTCCTCCTTTCAGCAGCTCAGTACAACAGAGTACTTCTAGATTGCCTACTGAGGTGGGCCAAGAGATTTTACTCCCTGAGGCATAGCAATAGCATGTACATTTCCATACCACTTATCAGTGAGGATGGAGCAAGCTTGTTTTCTGCTGCTCCAGAGACTAGGACCCGGAGAAATGGATGCAAGCTCCAGGAAGAGGGATTCCACCTCAATATTAGGAAGAACTTCCTGACAGTAAAGGCTGTCCGACAGTGGAACAAACTCCCTCAATGGAGAGTGGTGGAGTCTCCCTCTTTGGAGGCTTTTAAACAAAGGCTGGATGGCCATCTGTCAGTGATGCTTTGATTGTGAGTTCCTGCATGGCAGAATGGGGTTGGACTGGATGACCTTTAAGGTCTCTTCCAACTCTTATGATTCTATGATACACTGAATTCTTAAAGACAATTGCTGTTACATATGTCACCAAAGCATCTACACACAGGATACATATCAATAATTGTGGCAACATTCTACACAGTTGAGAGTGCACAGATGCATACGTTTCCTATCAGCAAGAAACAAAACTTACAATTCTTATATGAGACAAGAGGACTTACAACTGGGGAGCCATTTCCTCTTGGTAAGGTAAAAACAGGAAATCCGACCCTAAAACAAAAACAGTGAGCAATTTGCAATTCCAAGCCAAAGCTTCTTAAGAAATATCAACTCAGTGTAAGAAATGCATCATTATTACTTTTTCATTCCTTAATTCCATGCTTCCTGAGGCTGAGCAGAACTGGAGGGAGGTCAACGCCTCTCCTTCCTCCTGGATGCAAGGACCTCCTCCTTTGGTCCAATCCACACTGCAGAAATGATGCAGTTTGAGACCCCTTTAACTGCCCCGGCTCAGTGCTAGGGAATCCTTTAGCAGTTTATTGTGGCACCAGAGCTCTCTGAAAAGAGAAGGCTCAATGTCTCACAAAACTACAGTTCCCAGATTTCCCTGGGCTTCCTTTCTCTCTAGGAATCCCTCTCTCTTCCAGTTTAACCCCTGAGAGCCCAGTCTGTGAAAAGTGTTGCGGGCTGAGTGTTGGACTAAGGCTGTGTCCTCACTGCAGATTAGTAATAATAATATTTAATTATTAATAATTATTAATATTATTTTAGAGTTCAGAGGACCCATAGGTCTCCTGAATTTGTTATGAAAGATGAAAGAAGATTGCAATCTTCCTCTCGACCATTAGCACCAAATCAGCCAGGACTGAGGCTATTTGTGTCATTGTTTGACAAGATAGGAATTGTCACTGACATTGTTGTTGTAGGTTCAGGTGAAGCAGTGCCTGGGACTAATGGTAAGGTTGGTAACTAAGCTCAGACCACTGTCTGTCAAACCTATTGTCTCTTCTAGAACAAATATCATAACTGTATCTATGGGGGGAAAAGGAGGATTGTCCTCCAGGTTACGTATGGAACTTTCTTGTTTCACTCGATTTGGATATAAATATTTGCTTGCAAAGAGCTAATTTTAATTTTGTGAGTAACTGCTCAATTTGAAGTTGCAAAAAGGTGGAAAAAGACACACACACACACACAAAATAGTGGAAAATTAGTCCATTCTGGTGGCTGTGAACTCTTGCTACAAACATAAATAGAATACAGGTTGAGTCTCCTTCACCTGAAATGCTTGGGGCCAGAAGTGTTTTAAGATTCCTGTTTTTTGGATCTTGGAATATTTGCAGGTACATACTGACATATCTTGGAGGTGGCACCCATGTCTAAATATGAAATGCATTTATCTTTCCTATACACCTCATAAGCATAGCTTGAAGGTAATTTTATGCACAATTTTTAAAATTATTTTGTGCGTGAAACCAGGTTTGTGTATGCCGAACTATAAAAAAATGGAGGTGTCACTATCTCTGCACCCATGGGGGAAAATATGAGGTTTTGGAGCATTTTGGAAATACAAATAAGGGAAACTCAACCTATCTAAAGAAACTCTGGGAAGACAAGACAAATCAAGGTCAGTATACCCAAGAGTTACTGATCTGAAGCACATGGAGAAGCTGCTAGCTGAATGCAATCCTCAGGATGCATGATTAATTAATGCCAGCTGCTTATTTTGCCATCATAAAACATTTTGAAATTCTAAAACTTAGGAGAATCTTAAGGGGGGTATTGATGTTAACCTGCCTATTGGACAATACCACTATTTACAATCTTAGGAAATGCAGGTAGACAAAATACTATAGTAAACAAAAACTTCAGTGAGATGCAGGTTAAGGGGGAGAGGAGGAACAAACATTCAATACTTCCCCAAAGAGATGGAGTGAAGGAAACTGTGCTTGTTTCACATTTTCATTTCATTTATTACTATAAATTCAAAGGTCTTTAGTCTTCCTGCTCATCATTGGAAATTATAGAAAATACACTTCATGTAAATCCATGTAAACTGGATTTAGAATGAAGTCTATGTTGACTGATCCCAAGCAAAGATAAACTGGACTTTTAGGCTTGTTGCCCTTGTCTGTAGCGGTTGTTGTTGTTCTTCTCTGTCTTGATGTACAACAAAGTTAACCTTTGGCCTCAGAGGGAGCAATCAGGCAGACCCAGCAACATCAGGGACAGCCTGAAGGAAGAGGCCCCTCCCTCTTGTAACTGTCATCTTGGCCTCAGAGGGAGCGATCAGGCAGACCCAGCAACATCAGGGACTGCCTGAAGGAAGTGGCCCCTCCCTCCTCAACTGTCATCTTGGCCTCAGAGGGAGCGATCAGGCAGACCCAGCAACATCAGGGACAGCCTGAAGGAAGAGGCCCCTCCCTCCTTTAACTGTCACCGTGTATTTTGTATTGTATTCTATTGCAATTTTTACTGTACACCGCTATGATCATTGTGGAATAGCGGTCTATAAATAAAACATATTATTATTATTATTATTATTATTATTATTATTATTAAATGGGATTAAATAAAGCTTTTAGAGAGAGAGAATGGACCAAGTGTCTCATAGATGGCACCTTTGACCTCCTCCGTTGTCATGATTTTATAAAAGCACATTACCTGCTTGTTGGAGTGGTTGTGAGAACAGAGGGATGTTAAAATACATGGGGTTGGATTGTCAAAACGTTCAGATCTTTTGGAGGGGTCTTTCTTGAGGGGCACAGTGGCCTAGCGGTTGAGATGCTGACTCTGATGATCGCAAGGTCAGCAGTTCAAGACTCAAGCGCCACGTGACGCAGTGAGCTCCTGCCACTTGCCCCAGCTTGTGCCAACCCATCATTTCAAAAGCATGTAAAGTGCAAGCAGATAAACAGGTACCACTTTAGTGGGAAGGTAACAGCGTTCTGTGCAGTCATACCAGCCACATGACCATGGAGCCACTTCTGACAACGCTGGCTCCCTCGGCTTAGTAATGGGCACCACTCCCTACAGTCAGATACAACTAGACAAGATTCTCAAAGGGGAAACCTTTACCTTTAGTGTCTTTCTTATCATGGTTAACAAACCAAACTGCCCACTCACAGTCTATGCAGGTCTCCATCAAGACCTACCCAACAAAGAATTCCTTTGCCATTAGTCACAGTAGGAATGAAGACTGTTGCATCAGCAGAACATTTTACAATGTTTGTCAAGTACAGGAAAAGCGATTCCACTAAAACATTAGGAAAAACTTCCTGACTGACAGTGGAATATGTATGATGGAGTATGGTGATGGAGTCACCTTCTTTGGAGGTCCTATATGGCAGAAAAGGGGTTGGACTAGATAGTCCTTGGGGCCTCTTCCAACTTTATGATTATATCATTTTTTGAAATAGAAACTGACTCCATCCAAGTGTTTGCATGCTATTCGTAGCCATCAAGATCTCCCTGGTATGCATTTGACAAGATTTCCATGTGAAGAATTGTCCCTATGTTCAGACCTATTGAAGGGAGGTAATGCCTTTCATATCACAGCTAACAAATGAAACTCTTCACCCACAACTGAAAATGTTCCAGCTGACAACTACTACTGCTGCCATTGAAGACCTACCAACAAAGGAACTTTGCTATTAGACACAAGAACTGAGATTATGCATCAGTGGAAAACTCTTCCAGGTCTAGCTCAAAGAAAATCACTCAACAGAGCATGGACAAAAGCCATGATAAAACATCAACTTGCAAAATAAAATACATGAAAGGCAAAAAAGAAAAGAAAAAAGCTTCATACTACTTGAAAGGAGTACAGTTCTCATTTTTTGCCTTTATTAATTCTGGTCATGTTAGTTAGGGCAAATAATAATAATAATAATAATAATAATAATAATAATAATAATAATATGTATTTATTTATACCCCACTCTTCAGCTAAATGAGATTTGGCTAAAAGAGACACTTGCTAAGGTAGGAGATGACTGATTTCTTAAAAATAGGAAACAGATACAAAAATTAAAAAAATGAGCTTCACAGCAATTTTTCACAAGCATTGGTTAATCAAACAGACTTGCAGTGATTCCCAATATCATGAAAGAATTCTTGCAATGCACCAAAAAGCACTGTATTGTTTGATTTTCATGTTTTATATTATACCTTTAAAATTCTCTTTATCACAATCAAATTAAAAAACAGTTACGGGTAAGTGCTTTCTCTGACATGTCAACAAAAGACATATTGTTTTCAGTCAGGTTAGCAAGTCAAACAATTCCAATAAAACTGTTTGCTTTATTGTTTTTTTCTCTTTGACACAAATTCAGCCCTTTAGTGAGTCATCTAAAAAGAAAAAACAGTTCTTCACAGTTCTTTTTACACTTAAAGAGCATTTAAAACGTTTCTTGCCTATGTGAGTTGCTTTATGATGTGTGTGTTGTGTTGTGTGCCTTCAGTTCAATTCTGACTTATGGTGAACCTATCATACAGTTTCCGTGGCAAGTGTCTTCAGAGGAGGTTTGCCATTGCATCCACTGAGGCTAAGCGAGTGTGACTTGCCCAACATCATCCAGTGGATTTCTGTGGCCAAGCAGGGATTCAAACTCTGTTCTCCAGAGTCATAGTCCAGCACTCAAATCACTACACCACATTGGCTCCTGCTTTATGGTAGATAAGTCTTATTTTCTAACTGAAACCTTTCACCCATTTGAAGCACTGAAATGGTTTCTCCCCTTCATAAGTTACTTGATTACAAATTAGGATTTTCATCTTGTCCATAAAGCTGTTCCCACAATCCTAAGTGCTTAAATGGTTCCTCTTCTGTGTGAGTTGCCTGATGATAAATGAGGTCTGGCTTCCAACAGAAGTCTTTTCCACACACTGTGGTTTGAAATCTCTCTTTTGACTCAATCTCTTTTCACAGTTCAAGCATTTAAATGGTTTCTCCCCAGTGTGAGTTGCTTGATGAGAAATGATGTGTGTCTGTGGACCAAATTTCTTTCAGATCTCCAAGCACTGAAGTGATTTTTCTCCTGTGTGAGATGCTTGATGATTTATGAGGCTTGTCTTCCAACTGAAGCCCTTTCCACACTCCAAGCACTGATAGGGTTTCTCCCTTGTGTGAGTTGCTTGATGAGACGTGAGGTGTGCCTTCTGACTGAAGCTCCTTCCACAGTGAAAGCACTGAAATGGTTTCTCTCCTGTGTGAGTTGCTTGATGATTTATTAAGCTTGTCTTCCAACTGAAGCCCTTGCCACACTCCAAGCACCGGAATGCTTGCTCCCCTGTGTGAGTTCCCTGGTGACGAAGAAGGTGGATCCGCCGCTCAAATCTTTTTCCACACTCCAAGCATTGAAATGGTTTCTCTCCTGCGTGAGATGCCTGATGAGTTGTGAGGCTTGTCTTCCAACTGAAGCTCTTGCCACACTCCAAGCATTTAAAGGGTTTCTCCCCCCTGTGAGCTGCTTGATGACAAATGAGACGTGTCTTCTGCATGAACGTTTTCCCACACTCCAAGCATTCAAATGGTTTTGCCCCTGTGTGAGTTGCTTGGTGAGAGGTGAGGTGTGCCTTCTGGCTGAAGCTCTGGCCACAGTCCAAGCACTGAAACGGTTTCTCTCCTGTGTGAACTGCTTGATGATTTGTGAGGCTTGTCTTCCATCTGAAACTCTTTCCACATTCCAAGCACTGAAATGGTTTCTCTCCTCTGTGAGTTGCTTGATGATTCGTGAGGCTTGTCTTCCAGCTGAAGCTCTTGCCACAGTCCAGACACTGAAATGGCGTTTCCCTTGTGTGGGCTGCTTGATGATTTGTGTAGCTTGACTTCCAGCCGAAGCTCTTTCCGCACTCAAAGCATTTAAATGGTTTCTCCCCAGAATGACTTCTTTGATGACAAACAAGGTGAGTCTTCTGAGTGAAACTTTTTCCACACTCCAGACATTTGAAGGGTTTCTCTGCTGTGAGAGTTCCTTGCTGAGAAGTGACTTCTATCATGGAAGTGAAACTTGTTTCATAGTCCAAACTTTGTAATGGTTTCTCTCCTGTATAAGTTGCTTGATGATGAGTGGGGAGGGCCTTCTGATTGAAGATCCTCCCACATTCCCCCAGCTTAAATGGTTTCTCTCTTGTGTGGGTTCTTTGATGAGACAACAATTGTGAGCTCCACTTGAAGTTCTTTCCACACCACAGTGACATAAATGGTTGTTCTCCTGTGTCAACGTTATGGGGAAGCAGGCACTTCGTAAAACTGAAGGTTTTTGGAGATTCATCTTCCGAGAAAAGTCTCCCCTCTGTGTGGGTTCTTCTATGAAGATTGAAGCTTACTTTACAACTGAAGCTTCTCCCACATTCATGACAAAGATATTTGCTTTTTTCCTCTTCTTTTGGTTTTACTTCCTGGGTCGAGATTCCACACATGTTCCCACCCTGAGAAGCAGGGGCTTCGTTCATCCTCTCCTCTTGAGGGTCAGTTTTTGCTTTCTGCCCTTCTTGCTGCTTACATTTACTTCCTTCAAGGAAGGTCCTATGTGGTTCCTCTTCATATTCATTCTCCTGCCCATTGCCACCTTGAAAAGGCAAGAAACACATAGTCAGAACCCAAGGGAGAAACAGTCTCATATCAAAAAGGTAATACAATTGGTTAATTGATACAATTGGTAGTCATTAGAACAGAGCCTCTACATGTGTTTTACTGAAAGACCAGCTCTACTCAAGAGTATTCACCAACTGTTTTGGCAAAAGCTGTCAGCTAAAACAATTTCACAACTGTGAGAACCCATGACTAAGGTCCTTTTTCTTCTTTCAACTGCACTGGATCATTTTTGTGATTCTTTTTAGGTGTAAGTAACTTCTATACTTACTATGTTGTATGATACAGTTACAAAATAAGTATAAAAGTGTGTTTTTCCAGTGGTGAGGCTATCTGGTGGTTGGTGGTTGTGTGTCTTCAAGTTATTTCTGACTAATGGCAACTCTAGGGAGAACCTATCATGGGATTTTCTTGGCAAGTTTGTTCAGAGTGGGTTTGACAGTGGCATCCTCTACGGCTATGAGTTTCAGAAAGTGTCACTTGCCCAAGGTCACCTATTGGATTTACATGGCTGAGCCAGCATTTGAACCCTGTTTTCCAGTCATAGTCCAGCACTCAAACCACTACACCATGCTGCTCTGATTATTTATAGATGAAACAAAATCAAATCTTTACTTAAATCACAGCAGATAAGCAGGGAATCAGGTCTCTGAGATGTAAAACACAATATAGCAGAATTCAGAGGGAAATCCATTAATTTCAAAGAAAAAATATAATGGTATAATCACTTAGGTTTCAGAAAAAAATAAATAACTTGTATTTTATTGGCAGTTATTAAGCATTTAGTATTTAGCCTCAAACAATTTATAGGGACATGAATCATTAGTAATATATATATTCTTTGTCAAGTGAGCAAATAGTATCATAGATTATGCTATCTGATGAAGTCAAGTTGGGTGTAAGTCTCTGCTGGCTGGAAGGAGCAAAAGATTTCTTCCAGCATATGTCAGAAGCAAATGAAAGGTCCCCCTTCTATCTTAGTTGCCACTGCCCTGGGCTGAGGGGGAGAGAAGAGGCAGGCACAGCTTTATCATGCCTAGGCCCAGAAGCAGATGAAAGGCCCCCCATCCATCCCAACTGCCACTGCCCTGGCTGCGGAGGGAGAGAGGAAGAAGCAGGCACAAGTCCTTCATAGAATCATAGAGTTGGAAGAGGACTCAAGGGGCACCCAATCCAATCCCCATCATGCAGGAACACACAATCAAAGTACCCCCAAACAGATGGCTATCCAGCCTCTGTTTAAAAACCTCCAAAGAATGAAACATCACCACACTCCAAGGGAGTGGGTTTCACTGCTGAACACCTCTGACTGTCAAGAAGTTCTTCCTCATGTTGAGATGGAATCTCTTTTCCTGTAGTTTGCATCCACTGTTTTGTCTCCTACTCTCTGGAGCAGCAGCAAACAAGCTTGCTCCATCCTCAACATGACATACCTTCAAATATTTAAACATGGCTTTCATATCAGTTCTTAACCTTCACTTCTCTAAGCTAAACATATCTCGCTCCCTAAGCCAGTCCTCATAGGACATGGTTTCCAGTACTTTCACCATTTGGTCACCCTCCTGTGGGCATGCTCCAGCTTCTCAATATCCTTTTTGAACAGTGGTGCCCAGAACTGGATGCATTATTCCAGGCAAAACAAAGCAGGCCTTCGTGGGAGGGCACTTGTTTTTGAGAGGAGGAGTTCTCTACTCCATGGTCTCTACTTAGCAATCACATCTGAAACAGACTCCAGAAACCACCTCCTCTAGAAAGGGCCACAATGATTCTTTAAAAAGCACTTGTAAACTGATTTGATCAACCATAAAGAAAAAGGAACCTTACCCAGAGAGGCCATGAGCCCCAAATTCTCAGACATCACTTCCATATGAAGGGTCTTTTGGTCTGGATTGAGCAGAGCCCATTCTTCTTCACTAAAATCCACAGCCACTTCTTTAAAGGTCACCTAGGGGGAAAAATAAACCCAATTTGAAAAGAAAACAGGGTAATTTGGAGATGCCCAATGAATGTTGACTCATTTCCAGGCACAATTCCAAGTGGTCATGAAATCTGAAGCCCCATATGACTGAGATTCAGACTATCTGAAAGACCATATCTCCCTATATTAACCCACCAGAACTTGCAGATCTTCAGGGGAAGGCTTTCTCTCAGTCCTACCACCATCACGAGTTCACTTAGCAAGGACATAAGAGAGAGTCATCTCAGTGGCTGGTCCCACCTTCTGGAACTCCTTTCCATGGGAGACTAGACTGCAGGCTTTTAATGTATAAGCGGGGAAGTTTCTTATTGGCATGTGTGTTTTTTCTAACATTGGTATGTCTTTTAAATGATTTTATAGTTTACTGTGGGAATTTTTAATTGTTTTACATTTTTATTGTTGAAGTTTATCAACTGATTCTTTTTGGGAGCTGTCTTGTGGCCCACTCTGGGCGAAATCAGCACACTATCGAAATATATATATATATATATATATATATATATATATATATATATATCAATGTCTTTGCACAGGGCATTCACAGACATCTTACTGGGCAACTTTGACTGATGCCAAGGAGAGGATCAAGGGCAGCCAGTCTTTCCCTTTCTTGACCCTCCTTGGTTCCTGTTCCTTACCTGATCCAGACTGGTTGAAGCTGTTCTCAAGGCCTCAAAATGAAAAGATGAGCTGCTGCATCTTGGCTGTGATCTTGTTCCATCTTCTGTGAAAAACACAAAAGGCAAACAAGGAAGTTCTTCAGCAACACCTCAAATTCTGATTCACCCTTTTTTCTAGTTTTGCCAGTTTCTTCTTCTGAAATATAGCCTACAGAAACTAGACAAGATGGAGAGGTTTTTTTCCTGGTTCTGGCAGCTGGTGAAACAGTTCAAGTTTCAAACTTTTCCTTACAGAATGGAAGAAAGGCTTTGGGTGGACTCTAGGGCCAGCTGACAGTTATTACACCAGCAACCTTGTATCTTTTCACTATGCAAAAGGCAACTGTGGGGTATGCAAAAGCATTCCTGCTGTGAGAAATTTGCTTTCCACTCTTTCAAAAAGTCCAGAGTAAGCCAAGCTGAATTGTGAGCTCTAGAAGTCCACTGTTGCCTCTTCTGCATTCAATTTCACACTAATGACAAACTCAAATGCTTGAACTGCAGATTCTGGAATGCAGCAGGATGTAGCCCCGCACTCTCAGAACATCTGGGCAGCAGTTATTGAGGGTTCCAGGGGCCAGGTTAGCCTCCACGTCTAGGAGAGCTTTCACCATCTCGGCCCCGACCCTCTGGAATTCTCTGCCCATTGAGCTCCGCTCGGCCACCTCCCTGGCCCAGTTTAAAAAGGGGCTTAAGACTTTTCTGTTCAAATCAGCATTCCCTGACACAGGCCCCAATTAGTTCTCTCCCCCCCCCCCCCCCATGTCAGCAGTGGCAAGATTGTTTTAATGTAGATTGTTTTAATGTAGTTGTAAATTTTAATGTAATTGTAATTATTGCTTTTCTGTTGATGTTTTATAATGTTGTACACCGCCCTGATTATATAGAAGGACGGTATAGAAATAAAATTATTATTATTATTATTATTATTATTATTATTATTAGCTGGACATGCTGTCCGCTCAGTCTTGCAGGCTTCAGGACTGCTTTTTGTTGTTATGTGCCTTCAAATCATTTCTGACTTATGGTGACTCTAACTTTGGCTTTTCTTGTCAAGATTTGTTTTAAAGGGCTAGCCTGGAATAAGAGACTCCTCCCTCCATAACTGTCATCCTCCAGCCAGTGAGGGAGTTGACCAGGCAGGCCCAGCTCCATCAGGGCTAGCTTGAAGAAGAAGAAGAAGAGCCCTTCCTGCAGTCCATCTGCCTTGGTGCAGGCCTCAGAGGGAGAGAAGAACCACTGGACCTCATCCCCTTTCCCTCCACCATTCCCTTCTCTTTTGTGTCATGTCTTTTAGATTGTAAGCCTGAGGGCAGGGAACTGTCTGATTAAAAATAATAATTGTAAGCCGCTCTGATAGCCATTAGGGCTGAAGGGTGGGTATAAATACCATAATATAAAAAATAATAATAAAGGGGTTTTGCCTTTGTCTTCCCCTGAGCTGAGACAGTGTCACTTGTCCAAGGCCACCGAGTGGGTTTTATGGCGGACCCAGGAATCGAACCCTGGTCTCCAGAGTTGTAGTCCAACACTCAAACCACTACACCATTCTGGCTCTCATCAGGTCTAGGCTGAATTCTATTCAGCCCTTAATAATAAAATATGCTTGCATAGTTTTTTGTGGGTTTTTTGCACTATGCTTGCATATTTTGTTATATGATCTGTTGCCCCAAACTGTGTTGCTCTTGGTGCATAGAGGGGGAAGCAATCAAACAAGCCTGACTCCTTGCGTGAGGTTTTACTGCTTGTTCCAACCGGAACTTCTCCCTCTAGCTTGGTTCTCCTCAAATTACCCTTTTCTGCAATCTGGAAGAGGGGTTGCTCTTCTTATAATTCTGTCACTCATAATTCTTTTACCTTCCTTTCTAGATAGATTGTTGAGTGATAGAATGAAGTTAAAATAAGATTACTTATTTACCTGTCTGGATCAAGATACAGTAATATAAATGCAGGGGCCAGATCGTGTATAATCTATGCATAGGAGACATCAGGAGCGGGAGAAACAAAGCTGAAATATGCCCCTTTCTTTCTTACCCCACACACTGGCATCTTTGTCATCTTCCTTCATGATCCCCATGGACTGGATTCTCTGTTCAGATTCTGAGAAAAGCTTCTCTGCGTCAGAGGCTTCTTCTGCACATTGGGCCTGGAAGACAAAAGGCAGGAAGGACTGCTAGAAGGAAGGAAAGATGACTTTCAGAAAATACTAGGCCATTAGTTCCAGCAGATCTTTACCTTATCTTTGAAATATCCAGGATGATGCCCTCCCATTTGCTGCTCTTTCTCCTTTAGCTCTTCTGCCTGACTCAGGAGGAAACCTTCTGCTAGGGCCACTGCCTGGGAACTGGTCCCTGCTCCACATTCTCGCACCCACGCTGACATCTCCAGAGGCAGGATGGTCAGGAATTGCTCCAAGATCACCAGGTCCAGAAGCTGAGCCTTGGTGTGTTGCTCTGGCTTCAGCCACTGGCAGCAGAGATTGTGAAGTTGGCTGCAAACCTCTCTGGGACCCTTGGCCTCCTCATAGTGCAACTCCCTGA
The DNA here is from genome assembly GCA_023333645.1 of Sceloporus occidentalis. Lineage (NCBI taxonomy): Eukaryota > Metazoa > Chordata > Lepidosauria > Squamata > Phrynosomatidae > Sceloporus > Sceloporus occidentalis. The sequence continues at coordinate 7,766,835 of JALMGF010000001.1, read as the reverse complement.
AAAGCTGTGGCTGTACATCTGAGTTGAGCATATCTCCTGTTAAACTCTTCCTTGTGCTCCTTTTCCAGGACTCCTCAGTGCTCCCGGCCTGAATTACAGCACAGCCTCTTCCTAACTCTGGGCTGGCTGAGTCTTGTTTTGCCATCTTTGGGCTCTGCTCCCAGGTAGATATCAGCACTACAGAAGTTTGTTAATTGTTCACCAGATTCTTTCTCAAGAGAAAAAAATTAAATGAAGGGAGGGGCAAAATTCCTGGAGATGGAAAGCCCTGCAAAAAAACAAAAACATTCCATGAATGAGTTGCATTTTATGTCTAGGGAGATAGGTGGGAGGCAGGGAGATGCTTTACAATCAGACTCAAGCCAGAAAAGGTTACATTTTCCTGTTAAGAAGGAAAATACCATGATTTAAAGAGCAGCTAGCAGCTATCTGTTGGATGGGTGGGCAGTGGGGTTGCTACTTTCCTTTGGGGCCACAAATCAAAACCTTTCCACAGTGCAGCCCTCTTCCACTTGCTCTGCCCAGAACAACTCACATTGCTTTGCCTTTCCTACTTCATCTCTATTATGTGTCATGTGTGTATTGTGTGCCTTTCAAGTCATTTCCGACTTATGGCGACTCTAAGGCGACCCTATCATGGGGTTTTCTTGGCAAGATTTTGTTCACAGAAGGTTTGCCATTGCCTTCCTCTGAGGCTGAGTGCATGTGACTTGCCCAAGGTTTGGCCATGAAATCCAGTGGTTTTCATGGCCAAATGGGGAATCAAACCCTGGTCTCCAGAATCGTTAGTCCAGCACTTTACAACAAGCACTACGCCACACTGGCTCTCATGTCTACTACTTCCTTCTTTTACAAAGTCTATTAAATTACACATCTGGTTATCAAAGACTTCTACAACACCTACTGAGGTGGCCCAAGACTTTGGGCTCAAGACTTTTTGCTGCCTGAGGTGTCAACTCATCTCCCAACTAATCCAGTCCAGAACACACACATACACACACAAATTTAGCTGCAATGGAGACTCTCTTCAGGTATGGAGATGCTTGAGTTAGATTGAGTTACCAATCTAACTCAAGCAGGAAATGGGCTCAATTCTTTGTCAAAATAATGACAGATAGTGGGGATCATAGAATCATAGCATCATAGAGTCAGAAGAGCCCACAAGGGCCATCTAGTCCAACCCCCTGCCATGGATAGGCTTGCCATTTCCCACCTGGGGGTGGGACTTTCCCGGTTTGGGGCAGGTCCGCACAGTCCCGCCCCGGTTTGGCCCCACCCCCGGGATTGCCCCCGCCCCTGGGCGAGATATGGCAAGCTAAGGGAGGCTTTCCCTTGCAGCTTGGGCCAAGGCCTACAGCGAAAGCCTCCCTGAAGGGGAGGAGTCCGTCCCCGCTTGGGCTCCGCCCCCACCTAGGGCGTGTCCCAGGCCGAGAGGGAAAGCCTCCCTGAAGGGGAGGAGTCTGTCCCCGCTTGGGCCCCGCCCCCGCCGAGGACAGGGCCCAGGCTGAGAGGGAAAGCCTCCAAGGCTCCTATTCAAATGCAGGACACAAAAAAATGTGTCCTACATTTGAAAATTTTGTCCTACATTTGTCCTGGTTTGGAGGTCGTGATGAATGGCAACCCTAGCCATGCAGGAACTCACAATCAAAGCATTCCCGACAGGGATGTCTTATATTCCTGCATGTTTTTTTCTTGTCCAGAGACCAAATGCTTCACACCATGCAGCATCCTTCTGGTTGCTCCAGTCCTACCACTTTACACTCTGATCACTTTCCTTTCCTCCGTGCATCCCTCCCCCTTCTTCATGTCTATTAAAATCCATCCCCGCAGGAAGAAACTGAGGTGTTTTATACTGCTGCAATGTCTGATGTTAGCAGCCCAAGATGTTTTGCTGCCTGAGGAAAAAGGACAAGATGGCACCACACTTAAGCCTGGAACAATCTGTGTGAACTGCTAGGAAACAGTCACCATTTCCTAAGGCAATCGTTTTTCTCTGCCGAATGGTGGGGCCATCACTATGTAGGGTGATAGGAAATTGTGGAATCTGTAAATACTCATTCTGAATCCACTGACAGACAATGTGGTGTAGTGGTTCTGGCAACAGAATGTGGACATGATGTAGCTGGAGGTTTTGGTATCACTTACTGTTATTTTCAGGGTTTTTTGTTGTTGTTTTAATTTATCCATACTAGCTCTTAGTCTCAGGGGAGCACAAAGGTAAAACCCCATCTAAACAATACTTGCCAAGAAAACTCCACAATAGGGTTATCTTAGGGTCGCAAGTCAGAAACAACTTGAAGGCACACAACAACAAAGCCTGGTATGTTAGAGATAATATTGCAGCTGCTGGGAAGCTGCTGGGAACTATGATTCTATGTATCATTTACTGTTACAGTTGTTCCTCCACTTTTGTGGCTTTGACTTTTGCGGATCTGATTATTCACTGATTTGATTAATATGTTCTCTCTAGGAATCTCTAGGTACTCCAGCTTTACTCTATAGTCAACTTCTGCCAAAGGTCATGCTGCAGGACCTAGAGATTCCTAGAGAAAACATATTAGTCAAATCTGTGAATAATCAGATCCGCAAAAGTCAAAGCCACAAATGTGGAGGAACAACTGTAACAGGCATTTCTAAATCCTCCAACACAATTTCATGATCAGCCTCTGACAGATCTTGGCCACAGAATTGCCCTGGAGGACCCAGAGATTCCTGTTCTTTCAGGTACAAAAAGAAAGAAAGTGTTTTTTAATGTACGGTTTTCCATTTTCGTGGGGGTCCTGTACCCCTAACCCCAGTGAATGTGGAGGATCCCTTGTGCAATATGGACTAACAAATGCTGGTAAAGTGACCTTTAAACACAAACATACACACGCACACACAATGACTTTCTGTTGTCCAGGACTATTTCTGGCAATTCCTAGCATCACTGCCACATTCTACTCCCTCCCTGGGATGGGAGTTTTTAAAAAGAGTTATAGTACTATAGTACTATATAGTGCACCAGTAAAACGGTAATTTTGCAATAGAGATCTACCTTAGTCAACAGCGTAGATGTATTCCTTGGCATCACTTTTTAAAAGAAAATTTGGTACAAGAGGCAGAAACAACACGGAAAAAAAGGGACAGGTGCCTACACCGTAAATAAAAAAAGGGAAAAAGAAGTTCAACATGTTTCAAAAAGCTTTTCATTTAAAACTAACAATGGTTCAAAACACAATGCAGAAATAATCCAGTTTGACACCTCTTTAACTGCCCTGGCTAAATGCTAGGGAATTCTGGGAACTGTAGTTTTGTGAGGCATTTACCCTTCTGTGGTGCCACAATAAATTACAGTTCCCAAGATTTCCCCAGTACTCAGTCAGGGCAGTTAAAGTGGTCTCAAACTGGATGATTTCTTCAGTGCGTTTTGGACCACCAAGCACACGCAGAACTAACCAACCAGGCCAGGTAAGCCTTGCAGAAGTGAAACAAAAACATCTGAACTCAAGTTGCTGAAGAAGGCTTATCTGATCTCCCCCTTTAGCTGCCATGGCTCAATGCTAGGGGACCCTGGAATTGCAGCTTGTTGTGGCACCAGAGCTCCCTGACAGAGAAGGCTCAAGACCTCACAAAGCGACAGTTCCCAGCATCCCAGAGCACTGAGCCACGGCAGTTAAAGTGGCATCGAACTGGATTATTCCTGCAGTGTGTATGCAGCCCAAGAAGGCAGAAGCTAAAGGCAAAAATGTTGAGGTTGGTGGGCGTAAAAGGTAGAGGCTTTATTAAGTGACGGATGCCTGTGTAATGCTATTCTGGGAGAAGAATTTTGCCCTTCAAACATTAGGGCCACCTCAGCAAAGCACACCTCATTTTTAAAAGAAAGGAAGAAACCTTGGAGGAGGCTAGAGTTGTTTTCAAGATCTCAGTCTCTACACTGAATAAAAATGCACTGGCCCTGTTTAAACGGCCATCGCACCCTCCGACAGAATCCTGGGATTTGTTGCTTTGTTAGGCACCAGTCAAAGGCAGCATGGTGAAGTGGTTTGAGCCTGGGACTGTCACTCTGGAGACCAGGGTTCGAATCTCCCCCTTGGCCACAAAACCCACTGGGTGACCTTGGGCAAGCGACAATCTCTCAGCCTCAGAGGGAGGCAATGGCAAGCCTCCTCTGAAGGAACTGGCCAAGAAAATTCCCTGAAAGGGCTTGCCTTGGGGTCATCACTAGTTGAAAATGACTTGAAGGCACGCAACAATAACAGCAACAACAGCAGCAGCAGCAGCAGCAGCAACAAGGCACCATCACTCTTTGGCTGAGAAGGCTAAAGACCTTGTATGAGTCTATGATTTGCCCATAGGGAAACATCAGGGACTATTTGCCTATAGAGAATGACTGGAGAAGACAGGTACTTGCCCATAGGGGATCATTGGAGAATACCTTCCCATCCTCCCTCCTCCCCCTCCCCTGGAGGCCCCTTCCCTTCCCTTTGTCCCAACGCCCAGAAGATGGAGGGAGGCGGGGAAGGGGCCTCCGGGACTCACCAGCCCCTCTGGGCTTCGCCCGCAGGAGGAGGGAGGGGGCCCCACTGCCTTGCCTTGCCTCCGGGCCTCTGGGCTCCCTCCAGCCTCCAGCTGCCTCCAAGGCCGCTCTAGGAAGAGCCAGCCAGAGACAGATGGCCGGAAAGGACCATCTTCAGTCTCACACACACACACCCCTCTTCCACTCTAGGAATATAGAACCAGAGAGATGGAAGGGAGACCCCCCTCAAAGAGCCATCCAGCCAGAGCAACCAGAGGCCCTCCTCTTCCAGGACGTCTCCTACATTTCAGCCTTCTGTCCTGGCCTTTTCCCCAAAGGTCCTCCATTTTGAGCAGGAATCTTCAAATCCCAAAATACATCCCCGGGGGGAGCTGCCTTCTTGACCATAGAGCAAAGCCAGTAACATCCAAACAAGGAGACCTTTATTAGGACAACCAAAATGCACAATCCCATGTTGCAAACTTTCGAAGTCACACTGGATTCTTCATGGGGCAAACAGGAGAAAGGAATTGAAGATGTCAGTCCTAGGCCTGCATTTTCTGTTTCTGGTCTCAGTTCAGATGGAAGGGAGGCTATCCACAGACTGACATCGCCCTTTCTTTGGCCATGGGGTCACTGGGAGATTCTCAAAGACAGGGAAATGCAATGTCCATTTGCAATTCAAGGAAGGTGTTTCCTTCCTTGGTGAAGCCACAGGCTCCTATTTAGGCAGACAAGCCTGAATTTCTCAAGAAGTCTTCATGTTTTGCATCAGGAAAACTAACTAGGTGCTGCAGAGGCAAAGCATGCCAATCCAGTCCCAAAGGCGGAGGTGCCAGCCAGCAGCTAGCTCTCCCCACCATCTGAACTAAGACCAGAAACAGAAAATGCAGGCCTAGGACTAACATCATTGGAGAATACAGGTACTTGGTCCATGTGGGATGGGAACCAAAGATACTGCAAGGCACAGCCTTCAGAATATCATAAGGGATTATGAGGCTCTGGGTAGGAAGCTGAAAGAGGTGGAGGCACAAGTGGTCATCTCATCTCTTCTCCCAGACAAAGGGCATGGTCCAGAAAGGGAGAGGAAAATAGCAGATGTGAACAACTGGCTCCGCAGATGGTGCCGCCAAGAACAATTTGGATTCTTGGATCATGGGCTGTGGTTCCATGAGGAGGGAGCCCCTTGCCATGCAGGAACTCTCAATCAAAGCATACCTGACAGATGGCCATCCAGCCTCTGTTTAAAGACTTCCAAGGAGGGAGACTCCACCACCCTCCAAGGAAGGAGTTTGTTCCACTCACTGTCAAACAGCCCTTACTGTCAGGAAGTTCCTCCTAATGTTGAGGTGGAATCTCTTTTCCAGGAGCTTGCATCCATTGTTCTTGGTCCTGTTCTCTGGAGCAGCAGAAAACAAGCTTGCTCCCTCCTCAATATGACACCCCTTCAAGTATTTAAACAGGGCTATCATATCACCTCTTAACCTTCTCTTCTCCAGGCTAAACATCCCCAGCTCCCTGAGTCGTTCCTCATAGGGGATGGCTTCCAGACCTTTCACCATTTTAGTCGCCCTCCTTTGGACGTGCTCCAGTTTCTCAACATCCTTTTTGAATTGTGGTGCCCAGAACTGGACACAATATTCCAGGTGGGGTCTGACCAAAGCAGAATACAGTGGCACTATTATTTCCCTTGATCTAGACACTATACTTCTATTAATGCAAAATGCTTGGACCAGAAGCATCTTGGATTTTGGACTTTTTGGATTTCAGAATACCTGCATTTGCAAATTGGTACATAATAAGATATCCTGGAGATGGGACCCAAGTCTAAACACAAAATTCATTTATGTTTCATAGCCTTGTACACATACCCTGAAGGTAATTTCATAGAATGTTTTAAATAATTTTGGGCATGAAACAAAATTTGTGTACAGCAAACAATCAGAAAACAAAGGTGTCACTATCTCAGTCACCCAGGAAAAAGTTTGGGTTTGGGGAATATTTTGGAATTCCAGATAAGAGACTCAACCTGTATGCAGAATAAAATAATGCAAGGCAAAGACTCAGACTATTTTGAAATAATTACTTTTCCCACCTTTGCCTTCTTGAAATCAGGGCCTGTTATGGACCTTAAAATAATTAAATACAGTACAATTTTGGAAAGACATGGTTGCTAATGTAAAAGCTGACTTTGTCATTATGAAAACACATAAAAATATGAGATATCAACTTCAAACTGATTCTTTATTGTCACGAACTAAACAGACTTGCAACAATTTGCAAGATCAGGAAGACGTTCTTATGATTTATTAACTCAAAATGCAATATAATGTTTGATTTTAAAATTTTATATTGTATCTTTAAAATTCTTTTTATAATCGTTATAACAACAACGTAAGTATACTCTTCATGCAATGTTGCCATACAAGATATCTTAAGATCATTCTCAGAACAGGAGGTGAGCAACCAGAACAATTCCAAAAGCTAGCCCTCTATGAGTATTCTCAAGTTTTAAAAAAAGCAAAGTTCTACTACTGCAGCTTTTTTGATACTGAAGACTAATTAAATGGTTTCTTGCTTATTTGTGTTGTTTGATGAAGAGTGAGGCTTGTTCTCTCCCTAAAACCACTCACACTCTTCTCGCCTTTTGTGTTGATGAAGGAGGTCAATCTTCTAAGCAAAGGTGTGATTTTTGACAGAAGCTCTTTTCCTACTTCCAGCATTCAAAAGGCTTCTTCTTTCCTATTAATTCCTTATTGAAAAGAGACATTGAACTTGGAAATGTTTTTATCCCATATTCCAAGGATAGTAATGTTTCTTCCTTTTTTTGAGTCAAATCAAGGAAGCGATTTAGCACTGAATAGATATTAATACTATTTGAGCCGTTATCAAACCTACCCGTTTCAATTTAACCCACTTTTGTGTTCACATTCAGCAGTGAATCCTGCACCACAGGAACCAAATTAAATAGGCAGCACATTCACACTTGTGCTGAATTGATTAATTTAAAAAAAAGCAGGGAATGCTATGAATCTGGAAGAACTGGTTTAAATGGGTTTAGCACTGTGCCCCCCTCAGCAAACTGCACCAGAAATTTTGCACAAGTGCAAGCAAGGGTCATTTAAATCAGTTCAGATTGAAGACCGGTTTATTATGTAATGGGAATGAGGCTTCTAGTCTTATAGGCAAAATTCTTTTTCACACACCAAACATTTGAAGAGTTTCTCTCACCTGAGAGTTCTTCAAGAAGAAGCACAGTTTGTCTTGGGAGTGAAACTGTTTCCACAGTCCATGCTTTGTTGTGTTCTTTGTGAGTTGCTTGATGCTTTGTGAGGCTTGCCTTGTCAGGTGAAGCTCTTTTCACACTCCAAGCACTGAAATAGTTCCTTATTTGAATGAGTTGTCTGATGATGTGAGGTATGTCTTCTGCCCAAAGCTCTTTCCACACTCAAAACATTTAAAGGGTTTCTCTCCTGAGTTCCTTGTTGAGAAGTGACTTTTATCTTGGAAGTAACGTCTTCTTGACATTGCAAGACCTGGAATGTTTTCTTTCTTTATTGAGTTAACTGATGATATATAAAGCTCTGTATAGAAACTTTTTACACGCACTAAACATTTGCAGAGCTTCTCTGCTAGGTATGTTGTTCTATAAGTGACATTTGTCTGAGGAATATAACATTCCCCCATTCCATGCCTTCAAATGGTTTCTCCACTGTGTAAGATGCTTGATGACAAGTAAGGCTATTCTTCCCACCAAAGTTATTTCTTGATTGAGGACTTTATCACATTTGTGGAATCCTGAACAGAAATGGGATTTAAATTAGAATTAGAAAAAAACCAGCAAATAGTTTATCACACGACATTACTGCCAAAGTGAAATAATGTGACGATACAACGAAGGCAAAAGGGACAAAAATGGCAGCTTTTTACTTTTGGGAAGTTCCAAAAGTTAAAAAGCTGCCATTTTTGTCCCTTTTGCCTTCACTTTATCTTTGCATTACTTCGCTTTGGCAGTAATGTTATGTGATAAACTTCCTGCATTTGCGGGTTTTTTCTAATTTAATTCTAATTTAAATCCTATTCTGTTCTAGTGTGATAAGGTCCTGAGTTCTTTGCTGAGAACTGGCCATTACCTTGGAAAGGAATTTTTCCCCACACTCCAAGCCACACCACTGAAGTGGTTTCTCGCCTCTATGAAATGCTTGATGACAAGTGAAAAGTGTCTTCCAAAGGAAAGCTTTTCCACACTCCAAACATTTGAATGGTTTCTTCCTTGAATGAGTTGTTTGATGACGAGCAAGGTGCATCTTCAGCCAGAAGATCTGTCCGCACTCCAAACATTTAAAGAAATTCTCCCTTGTGTGAATTCTCCTGTGAAGATTAAGTCTTTTTTTACAATGGAAGGTTTTACCACATTCAAGACAAATATATTTACTTCTTTTCTCTCCTTTTTTGGTAATTTTGTGGACTGAGATTCCACCAATGTCCCCTCCCTGAGAAGCAAAGGCTTTGTTCCTCCTCTTCTCTTGAGGGTCAGTTTTTGTTCCCTGTGCTTTCTTCCTCCTTGTCTCTTCAGGATCAGTTTTTGTTCCCTGTGTTTTCTTCCTTGTTGTCTCTTGTGGATCAGTTTTTGTTCCCTGTGCTTTCTTCCTCCTTGTCTCTTCAGGATCAGTTTTTGTTCCCTGTGTTTTCTTCCTTGTTGTCTCTTGTGGATCAGTTTTTGTTACCTGTGTTTTCTTCCTCCTTGTCTCTTGAGGATCAGTTTTTATTCCCTGTGTTTTCTTCCTTGTTGTCTCTTGTGGATCAGTTTCTGTTGCCTGTGTTTTCTTCCTCTTTGTCTCTTGTGGATCAGTTTGTGTTCCCTGTGTTTTCTTCTGTTTATGTTTCACTTTTTGAAGGGAAACTCTGTGTAGTTCTCCTTCATCCTCTTTTTCTTGCCCAACTTCACCTTGAAAGGAGAGAAATAAAGAGTTAGAACCCAAGGAAGAAACAGGGACTCATATCAAAATTAACACAATTAATTGACTGATACTGATTTAGGACTTTATCACATGACCCCTATTCTTGCCATGATCGAGTTAACAAAGGGAAGTGCATATGTACTGGATTGGGAGCATTCTCTACTTCACATCTCTCCATTAGTTCTACCGAGTTGTTGCTGTTCCTGCATGTTCTCTTCTGCCCTCCTTAATCCTGCCTCCCTGCCTGCATGACTTGTGTGTCTGTTTGTGTTTGCCTGTTTTTTAATGCAGTTCCGGAGTTGTTCTAATGTGGTTTAACAAACAAAAGAAAAAAAGTAAAACAAGGAAAACTGGCTGTTCTGGAATAAGGAAGAGGAAGAGGCACTGACACCACATGACTGCACAATCCCAGAACTGCAACAGGATAATTTACTACACTTGTGGACTAGTGCTATACTAGTGCAACTAGGAGCTTATTTATGGGTTTTCTCTGTCAGTGGTACAGGTTAACTACAATTGGAAGGTAAGACAGTGACGAAAGGGAGACAGCATCGTGCTATAGGTATCGCCAAAGGCATTATTATCAAACTTTTATAGCAGTTTAAAAGCTTTGTGTGATAGTGTCATGTGAGCAGTGCTTCTCTCCATTTCCCCTCTTCATAGAACAGTCTTGGTTCCTCCACTTCTGTCCTTGAATATGAGGGATTTGCAAGTTCATTACCCTTTGTGATTCAGTCTGTATCTGCTGGGAGTTCCCTCAGGTCTACAGTCTTGGTTGAAATAGTGACCTTTTCCACTGAGTTTTCTATCAAAGCTTCTGGGTTGTCTTGTGGATCTGCCTACAATGACTACATCTAACAGCTGAACTTGTTAGCTTTACTAAAAGCCCAGAATTGGATGCAAGCCCATATACTTCACGTGGCTTTTAATTTTAACATTTTTACTTTTCCACTACTCATTCATGGCCTAAAATCTGCAAAATATATATACTTAATATGATTACCAAGCAATGTTGTGTCGTACTTTGGCCTTTGGGAGTGCAGGGTGTGAACCCTTGCTCACTATGAAAACTCATTGAGTGATCCTGGGCAGGTCATACTCACTCAGCTTCAGAGAAAGACAAATTCTAGCCCTCTCTGAACAAAATTGCTAAGAAAACCCCATTATAGCTTTACGTTAGGGTCACCCATAAGTCAGAAATGATTTCAAGGTACATAACAACAATAATAATATGGTTACAGGGACCATACAAATCCACTGTTATAATGGCTCCACCAGCTACTGGCCTGATACCAGACCCAATACCAAAGTGCTGGTTAGAATATCTTCCCATATTAGACTGCCCAAACCTTGAGATTCTCAAAAGATTACCATCTTTCAGTTTTGTTAGCTACAAAGGTAAGGTTAATAGAAGGCATTCTCAGTGGCTGCTCCTAGACTTTTGGGAACTCTCTCCCCTAGGATGCTAGAATGGCTCCCTACTTTCTGTACCTCTGTTAGTAGGCAAAAACCTATTTATTCAGAAAGTCTTTTAGGGCCTCATTTCCACTTGGCTGCTGAACCGATTCCTGGATTAAGTCCAGAAACTAGTTCAGAAGCAAGCGTGGTTCCCACTACCTTTGCACCAGAACAAGGCTGGTGCCGGAGAGGCTGTGGGAAGGCCTGGTCGGCCAGGCCGAAACACCAAGCCGTGTGGCAGAGAATCAGGACAGAAGAGGCAGGCCAGGCTGGGAGGACAGAGGAGGTAGGCTGGGAAGAAGGCTCGGAGAAGGCAGGGCCAGGGCAGAGAGGCTGGGGAAGCCAGGTGGATTCGAATCCTCCTGGTTCCCACTTGGGCTGAATCAATTTATTCCAAAATAAATCAATTCAGCCCAAAAGGAGCGGAAAAAAACAGCGTCTTTTTGACGCAGGTTACATGGGTGAAAAGCATGTCCCCCCCTTTCTGAATCATTTCAGCGATTCAGATTAAGTGGGAACCATGCTTGTTTAAACCAGATCATATAGAATCATGATCCAGTTTAAACCGTAGTGGGAATGAAGCCTAAAACTGAGGGCTTTAAAAATGTACTTGCTATTGCTATTGCTATTTAAAGGAGGAAAAGAAAGGGATTGTAAGAGGGTGCTGTATAGTTTTAAATGTACTGTTTTAACTGCTGTCTATCCTTTATAAGTGTTGTGTTTTGAATTTAATTAATATTGTTAAAATGTTAATAGAGAGACAGCATGGTGTAGTGGTTTGAGTGTTGGACAACAACCCAAGAAGCCAGTGTCCATATCTCTACTTAGGTGACCTTGGGCAAGTCACACTCCCTCGACTTAGAGGAAAGGAAAAGGAAAGCCCCTCTGAACAAATCTTACCAACAAAACCCCCTGATACAGTTGCCTTAGGGTCCCCGTGATCCAGAAATGACAAGACACCCAACAAAAATAGTTTAACTCTATTTTAATTTTGATTTTAATTCTGGTATATTTTTAAACTATATTGTAATCATTTTCATTTGTAAGCCATCTTGAGTGTTAATCTTGGGGAAAGGGCAGGAAATGAATAAAGTTAATCATGATCACAATACAGTTTCCAACCTATAAAACCAAAAGACCAGCTCCATATAGGGTTGCCATATCCCGCCTGGGGGTGGGACATTCATGGTTTTTAACTGGTCGGGGAGGTCCCATCCCGGTTTTTAATTTGCCCTGGGTTTGCCCTGGGTCAGGTGGCTGCCGCTCCAGGCAGCGGCCCTTGCGTGCATGCGCCGCCTCCAGATGGAGCGGCCGTGCGCAAGGGCTGCTGGAGGCGGCGTATGCGTGAACGGATGCAACAGCGGCCGCTAGCAAGGACCGCTACTGCGGCTGTTGCGTGCATGCGCCGTCTCCAGCGGCCCTTAACCGCGGCCGCTTCCAGCCTCTAGCAAGGGCCAGAGGAACGGCCGCTCGCCCAGGCCCCAGGAGTGGCCGCTTCCAGGAGTGGCCGCTTGCCTGGGGCGGGGCACGCAACTGCGCCTCCGGCCCTTGTGTGCAGCCGCTCCTGGGGCTGGGCCTCCAGCAGCCCTTGCAAGCAGCCACTTCAGCTGGAAGTGGCGCATGTGCAAATGGCCACAGCAGTGGCTGCTAGCAAAGGCCACTGGAGCGGCTGCTATGCGCATGTGCCACCTGCAGCGGCCCTTGCGCGCAGTCACTCCTGCGGCCATTGCATGCATGCGCCGCCTCCAGCTGGAGCGGCCGCTAGCAAGGGCCGCTGGAGGTGGCGCATGCATTCCCCGGCCCCAGGAGTGGACGCGCGCAACCTCCAAACCAGGACAAATGTGGAATAGATGACAAAATTTTGCCCCAAAGGTAGGACATATTTTTTAATTTTATTAATTTTTTTTAGTTGTTCGCGTGTCCTCCATTTAAAAAAAATGTCCTACATTTGGGGTGAAATTTTTGTCCTATATTTGTCCTACATTTTTTTACACTTGTCCCAGTTTGGAGGTTGACAGTTATGGCAACCCTAGCTCCACACTATGTCTCTCCTCATTGCATCTTCCTTCCTAAAGGCTCCCCACTATGAGGATTTGGCAACCTGAATTCAAAGTGCTGGTGTTGACCTACAAAGCCTTAAATAACTTGGGTCCAAGACAGAAATTAAGTAGCAAGATATAGTTCAGTTGTTATGGCCACTAGCTTAAATAATCATTGTTCTTTTTAAAAGTGCTCTCTTAAAACAGAGTTGTCCTGGTTGAAATTATGCTAATTGAAGGATTTGCTTTTGAAAGGCATTTCTTGCACTATAAAATAAAGTGGTTAAAAAGAAGTCACTGAGCCCTGGATACTGGTTTCACCATTCACAACTGCCAATAAACTGTTATAGTTAAAATATTTAAATTCAAACAGTTGTTCCAGTGGGTGTTGGGAAATAATAGCAGCTAGACTTTTTAAAATTAATATACATAAAAATAAGAAAAAGACAAACAAATATGGATATGAGAGCAGATTGGGTCTGAACTTTTCCTAAAGGCCAAAATAGCTAAATTGAGGCTGTCATATCTTGACCACATGATGACATGACTCACTAGGAAATACAATAAAGCTTGGAAAGATAGAGGGCAGCAGAAAGAGAGGAAGGCTACACACCAGATGGATAGACTTAATCAAAGAGGACATGACCCTGAGTTTGCAGGAATTGAGCAAGTCTTTTGAGGATAGGGAATCTTGAAGATGTCTCATAAATGAGTTTGCCAAAGGTCAAAGTCAATGTGAGGGCAGTTAACAGGAACAATTTTTTTTAAAGGAGTCGGTTTTTTTAAAAGTTATTTGATTTTATTTATACTGAGGTAGATATTGGTAGAGAAATATAGAACAGTTATAAAGCTAAAGATTTTTGTTCTCTTGCTTGCTGCTTGACTAGATAATAATAAGAGGCAAATGTCAAAAGGTCAGTGTATAGACATGTGAAATGCTGTGTTAGCCAGAAATTTGCTGAAGGAAAAGGATATTAACTTTTCTTCAGCATTTGTGGTCACTCTCCCTCCCATCTGCCTGGTTTTGGTAGACTCTTTTTGACTGCTGGGCTAGCCAGACATCAACACTTGCAACTTAGCTTTTATTTGTATCAGAAACTTAAGTTTTACTTCCTGTTTTCTGCAATTTAGAATTGTCACTTAGAGAAATAGCTATAGGCAATAGAATGGTAGGATCTGCCTTAGATGGAATATATGTCCGGAGCTGGATGTAAAACCCAGCCTGCTGATGTTCTAATGTTATAAAAATAGCTTTTTGGGAACTGATGGGACTCCCAGGCTTTGGAAATGATTCTCCTGTGAGTCTTCAGCCAAATAAAATCTGTTTTCCTTTCCTACCTTGGGCCTCAGTTTCCAGTTTTTTGCACCTCATATCTGCAACAATACCAACCTGGTTTAAGCCAGCCAACCCTGCCAAAAAAGGAGGAAAATGTTTTTCCTGGGAGGTGGAACATCTCTCCAACTTTAGCTTCTCACTTGCCTTATCTCAACCTATTGTTTTTAATGGTGCTTGGAAGTACCTGAAGCAGACGTTTGTGGAGGAGACACATGGTGGTGGGGACAGTACATCGCCCCTTTACTTAGCAGCACAGATGGCAGTGACTTCAGAAACCATTCCAGCTGGAAGTGGCTGCATGGTTTCTTTTAGCACTTGTCAACTGATTTGATCAATCCCAAAAAAGAGGAACCCTTTACTCAAAGAGGAGATGATCCTCAGATTCTCCTCCATGACTTCCCTGTGCAGAGCCCTTTGGTCTGGATCCAGCAGAGCCCACTCCTCCTCTGTGAATTCCACTGCCACATCTTTGAAGGTCAGCTGAAATTAGAAATGCTAATATTGAGCCAAACATACTTTTAAAAATATTGTTATTCTTACACATTTCCAAGGAAAAATGATCACATATAGAATTCAGTAGCACATCATTCACATAATATTCCATTCAGCAAAATTTCCATATGTATCTCTTTTTCTCCCATTTTAAGCCCTCTCTCCCACTATCCCCCCTCAGGAACAGCCTAACTATTTATTTTATGATCTGATATCTTTCAAGTGGAAGACCATTTTAACTGTATCTTTCAATTCCTTGTTCCCCTCTATCCCTTTCACATAATCAACCAGTTCCCCCCCATTTCTGGTCATACATCTTAACTTCTCTGACCGATATATATTGCCCTTCTTTCCCAAATGAAGTCAAACATCATATACGCTGGTACATATTTTTCCACTGACATATATCCCACTTTTATGTCTCTTTCCAACCATAAGCTATTACTGCTTGTGTAGCTTTTAATAACTGGTTTGTTAAATATTCTTCTTCCTTAATTATTTTTTTAAAATTTTTTGTTACTTTACGTGGGTCCACTCCACACACCCCAGTCTAAAGCAAATTCTGTGCATGCTCAAGACCCATTTAGATTAACAGGATACACTCCCATGTGCAACGCACGTGGCACACTCCCACACTATTGTTCTACATAGGGCTTCCCATTCGCGCGACCTCAAGTCCACGTATGGGAAGCCCATGTATGGGGCAGGCTGACTGTATAATATTTTAATATTTTGTATGAGCCAAACATACTAACTGCAATCAACAACAACAAAATTGAGGACACCCAACAGGATCTAAAACTTCACACAGGGCATTTAAAAACACTTTAGTGGACAGCCCTGATGGATGCTAAGGATAAGAGAGAAATTCTGTCAGCCTCAGGACATGACCAAGGGACAAGGGCTGTTAAAACGCTTTTGATGTTACGCAGCGTGTGAAGCAACATGTCAATGTATGGCACCAGATTTTCCACCTTTGTGACTGTAGTCAGTAGCTTGTGAGCTGGAGAAACACCTGTCGCTTTCTCATGAGCAAAGAGACACTGTAATCTTTTCAGATGAGGCCTTTATTCATAGAAGAAGTTCCACTGTGTACAACACTATATACATCGACACCATCCATCATCCACATCAGTAACAACCCACTCTGAGGCACTAACTGTGTCACTCTCTCTCAGTGACAGTTGAGAATGACAGTTGACAGTTGCATCAACATTCCAATGATGCACTGTTTAAATGTTGACAGATATAGCTGCCACTAGAGCTGTAAATAACTTGCACAACAGCTCCACCTAATGGCTACATCCATGTCATTTCCTCAGACCTGTTTCCCATGGTCCTGAGAAAGGCAACCTGCCTGGCTCCTTCCTGGCCCTACAGGGCCCCTGCCGTGTACCTGATCTAGGTCCACAGAAATGGTTCTCAAGCCTTCTGAATGAAAAGAAGAGCTGCTATGTTTTGGCAGTGTCTTTGTTCTGTCTCCTGCGAGGGATACAAAAGGAAAAAAGAGGAAATGCTTTACCATTCCCTTCATTTTCAAACTGATAATCAAAGCCATCATAGCAGGGAGGTCTTGGTAAACACAGAGTACAGTCGGACCTCTTTATCCATGGATTCTTTATCCAAGGATTCAAGCATCCATGGTTTGAAAATACTCAATTTATATAACATTTTGGCATTTTATAAAAGGGATAACATTTTACTATGCCACAATATTTAATGGTATTTTGGTATCCACAGAGGGTCCAGCAACCAAACCCTAGCGGATACCAAGGCCCCACTCTAACTAGAAAGTTGGCAGGGGTATCCAAAGATACAGAAAACCTTAAGAAAAATGCACAAAGGAAGATTAGTTAATATAGAATTTCCACATAAACCCAGCACAAAAGAACCCTGTTAGCTGGGACTCACTGGTACATCCCTCAGCATAAAGAAAGTGAAGAGATTTTCGGTTCAGTCTTCCGGCAATACAATTTCTTCACAGTAGGGAGGAAGGAAGAACTCTGGGTTCAAGGATGTCAACCCACAGAAGTAGGCCTTGCAAAGAACTTTCCTTCCTTCTACAGACTTTGTAGTTTTACTAGGATTTAGATCAGCTCTGTCTATATCTAATACGACCCATCCATAGCATAATGGATCTTTCAAAATACTAACCAGGAAATATAAATCCTTCAACTGTTGGAGCAGGGCACAGGAAAATATGTATATTGTGGTACCCCACTTAAGCATTTTGTTACATGCTCCGTTACTGTACATTGTAATTATGTGTTGCTGTTTGTGTGGAGGACTGTTAGCATACTTGACTCCTGATGTCAGGTCTGATTGATTGCTCCTGCTGGATCTCCTCACTTATCTTTTCCTGCAGACTGGAGAAGCTGGTCTTCTCATTTTCTTGCCACTCATCTCTTTATTCTTTTATTTCACTTTTATGTTAATGCTGTAGCGTGGCAGACACTCCAGTCATCCAGGACTAGGACTGCATTTGCCTGGCACAAAATATCCAGATTGACACCACTTTAAGTGCCATGGCTCAGTGCTATGGTATTCAGGGAACTGCAGTTTTGTGAGATATTTAGTTTTCTCTGTCAAGAGAACTCTGGTGCCACAAAAAACTGCACTTCCCAGAATTCCATTGCATTGAGCCATGGCTGTTAAACTGGTGTCAAAACAGATAATTTCTGCCATGTGGATGCAGCTTAGGTTGGTAACTGTCACTCAAAGGACTTTTTCTTCAGCCGCCACTAAACTGTGGAAGGACCTGCCAGAAAAGATTCAACAGCTGAATGCAATGTATTTAAAACAGCATTAAAGACCAATCCCTTTCAGCAGGCCTACTAAGATTATTTTAAAATAGTTAATTTTAAATTATTAATTTAAACTGTAGGTTGTTTTAATATGTAGATGTCTTTTTGATCTTTTAAACTGATGCATATGTTTTAATTGATGTTGTGTATTTGTTGATCTGTTGTTATTCCCCACCGTGATCCACAGGGAGAGGTAGGTAAGAAATAAATATTATTCTTATTTTTGAATAAGGTTAAAACTAGATTTACCTCAGAATGGTTGGATGTCACCTATCTGGATAGACTGACAGGCATACCTCAGTTGACAAAGTCTCCAAGAGTGGAGGCCCCTTTGCACAAAATCCTTTTGTTACCTCTTCCAGCTCCTCCATTTCCTCCTCATCATTGGCACTGAGAGGATGATGAAGGAGGGTTGGAAGAACAAGATGTTCAGTGTGTCTGCAGTAAATAATGCAGAGATTCTACTTTAGCGAGGTGATGGCAGCCTACTCATTGTTGTGTGTTTACCTGATCGTGCAGTCCTATTCTTACTTTTTATAAACTATCATTTGTTTATATTCTCCAATCTGCCTGTATATGAACCTATGGTATAAAACTAAGTTATGTTTTAAATTGGAATTTTGTAATTGTGCTGGCCAAATGGCTGTAATAAAGTTATAATATCTTCTTTCTACTTTAGCCATTTCTACTATAACCATGTGCGTTCTACAGTAGGCTTTTTGCGTTGTGTCTATGAGGACTGCGGCTCAGCTCTGAGCCATGAAACATGCTGTGTACAGGCACACCTCAGCTGATGAAGCCTCTGACAAAAAAGTTCCTTTTTACAAAATCATTTTATGCCCCTAACACCTCATTTCCCTCCTATTCAGTCTCACTGGGAAGTTTTTTAGCATCATCCACATCGGAAGGATGGTGATGCAGAGTGGCAGCAGTGTGACCACAACAAATGATGCAATACTAGATTTAGCAGAATTCTGGCTGACTCTACTGTGTGTTCCTGCCTGCAACATGCAAGATAAATGGCAGCTGCCTCCAGAATCCCGGACCAATGGGATTACTCTAAGTGGCTTTTAAACCATAATTACACCAGGAAAAAAGCTGCTTTGATAGTATTTACTGCACAATATCTCTGATCCACAGCTGCTCTGTCCCTCACCCATCCTCTTTTCATTGATGGGGGAAGCTATGGATCCACATTGCAGAAATAATCTAGTTTAACACCACTCTAACTACCAATCATCATCATCATAGAATCACAAAATCGTAGAGTTGGAAGAGACCACAAAGGCCATCCAGTCCAACCCCCTGCCATGCAGGAAATCTCAATCAAAGCATCCCTGACAGATGGCCACCCAGCCTCTGTTTAAAGACCTCCAAGGAAGGAGACTCCACCAGCCTCTGAAGGAGTTTATTCCACTGTTGAACAGCCCTTACTGTTAGGAAGTTCCTCCTAATGTTGAGCTGGAATCTCTTTTCCTGGAGCTTGCATCCATTGTTCCAGGTCCTGTTCTCTGGAGCAGCAGAAAACAAGCTTGCTTCCTCCTCAATATCACATCCCTTAAATTACTTAAACAGGGCTATCATATCACCTCTTAACCTTCTCTTCTCCAGGCTAAACAAGTCGTTCCTCATAGGGCATGGTTTCCAGACCCTTCACCCTTTTTGTCGTCCTACTTTGGACATGTTCAAATTTTTCAACATCCTTTTTGAATTGTGGTGCCCAGAACTGGACAGAGGATTATTCCAGGTGGGGCCTGACCAGAGCAGAATAGAGTGGCATTATTACTTCCCTTGATCTAAACACTATACTTTTTTTGATGCAGCCTAAAATTGCATTGGCCTTTTTAGCTGCTGCATCACACCGTTGAATCATTTTCAACATGTGGTCCACTTGGACTCCTAGATCCCTTTCACATGTAGTTTCGTTCAGCCAGGTGTTTCCCATCCTATATCATCACCATCATCATCATCTTTATTTCTATTCCACCTTTTCCCCAAAACTGGGACTCAGAGCGGTTTACAAGATTAAAACAGTATAATTAAAAACATAGAAAAGTGTTATATTAAAACAGAATTAAATTATTACAATATTAAAACAGATTGAATATAAAAGAATAAAATACAGTTTAAAAGATTAAAAGTGTTTAAAATACATTTAAAAAAATACAACACCCAGACTGTTCTTTAAAAACCTTCTGGGAGTTGTAGTTTTTTGGGATTATTTAGTCTCTCTGGCAGCAGGCTGCATCCACACTGCAGAAATATTCCAGTTTGACACCTCTTTAACTGCCAAAGCTCAAAGCTATGGAATACTGGGAGTTATAGTTTTGTTTGGGTTATTTAACCATCGGTGGCTGCATCCTCACTACAGAAATAATCCAGTTTGGTGCCACCCTAACTGCCAAATTGAAATAAAGTAACTGAAAGGCATGCTTGGGAGAGTATAAAGCAGGGAGATGGGGTTAAGGAAGAGTTAGGAAGAGAGCGTGATGATGGGGACCACAGCCTCAGTTATGGGATTGAGAAGATGTATGGTGATGGGTCTTGGTAAGTGATATGCTTGATCTTTCTTTCTTTCTTTCTTTCTTTCTTTCTTTCTTTCTTTCTAACATGATTGTTGCAAGAATGGGGCTCATGCAGTAAAGAAGTGAGCATGTGCAAATAGCCAAAAAGAGAGAAAAGGGGACAGCAGATAAGTTTGTTTCATCAGCCTCCTCAAGAGTGTTTTAAAAAACCCACTAATCTCTAGTATGGCCAATAAATGGAGTCTGGCAAACAAAATAAAAATAAATAAATGTCCAATTGTATTTTGGAAGAAGCCTTCAACTGGTCTCTAAAAGTCTCAAAAATGTTTTTGTTTACTTATTCAAGGCTTATCTGACACGGTTGTTTAATTTTGAGCTTTTAGTAAGCAATGAACAGCAATGAACAATGAGTTTGCAATGAACAGTTTGCTGGAACATTTTAAGTGCTCTCATTTTTTGTGTGGTATAGGAACCTATTCCTGTTCTTTCCATGTTATTTCTGCCTTTGGTACCAAATTGACTGTTAAGGAACAAAGAAGAAACTTAGCTACTTCATTAACTGAGGTTTACCTGTATAGCAGAAGGCAACATATGTTGGGGCATGAGTATCTGGAGTTCACATACTTTAAATGTACAGTACTGAAAAGAGGGCGAAGTTGGAAAATGGCCTCTTTGTTCTTACCCAACGATGTGGCAACACTGTCCTCTTCCTGACTGATCTGTCTGGAGAGCACTCCATTTTTGGAGATGGAGCAAGCTATCTTTGCCACAGAAAAGTCAGTGGCTTCCTCCCAAAATGACTCCTGCACCAGAAAGAGAAGAAAAGATTGAAAAGAGGGTGATTACAGAAGGTACGTTGCAGGACAAGAGCTGGGAGATGGTAGGAATATTTCCTCCTTTGGTGATATTTGGTGATACAGGATGTCTCCCTAATCTAAAGTGCATGGAACCAGGTGTTTTGAATTTCAAATTATTCTGGATTTTGGAATATTTGCATATATACAGTGATATATCTTGGAGATGGGACCCCGTCTAAACATGAAATGTATTTATGACTTGTATATACTGTACCTAAACATACCCTGAAGCTAATTCTATACATAACATTTTAAATAATTTTAAGCATGAAACAAGGTTTGTGTACACTGAACAATCAGACAGCAAAGGTGTCACTATCTCAGCCAATTTTGGATTTCAGAGGATTTTAGAATTCCAGATAAGAGAGACTCAACCTGTACAAAAGATTCTATTACACTTGTACAGAATCCTAGAATCATGTATAGAATCATAGAAGAGCCCCCAAGGGCCATCCAGTCCAACCCCCTTCTGCCATGCAGGAAGACACAATCAAAGCATTCCCTGTGATAGATGGCCATCCAAATTCTGCTTAAAAGCCTCCAAAGGAGACTCCACCACATTCCAAGGGAGTGTCTTCCACTGTCAAACAGCTCTTACTGTCAGGAAGTTCTTCCAAAAGTTGAGGTGGAATTTCTTTTCCTGTATCTTAAATCTATGGCTCCGAGACCTGGTCTCAGGAGCAGAATAAAACAAGCTTGTTCCATCTTCAATATGACATCCCACAAATATTTAAACATGGTTTTCATGTCACCTCTTAACTGTCTAATCTCCAGGCTAAACATATCCAGCTCCCTAAAACACTCCTCATAAGGCATGGTTTCCAGACCTTTCCCCATTTTGGTTGCCTGGTTCTATACCTCCTCCAGCTTGTCTACAGTCTTCTTGAATTGTGGTGCCCAGAACAGAATAAAAATATCTTAGAATCTAGCAGAAGAAATCTCTCTCACCTGCTGTTCCTTTTCCATTATTTCTTCTGCCTGACCCTGACCCAGGAGGAACCCCTCCACCAGGGCCACTGCCTGGGAACTGGTCTGCACTCCACATTCTCGTACCCAGGCTGATATCTCCATTGGCAGGATGGTCAGCAGCTGCTCCAGGATGACCAGGTCCAGCATCTCAGCCTTGGTGTTTTGTTCTGGCTTCAGCCATTGAGAACAGAGGGTGTAGAGTTGGCTGCAAGCTTCTCGGGGACCTCTAGCCTCCTCATAGATGAACTGCTTGAAATGCAAGTATTCTGCACCTGAAGTGAGCACACACTCTTTCATGCTCTTTTGCATGGTTCGTCTTTCCCAGAATCCTGCACTGCTCCCAGCTGGAATGCTTTTTCAGGCTTCTTCCTAACTCAGGACCAGCTTAGGCCAAAACACACATTGCAGAAATAATCCAGTTTGAGACTGCTTTAACAGCCCTGGCTCAGCGCTAGGGAACCCTAGGAAGTAGTTTGTGGTGGCACCAGAGCTCTCTGACAGAGAGGGGTAAATATCTCACCAAACTACAGTTCCCAGAGTTCCCTAGCATTGAGCCAGGATAGTTAAAATGGTGTGAAACTGGATTATTTCATAGAATCATAGAGTTGGAAGAGACCACAAAGGCCATCCAGTCCAACCCCATCCTGCCATGCAGGAACTCCAAGGAAGAGACCCCACTACATTCTGAGGGAGTGTGTTCCACTGTCGAACACCCTTACTGTCAGGAAGTTCCTCCTAATGTTGAACTGGAATCTCTTTTCCTGTAGCTTGCATCCATTGTTCAATGCTATAGAATTGTGGGATTTGTAGTTCTGTATGATCTTTAGCCTTCTCTGCCAGAGTGCTCTGGTGCCACAACAAACTACAAATCCCAGGTTTCTATAGAATGGAGCCATGACAGTTAAAGAGGTGTCAAACTGCATTAATCTGCTGGATGGGTGTTTCAACTGGATGGATGGGGAGGGAGGGATTCCCCTTTCCTTGTGGGTCAGACTAAAAACTTTCACAAAATTCAACGCTCCTTACATTTGTCCTGTCTCCTCTCCCTCTGAATTTCTTTACCAGTAACTGCTTATATCATAAAGATTTCCTCTAACTTGGATCTATCGTTATTCAAAATGGGGACTGAAGTCAAGAAGAAGACTTCTCTTCCACTGAACTCCAGCATTTTAAAAGGACACGGATGAACCCCACAGCCCATTTCTTCCAACAGGCAGATGTTTGGGAAGCAGTGGTGTCACCCCCTTCCTTAGGATGTCACCTGGTTTACCCCGCACCCATCTAATGACACCCTGCCTGGTCCAGGTCATTGTGTTTCTCGTCACAATGTACAGATGTGAAAGCTGGACAGTGAAGAAAGATGATAGCAAAAATAGTGCTGGAGAAGAGTGTTGAATATACCATAGACTAGCGATTCCTAAACTCAGGCCTTTCAGGTTTCTGGACTTCAGGTCCCAGAAGTCGATGTACAATGGCATAGTACAATTATAACCCTTATATAAAATAGTAAGATCAAGGTTTGCTTTTTTGGAATTTATAGATTTCTAAAAATATTTAAAAATATTTAAAATATATTTTCAAGCCCTGGATGCTTGAATCCGTGGATAAAGAATCCATGGATACAGGGGGCTGACTGTAATACGAGTGCCCAACCCCAGGTCCTATTTTGGGATACAAACCATAGATACAAACCATAGCACTACACTCTTATTGGGCTGCCATTCCGCTTTCACTGCTCTGTCTGGTTCCTGTTGCATTCTGGGATTTATAGTTTAAGGAGGGGTATTTAGAATTCTCACCCAGAGAGCTCTTAGGTCTCACTGAACTAAAAACCCCAGAATGCAACAGGAGGCAGACAGAACAATAAAAGTGGGATAGCAGCACTGTGTGGTGCTGTAATGTGGAGAATCATTGAGCTAGGGCAGTTAAAGTGGTGTGAAACTAGATTATTTCATAGAATCAAAATAGAATTGTAGAGTTGGAAGAGACCACAAGGGCCATCCTGTCCAACCCCCTGCCATGCAGGATAAATAAATTAAACAAATAATAGTGACAGAGGCAATTGCTTCACTCTCCCCAATGATATAGGCACTTCCAAAAGCCTTTTTTTGTTGTTGTTGTGCTTTGCCTTCAAGTCCCTAAGGTGAACCAATCACAGGGTTTTCTGGGGCTGAGAGGATGTGACTACTTGCCCCAAGTCATCCAGCAAGTTTGCATTGCTGAGCAGGGAATCAAACCAAAGTCTCCAGATTGGGTCCAACACTCAACCACTATGCCAAATTGGCTCTCCAAAAAGCCTCTGGGACTCTGGTCCAAAACATACTGCATAAAATAATTCAGTTTGAGACTGCTTTAACTGCCTCGGCTCAGTGCTCGGGAATCCTGGGAATTGTAGTTTATTATGGTACCAGAGCTCTCTGACAGGGAAGGCTCAGTGTCTCACAAAACTACAGTTCTCTGAATTCCCTGGCATTGATCCAGGGCAGTTAAAGCGGTCTCAAACTGGATGGTTTCTGCTGTGTGTTTGGAACCCCTGGAAATAGCATATGTTACTGTTGCCTTCAAGTCGTGTGGTATAGTGGTTTGAGCATTGGGCTATGACTTTGGAGAGCAGGGTTCAGCCATGGGAACTCACTGGGTGACCTTGGTTGGACAACTCACACTTTCTCAGCCTCAGAGGCAGACAAAGACAAACCCCCTTCTGAACAAATTCAGTCAAGAAAACCTGCCGTAGGTTTGCCCCAAGTCAGAAATAACTTGCAGGCACACAACAACAAGAAGTTATCCTATCCTCAGCAACCCTGCTCAGCAAAACTCAATCTCAATGGATCTGTAGAGAGGCAATATCCATTAGTGGTTTGGCAAATGGTTCAGAACTGGAAAGACACAGATTCTTATCCTCACCCCAATGTGTCTCAAGACAGACTCTCCCTTTCTTCATGGTTGCAGGGCTGTTGTGAAGACAGAATGTGAGGACAGAACCCTGTGGAATAAATAAACAGAAGAGAATAATTAGCCTTGGGATGCTGCCACACTGCAGAATATTTTTTAAAAGTTTTATACTTCTATTAGGCCCTTGATAAGGACTTTTATTTGCAGTAGGATAACAGGATTTTAAGGTTATTTTCACCATTATAATTATTTTTGAATAAACTAAGGGGAGTTAGATAAGTAATGTAGAAGAACTACAGTCAAATGTTCTGGAAACCATTGTTTTCCCTGTTCAGTGTTGTCGTGTGCCTTCAAGTCATTTCCAAACATATGGCAACCCTAAGGCATTTTCTTGGCAAGTTTCTTCAGGGAGGGTTGCCGTTACCTTCCTTGGAGGCTGAGAGAGTGTGATTTGCCCAAGGTCAATGGATTTCCATGGCTAAGCCGGGATTTGAACCCTGGTCTCCAGAGTCATAATAGTCCAACACTCCAACCACTAGCCTAAACTGGCTCTCTTAGATTTAGATTTTAAATATTTTTTTAATTTGTTTTTGTTTCTGTCAGTTTTTGTTAGTTAGCCGTGTCTTTCCTTTTATGGAAATAAGTGTGTGTCTGTTTGTATGTTTATTGTTGTTTTAATAAAAACATGTTAACCCCCACCAAGAAAAAAAAGGAATCCTAGGAGCACCAGAGCTCTGTGACAGAAAATGTGAAAGACCTTATAAAACTACAAATCCCTGAATTCCATGGCATGGAGCCATGGTAGTGAAACCAGTATGAGAAACAGTGTAGTGTAATGGTTTGAGTGCTGGACTAAGCCTCTGGGAGACCAGGGTTCGAATCCTGGTTCAGCCATGGAAACCAGGAAACCAAGTCACACTTTCTCAACCTCAGGGGAAAGCAATGGCAAAGCCCCCTCTGAAGAAACCTGCCATGAAAACCCCATGATAGGTTTGCTTTAGGGTTGCCATAGGTTGGAAATTACTTGGAAGGCACACAACAACAACAACAACATTGTTGATTTTATGTTTTTAACTGTGGTTTTAATGTGTGGTTATAATATTGTAACGTTTTAATTGTATTTTTTAAACTCTGCTGTGATTCCGCCTCGATCCAATTGGGAGAGACAGGAAGATATAAATAAACTCTATTATTATTATTATAACAGTATCAAATGGTGTCAATTCTGCAGTGTCAGAGGAAGGCAAAGGCTGAGCTCTGAACAAATCTTGCCAAGAAAACCCCATTATAGGGTCACCTTAGGGTTGCCATAAATCAAGAAATGACTGAAAGGCACACAATAACAAACAACAAAGGCCAGAAACTTTAAAGACCAAAGTTCAAATCCCCACTCAGGCACATAATCCCATTTAGTGACCTTGGCCAAGTCACACTCTCTCAGCCTCAGAGGATGGCAGTGGCAAAGCCCCCTTTGAAGAAACCTGCCAAGAAAACCCTGTAATATGTTTGTCTTAGGGTCCCCATAAGTTGGAAACGACTTGAAGGCACACTATTACAACAACAACCATTAGGGCCCTGAGGCCTTCGCCATAGAGGCCTTCTGTTTCTCAGCAAGCCCCATATTCCTGGCTTTTGGCTTTATCCCCTCAGGGCCCCGAGGGGAGACTGGAGAAGAGATAGGCAAAACCTGTCATGGGGTTTTCTTGACAGGTTTCTTCCAATTAGGCTTTGCCATTGCCATCCTCTGAGGCTGAGAGAGTGTGACCTGCCCCTCAAAAAACACAAAGGGCGGGCTGACCAAAGTGGTGTTTTGGGAGGTTGTGTGTGGAAAAAAATCAATTTGTGTTGCTAATTTCTGAAGCTAAAATCCCTAACCCCTTATTCCTCTACAGGGACATTTATTGTTTTATGTGTTTTTTTTAATGTATACTTATTAACACAAATGTGAAAAACATTGTGATAAACGTAAGATTGAGCATTGAACATGATGAATATGATTGAAGACTGATAACAAAAATGGACACTTGGCCAAATGACCAGAAAATGTTACGTTGACTTCCTTCTTTCCTGACAGTTCTTGTTTCAATATAGCTGAAGAATTATTGTGACAGAAAGCCATTAGGGGCGGGGCTTCAGCTGCTGACAGACAAGCTTAATTCCCCGCCCCTTCTAACGGTTTTTCTCCGTTGCTAAGGGCCACTGCTGAAGGCTATGTAATTCTGGGACTTGTAGTTTTGTGGGGCTTATTTAGCCCTCTCTGGCTGCATCCACACTTCAGAAATAATAGCAATAGCAATATCAAGCGATTGCCAATTGTGTTGGTATCCACACTGCAGAAATAATCCAGTTTGACACCACTCTAACAGCCACAGCTCAAAGCTATGGGATTCTGGGAGTTACATATTTGTGGAGGCTATTTCGTCCTCTCTGGATGCATCCACACTGCAGAAATAACCCAGTCTGACACACTAACTGTCCTGGCTCAAAGCTGTGGAATTCTGGGACTTATAGTTTTGTGGTAGTTATTTAGCCCTCTCTGGTTGCATCCACAGTTTGACACCACTCTGCCATGGCTCAAGGCTGTGGAATTATGGGAGTTATAGTTTTGTGAGGGTTATTTAGTTCTCACTGGCTCCATCCATGCTGGAGAAATAACCCAGTTTGACACTGCTTTAACTGCCAAGGCTCAATGCTATGGAATTCTGGGAGTTATAGTTTTGTGGGGTTTATGTAGTCCTTTCTCGCTGCATCCACACTGGAGAAATAATCCAGTTTGACACCACTCTACCTGCCAATTGTTATTAGTATCATCATCATCATCATCATCATCATATTTATAACCCGCCCTTTTCCCAAAACTGAAACTCAGAGCCTATTACTAGATTAAAACCATTCAATTAAAAACATAGAAAAATGTAATATTAAAACAGAATTAAATTATTATGATATTAAAACATGATTGTATGTAAAAGAATAAAATATAGTTAAAAAGTGTTGAAAAATGCATTTAAAAGAATTCAACACCCAGCCTATTCTTTAAAAACCTTCTGCCAAGGTTTAAGACTATGGAATTCTGGAATAGTTTTGTGGAGGTTGTTTAGCCATTTCTGGCTGCACCCACACTGCAGAAATAATCCAGTTTGACACCATTCTAGCTATCATAGCTCAAGGCTAAGGAATTCTGTGAGCTGTAGTTTTGTGGGGGTTATTTAATCTTCTCTGGCTGCATCCACAATGCAGAGGTAATCCCATTTGACATCCTTTTAACTGCCCTAGCTCAGTGTTAGGGAATTCTGGGAACTTTAGTTCTGAGAGACATTTAGCCTTCTCTGTCAGAGAACTCTGGTGCCACAACAAACTACAAATCCAAGGATTCCATACAGTGGAGCCATGACAGATAAAAGGGTGTCAAACCGAGTAATTTCTGCAGCCTTACAAATTTATCACACTGGGGCTAATTTTGGCATTAAAGAGAGATTAAAACACATTTAAAGCCTCCCGCAGATGAAGCGGAAATGGTAATTGTATGAATGATTATCACACGCAATTTTGCAAATAATGTGGTATCGGAAATGCATTGTCGCTGAAATCCCAAAAGTAAAAAGATGCGCATTAATGCTTCTTTGTGACCACTTTAATGGCGGTTTTTGTGTGATGTCATGTGAAATCATTACATGTAATTACACAATTTTTCAGGACTATTCCCAGGAGAAACACCCAATCTCCATCGTGTGATAAACTCCTAAGGCCATATCTGCTTTTTCTTCGCAGCTTGCTTCACAATAGGGCTGCCAGAGTGAGAACTGGAGTTGCGTAATGGTTGTGTGGAAGGGGTAACTTCACCAGGTGTTGCTTGTTCCCTGGTTGCATGACCAACTTTGTTGTTGCTGTGTGCCTTCAAGTTGTTTCCGACATATGGTGATCCTATCAATGGGTTTGCTTAGTAAGATTCGTTCAGAAGAGGTTTGCCATTGCATTGCCCTGAGGCTGAGACAGTGTGACTTGCCCAAGGTTGCCCAATGAGTTTCATGGCTGAACTGGGAATCGAACCTTGGTCTCCAGAGTCATAGACCAGCACCCAAACCACTACACCACACTGCATGACCAGCTAAGCCTGCTGAAATTCTTTCTTCACAACATCTTCTCTCTTCAGTTTTCAGTTTGGTAACCAGTGTGGTGAATCACAGAATAGAATCCTAGAGTTGGCAGAAACTCCAAAGGTCATCCAATCCAACCCCATTCTGCCAGACAGGAACACACAACCAAATTACTGTATATATTCATGTATAAATCTACAAATTTTAGTTAAAAAATTGACCTCAAAATCTGGAGTGACTTATCCAAGGGTCAGTATTAGTACTGTACTTTAACTCTTATTTTAAAAAATGAACCATCCCCTGGTGAAAGGCAAGAGCATAATCTGTCCTGGAAGCACTGACACACCTTTCTTCCCTCATTCATCCAGCGTTTAGTGTGAACACAAAAGCTATGCCTGCTAGAATTTTCTAAGTCCTTTGGCACTGTTTAGAATGATCCTCTGTTACATGGCCCTAAATTTTACTCTTGACTTATCCATGGGTCATAACAAAATCCATACTTTTGTCCCCAAAACCTGCCCTCAGCTTATACATGAAGTTGACTTGTAGTTGAGTATGTATGGTACTCCTGACAGATGGCCGTCCAAGCTCCGTTTAAAAACCTCCAAAGAAGTAGGCTCCACCATACTCTGAGGCAGTCATGGTTGAACTGTTCTCACCATCAGAAAATACTTCTTAATGTTTAGGTGGAATCTCTCGCTCTCTCTCTTTTTGGAGTTTATCAGACGCAAGTTTTTGGTGATTTTTCCTGCCCAAAGAGTAATTTTTGCGCCACCAACATTGCACAATAAAGTGATAACGCGATGTTCTTCCAGACGTCATTCATTTCTATGGGAGCCCGTTGCACAACGCTTCCGTAGTTTTAGCGACATTCCTCCCCTTTTTGGGCACTACAGGAAAAAAGGGAAGTCCGGCATTTGTCTCCCGTTATCCTTTGTAATGCATTGCGAAATGGTTTGGTGTGGTAGGCAGCAACGCAACGCAAACGTTACTGATTGCAAAGTTCCCATGATGCTGAGCTGCTTTTTCACCCCATTCCCTTCCGGTGGCCTTCCTTTTTCAGGGCAACCCTGGGGGAGGGGTTTTTGAGTGTATATATATAAATATATATATAAATAAATGTGTGTTCTGCATGAATATGTGCAGAGATACATTCTTTGCGCGAATGCAAACGTGCATATATATGTGTGTGTGTGTGTTTTGCCTTGATGTGTGATGGAGGAATACATAGGATGCTATAAATTAAGGGGACCCTGAAGGGTCATCAAGTCCCCCCCTTCTTCTGAAGGAATACATAGGATGCCAGAGAGATGGGAGGGACCTCAAAGGGTCATCCAGTCCAGCCCCTTCTTCTGTCCTGAAGGAATACATGTGAATATAAAAATGTGTGTGTGTTATCAGCTATTGTGGATACTGTGAATATGCAGAGAAATGTTTATTGGTATGTGTCTCTGACATATATGTGTATATATATATGTATATCTGTATATAGAAGGCTAGAAATTGAAGTGACCCTAAAAGGTCATCAAGCCCATCCCCTTCGTCTACCCTGAGGGAACACAGTGGAGGCTAGAAATTGAAGGGACTCCCAAGGGCCCTCCACTCCTGCCCCTTATTCTGTGCTGAAGGAAAACATAGGATGCTAGAAATTAGAGGGAGCCTTAATGGTCATCAAGCCCATCCCCTTCTTCTACCCTGCAGGAACACATAGGAGGCTAGAAATTGAAGGTACCCTTAAAGGTCATCAAGCCCATCCCCTTCTTCTGCTGTGCAGGAACACATAGGAGGCTAGAAATTAGAGGGGACCTAAAAGGTCATCAAGCCCAGCGCCTTCTTCTGCCCTTCATGAACACATAGAATCGTGGAGATGGGATACATGCGCTGCCTTAATCATGTATCCACCTATGCAAACATGCTCCAATTATTACAGAACACAAGGTAATAAGAAAATATTTTATTTACAAATTTACAAATGGAAATGTATAACAATGGGCGAAAAATAAATTACAACCGGCAGCTGTTACATCACAGCTGCCGGAGGGAGGGGGGGGGCCACTCTCATGCACTCACATAGCAAAGGAACACACAACATAAACACAAACAGTAATAAATTATCAAATAAATTACACCCGTGGCCTGTTCCTTCACAGGTCACGGGGGGAGGGTGGGGGGGTGGGGTATGGTAAATAAATGAAATAAATAACAGCTAAACTAAACATTATTGCAGGCTGTTACAACACAGGCACTGTACAGGGGGGGTGTCACAGGGACAGAGGACCACACGCACACACACACCAAAACCAAAAATATAACCCATAACATCTTCATGACATTACATCAAATAACATAACATAACATTTCATCAATGTTGATGTGAATGCGGTGGGGTGTGTGGTGGTGAGCCTGGTGGCGCATGTGGCAGTGACCCTGGAGAGGCATGTGGCATGCTGCCTTCAGGGATGCGTGGTGGTGAGGATGGTGGGCTGTGTGGTGGGCTGCTGTACATACAGTAGTTCGACAGCCACACACTCTGCCTGTCCATCCTGACATGCGCCTGGGCAATGGCACCTGCCACCAAATCAATACGCCTTTTTCCTGGAATGGTAAAATTATGTGGTTATATTATGGTTGTTCATTTCTCCCAACCATCCCAACATTTTAAGGGTTGGGGAGACTTACCATCCTGCATCTCGCCCTCCAGCTTTGATATGCAGGCTGCCAACCCTGCATTATCGCCCTCCACCTTTGCCACACGTGATCTTAAGGCGGCGTTTTCCTCCTCCAGCTGCCTTACGCGGGCGCCAAGATGCAAGGCCTGGTCCTCCGGCACAGCCTCTGGGGATTGGGCCGGCGCATCTGGTGAGTGAACCAAGGACTCTGGTGATGGAGACGGTTCCTTGGGCGATTGAGCCAGGTCCTCTTCTCCAGCAACACCTGGAAAACAATGAGAACATAGTTTCAGCTAGTTGCCTTCACTCTATGGATGTACGCACAAACACACAAACATATCTATATCGAAATTCAAAATAACCTGAATAGACTTGAAAGCTGGGCCGAAGCTAACAAAATGAACAATCCCTGGTTATTTTGGGGACATTATCAGGCAACGGTATTTTACAGACTTAGTTCAAAGTATCCATGTTTATTGTGCAGAGACAATCGTTGAAGGACTAGAAGAAGCTCCACCTACCAATGCACTCAATGATGCTGCAGCAGCCATCCCTCAGCCATCAAGAGCCCTTGGAGGTAGGTTGTGATGTCAAGAGATTATGTAATTGGAAGTGGACAGTCAACATCCTTACCATACACTTTTACTCTGGTAGTTCTGCAACAGAGCAAAGAGTTATACCCATTGTATATGTCACATATATTCCCCGTCTGCATTCCAAAGTTCCATGATTTGTGCATGTAATGAACGCTCCATTTATCGAATGTAATACAGTGGCACTCCACATTACAGTGCAACTGACATCCCTGTCATCTTCTTGTCTGCAGTGCGAGCTGATGGAAGGGAGAGGCCTCCCCTGGTGCAGGAACCACAGGTGCAGGAAGAGCCAGAAGAGGCCAACACATTGTGAACACCATCATTGCCCATGGAAGGGAACAAGGGAGAGTGTTCATGCGGCAGACCAGTGTGCTTGCAAACAGGCAGCACAGGCAGTGGCAGCGCGAGTACGAGCTAATGCAGCGCTGGACAGACGCATTCGAAGCAGACACAAGAGAAGGCAGGCGGGAAAGCATGGAATTCAGGGACAGCTTTCATACAATGGCCACCTACACGGGTATGATGGCAACCTATGCAGGAGAGATGTTGGCAGAGCAAAGGTCCTTGGCAGCCTTAGAGAAGGAATATCTTAGGGCCAAAATCCAAAGGCCTCTCAAAATGCGATGGGACAACCTGGAGGGGCTGACCTTTGCCGGCCAGCAAAGAGGAGAAAGGGTCCATTGCATGCAAACCTCACACCAGAAACCCCAACCCACACCAGGGTGGAATACCCCTATAATGTCAACATTGAGGCTACTCAGAGCCAGGATGACATTGTGCCAGGTACCCAGATGATACTGTCTGTCTCGGAATCCGAATGCGCTGGGACAAGCACCGCTCCAAACAGAGGGAAGAGAGTTGTGAAGAGGAAACAAATATACTCTCCATGACACTGGAACTGTATTTGCTAGCCCTTCACATACAGCATATGTACATCGATTAATCACTACAGGTCGTGGACATCGTTGTTTGACTGTTTGGTTTGGTTGTTCCTCCAAGGGAGTAGGTTTTCTTCTGTGTTTGCACTTTGCAAGGTGTATGTTTATGTTAAAGTTGCACTATTCCTCTGGTGACAGGGCTCATGTTGTACCTCAGCACACCAAAAAACACCCCATGAGGAAAGCATAATGCTATTATTCATGGGGCCATGGGCAATGTTATATCAGTGTCAATGTTTGCTACAGTTTGATTTTATATTGGTTGGTTTTTCCATTGGACTTAAAATAGTATATGTTTACTAAAGGTTTACAATGATATTGTTTTGCTTTGCCTTTTTTTTTTTTTTTTTTTTGGTTCTCTTGTACTCATAACACTTTCTGCCACAATACAACAATGTTTGCCAATGTATTGCCAACTGTTCCTTTTAGGAAAAGATAGATTGTTGGATGAATGGATAGATGGACTTGTTGGCTACATGTCGGAGAGTGACAGATAGATACAAATCAGAGCTACTTACATTGGCCATACCTCTGAGGCTTGCTGTTATCAATATCACCATTGTGATCATCATCAATATCATTGTGTAAACATGGGAGACTAGTTGCCAGCCAAAGCACAGGACAAACACACCACTGTCTCGCCTTCATAAGCAGTGCATGCATGCCCCAGAAACTTGTCGATATCAAATGCGCCTTCCTCGTCGTCATCACTATCATATTATAAGCAAGGCAGGCTTGTTATGATTAAATACATAAAGAGGACACTGAAAACACACTTTGGAAAGTCTCAGAATCTCAGCTTGGGAGTCAGTGAGCATGGGCCTCAGAAGCTGGCTGAGATAGATTTCACCATCTTCAACAGCATGTAAGGTACTGACCAATGGGCAGACAAAGGCAATGTTCCGATGGTAAAACCTGGAGGAACACTTCTACATGTGAAACGGATATAGAAGTCCAGGGCCTGTTACAGACAGCCAAAATAAAGCTGCTTCGAGTCACAGTGGAGGTATGGTGTTTCAATGATGCATGCGTCTTAAGAGTCCAGAAGCCACACCAAAGCCAAACTCGTGGCTTTGGTGCGGCTTCTGGACTCTTAGGACGCATGCATCATTGAAACACCATACCTCCACTATGACTCGAAGCAGCTTTATTTTGGCTGTCTGTAACAGGCCCAAGTTGCACACAAATCGAACATGTGTGATGCAGCAGCTAAAAAGGCCAATGAAATTTAAGCCTGTATCAATGTCTAGATCAAGGGAAGTGATAGCTCCACTCTATTTCCTTAGCTTAAGTGCTGCTTTCTAATCTATAAAGGTCATTTTGATTCTTGATGTTGTCCTCTGGGGTATGACCTTCTTCTCCTAGTTTGGTGTCATCTGCAAATTTAATAAGTCTGCGCCCAATTCTTTCACCAGAGTCATTGCTAAAGATGTTTAATACCACTGGGCCCAGGACATATCCCTGTGAGACCCCACCGATCACTTCTCTCCTGGAAGAAAAGGAGCCATTGAGGGACATCCTTTGGGTTCTGCCAGTCAACCAATTACAAGACCATTTTAACAGAAACAGGGCTGGAAGGGAGGAGGGTCATCTTTCTATTGATAACTGCCAGGAACATTAGGTCAATGAACCTTAAATAAGATTTTTTTACTGCATGTGAAAAGTGCAGTCATAACAGTGTAGCCATGTGGCCCGATCCCCAGCCATGCTGGAATTCGCTATCAAACCGCACACAACAGGTGTTTAAGCTTCTGTTTAAAAATTTCCACATAGGGAGACCGTGCCACACAGTTAAGGAATGGGTTCAACCTTGTCTCAATCTGTTCTTACTGTCACAGTGTTCCCCCTAATGTTGAGGTGGAATCTCTTTTCCAGTAGATTGGGACTCTTTCTCTGGGTCTTGCCCTCTGACGAGGCAGGAAACAAACAACCTAAATCCTCTGTATGACATATCTTTAAAAATTTTCACAAGGCTCTCGTTTCACATCTCAACTTTCCCTTCTCCAAGCTAAACATACCCAGTTCTCTCAGTCTCTGCTTATAAGGCACCATTTCCTGATCCTTGACCATTTTAGTTGTCCTCCTCAGGACATGTTCCAGCATAGAATCATCTTTTAACTTGCCTTGACTGATTTGTTAGATAGCCCTTGCTATAGTGGGATATTATCTTTTCTGTTCTACTGATCGAACTGAGCAAAGAAAGCAAGACATTCTGTAAAGCATCCATTATGGGCACCCTTTTAAGGTTGTGATATATGTAACAATCCAAAGCAAGTCTCACCTTGAAGGTAGCTTATTTCTCTGAGCAGAAGCTGGCAGCTATGACTACTGGTGCATACGGAGCTGGAGCTATATGCATATATATATATATATATATATATATATATATATACATACACACACACACACACACACACATATATATACACGCATACAGTCACAAGTGTGTGTTCACATATAAATACGGCATTACACGTTTGGCGGTTCCACCATGTATACACATATGTATATGTATATACGCACAGTGGCACGGCCAAAAGTGTAATTACGTATTTAGATGTGTACACACACATCTGTCTGTATAAGTGTGTCTGTGTGCGTGTATGTATATACACTCACACACAATGTGGTAGTGCCAAAAGTGTAATGCCGTATTAATATGTGTATTATTATTATTATTAACCTTTATTTATAAAGCGCTGTCAATTTACACAGCGCTGTACATAGAAACTTTTAGTTAGATGGTTCCCTGCCCGCAGGCTTACAATCTAAAAAGACACGACACAAAAGGAGAAGGGAGAGGTGGTGGGGAAGGGGATCTGTCTTTTAGAGTGTTTGTGTATACACATCTAATTATGTAATTACACTTTTGGCTGTGCCACTGTGTGTATATACATATACGTGTGTGTGTGTGTAAATATATATATATATATATATACACACACGCACGCATGCACGCACAAACATATGCAGGCATGTCCAGATTTATCTCCTTTCGTCTAAGCATGAGCACATTTCTGTGTATAGATGTGTGTTTGTGTACTGCTGTACATGCACCATAACACTTTGGACTACAGGACTGCATATTTACCTCTATAAGTGTGCACATTAGGATATACATATACACATGTTTCTGGTACTTATATATGTATGTTTGTGTTTTATGACATTGGACACGGGCACACCCTGATATTCTTATCTGTGCATTTTTGTCAAACAGACCGTGTGTGTGTGTGTGTGTGTGTGTGTGTGTGTGTGTGTGTATACCAGCTCCATAGTCCTGAATGTCAAATGTTCTCATGCATCTGAGTTAGTTAAATCGTGCAGTTGTTCAAGCAAAATATTAATGAAGCAAGAGTTATCTGACAAGTTAAAACAACACATATTTTGCTTCACACAGCAAAAGTATTCAGTTGGGCTACAGAGGTGTATTGCAGAGTCACAGGCAGAGGTGACTGTTACTGCTCTTTGACTCCTGGAAACATCCAGCGTAGAAGGATGTCAGTGAACAGAAACAAGCCCGCGCAGGCTGCACTGTGTGCTACCAGACAACTTGGCAGGAATAGATGTAAAAGTTTGACTGTTACAAGTAAAAAACAATCCAAGTGTCAACAAAATATGGACATATAAATGAACTCTCTTTCCACAAACAAACATTTTGATCTCTCCTTTGATACCACCAGGCTGAAAGGGCTCCACTGTTCTGACATAATTAACCTACTCCAATAGTTAGCCTAGATTTACAGGCTAATACAAAATACAGTGTTCAGCTAAGGCAAGGGCTATCTAACAAATCAGTCCTGGCTTCCCTCTTGTTTGTTAAAGGGGAGTAAGAGGAGAAGAAAAAGGAATAGGATGCCGAGGAGGAAAAAGAACAAGGGAAACTGGGGAAAAACTGTAGATGAGGAGGAGGAAAAGAAAGAAGAAGGGAAAGAGGCGAGGGGGTGTGTGAGAAAGTACCTTACTAGTAAAGGGGGGATGTGTTGAAAGGGGGAGTACACCAAATACATCTAATTAGAAAAATACAGGAACGAGTGAGAAAAAATAAGTCGCATGAAACGTTGAGCACACACGAAGCATTATACTGTAGATGCACCTGTCAAAAATGAAATGGACAAGATTTTGATGATAACGTTATTTATTTCTAAAAACAGGAGACAGCAACCAACGTCGTCTGAAAATCTAACTGCTTTTGCAGGTTTTTTCCAGTTTAAATTCAGTTTCTACACAGGATCTGTCCCGTGTGATAAACTCCTGGGCGTTACTAATGAGTTCCCCCACTATATATTTCTCAAAGAGTTTTCTGCCATTTCTTAAGTTTTGCTTCTTGTACTAATAATAGGATAGATGGGAACATTATATTGCATTATATCCAGTCATTCCAGGTATCATTTATCCTTTCAGTTCAGCTTCTTGTTTTCATCACTCACCAGTTTTCAGGAATACACTGAGTTAGCTCCTCCCTCCATTCCTGCTTTATTAATCCAACATCGTCTGGAATCTTTATTTCTAACTTCTCACAAAGTTCAATCAGCGTTTTCTTTATTGTGGGAACCAGTTTATTTGCCTTAGTCAAATGATGATTATTATTATTATTCCCAAAACTGGGACACAAGGCAGCTTACAACCTAAAAATACAATACATCAAAAAACATACAAAAGGTGAACATTAAAACGGAATTAAACTGTTCAGTTTTAAAGGGAACACCCCATTCATGTATAATTCCAGTTTTCCTTAACTTTTCTGTGCCACTCCTCCAATTCTTATTTCTCCACATTGTTTCTGGTGTTAGGGCTTGATATACCACATATTCCCTTTATCCTGCCAGCTCTCTGGTTTTACTCCAGACTTTATATGTTTGTGATTTCTTGAGATATCTGTTACAACTTATTACAGATTGAGTCTCCCTTATCTGAAATGCTTGGAAAGAGAAGTGTTTCAGATTTCAGATTTTGGAATATTTGCATATTCATAATGAGAAAACTTGGAGATGCGACCCAAGTCTAAATACGAAATCCATTTATGTTTCATATATAACTGATACAAATAGCTTAAAGGTTATTTTATACAATATTTTAAATAATTTTGCGCATGAAATAAAGTTTGTGTTCCCTGAACCATCAGAAAGAAAAGGTGTCACTGTTTCAGCCACCCCTTAAAATCATTTCAGAGTTTAGAACATTTTAGGTTTTTGGATTAGGGTTGCTCAACTTGTATTACATCTTGACTGAAACATTTTCATTCTCTGGGTATTGTTTGATGGTAAAGACGTGGTTTTCTTCCCTCTATGGCTTCCCATCTGCATGAGTTACTTGATGACGAGTGAGCTGTGTCTTCCAGTTGAACTCCTTTCCACACTCCAAGCATTTAAAGGGCTTAATGCCTGTGTGCACTGCTTGATGATGAATGAAGTACGGCTTGTCTGAGAAACTTTTTCCACACTCCAAACATTTAAATGGTTTCTCTCCTGTGTGAGCTGCTTGATGGCGAAGGAGGTATGTCTTCCGACTGAAGCCTTTCCCACATTCCAAGCATTTAAAAGGTTTCTCCCAAGTGTGAGACATCTGATGAGAAAGCAGCTGCGTCTTCTGAATGAAACACTTTCCACACTCTAAGCATTTAAAAGGTTTTGCTCCCGTATGTATTGCTTGGTGATGAACAAGGTATATCTTTCGAATGAAGTCCTTCCCACAGTCTAAACACTTAAATGGTTTCTCTTCTCGGTGAACTTCATGATGACGAGTGAGGTATCTTTTCCGACTGAAGGTCTTTCCACATTCCAAGCATTTAAAGGGTTTCTCCTCTTTATGAGTTGCTTGATGACAAACAAGGCTTCTCTTCCAACTAAAACTTTTCCCACACTCCAAGCACTGAAATGGCTTATCCCCTAAATGGACAGTTTGATGAGAAATAAGGTAAATCTTCTGGCTGAAGTTCTTCCCACACTCCAAGCACTGAAACGGTTTCTCACCCGTGTGACTTGTATGATGACGCGTGAGACTCCTCTCCCACCTGAAACTCTTTCCACATTGCAGGCATTTAAATGGTTTCTCCCCTGTATGAGTTCTCTGGTGACAAACGAGGTTTGCCTTCCGACTGAAACCTTTGCCACATTCGGAGCATTTGAAGGGTTTCTCCCCTGTGTGGGTTGCTTGGTGAGAAAAGGGAATCCTCCAACTGAAGCATTTTCCACACTCCAAGCATTTAAATGGTTTCTCCCCTCTGTGAGCTGCTTGATGACAAGTGAGTGTGGTCTTACGAGGGAAGCTTTTCCCACACTCCAAGCATTTATATGGTTTCTCACTGGTATGCATTGCTTGATGAGAAACTAGCTGTGTCTTCTGAACAAAGCCCTTTCCACAATCTGAGCATTTCAAGTTTTTTTCTCCTGTGTGAACTGCTTCATGAAGTGTGAGGTTTTTCTTCCAGCTGAAACTCTTTCCACACGACAAGCACTTAAATGTTTTTTCTTTTCTTTTTATTCTTTCATGGGAAGTCAAACAAGTTTTTCCACAATCACCATCTCTGATCAATTTCTTCCCTGTTTGAGTACATTCACTCCTTTCCTCTCCCATCTGTGTTATTTCCTGGGCTGAAAACCTATGGATGTTCTCACTCTGAGAAGCAGGAGCTTTGTTCCTGCTCTTCTTCTGAGGGTCAGTTTTTGTCCTCTGCCTTTCCTTCTCTTTGCAGTTAGTTCTTTGAAGAAAGG
The DNA here is from genome assembly GCA_023333645.1 of Sceloporus occidentalis. NCBI lineage: Eukaryota > Metazoa > Chordata > Lepidosauria > Squamata > Phrynosomatidae > Sceloporus > Sceloporus occidentalis. The sequence continues at coordinate 7,726,991 of JALMGF010000001.1, read as the reverse complement.
ACCCATTTGGTTCTCCTTCATCATTTTCTTGTTCACCTCCACCTTGAAAGGACAGAAACAAATGGTTATTGCTCAAGCCAGGGAGAAACAGACACTCAAATCAAAGGAATAACATGCATTATGATTCATCTGAGCCTCTTCATTGCTCCTCCTGAGATATCTGCTCCCGAATCTCCGTTATCTGGAATTCCAAAATCCAAAATATTCCAAAATTGTCCACATGGGTGTCTGAGGTCCAATCCACACTGAAGAACAATCTGGAGATCTCTGACAGAGAAGGCTAAATATCTAAGAAAACTGCAAATCCCTGAATTCACTAGCATTGAGCCAGGGCAGTTAAAGTGGTTTCAAATTACATTATTTATGCAGTGTGTTTTAGCACTGAGATAATGACACCTTTGCTTTGTAGTGGTTCAGTGTACACAAACTTTTGTTTCATTCACAAAATCATTAAAAATATTGTCTCTAAAACGACCTTGAGGCTATGTTTATAAGGTCGATGCTAAACATAAATGAATTCCATGTTTAGATTGGGGCTCATCTCCAAAATTTTGGATTTATTTGGGAGCTGCCTTGGCTCTCTTTCTGGGAGAAAGGCAGCCTAGAACTAAAATAAATAAATAAATAAATAAATAAATAAACAAACAAACAAATAAACAAATAACTTTCCAAGACATCTCATTATATGTAGGCAAATATTCTAAAATCTGAAAAAATCCAAAACTCAATACACGGCTGGTCCCAAGCATTTTGGATAAGGGACACTCAAGTTCTGACAGCCTTAACAACTGGAGGATAAATTTCTTTTTACTCTTTCAACCGCATCATATCCTTTTTTGTTGTTTCTTTTAAATCATAAACCTAGGCAGGGCTCTCTGATATATTTCTGATTCTGAGCAAGCTTTTCCAGGAGCAGTGTTACTAACACATCTGCTGCAGCTATTTTCAATAGAATGGGTGGGCTACATGTGGCTTTCCAGATGTCTTTGGACTGCAAAACTCACAAGCCAATACTAAGAGGTTATAAGGGTTGCAATCCTACAGTATACAGAGGGAAAGCTGAAGGAAAGAAATTAGGTTCTTGTATTTACTCCAGAAAATTTAACCAGTAATGATATCCAGCTCTTAACAGGTGCAATTAAAGATTTGTTTGACAGCAGATAAGCCTGAAATCAGAGAGGAAGGCACAATAGCACAATTTAGAAGAAAATCAATTAATTTCAGCAGACAATGTACAGTGTGAGTACCCCTTATCCGAAATGCTTGGTACCAGAAGTGTTTTGGATTTCAGATTTATTTTTAATTTTTATTTTTATTTTGGATTTTGGAATACCTGCATTCGTATATACTTACATAATGAGTTACATTGGAAATAGGATCCAAGTCTAAATATAAAATTATGTTCTGAACAAATTCTGAACCTTTGGACAACTCAAAACTGAGGACCTAGAAGTGTCAATGGGAGTAAGAAAGGAAAATCTGTCTGCTCCTGGCAAGTAGATAGAGTGTCTCACATTTTAGCTCCTCACTTTCCTTAAAAGACTAAATGACTGAACACAACCATAACAGATGTTGGTGGAGGCAAAACAGGCCTTTTGGGTGGATGGTGGGGGACAGACACCTGTTTTTGGGGTGGGGAGGGGTACTCCACCCAGTGGTCTCTACTTAAAGCACATCTGAGCCTGATTCTAGAAACCACCCAACTTGGGGAAGTCTACAGTGGCTTTTTAACACTTGTAAACCAATCTGATGAACAAGGAGAAAGAAGGAACCTTACCCAGAGAGGACACCATCCCAAAATTCTCCTCCATCACTTCTCTATGAAGGGCCCTTTGGTCTGGATCCAGTAGGGACCACTCCTCCTCGCTAAAATCCACAGCTACCTCCTCAAAGGTCACCTGAAGAAAGACATATTATCTGTAAGTGAAAAATACTAGCCTTAATAAGAATTTAGAGATCTTGTAGCACATTTGAAACTAACTGAAAGAAGTTGGCAGCATGGGCTTTCGTAGACTACAGTTTATTTCCTCAGATGCATTTAGACCCTAAATGCGTAGAAGGAAGTAGACTGAAGTCTACAAAAGCTCATTCTGCCAACTTCTTTCTTCAGGTAGTCTCAATGGCGCTACAAGATCTTTCTACATCCTGATTCTACAAACTTGCACGGCTATATTTTTGAATTCTAGCCTTAATAGAGGAAACTACTGATTTTATCAAATGTGGCTTTTAAATCAGCATAAAAGTTGGGAAATAGCACTTTTGGCAATACCCATCACACAAAGCTCTATCTGTCTTGTTGCTGCCTTGTCCTCAAAGCATTGTTAGACCGCACCTTAGCACTGACAGAGAAAACTCGCCTATATGTTCCCAACAGCACTGGTGTAGTGTTCAGGTGTGATATGTTCCTCTTGTTGCAGTTGTGAGATTGGGCAGTGCTATCATGGTATCAGTGTCTCTCCCTCCCCCTCTCCCTTTAATAGGGAGAATAGTGGTCATGTGATAAATTCCTTTGTGAAGACACAAATCAACAAATTTATGTCTGCACATAGGGCATTTTCAGACACTTTATGGGACGAGTGTGGAGGACACAAAGGAAAAGAGAGAGGTTCTGTCAGACTTGGAAAATGACCAAGGCTCCAGGACAACCAGTCTGCCCCTTCTCAACCCTCCAGGGCTTCTTTCTCTTACCTGATCCAGACTCATAGAAGTTGTTCTGGAGGGGCTATTATGTATTGGCTGTGTGCTTCTTCCATCTCCTGTAGGAGGCACAAAAGTCAGAAGGAAACATCCTTAGAAAAATCTCTATTTCTGATCAATATGTTTGTAGAATGGCATAAACAGAACCAATTTTGATAAACTCAGAGTAACTGAAAATTTGGCGTGGTGGTGGTGTGCCTTCAAGTTGTTTCCGACTTATGGCAACCCTAAGGCAAACTTATCACTGTCTACATGACCAGCACCAGTGTAGGACAGCCTGCTGAGCAGACCTTAACCGTCACCTCAAGCCCATTCCTATAGTGCTTGATGTTTCTCTCCAGGAAATAGTCCCCATGTTACAAATAGGCTCCCAGACTTGAGACTTGACTTGAAAGTATCTTTCAAAGACCTGAGACTCGACTTGGACTAAAAGTCTTGAATATGTCACTGTGAAATTCAATATTTAACTCAATGCATGTGCAGATTTTACACATAAAAATGTTTTGGAGGAAGAGGAGGAGGAAAAAGAAGATGAGGAATTAGGGCCTCCAAGGGGTTGTGCAGACAGCCCCTTAGGGGTGGCCTCCAGCCGCCCCTTTTACAACCAGATCAACCACACACCGCAGCCCCGATCTGGCCTTTGCAGGGTAGAAAAAGGAGCCACCAGAAACAGTTCTGCTTTGCGCCCTGCAAAGGGTGCGATAGCTGCAGTGCCGCAGCTTTATCACACATCTTTGGTGCAGCATCATGTATGTGTCCAACATCACCTCTCTCTATGATACCAGATTCTCCAGATTGCTATTTTGGCAATATAAATCCTTCCATTATTTCAATGGGGCATTTGTTTGAAACCAGCTCCTCCCAATGCATTGTAACATAAGTCCAGTCTGCAAAATGTAGAGGCACTGAAAAGGAAAGGGCTCTTTCCTCCTTACCACAAGAGCTACCTTCTCTGTTGTCCTCTTTTAGGGTCCACCTGGTGTGTGCACTCTGTTTGGCATCTGAGAGAGACTTCTCTGCTTCGGAGGCCTCTTCTGCCAACAGGCCCTGGAAGAGAATGAACATAGAGGTTTGCAACAAGAGAAAGGCAAGGAAAAAATTGTGTAGGACAAGAATTGGGGTGGAGTCAAAGCTAACATATTGGAAAATGGAGATGATTCCTGGATCTTTAATGTTTGTGTATAAGACATTGTGGCATAATGGCTTGAATGCTGGATTATGACTCTGGAGACCAGGGTTTGATTCCTGCTCACCATGACAACCCACTGGGTGACCCTAGACAAGTCACACTCTCTCAGTCTCAGAGGAGGGCAATGGCAAACCTGCTCTCAACAAATCTTGCCAAGAAAACTCCATGATGGCCTTAGGACCACCAAGACTCAAGGGCACACAACACACACAACAGAGGATGGTATTTCAATTTCAGTTTTCACAGCTAAGTGGGGAGTTTATTTACTTATTTATTTATGGGATTTATATCCCAACTTTCTCCAAAAATGGGATTCATTTGGGATTTGGACTAGGATTTGAAACCTAGTCTTTTGGACCCCAGTTGTTTTTTGTTAGTGTGTGCCCTTCAAGTTGTTTCCAACTTAAGGCAATCTATCATGGAGTTTTCTTGTCAAGTTTGTTCAGAGGGGGTTTGCCACTGCCATCCTCTAAGGCTCTGAGACTGAGAGAATGTGACTTGCCCAAGGTCACCCAGTGAGTTTACATGGCTGAGCCAGGATTCAAACCCTGGTCCCCAGAGCCATAATCCCGTGTTTCTCTTGCTGGACCCTGGTCTCCAGTCATAGTCCAACATAAACCACTATGGCACAAGCGTTACTGTAAGTCAGAAATCATTTTATGATTCTATGATTCAAAAGTACTATGATCTTTCTCACCTGCTGCCTTTCTTCCTTGATCTCTTCTGACCGACTCAGGAGGAAACCTTCAGCCAGAGCCACCGCCTGGGAAGTGGTCTCTGCTCCACATTCTCTCACCCATCTCTCTATGTCTGAGGGCATGATGGTCAGGAACTGCTTCAGGATTACCAGGTCCAGCATCTGGGCCTTTGTGTGTCTCTCTGGCTTCAGCCAAGCCCGGCAGAGAGTGTGGAATTTGCTGCAAATCTTTCGAGGACCTTCTGCCTTATCATAGCAGATCTCCCTGAAAGGCTGTGGCTGCATGTCTGAAAGGAGCATGTCCTCAGCCAGCTTCTTCTGCATGGTCCCATCCCAGAATTTGCCGTTGCTCCTATAGACCAAATGGTCGCAGGTCCTCCCAGGTGGCTGCAGAAGCTCCTTTTCCTCCTCAATTTTACCTTATGTCAATCAATGGGCAAAATGACAAAATCTTACAAAAGAAACCAAGGTGATCAGCAAATGAGCTACTACGAATATTTTAAATTTTAAGGAAATTTGAAATGTTAAAATGCTAATGAATTTTTTTACCATGACATTTAACTCAGAACATTGCTCCAGACTGAGCAAAAACCTCCCACAATGCAGTTTTCCTTCCCGTGGCTTTTTTCTGAACAACTCCTTCTCTCTTTGCCTTTCCCTGCTCATACCTTCCACTTCCCCCTTTTAACATGGATATTAAATTATACATCTGGTAGTGAAACAGGCATGGTTCCCTACTCACATCTCTGGTTGCTGCCACACTGCAGAAGTGAAGTTTGACACTGCTTTAACTGTCCTGGCTCCATCCTATTGAATACTGGGATTTGCAGTTTGTCAGGGCACCAGAGCTCTGAGAGAAGACTAAATAGCTCACAAAACTACAAATCAATGAATTCCATAGCTTTGACCCATGGTAGTTAAGCGGCGTCAAACTACATCTGTTCTGCAATGTAGAGGCAGCCTTTGAAGGATTTAGTTTTTTTTGCCAGATGTGCACCTTGTGTCTTCCTGGACTCCCAACTTGCGACCCCGTGTATAGAGTTAACATCAATGCTCCACTTAAGCACTGAAAGCATTGGGCTTTCATGATTTGTTAGCATAGGAGAATGAGTAAACAGCTTAATAATCTTGCAGGCTATTTTATTATAAAAAATTATGATCACACACACACACACACACACACACACACAGAGACACACAATTCTCTTTGGGAAGGAACTTAGAGTGCATCAATACTTTAGAAATAATACATTTTGACACCACTTTAACTGCCATGGCTCTATCCTACAAAATCCTGGGATTTGTAGTTTTGTGTGGCACCAACATTATGGCAGAGAAGTCTAAAGACCTTATGAAGCTACCAGTCCCAGGATTCCGTAGGAAAAGCAACAGTACCTAAAAGAGGTGTCAAAATGCATAATTTCTACAGCGTAGACACACCCTAATTTCTTCACCAAAGAGAGGGTTTATGTATGTGTGTGTGTGTGTGTGTGTGTTCATAAATACATGTTTATAATTTGTAATTACATATACCAGTGTGTGTGTGTGTGTGTGTGTGTGTGTGTGTGTGTGTATTTCAAGATCTCTTTTCACTCTTTGCTCCTTTGGTTCAGGTTATCTGGCTCCCTGCCCAGAACTAGCTGGTAAGCTGTTACATCTTACACAAACACACAACATTTTTGCTTTGCACAGACCTGCTTATTTCCTTCATATTATTCTTTACATCTTGTAAAACATGTACTCAGTTAGGGCTCAGCCTGCAGCAGGAGGCAAAGATCTCTAAGACAACTACTGAACTAACAGAGGCTGGATGGCCATCTGTTTTGACAGTGTCTTTGTGACTGGCAAAATGGGGTTAGACTGGATGGCTCTTGGAGAACTCTTCCAACTCTAGGATTCAATTATTTTGACAGTAAGAGCTGTTTGACAGTGGAACACACTCCTTCGGAGAGTGGCGGGCTCTCCTTCTGTGGAGGTCTTTAAACAGAGGCTGGATAGCCATCTGTCACAGGGGGTGCTTTAATTGAGAGTTCCTGCATGGCAAGGGGTTGGAGTGGATGGCCCTTATGGTCTCTTCCATCTCCAGGAGTTTATCACACAGAAGGTGACTTGGAAAAATCCCGTGCTGAAACGGGATTTTAAAATCCAGGTGTCGTTTGTCAGATGCATTGGTGTGAAAGAGAAATTACGTGAAAGTAACTCAAGCTAAAAGCTCCTTTGTAATTTTGGAATTTAGCGAAAGTAAAAAGGAGCTGGTTTTAACGACTTTGCGTTTGGGTTATTTTCACGTTATTTCTCTTTCATGCAAACATGGTCTGAAAAAAATCCCATAAATGTGGGTTTTTTCAACTTTCCACTCAGGTTAACCCTGAACATTATCTGAAAAACAACCTACAAATGTTGGTTCTTTTCAGTTTAAATTTAGGTTCTGCACAGGATTCGTCCTATGTGATAAACTCGATTCTGTGATACTGAACTAATAGAGGCTGGGTGTCCATCTGTTGGGATGGCTTTTGAGGTATATTCTTCTCTGGCAAAATGGGGTTGGACTGGATGGCCCTTGGGGGTATCTTCCAACTCTAGGCTTCCATGATTTTGCTGCCTGAGAGAAAGATAGCACCCTTTCCTCCTTCAGAGTCAGCTGGGAGGTTCATGCTACTGTTGCCACTGCCTCTCATCTTTTTCTTGGGAGGTTTCTCCCATCAGCTGTTCTAGCTTTTCCAACCTTGTTCCAAGTGCATCTCTCTCTGGATCTCCTCCTCCTCCACCACCCAAAGGCAGAGAGGGGATCTCAGCCTGCCAAGGGCAGGGAAGACAAAAGCAAGGCCTCCTCTTCCCCATCCCCCTGGACACAGAAAGTGGGGCTGAGCAGAGAGGCATGATCAACTCACATTCCTTCTCTGGAAAGCAAGAGCCACCTTCTCTGACTCTTCCAAATCCCTCTCCTTCTCCTTGCAGCCACCTCTTCCTTTCTATGGAAAGTGTCACCAAGAAGAGAGATTGCCGGAAGAGGCAGAGCCTGGTTGGGACTTTAGTCCCTTTTTACTCTCTAGGATTTAATCTTCTTTAGTTTAACCATGAGCAGGCTGAACTGATGATCACTCTGGGCCTGACAGCAAGTGCATTGTGTATCACACGCAGAGTAGGAATAATCTCAGAGGCTACATCTGCACTGCAGAATTAACTTTCAGCATGACTTAAGAAACATGATTTGACATTTATATAAGTGTTTTTAGTTTTTATTTTGTCTTGAATGCCCAACATTTTGTGGTGCCTTGTCCTCCTTTGCAGTTCGGTTTGGATGATATCTGGTCTCCCTGCTTTAACAGCCATGGCTTAATGATATGGAATGCTGGGATTTGTAGTTTTGTGAGACATTTAGCCTTCTCTGCCAGAGTGCTTTGGTGCCACAACAAACGACAAATCCCTGGATTCCTTAGGATGACTCCAGTATCAAAGTGCACTGCAGAATTGACAGTTTGATGCTGCTTTAACTGACATGGCTCCATGCTATGGAATCATGGGATCTGTAGGTTTGTGAGATATTCAGCCTTCTCTGTCAGTGAGCTCTGGTGCCACAACAAATGACAAATCCCAGGATTTCATAGGATGGAGCCATGTCAGTTAAAGCGGTGCTAAACTGCACTGCAGCATTGATGTACAATAGTTTGATGCCACTTTGAATGCCATGGTTTCTTGCTATGGAATTTGTAGTTTTGTGAGATATTCAGTCTTCTCTGCCAGAATGCTTTGGTGCCATGACAAATCCCAGGATTCCTTAGGATGGAGTCATAGTAGTTAAAGTGGTGTAAATTGCATTGCAGAATTGCTATAGTTTGATGCCACTTTAACTGCCATGGCTCCATGTTATGGAATCCTGGGACTGATAGTTTTGTGAGGCCTCTAGCCTTCTCTGCTAGAGCACTCTGGTGCCAAAACAAACCATAAATCCTAGAATTCGTTAGGATGGTGCCACTGCAGTTAAAGCAGTGTCAAACTGCACTGCAGAATTGATGAAGTTTGAAGCTGCTTTAACTGCCATGGCTCCATGCTACGGAATTCTGGGATTTGTAGTTTTGTGAGGCATCTAGGCATCTCTGCCAGTGCTTTCTGGTGCCACAACAAACTACAAATCTCAGGATCCCATAGGATAGTGCCATGCCAGTTAAAGCAGTGAATTAATTCTACGCTCTTGCCTTTCACCAGAGTATGGTTCCTTTCTTTAGTAAGAGTTAAAGTACAGTACTTGCCTTGATCCATAGATAATTAGAATGGAAAGCAAGGCCATTAAAAAGAAAACAAATTCTGCATCTGTACTGCAGAATTAATGCAGCTGGAGATTGCTTTAACTGCCATGGCTCCATGTTATGGAATTCTGGGAGTTGTAGTTTTGTGCTATTTAGCCTCTGTCCCAGCACTCTGGTGCCAGAACAAACTGCACACTCCAGGATTCCATAGGATGCAACCATGATAGTTAAAGTGAGTTCAAGGGGCTATAATTCTGTTGTGTGAAAAGGGACCTTGCTAAAGCAACACTTTGTGGCTGTGTGCCTTCAAGTTGTTTCCAACTTATGGCGACCCTAAAGTGAACCCATTAACCAAAAGCACAAATTGGGACTAGAAAGTAGTGAAACACTGACTAGAGAAAAGGAATTTCAGTGAAACTGAATAAAAACAGGAGAACATAGAGGCACATTACACAACTCTTTAGGATTTATATACAAACAAAACATATGAGGCAAAGGTTGAAGAAACCAGGCTTGTTCAAGAAGAGTGAGGGGTGAGAGGACGGCACTCTTTATTTACCCTAAAGGCTAGTCTTTTTAAAGTAAAAAGGACTTTGGGATTATTGTTGATCATAAATTGAACAGAACATAGTAGTGTGATGCTGCAGCAAAGAAGGCAAACACTATTTTAGCCTGCACTAATAGAAGCATAGTTTCTTAAGGAAGTAATAATTCCACCATAGGTATCAGCTGCACTATTGTGTTCATTTGTGGGCGCCTCATTTTAAGAAAGATATGGACAAGTGGGTTCAGAGAAAGGCAACAAGGATGATATGAGATACAGAGAACAAAACACAGGAGGAAAAGGTTGAAGGATGTTCAGTTGGGTGAAGAGGAGGGGTGAGAAGACTGCACTCTTTAAATACCCCAAAGGGCTGTCAAAAAGGGAGGGGGCAGATTTTTTTCTCTGTTGGCCAGAAGTAAGACCATGTCTACTGGTTTTAAGTTACAGGAGGGGACATTTCAATAGAACATTAGAAGGAATTTCTTAACAGTAAGAGCAGTTCAACAACAGAACCAATTGCCCATGTTACCTAAATTGTAGGAGGTCCCAAGAGGGAAATTGTATTCAATGGTGAAATTTATTTAACTCAATAGGAAGCATCAAGAAGGCTCCAGTAACAGAAAGCCAGGATTTCCACCCTTATATAATGGTTCCAAACACAAAGAACTCCAGAAGAAGTGTCCAAATTAACTTACGGGCTATATAGACCAGCACTAAGGGTTGGAGTGGGAGCATGGCGACCACACGGTCTGCCCCAACTCTGCCCCTATTCTAGCGTCATGCCACCCACTCAACCAGATTGTGGGCGCCATCATGCCATTTCAGCAGCACAGCATTTATACATGCTGTACCAAAGAAACAGCAAAAATGTTGGCAAGGGCAGCTTTTTGCCAGTTCTAAAAGGAGCAGCATTTTGCTGCTTCTTTTGCAGCCAGCAACTTGCCAGATTGGAGCCGTGGCATGCGGTTGCTGCAGCCCTGATCCCCTGGCAGCCCACAAAGCCCTGCAGCATCCAGGAGAGCAGGCCCTGCGCTCCCCCAACAGCCCAGAAAGCCCCACAGCGCACAGCGGCCGAGAGCAGGCCCAAGGCCCTGGAAAGGCCCCATGGGGGGGGGGGGGCAGGGGACCAATCAGATGTCAGCCCCTCTTCTGTTGTGTCAGCCCCCCTTCTGGAGTGTCACCCAGTGCTTCAGTGACACTACTGGGACTTGAGCATTTGCGGATTTGGGTATCCATTGATGAATCCAAAACAGATCTCACGTGTATACTGAGGCCCAACTGTACAGTAATGTGTGTGAGAGCCAGCAGTGTTGTGTTTTGAGTGTTGGACTATGACTCTGGAGATCAGGATTTGATTCCCCCATGAAACCCTCTCAGTGACCTTGGGCAAATTGCAGTCTCTCAGCCTCAGGGAAAGGCAATAGGAAACTTCTGAACAAATAATGCTAAGAAAGCCCCATGATAGGTTCGGACATGACTTGAAGGCACACAACAAATGTGTGTGTGTCAAGTCTCCTGTCATCTTATGGCAACCCTATGAATTTCTTAGGTTTTTTTGAGGCAAAGAATACAGTTAACCATCCACATTTGTGGTTTTGAGTTTTGCACATTTGATTATTCACTATGTTCTCTCCAACAATCTTCAAGTTCTCTGGCATGGCTCTATGGCCACCTTTCACCAGGAGCTGAGCTGGAGGCCCTAGGCATTCCTAGAGAGAACAGTTGTTTGTAGGTCCTCCAGCGCTAGGTTGACCATATTTCCTTGAGACAAAAACACAGGGATGGCAAAAACACAATGGAGCAATGTAATATTCTGTATTCATGAAAAAGTAAGACGAGAACAAGTTTTATTGCATGAACATATTGAGCTAACAATTATTATTCACTGGCAGAACTCATACAAAAATTTAGGCAGACATAGAAGGGAACTGTATATCACCATGATCGTACCATGAATATTTCTCAGATAAATTAATCTTACATAGTAAATTTCAATCTTTAAACACCTTTTCATAAAACTTCTCACATTCCATGACACAATTTTGTTTTCATAGGCCTCATTCACACTATGGAAATAAACTTGTGTGGAACCGGTTTATTTCCATGATGTTCACACTTGCCCCAACTGCAGTCAATTCAGTTTGCGGGGGTGTGGGGTGTATGACTAAAAAGCCCACTTAAATCCTTTCTGAACAGTAGTGGTCAGAACTGGACACAGTATTCCAGGTAAGGCCTGGCCAAAGTAGAATACACTAGTACTACTACTTCCATTGATTTAGACACTATATACCTGTTGATGCAACCAAAAATCACTTTGGATTTCTTGGCTGCTGCATCACACTGATTCATGTTCAGCTTGTGGTCTACTAAGACTCCTAGATCCTTTTCACATGTAGTCTTATCAGGGCCCGTTACAGACGGGCAGGAAAGTATGCGCAGAGCGCATACTAGGGTTAGAAAGGGGCGGTGCTTCTGCACCGCCTTAATCCTAGTGCGCGCTCTGTGCGCACAAAATGGCGGCAGCCATTCCACACGTCCGCCGCCATGAGGACGTCACGATCGCGCCGCCTCTATACGTTTCGGAGCTCCTTCCTGGTTTGGTCCACTGGGTGCAGCCTTCACATGGCTGCGCCCAGCGGACCAAAGGAGAAAGGGGCCAAGCGGCCCCTTTCTCCTCCTCCCCACCGCTGCGGGGTGTCCTTGGGGCTTGAAGCCCTAAGGACAACCCTTTCCAGGCTGCGGGGAAGCGTTGCCGCTTCCCCGCAGCCTGGAAAGCGGCGGATCGGGGCCTCAGCGGCTGCCGGTCTAGCCACTGAGGCCCCGATACACCAAGGAAAGGGGTGGGTGCAGATACACCGGGGAAAGGAGGGGTATTTAGAATTCTCAGGCAGAGTTCAGCTCCTTAAAACTGCCAATCCCAGCATGCAACAGGAGGCTGCTAGAGGAGTCACACTGGAATAGTAGCTCTTTAAGAGCATAGTGTGATAAACATCGTAGTCTCGTTCAGCCAGGTGTCCCCCATCCTATATATAATCTATTAAGGTCATTTTGAAAATTGATATTCTCCTCTAGAGAATTAGCTACTTTTCCTAATTTGGTGCCATCTGCAAATTTGACTTCATCCTCATGGCCACCCAACTTCGGTGTCCTGCTTACTACAGCTTTTATTTTTATTCTCCTCACTCTCACTGGAGGCTGTCTCTTCTTTCATGCTCTCCTCAGAGACACATTGGGCAGCAGCCATCTGGGATTTCTTATTCTTTACCTTCTCCTTTTCTATTGTCTATTCCAGAGCTTTTTTCCTGATTCATTTTCCTAAATAGCAGAGAAGGGGTTTTCCCAACCAGGTGGCAGGGCAGGAAGTGAGTGAACTCCTCTCAAAGAAATCAAAGGAAGCCCCATCTGCTGTCTTAAAGCCCCAAGATAACTATACCTATGGGGCAGTGTGTGTTTCCTATGGGTTCCTTGTTCCTGTACATCAGCAATATATTAACAAAACACCATAAATTAACAAGATTTAGGCAGAGGATTTTAAAATAATAGCAGAGGGGGTCTATTGAATAAAAAGGTTCTTTAACACACCAACATAAAGGCTGGCTCACTACTAACTGACTCTTAATCAACAGGTTACCTCTGTCTTGCCTAATGCTCACAGGGATTCTCCTGTATGAATTGTTTGGTGATGGGTGAGGCACATCTTCCAACAAAAACTCTTTCCATGCTCCAAACATTTGAACAGTTTCTCCTTTGTGTGACTGACTTGATGATGAGTGAGGCTCACACTCCAAACTATGGAACGGTTTTCCCCGCATATAAGTTGCGTGATGATGAGTTAGGTTTATCTTCTTATCAAAGCTTTTTCCAAACTCTAAACGTATCTATGGTTTCTTCCTGTCTGGGTTACTTGATGGAGAGTGAGCCTCATCTTCCAACTGAAGCTGTTTCCACACTCTGAATGTTTAAATGTTTTCCCCAATGTGAGTTGCCTGATGACGAGTGAGATGTCCCTTCTGACTAAATCTCTTTTCAGTCTCTAAACATTTAAAGGGATTCCCCCTTTGTGAGTTTTGTGATGATAAAGGTTTACCTCTCTATTGAAAGCCTTTACACAGAGCAAGAATTTAGTTTCTCCAATGCTTGAGTTGATTTATGAGAATTACAGCATCTCTTCTGACTGAACCTCTTTTCACATTCTAAACATAAATCAGATGCATTTGCACTGCAGAAATAATCCAGTTTGATACAGCTTTAACTGTCATGGCTCAATGCTATGGAGTTGTAGGAATTGCAGTTTGGTGGGACATTTAGCCTTCTCTGTCAGAAAGCTCTAGGATCACAATAAACTGCAATTTACAGAATTCCAGAGCAAAGAGCCACAGCACTTAACAGAGTATCAAACTGCATTAATTCTGCAATGTGGATGTAGCCATCATCTCTCCCTGTATTGATGTAGAGACCAGTCTTCTGGCTGAAACTCTTTCCACACTCCAGGCATTTAAAGGCCTACTTTCCTGTATGAGTTCTTTGATGAAGAGTGAGATGTGTCTTCTGACTGAATTTCTTTCCACATGCTAAGCATTCAAATGGCTTTTCTCCTGTATGAATTCTTTGATGAAGAGTGAGATTTATCTTCTGTCTGAATTTCTTTTCACATTCCAGGCATTCAAACGGCTTTTCTCCTGTATGAATTCTTTGATGACGAGTGAGATCTATCTTCTGACTGAATTTCTTTCCACAGTCTAAGCACTGAAACGGCTTTTCTCCTGTATGAATTCTTTGATGACGAGTGAGTTCTATCTTCTGACTGAATTTCTTTCCACAGTCTAAGCATGCAAATGGCTTCTCTCCTGTATGCATTCTTTGATGACGAGTGAGATTTATCTTCTGACTGAATTTATTTCCACAGTCTAAGCATGCAAATGGCTTTTCTCCTGTATGAACTCTTTGATGACAAGTGAGCTCCATCTTCTGACTAAATTTTTTTCCACACACTAAGCATTCAAATGGCTTCTCTCCTGTATGAATCCTTTGATGACGAGTGAGATGTGTCTTCTGATTGAATTTTTCCCCACATTCCAGGCATTCAAATGGCTTCTCTCCTGTATGAATTCTCTGATGATGAATGAGATCTCTCTTCCACCTGAATTCCTTTCCACATTCCAAACATTTAAATGGCTTCTCCTCTTTATGAATTCTTTGGTGATGAGTGAGATTTGAATTTATGTTGAAACTTTTTCCATAACCCACACATTTAATTTGCTTTTCTCCTGTATGAGCTACTTTATGACTTGATAGGTTTATCTTCCCACCTAAACATTTTCCAGAATCTAAGCAAAAAAATGGTTTCTCCTCTGTGTAGGGGCTTTGATGTAACCACCAATTTAAAGTCTTTTCATAGCCCCAGAACTCATATTTTCTTTTTTGTGTGTGAATTCCTTCTACATGAAATACCCTGTGAAGAGTACAGCTTTCTTTAAAACTGGTGTTCCTCTCACATTCAAGACAAATGCATTTACTCTCTTCCTCTCCTTTTTGTCTTTTTTCTTGGATGGAAATTGCACAGAAATCTTCAGTCTGAAAAGCAGACGCTATATTCACCATCTTCTCCTGAATGTCTATTTTGCTTCCACTCTCTTTCTTCTGTTCATGCTGGACTCTTTGTAGCAAAGATATCTTCGGTTTTCTTACTTGCTCACTGTCTGGTCCATCACCGCCTGGCAAAGAGAAAAACAATTTAACCAAAGGCCACGAGAAAAATGGAATTGGACACATTATTGACATCAATGTGCCCCAGTTGGAGCAGGGAATTTGAGGCAGGTGGGGCTCTAGTTTCTCTCCTGAGAGATCACCAGCTTCGCCCAGCACCTCTCAACAGTTCTGGGTAAAAGCTGGTTGCTATACTTGACAATCTTAATATCTCATTAAGAGCCTCTACAGACCAGCATAAAGAGCCAGTGTGGGGACAGAGTGGGGGGATGGCAGCTGCACGCCAGCCACCCTGACTCTGCCCCAACACCGCTCCTATGGCAGGACGTGAACAATGAGTTCCTCCACTGAGAATTGGGGGCCCAGTCCTCCAGCCAGTGATTGGTTTATCCCCAGGGGAAGTGGCGTCACTAGGGTAGTACGGTGGATACGGACTGCACCAGGTAACACCACTGCTCCTGAAACAGAAACACTGCTACTTTTTGGCAGAAATGGGTTGTGGAATTAATCTCCTAACGTTTTAAAATGCTTTAAAAGATGGTGGGAGTGGAGCTCAGTGGGATGAGAAAGGAGAGGCCTTAGAAACGTCAAAATTTTAAATTTTACATTTTTAAAAAAAAAATCTTTTTAGATTTTCTTTTTAAACAATCACATTTTAACCAGATCTTCACTATGCGTATGTAAATACAATTAGGTTGTGCATATGATATTGTAATTTGAAGGTCTAATTTTAATTTTGCTAGTTGTGTTTATCACAACTATTAGCATTAGAATTGGCAAACAGATAAATAGGTACCACTCCGGTGGGAAAGTAAATAGTGTTCAGTGCAATCATGCTGGCCACATAATCACAGAGTAGTATCTGATAACGCAGGCTCTTCGTCTTAGTAACCAAGATGAGCACCACCCCTTTGGTCGGATACAACTTGATAACCTTGTCAATGGAGAATACCTTTACCTATTAGCATTACATTCAGTGGTATGTGTGAATTCCGATTTATGAGTAACATTAGTGCAAAAAAGCATTGCTAAGGATTCTGTACAGTGTGAAGCGGGAGGAGCTCAATGGGAGAGGTGACACTGTGAGTTACTGCACCGTGTGACACCAACCGTAGGGATGCCAATGCTCAGGGGCACATCCCTAAGCAGCCCACCTGGAAGAAAGTGACTTAGAATCATAGAATCGTAGAGATGGAAGAGTCGACAAGGGCCATCCAGTCCAACCCCCTGCCATGCAGGAAATCCAAATCAAAGCTTCCCTGACAGTTGGCCATCCAGCCTCAGCTTAAAGACCTCCAAGGAAGGAGACTCCATCATCCTCTGAGGGAGTGCGTTCCACTGTCGAACAGCCCTTTCTGTCAGGAAGCTCCTGCTAATGTTGAGGTGGAATCTCTTTTCCTGTAGCTTGCATCCATTGTTCCACGTCCTGTTCTCTGGAGCAGCAGAAAACAAGCTTGTTCCCTCCTCAATATGACATCCCTTCAAATATTTAAACAGGGCTTTTATATCACCTCTTAACCTTCTTTTCTCCAGGCTAAACATCCCTAGCTCCCTAAGTCGTTCCTCATAGGGCATGGTTTCCAGACCCTTCACCATTTTAGTCGCCCTCCTTTGGACACACTCCAGTTTCTGAATGTCCTTTTTGAATTGTGGTGCCCAGAACTGGACACAATATTCCAGGTGGGGCCTGACCAAAGCAGAATATAGTAGCACTATGACTTCCCTTGATCTAGACACTATACTTTTATTGACGCAGCCTAAAACTGCATTGGCCTTTTTAGCTGCCGCATCACATTCATGTTCAACTTGTGGTCTACTTGGACTCCTACATCCCTTTTACATGTAGTCTCATTCAGCCAGGTGTCCCCAATCCTATATCTGTGCATTTCATTTTTCCGCCCTAAATGCAGTACCTTACATTTCTCTGTGTTGAATTTCATTTTGTTAGTTTGGCCTAGCTTTCTATTCTATTCAGGTCATTTTGAATTTTGATCCTGATCTCTGGAGTATTAGCTATTCCTCCTAATTTGGTGTCATCTGCAAATTTGATAAGTATGCCCCCAATTCTGTCATCCAAGTCATTGATAAAGATGTTGAATAACACTGGCCCCAAGACAGAGTCCCGTGAGACCCCACTGGTCACTTCTCTTCAGGATGAAAAGGAGCCATTGTTGAGCACCCTTTGGGTTCGGCCGGTCAACCAGTTACAAATCCATGTAAGAGTTACCTTGTCTAGTCCACATTTTACAAGCTAGTTTGCAAGAATGTCATGGGAACCTTGTCAAAGGCCTTACTGAAATCAAGTTATACTATATTCACAGCATTCTCTTCATCTACCAAGCTGGTAATTTTATCACTTAGCTTGCAGAAATACAACATGAGGGTAGGAAAACACTACTGGAATTTAGGAGCACCAGCAAAGGGATTGGATAAGCCAAAAGAAAGAGGGAGCCTCACCCAGAGAAGCTATGACTGCCAAATTCTCCTCCATGACTTCCCTGTGCAGAGCCCTTTGGTCCAGATCCAGCAAGGCCCACTCTTCCTCGTTGAAAGACACAGTCACCTCCTCAAAAGTCACCTGGGAGAAGAAATTATATCTGTGAGCCAAAATTACTAACCCAGTCAGAAGATAAAACTGTGTAATTTGGGGTTTTCCCAGTTTAGTTTAGTTAAAAATGCCACTCTGGGCATGTCTGATGGAAGGAAAAAAGACAGAAAATGCTTCAGGTCCTTAGAGAAGAAGAGGGGACAGGACAACCCTTCTTAGCCATACAAGGATGCTGTCCCCTATCTAGAGGTGTCACTAGAGGGTGCAAGCAGTGAGGATTTGTACCAGGTGACATCCTAAAGGGGGGCGTGACACTACTGCTCCTCCAACATCTGCCTTTTGGTAGAAACGGGCTGTGGTATTTTAAAACACTGAAGAGATAGTGTGAGCAAAGCTCAGTGGAGGGAGAAAGGAGAGGCCATTAACTACTTTTTACTTAAAAATAAATTTCCCAGTTGATAAGACCCCCATATCCTGTAATTTGAGACTTTCTCTAAACCATTTGCCTGGTTGGGGCCTCTCTTGATTCTGCCCCTTTGCAAGGACACAGTACTATGTCATAGATGGATATACAATTGTTCTAATGTTTGGTATGACAATTCAGTATTGTTAATACAGATGTATATTGTTTAATATATGAGACACGTCTCTGTTATAATTATTGAATTATCTACACACAATAATTGCTGTTCCCTTTCCGGTAGGACTACCAAGTCATCTATGCCAAAGAGTGCAGGTGCATGAGCACTTCTAGCTATCATAGGTCCTATAGCAAGACCATCAGGGTGGCCACTTACAAGCCACCATACACACTCGTTAGACATCATTAGTTTAACAACTTGGCTTGGCTGAAGCTGCTGTTGACAGCAGGGTCTTGCAGCAGGTGCTCAAACCTATTTCTCTGAAGGGCCAGCACTGCCCACCCTGTTTAGATCGGCTTTGGTAAATCCCAAACTACAGGATGTGGGAGTCTTATCTACTGGGAAAAGGGACATTGGCTCTTACCTGTGATATGTCCATTTCCAGTAGATAAGAGCCCCACATCCTGGCCCACCCTCAGGGGTGCTGGCGTAGGGATGGTTCATATCCACATAGTTCTTCCCTATGGGGAGCAAGCTAGATTGCTCACTGCCTGTCTCTGTCGCCGTCCAATTCTCTATAGTTTGATAGCCAAATAAATTGTTTATGTTTTTTCTGGAGCATTCAGCTGTTGTACGACTGGCCTTCTAGGGTTAACTCCACCTGCGTGAGGTCACCAGACGGTCTCTCTCTTTACTTCCTGCCTGTCTGGAGTGAGTGGGAGGAGCATAACCCTGCCTTATTTTTTAAATTCTTTTAATATTTTTTTAAATCACTTCTTGCCAAATTTTGATTTTAACCACATGAAACTGTCTGTATGTAAATAAATTTAGGCAGAACATATTATACAGTATTGTAATCTAGAGGTGTACTTTTAATTTTACTAGTTGTTTTTGTCCCAACTGTTGCCAAAACATTCAGTGACATATGGGAATTCTGATTTATGAGGAACATTAGTACAAAAAACAGTACTGAAGATTCTGTATGGTGTGGTGTGGGAGGAGGTCAATGGGTAGGTGGCACCACAAGTTACCAGTTACAAATTACACCTGGTGCCGCCAACCCTAGCAATACCACTGCCCATACCTGATCCAGAGCTGTTCTAAGAGCATCAGAATTAGAACCTGAGTCAGCGGTATTTGGCCCTGGCAGTCTTCCATCTCCTGGAGGGACACAAAAGGCAAAAATGAACCTTCTTTCCCATTCCCTCAGTTACTGATTTGGGTCTTTCCAAACTCAGCCCAATAAACCCAAAGCCAGAGGTTTTGAATGTCTTTTTTGAGTAGCCATGAGGGTGAGAGAAATACATACATACATAACATACATGCAGTGCACCCTTTTTTATGCGGCGGATCCGTTCGGACTCCCCCGCGTAAAAGAAAAAACGTCTATGATCAAGCCCCATTTAAATGAATGGGACTTGTACATGTGGCAGTGCAGCAGCGCATGCCATTCGTCCCTATGGGACATGCCAACCCGTCCTCCCCGCGCGTCCCAGCATGGCTTTCAGCCTATGCTGAAAGCCACATATAGCACATCCGCGTATAATGTGGGCACACTGTACATACATATTCTTAGTAACTGAAGCTTTTAATAAAAATATAAATTTTGAATTAGCATCAAAATGAATCCAACATCAGTGCTTGGAGGCAAATTGTTCCATTATCAATTGGCAATTGCAAGATTTTCCCAATTTTTGGGTGGGATCTCTTTTCTTGTCACCTGCATCCTTTGGTTTGTGTTCTAGTCTCTGAAGCAACAACAACAACAACAATAAAAAACATACCTCCATCGTATACATGACATCTTTTCAGATATTTAAACCTAGCTGTCTGTCTTCTTCAAACTAAACATACCCAGTTCCCTCAGTCATTTCTCATAGGGCTTTCCCCCAAGACTTTTGATAATCTGGATCGCCATTCTCTAGACATGTTCCAGCTTGTCAACATGCTTTTTGAACTGTTGTGTCCAGGACTAGACACAGGATTCCAAGTAAGGTCTGACCAAAGCTGAACACAGTGGCACTATTGCTACTTCCCTCCGTCCTTGAATTCAGACCAGAAATGCACTGGCATCTAATGCAATTTGTTTAATGTTGCATAAGGTGTATAAATGTTTTGGGTAATACCATAACTGCTGCATTTTGCACTAGCTGCAGCTTCTGGGTTGTCTTCAAGGCCCCACAAAGTGTCATTTTAGTGACCGAATTGTAAGGTTATCAGTGATCTAATTGTGAGTAGTGTATAAACCACTGTGGCCAATTTGTTCATGTGCAGGAAACACCAGTTAGTGAAACAGAGAAAGCTGGCCAAGTATTCTGAGCCACAGAGTCCCCCTGGGTCTCCAGTGACAGAGATCACTCTTTCATGCCCACCTGGGAGTCCCACCCCACTGTCTGAGAACCACTGATCTAGCTGTTAAATAGTGGGAGGGAGAGGATCGAACCTCCCCACAGCTTAATAGCAAAAGGGATGAGGAGGGGTTCCCCAACTGCTGCTCTCTGGATAGGGACAGCACCATTCTAACACAGTAGCTGAGGCTCTACATTGGAGTGCTGCTCCAACAGTATGCTTCTTCATCCTTCCCTATCCCCTGCCAATCATCGGATGTCAAGCCTCAAATGTAAATGCTGCTATAGGTGCTTCAACTTCAGGCCATGGAGTAGCAGTTGGCACTCACTTTTGGTGGTAGAGAAATGAGGGTACACTCATAAATGGCGTGCCTCCCTACTTTTCTCTTCCTCAGGAGCCCGGAATAGCCGTATCTGAACTGCATCTTCCCTCCACCAGCAAAGCCTCTTCAAAGGGTTGACAGCTGTGAGAAGAGGTTTGAGATGGAGCAGGGTTTCCTGTCCCCTGCACAGAGGTCACCAAGAGGATGCCAGTCAGTCATGATTCCCCCCATCTTTCAGATACATCAAGGAGGTTGTTGTGGCACAAACCACTAAACCATGGTGGTTTTCCTATCAAGGAGGTCTGTCGACTAAAGGGGTTTTCAGATGGAACTCGCACACAGTCATAAAATCATTAGGAACTCACTGCCACTTCTATGCTCAAATGAGAAGGTCAGGATGGTGAAGTTTTTTCTGGTTCTGACAATAAGAGGATGGTATCTTCCAGATTCCAGGCTCTTCGCCAGACAGAATAGTAGTAGGAACTGTAGAGACCCAGAATACAACTCCATAATTCAGCCCTTCCACTAATCCTTTGTACCTATCTTCTGACAAGATATATATCTATTGGGTAGAAATCTCTAAGAGACTGACTCTTTCACAGTGCTGGCTTTAAAAAATAAATGTCTTAATTGTTGGACCAAGACACTTGCAGAAGATTATGTTAATCCACAATATAGCCCTACTTCATCCCTAATGAACCTTTGATATCAAGTTAATATTACAAGGGATATTTGGTCACATAGCCAATAAGTCAGCCCAATGCAAGAATAGACTGCCTAAATAAGAAGATCCTACAAGAAGAGCTCACATAGATGGCTGGAATTTTCATAATCCCTTCACACAGGAGAGTGATGATGGGCGATACATTGGGTACTTGCCAAAAGGTTGGGAATCAAAGAACACTTCCCTAAGGACATGACACCTTTTGGTGTGAGGCATCTGCACTGATTGCCCACCCATTTCCATACATCTCTGGCCATTACTGCTCCTGGAAAAATCCACTCAAACTCCTGAGAAACTGCCTCAGACAAGTCTCCTCCTAACACAGACTCACTCACTTCCAGGCTGCCTGCTAAACCAGACTAATCTGCTGTATCCCCGGACCGGAGGTCCATGCCTGAATCTGGTGAAGTATTACCCTCTGTTAAATCTTGTGAAATCACTATCAGCAATCACCTTGACATTATTACTTCTTGTACATGTGCAGGTGAGTGTCTTTGAGAGAAAGTTGATTTCCTTTTTCAGTTATAAATAAAACTAAACTAATACGGCATCTGCTGTCTTGAATTCTTTGGTCTGGAACCATTATACATAGGTTAAACCCCAGCTTTTAAAGTGTTACCTGAAGCCCTCTTACTACTTCCTGTCAACCAAATTAATTCCCCCATTGAATACAATTGTGTATTCCAAACACCCCAACATTCTGGGTAACAATCAGTATCTCCCCTCAGGGCAGGATTATTATACGTACATTGAGGAGAGGAGAGCAAAGTGAAGAATGCCCTCCCTCATGCTTACCCAATGAGATGGCATTTCCTGAGCCCTTCTGTAGGATCCGCATGGAGTGTGCTCTCTGTCTGGAGTCTAAGGCCATCGTCTCTGCCTCTAAGATTTCAGTGGCCTTTTCTTCAAACAGGTCCTGGGACAAAACATTATTAAGAATGAGAAAAGAAAGAGGGCTAGAAGGGAGGAGGATCTGCCTTTTAATGATGATTTCCAGAAAATACTGGTCATTGAACTAGAAAGGATTTAATTTTTGAAATAAACAATTTTAAACAATTTTTAAAGTCCCAGCCTGAAAGGCTCTCACCTGCTGCTTTTGCTCCTCTGCCTGGCTCAGAAGGAAGCCTTCGGCCAGGGCCACCGCCTGGGAACTGGTCTCTGCCCCACATTCCTTGACCCAGCTGGCCATCTCTGGGGGAAGGACGGTCAGGAACTGCTCCAGGATCACCAGGTCCAGCATCTGACTCTTGGTGTGACTTTCTGGCTTCAGCCACTGATGGCAAAGACTGGAGAGTCGGCTGCAAATCCCTCGGGGCCCCTCAGCCTCCTCATAGCGAAACTGCCTGAAGGACTGGCATTGACCCTCTGGACAGAGCAGCTTCTCCTCCTGATTCTCCTGCATGGTTCCTCTTTCCCTGAATTTCCCTCTGCACTGCACCTGAACAGCAGATTTTCCTGATTCGGGGCCAGCTAAGTCTTCCTTTTCCAGATTTTGAGTTGAGTTCCTAGGCAGACCCTGCCTGAAGTGTCTTCTCCCTCCTCAGGCAAAAGATTGGCCAAATTGGTGCCAAATATCAAGTCCTACAGAGAAACCAAGATGTTCAGTGAAGCATCCATTATGAACACACTTTTAATGCTTTAAACCTAAGGTGAAGAATTGCTTTTTCTGCTGTACAGAAGAGAACAGCTGTAACTCAAAGAGCGACTGGAAACTGTCCCTACTGGGTTTGAGTCAGAGGGTTCCCTTTCCTTCTTGGCCTCAAACCCAGACCTTTTCCTCCTTCCTTGATCTGCCCTAAGATATTTCCCTCTCTTTGCCTTCTCCTCTCCCTGCCTCATATCTTCCCCCTTTCAGCCAATCTATTACATTATATATCTGCATGTGAGAACCTCTGGAGTGGTAACTGATCAAGTCACACTCTGTCAGCCTCAGGGGAAGTCAATTGCAAACCTCCTCTGGACAATCTTGCCAAGAAAACCCATC
Source organism: Sceloporus occidentalis (assembly GCA_023333645.1). Taxonomy (NCBI): domain Eukaryota; kingdom Metazoa; phylum Chordata; class Lepidosauria; order Squamata; family Phrynosomatidae; genus Sceloporus; species Sceloporus occidentalis. The sequence goes on along the minus strand of JALMGF010000001.1, from coordinate 7,703,403 downwards.
ATAGGGGAGTATAGGTCAGAAATGATTTGAAGGCACACAGCGACAACAACAACAACTCAAAACGGATAGAGGCATTGTGTTATAGTGATCTGAGTGTTGGACTAAGACTCTGGAGACCAGGTTTAGATTCTGTACCGAGCCATGGAAACTACTGTGTGGATTTCAATGGTTTCCTTGTGCATTCTGACCTGATAGCTGTTGGCATGGTCCAGAATGTCAGTGTTTTCAAACAGCATTTTATGCCTAGGATGGTTTATAACATGTTCTGCTACTACTGATTTTTCTAACTGACCCAATCTGCAGGCAGTCCCCATCTTCTCTGCCTAGAGCCTCAGCCTGCCAACGGAGGGAGTGAAGGACCATCTGCCTGCCCACCTGCTTTTCACATTTTCACTTTACTTCTAGAGGGAGAGGAGGTGATGTTGCCCTCTTTTTCCTGAGATACGCTGCATGGTGTCTAAAAACAAATTTTAAAATATTTTTTAAAAATTTAAATTTTTACTTAATTAAAGAAAAAAAATCTGGAGCCTCTCTTTTCTCCTTCCACTGAGTCTCACCCCACTCACACCAGCTCTGCAGCATTTAAAAGGGACGCAGGCATACTCCACAACATGCTTCTGACCAAAGACAGATGTTTCGGAAGTAGTGGTATTACCTCCCCGCCTTTAGGATGTCACCTGGTGTAGCCCACACACCCTGCATCACCTTGGGATGCTCTCATTTTCATCCCTGAGAAGAGTGGGAGCTGGCCAACAGCTTCCTCTACATCAGACCTGCAAAACGTGGCAGTAAGTAGGGCCCAACATTAAAACAGGTTGGACCTCTTTGGACCGCAGATAGGTTTCTAGTGGTTCATTTTCCAACTTTCCACTTGAGGGGTGAGTGTTGGTCCTTCCTCCTCTGCCACCACCTGGCACTTTCCTGGGAGAAAGCTGGGCAGCGAACAGCAATAGCATCTTCATTTATATACCGCTTCATAATGCACTAAGCAATCTCTAAGCGGTTTACAACTGTAAGCTAATTGCCTCCAGCAAGTTGGGTACTCATTTTAGCCACCTAAGAAGGATGCCAGGCTGAGTCGAACCTGAGCCCTTGGCTGGGATTGAACTCACAACCTTGTGTGAAGTTGAAGGCTTTCATGGCTGGCATCCATATTTTTTTGTGTTTTTCGGGTTATGTAGCCATATACTAGAAGAGTTTGTTCCTGATGTTTTGCCAGCATCTGTGGCTGGCATCTTCAGATAATACTTTGATGCCAGCATTCTCTGAAGATGCCAGCCACAGATGCTGGCGAAATGTCAGGAACAAACTCTTCTAGAGCATGGCCATAGCCCAAAAAACCCACAAAAAACCATCACAACCTTGTGGTTTGTGAGTGAGTGGCTGCAGTACCAGCATTCAACCATGGCACCATCAGGGCTCCTAAGGAGCAGCGAAGGAGCCTGGAGGGTGAGCCGTGAGCCATGGCAGTGAAAGTGATGTCAATCTGGATTATTCCTGCAGCATAGATGCAGACTGAAAGGAGGAAGCTGGTGGCATAAGATTCTATAGAGCCTGCTCCTTCCTTAGATGCAGAATGAACTTTCAGTTAATCTCAAGGGTACTACAAGATCCTTTTGTGCACTGACTTTAAAGCTATATTTGTTTTGATTATTCTAAGCCACTGCAAAAGGCAGGATAAACATAAATACTGATGATACGATTGGAGTTGTAGTCCAAATATATCTCCAGCATCTTGCCCATCCTGGGAGTTCTTAATTTCCTTTTGTCATACAAGGTTTGGCATTTTAAGCCAAAGATATTTTATTAACAGTCACTTTCAGGTAGAGAAAATTATACTCGGGACTTAGAACGGCGTGCACCCATCCATGCTTTCAAGTTGCTTGCCAATTTAGAGTCAATGTAATTTAACAGGGTTTACTAAGCAGTGCTCCATCCAAGTGTAAACCAGGCCTGACCCTGCTTACCTTTCCAGATCAGATGGCATCTGGTGCCTTTAAATGCTAAGCATCTTCTGGAGAGGGAAAAGGAATAGAGGGAGGCTGCCCTGCTCCAGCTTTGTGTTACTTTCTTGTGGGGAAGTATCCCTCATGAAAGCACCAGTGGGGTACACTGGTTTGAGCATTGGACTGTGACCCTGGAGACCAGGGTTCGAATCCCTGCTTGGCCACAGAGGCCCATTGGGTGACATTGGGCAAGGCACACTCTCTCAGCCTCAGAGGGAGGCACTTCTGAACCATCTTGCCAAGAAAACTTTGGGATGGGCCTGTCTAAGGACTGCCATAAGTGAGAAACAACTTGAAAGCACACAACAACAACAACAACAACAACAACAACAAGCCATTAGGAAATCCAGGGTGGTGTAAAGGTTTAAAAATTGGGGACCAGGATCCAGCTCTCCTCTAAGTCCAAGTGACCTTGGGCCAGTCAGTCCCACTCTCTCATCCTCAGAAGAAGACCAAGGCCAGCCCACATCTGAACAAATGTGGCCCAGAGAGGGTCGCCATTGGGTCAGAAATGTCTTGGAAGGCGCATAAAAAACAATGGGGAAAGCCTCCATAAACTTAAGGTCCAAACACACTGCAGGAACAATGCACTCTGAGTCTGCTTTGACTGCCCTGGCTCAGGGCTGGGGAACTCTGGGAACTGTAGTTTTGTGGGACACTGAGCTTTCTCTGTCAGAGAGCTCTGGGGCCACAACAAACTCCAATTCCCAGGATTCCAGAGGATGGAGCCAGAGCAGTTAAAGTGGTGTCAAAGGCACCTGAGGCCCAAAACCAGACTGCAGCAGGGCCAACGCGCTCTGAGCCCGCTCTGACTGCCCTGGCTCAGGGCTGGGGAACTCTGGGAACTGTAGTTTTCGGTGGCATCGCCAGAGCTCTCTCTCTCTCTCTCTAGAGTCAGAGAAGGCGCAATGTCTCCCAAAAGCCCAGTTCCCAGGATCCCTAGCGCGGAGCAGGGAGCCAAAGGGCCTCGGAGCGGATGGCTCTGAACAAATGGACTTGGAAGGAATGAAGCACAACAAAGAAGAGCAAGAGCGCTGCTTTCGGGGGGACTAGTCTCTGGGGCCTTTGCGGGAGGAAAGCGGGGAAGCCCTCGGCCCTCCCTGCCCCACTCTCCCGGCCTCTCCCCTTTCTCCCCCGAGAGACCCCCATCTTCCTGGACAGACCTCTCCTCCTCCTCCTCCTTCCTCCTCCTCAGGGCCTGGGCTCCAGGGGCCGAAGGGGAGCCCGGCTGGCCCTCCTCTCCTCCTCCTTCCCGGCGGCGGCTGCTGAGGGGCTGGGGCTGGGATTATGAGGATGGAGGAGGAGGAGGAGGAGACGAAGGGCCTCTTCCTGCCTTTCAAGCAGCGAGAGCAGGAAGGGAGGGAAGCCTCCCTATGGCCTCCCGGGGGCTTTGGACTCCAGCTCCCAGAATCCCCGGCCTTTAGCTGAGACAGACGGCTGAGGCTTCTGGGAGTTGGAGTCCAAAACACACAACTGAGTCCCAGCCTTTGGGAAGGACTATATATCGTCATGGCCCCCTTCGGAGCCTGGAATAGAGGCCCTCCTAGTGTCCTCCTCCTCTACAGTCAGCTGGGCCTCTGCCGCCAGGAAGATGGGCTTTAGAGTCCCTCTCTGCCAGCAGCACCCACGGCCAATGGAAACACCTCTCCCTTGGCACGAAGGGACTTGTATTGGGCTCCTCAGACCCTGCAGGAATAAAACAGCTTGGCTCCACTTTCCCCTATTATGCCCTTTGCTATGGAATCCTGGGATCTGTAGTTTGGGGGGGACCAGAGGTCTCTGACTGAGAAGGCTCACTCTCTCCTCTGACATGTTTCTGAAGACTGCTTTTGTATATTGAGTATTCTTTCCCATTCCTGATCTTCTGATTTCTTGACTAGTCTCCATACTAATCAATGTTTGATCCAATTTAACACTTATAACACGAAGTAAACACTGGTCACTTCCATTTGTTAAACAAGGTCATCTCTGGGCCAAAAATGGCCTGATGGTAGGTTGCCAGATTTAAAACTGGCCGCTGCTTCTGAAGCCAGGCCTCTCTCTATAGCAGGCCTCTGGCCTTCCCTGTGAGAGAGTGTGTTTATTCCAGACTCATCTCTCTCCTTCTCCATCTGGATCTGCCCTTGCTCAGAGGAGACCAGTTGTTGTTCCTCCTGCATGGTGACCTATGGACAGAAACAGAAGCCTTTCCTCCCATCATGTTTCAGCATGATGGGGATTTCATAATCTGGGGATGTTGTTGTTGTGTGCCTATGGTGACCCTAAGGGGAGACCCTATTGTTTGGTTTTCTTGGCAAGATTTGCTCAGAGGTTTGTCACTGGCTCTCATCTGGAAGAAAGGAGAAAAGGGGGAGGCAACACACTCTTCAAGGAAAACATCACAAAGAAACAGCAAACATTTTCCTTGCAGCAAGACACAGGCCCCTGGGAAGCTTAGGTTCCATTGGCAAGGCAGGATTAATGCAGTTTGACACAAAACTGCTAAGCCTCCATGCTATGTAATTCTGGGATTTGTAGTTTCGTGCACTATTTAGTCTTCTCAATCAGAGTGCTTCGGTGCCGCAATAAACTACAAGTCCCAGGATTCCATAGGATAGAGCCATGGCAATTAAGATGCTGTCAAAATGGATTATTTCTGCAGTGCAGATGCCACCAAAGTGAACAAAGCTCATGTTGATTCTTCCATTCTCACAGATGCTGTCGCCTTCCCTGATGCCAGGTGCCTCCTCCCCTGAGTTTTGGGAAGGAACCCAAGAGAGGGTTGAGGGAGGGAAATGGCTTTGGTACTGAGTTGTCCTCTCACAGGCCTGCAAAACTGAGGGTCACAAAAACCTTGCTTAAAAGATATGATTGTTTTAAAAGGAATTTGGCATTTTAAATCCAAAAACGACCTATAATTTCCTCCATCACATTCAGTTCCCCCCAGCTTGCTTTGACGTTTTTATGTTGTGGAATGAAATTAAAATTGAAATTAGTATAGACATTTGAAAGAGAACTGGATATGTGTTGTGTATTTGTATTGTGCTTTTTTGAATTCAGATCCCAAAAATACATTGAAAACAGCTAGAATGTTTTTAAAAGTTTCAGGCTTCATTGTTGGTATTCATTGTATTTCTATTAATACAATGGGAGGGATCACCAATGACATCCTAGAAGGCTGAGAGAATGTGACTTTCCAAAGTGGCTGAGTGGGGATTTGAACCCAATGCCCTAGTCCAGCACTCAAACCACCACGCCACACTGGCTTTCTTATATTGTGGTTGTTGTTGTTGTCTCCCTTGAGTCGACTTATCCACAGGTCAAGGTAAGGACTATTCTTAAACTCTTTTTTAAAAAAGGAACCTTATTTTGTTGAAAAGCAAAAGTGTGAAGCCTGACCTGGAAGCACTAACCCTCCTCTGCTCTCTCATCCATCTGGCCTTTAGGGTGAGTGGAAACAGTTAGGTCTGCTGGGATTTTGTAAGGTCTTGGGCTTTCTTTTCCTTTGCTTCCTCCTTTACCTCCTTTGTCCCATGCCCCTAATTTTACCCTCAGCTTATCCACAGGTCATACCAAAATCCATAATTTTGGCAGAAAAAAAGTGCCCCTCGATATACCTATTTTCTGGGTTTTTCTTTTAACTCTAACTCTTTATTCAGCTTGTTCATTTTTGCATCTCTTTGTTTCTTTGCTTCTGAAGCTTTCTTGATCAGCCAACCCCTTATCACTGCTTTTAATGCATCCCATACTACCTGGATTTGTGTTTCTTTATTCAAATTTTCTTTAAAGTAAGTTTGAATATTCCAGTTTAGTTCTTTCACCAGTTTTTCATCTTTAAATAAGGATGCATTCAACTTGCAATTAAATTCTTTATTTCCCATTCTCAAGCAAGAAAACAAACTTGATCTGATTAAATGGAAAACCCTAAAACTATCCTTAATAGGAAGAGCTGCAGCAACTAAAATGTGTCTTACCAGAAATGCTCTTTCTTTTCCAATTATAGCAAATGAAAAACCATTCAGTCTGTGGCAAAAAGATATTGTTGACTTTGTTTGGGCTGGTCACAAACCAAAAATAAAACTAAAGTTACTTCAGGATGAGATTACCAGAGATAGTCTTGGAGTTCCACACATGAAGATTTATTATGAGGTACGTTGCCTGGAGTGGCTGAGAGACTGGCTTCCCTTGCCTTTCAGGTAACATTAAATAGATCAGATGTCCCTCCACTGAAAGCTTTAACTCTATTTGGAACATACTGTAAAGACAGTGTAAACAAAAGGACAAGCTTCAAAAGTATATCAAATAATACTGTGAGCATTATTGAACCAAAGTGTCTCCATTTTGTGTGCCTATCCTCCGTTTTCAAGTGTCCTTCGCTTCACTGTCCTGCTTCTACCTGTACTTTACGCTGTGCACTGAAAAAGCAAATATGCGACCGCAAGATTAGCCTGAGCTGGTTTCAGGTTGTCCACAAAGGAATAAACCGGACAACTAAACTTAGCAATGTGAGTAGTGAAGATAAGCATGTGAAGCAGTGCTCTAGGAGTTTTCTCTTCTTTGTTTGCAATAAAGTATATACAGCATGTGTGTGTACTCAATAAACTTTATTGTTTACAACAAAATATATACAGCTTGTGTGCACTCAATGAACTTGCATTGTTTGCAACAAAATATATACAGCTTATATGTGTAGTCAACAAACTTGCATTGTTTACAAAAAATATATATACAGCTTGTGCGTGTACTGAATACACTTGTCTCACTAGCTCTCATGGTGTGTAGCCTGAGGGACCCTTTTGATCAAACGTTCTGTGTTGCATGTCTTTCGTTCTTGAGCAGATTCAGATTTCCTTTGACAGCTCTGCATCTCCTCTAGGTGCAGTCAATAATACAAGAGGCCTGAAGGACCCCCTTGAATGTGGAAAAACTGCAAATAAAAAAACACTATTCTTTCTCCAAGGAGAAAGATGTGATATAAATTAAATAAATTTTACCTAAAAGAATTATTTATTTACGGTATTTATACCCAGCGCTTCAGCCCTAAAGGCTCTCAGAGCGGCTTCTAAGAGAACACCTCTCTAGGAATCTCCAGGTCCTCCAATGCAATTCTGGTCAACATCTGGATGATGGAAGACCTAATATGCCTAGAGAATGCCCTGATTCAATGCTAGGGAATTATGGGAACTGTACTTTTTTGAGATTTTTAGCCTTCTTCAGATTGCTGTGGTGTCACAATAAACTACAATTCCCAGAATTCCCCAGCACTGAACCAGGGCAGTTAAATCAGTCTCAAAGTGGATTATTTCTGCAGTATGTTTTGGACCCAAGGGGCCTGAACAGACAGGCCAAAATAAAGCTGCTTCGGGTCACTTTGGATGTATGCTGTTTAATAATACACACATCTTAAGAGGCCAGAAGCTGTGCCAAAGCTGCATTCTCATCTTTAGGACAGGAGCGTGGTTTGGCGTGGCTTCCGGCCTCTTAGGACGCATGCAGCATTTAAATAGCATACCTCCAAAGTGACCCCGAAGCAGCTTTATTTTAGCCTGTCTGTTCAGGCCCAAGATATCTTTCGATGAAACATCAGATGAAGAGTAACAGAAACCCACTGGGTGACTTCGGGCAAGTTACACTCTCACAGCCTCAGAGGATAGGAATAGTAAACACCCTTCTGAAGAAACTTGACAAGAAAACCCTATGAAAACCCCTTAGAGTTGCTCATGCTCAGAAGCAGCTCATGCCCAGAGAGCCCAGGGAGCGCATTGACCACACACTATGCTCCCGATGCTGGGCCTTTCTGCAGTCCCAAATGGACCATGGCAAGATGTGGAAAAGAACTGCTCCTTCTGGGGCAAGGTTTGGGCTGCCTTAGGCGGCAGGGGAGCAACCCCAGCTCAGCTTCCACAGGAATACAGCTGAAAAAGCCTGCCTGTTTTCAGGACTTCAAGGACTTTTTAAAACATTGACAATTTAAAAAAACCTCCTTGAGCAAACGCCCTGGGGTCCAATGCAGCCCACACCTTTGTTGCAAGGGATAATATCTTTCCCTCCTACCAACATTGTCATCCTTTTGGGGGACTACCATTTTGGGATCTAGGGCCTTTGGATCCTGATGCTGACATGCTTTGGACCAACTTGACCATCTGCTACAGTCTCTTTCTGCCACAAGCAAAACATTTGACATTGGCCTTGTCTCTTGGCTGGTTCTGAGGTTTGGTAAAAGGCCGCTGAGTTGATTTGGGCTGAGAGCAAGGAGCGTGTCCTTTGTGACCAGGGAAACTTCCCTTGTCACTCTCTTTTGCTCTTCAGATGACATGTTCTTGGTAGCTCTCTTGCCCTTGTATTGAGCCAGTGATCTGCAGCAAATATATGCGATCATCTGCACCTCCCAGTGAAAACATACCAAAACGAATCCCGAGCTCCTATCACCTACACTGCCCCTTTTCCCTCAAATCACACCTTGGCTTTGCTGTTTTAAAGCCCTAAGATAACTACTGTGGGTCAGTGTGAAAAAGAATGGAATAGGGGAAAGTTAACAGAATTAGGGAAAAAATCTGGTGAAAGAAATCCCAGATTCTCTGCAAAATATTATTAAAATGGGAGAGAGAGGAAGAATCCATTAAAGATTCAATGGGCTAAAAATATTGGGCACAATATAGAAATAAATAAGTGGGAAATGTTTGGGAAAAAACAGAATTTCTCTGGCACAAAATCTAAGAGAAAATGTATTCAAAATGCACTATAAGTGGTATATGACACCAGAAAAACTATCAAAAATGTACAGACATGTAAATCCCTTATGCTGGAAATGCTCTGAAGAGAATAGCTTGTTCTACCATCAATGGTGGTTGTGTAGAAAAGCAAAGAAATATTGGAGTTTAATACATTCATATATATATATATATATATATATATATATATTGAATATGACCCCGGAATTATCTTAAATAAATCTAAGGAAAGACTGCTATATTACATACTAGCACCTAGACTAGAATATGCCAAAAATTGGAAAAATCCAACTGTACCAACAATACAGGATTGTATGGTATAATTATTAGAAATGGCTATTTTGGACTAGCTGACATGTCTTATTAAAGACAACAAGTTGAAAATATTTATACAAAGTTGGGAACAGATGATTGGTGACATTAGCAAAGAATGGGGAGAATGAATGAGTTGGGGATTTAAGAATTGAATGTATAAGTATGTGCAGCATGACTAATTTAATAATGTAGAGAAGATAATGGTTTAAGAATAGGATATTTTGATTTAAGATCAAATTCCTAAAACTGGAAAGAAAGGAAGTTTTTATATTTTTCTTTCTTTTCCTTCTCTTTTCTCTCCTTTTTCCCTTTTTTCTTTCCTTTTCTTTTTACTTCCATATTTGTTATTTTTTTGTTCTTTGTGTGCTTCTTCCCCCCCCCCTTTTTTTTTCCTTTTTCTTTTCCCTCCTTTTTTTCTTTTTGTATATGATTCGACTATATTATGGATAACATTTCAACTGTACAATTTTTTGATTTCTTTTTGTGTTGTGACACATTCTATGTTGTGTAGTGTATTTTCTATTATTTTATCTTCCCTAATTTTTTTGTTAGCAAGCCATCTTCCGCTTTTGTTTGCCGAGTCAAAAAGTTTTGACCAACTTCCTGTAGAATCATAGAGTTGGAAGAGACCGCAAGGGCCATCCAGTGCAACCCCCTGCCATGCAGGAAATCACAATCAAAGCATCCCCGACAGATGGCCGTCCAGCCTCTGTTTGAAGACCTCTAAGGAAGGAGACTCCGCTACACTCCGAGGAAGTTTGTTCCACTGTCAAACAGCCCTTACTGTCAGGAAGTTCCTCCTAATGTTGAGGTGGAATCTCTTTTCCTGTAGCTTGCATCCATTGCTCCGGGTCCTAGTCTCTGGAGCAGCAGAAAACAAGCTTGCTCCCTCCTCAATATAACATCCCTTCAAGTATTTAAACAGGCCTATCATATCTCTTCTCCAGGCTAAACATCCCCTCGTAGGGTACGGTTTCCAGACCTTTCACCATTTTAGTTACTCTCCTTTGGACACGCTCCAGTTTCTCAATGTCCTTTTTGAATTGTGGTGCCCAGAACTGGACACAATATTCCAGGTGGGGCCTGACCAAAGCAGAATAGAGTGGCACTATGACTTCCCTTGATCTAGACACTATACTTCTATTGATGCAGCCTAAAATCGCATTGGCCTTGTTAGATGCCGCATCGCATTGTTGACTCATGTTCAACTTATGGTCTACTTGAACTCCTAGATCCCTTTCACACGTAGTTTCTTTCAGCCAGGTGTCCTCCATCCTATATCTGTGCTTTTCGTTTTTCCACCCTAAGTGCAGTACCTTACATTTCTCTGTGTTGAATTTCATTTTGTTAGCTTTGGCCCAGTTTTCTAGTCTGTTCAGGTCATTTTGAATCTTGATCCTGTCCTCTGGGGTGTTAGCTACTCCTCCTAATTTGGTGTCATCTGCAAATTCGATAAGTATTCCCCCAATTTTGTCCTCCAAGTCATCTTTTATTTATTTGGCTCCTTATTTCTCCTTCTAGATTTTTCTGGAGTACTTTTATGTGATTTTTTTCTTTTCTAAATAATGAAATACTCTCTTCTTTTTAAAAGTAGAATATATCCCCTTGAAGTTCCAGGAGCAGACCTTCACTGAACTTTCTGAAATATGATTTAGTCTTTATTTTCAATGTCACTTTTTTCTGGCTCTATTTCTTCTTCTGAGACACATTAAAATCTGATTCTCCTCTTTCTTCTGTTTGCTATAAAATCTGGTTTTCTTCCGCTGTTTGTTTTCTTAGTTAATTCTGCCCAACAGTTGTGTCAAGGTCTTATAATCTTGTCCTTTTTAGAATTGCTGTTGGCATATCTTTTAAAGTTTAAATGTGTTCTCTTCCAATTTGACGTCTATTTTTATAACTCTTGTTTTGAATTAGGCCTCTTATCCTTGCTCTCTAGTTAAACAGATTAGCACATCTCTTGATTGGTTTGTTCCCCTTGCTGCTGAGGAATTTATCCTGAAAATCCGGTCAGTTCCTATATCTAATTTGGTTTCAGGAATTTCTAGAAATTCTGCCAAGTTCAGTATTACATGAGAGAATTAAGATAGAATTTTGGTCCTTTCGTTGAGTGTCATATAGAGTTTTTGTACTGTTATCTAGTTCTGTTGTTTTAGTCCTCAGTACAGTCGGTCCTCCGTATACGTGGATTTGCCATGCAGATTTGAGCATACGTGCATGGCAAACCCAGAAGTTGTCCTCAATGGCAGCACGTGCACGTGCACCAACATTGGGGACAAAAGTCTCCCTCCTCTTTCCCACCATCCTTTCTACCTTCCCTCCCTGCCTCCCTCTCTTTCCCTCCCTACAGTACTTACCTTTTTGTTGCTGCCACCTCCTCCTTGTCACCGCTGCCATTGCAGGATAACTGGGTGGTGGTCTTGGAGGCCAAGAGGCCTCCAGTTCACCACCCGGCCCTTCTGCAGCGGCAATGAGGAGGACCAAGGCCTCTTCGCAGGTGCGGCTTCCGCACCACAGCCTCCATCACCGCGAAGGGCAGGTGGCGGCCTGGAGGGCTTCAACAGCACCACGCGGCCTTTCCTGCAGTGGAGGCCGAGGCGGCAAGGAGGCTGGGGGGCCAAGTCTTATCTTCCTCGCTGCCGCCTCCGTGGGAAAGGCTGGATAGTGGTGTTGGAGGCCAAGAGGCCTCCACCCGTCTCTTCTGTGGTGGTGGTGGCTGTGACGCAGAAGCTGTGCCTGGAGACATCTTAGCCTCCAAGACCACCACCTGGCATATCCTGCGGTGGCAGCGGCGATGAGAAGGTGGTGGTGGCGGCGATGAAGAGAAGGTAGGTGCTGTAGGGAGGGAAAGAGGGAGAGAAAGAAGAGGAGAGGGGAATGCCGCCATTGGGGAAAATGGGACTTGAGCATATGCAGATTTTAGTATATGCAGAGGGGCCCGGAACAGATCCCCCACGTATACCAAGAGCCGACTGTAGTTCCAATTCTCTTCTCATTTGTCATTTTCTCTTGCTATTCGTTCTATTGACTTTTCTAGTCGTTCAAAACCCTTATTGAGATTTTCATTTGTTTCCTGTCTGTTTTCTTTTAATTCTTGATGGTCTTCTTGTTTGCTCAACCAATTGTTGTACAGAGTCTGTTTCAAAGGTAGTTCAGTAGAGCCTCTTCTGTTTGTATTTCCTGTTTGAGCTCTCATTGTTAATGATCTAAGTCCTTGAGCCATTTTAACATGAGCTGGAAGAACTGATACAGAAGTGAAAAGTGACAAACTATTTGAGGTCTACTCTGTTTTTTGTTGTTTTTGTTTTTTAGTTGTTTTTTTTAAATTTATATTGTTTGTTTTAAGTAGTTTCTAATTTCTTTTTAAAGTTTTTCTTATTCAGTATTTCAATTTATTTTTATTGTTTTGTTGGTTTAGATTTTTATTTGATTGAATTTTTATTTTATTTTATTTTGCTTGTTCCCCTCCCTTTTTTCTTAAGACCTTTTCTCTTCCTTAGTCAATTTTAAATATTATCCTTTAGTAAAGCACATCCAGATTCCCGTAATTATCAGAGAGTTGAAGACTAACGTGGGATGAGAAATTCCACTCTTTTCAACAAGTAGTCTCTTTGTAACTTTAATTTGTTGCTTTCCACAATGAGGGATCACCTTAAAAGAAATAGCCGGCTGCTTTCCGGTTACCAGTCATACCTCCCTTCAAGCCCCGATCTCCGCAAATCTTCCCAGACTTTGGATTAAACAAGGAAACCCGTTTCTCTCTTTTTCAGTGACTAGAAGGGACGTGACATCCTCCTCCAGTCCATAGCCCCTTTCCCCGCAGTGGGAAGCCCTTACAAAGAAAGATCCAAAAGCCAACTCTCAGAACAAAAAAAACCAAGTTATTGCTAAACTGACAATTATCAGTCAGGTGGCAGAGGATAGTTGTTTTGGGTAAGCTTACTCTTCCTCTGTGAAAGTTGCTTAGTCACTACCTGGGCAGAGTATCAGAGGCTGTGTGCCCCTCTGCTGCCGCCACTGCAGCGAATTTTGGTGGTATGCTGGGTGCCTTTTCAAGGCCCCGCTGCTTGTGCCCTGCCTCGTCCGCTGCTGCCGCCGCCGCCACCAAACATCAACTATACACATTTTTTGTCATAAATTCACTTTTAAACAATAAAAAAGCACACATTGCCTACAGAAAGACCCATGCCAACTATTAAACATTATGCCCTAGCCCTGTAGCAAATAGGACAGGAGCAGCCTCTGCCCACTCCTTTTACCCGGCCTGCTTGTCCCTTGACAATAAAGAGATCCCTTGGCTCGCCTGTGGGGCACAGAGATTCTCCTGCATGAATTCCCTGGTGATGGGTGAGGCACATCTTCCAACAGAAACTCTTTCCATGTGCCAAGGATTTGAACAGTTTCTCTCCTGTGTGAGCGACTCAATGATGAGTAAGGATCATCTTTCAAATGAAGCTGTTTCTACACTCCAAACATTGTAATGGTTTCCTCCCCGGATGGGAGTTGCTTGATAAGAAAAGGTTTACCTTCTTATCTAAACCCCTTCCACGCTCTAAACATATCTATGGTTTCTCTGTGTTGATTTCCTTCATGGAAAGTGAACTTCATCTTCTGATCAAAGGTGTTTCCACGCTCTGAACATTTAAATATTGAGTTGCCTGATGCTGGGTGAGAAATCTGACTAAATCTCTTTTCACTCTCTAAACACTTAAAGGGTTTTTGCCCTGTGTGAGTTGTGAGATGACAAGTGAAGTTGATCTTCCTTTTGAAAGACTTTCCACACAACAAGCATTTAAATGGTTTCTCCGATTTGTGAGTTGCTTGATGAGCATTAAGAGACCTCCCTTGGGATTGAATCTCTTTCCATTCTAAACATTTAAATCAGCTACATTCACATTGCAGAAATAATCTGGTTTGACACTGCTTTTACTGCCATGGCTCAATGCTATGAATTCTGGGAATTTTAGTTGGCGGGCCATTTTAGCCTTCTCTGTCAGAGAGCTCTGGGATCACTACAAATTACAATTTCCAGAATTTCATAGCAATGACCCACAGCAGTTAAAGTGCTATTAAACTGCTCTAATTCTGCAGTGCAGATGCAGCCATAGTTTCTTCCTGTGATAACCTGATGGAAAGACCTGTCTTCTAGCTGATACTCTTTCCAAAGCCCAAGTATTTAAGTGGCTTTTGTGCTGGATGAATGTTTTGATGGTAAATGAAATCTCTATTCTGGCTGAAATCCTTTCCTCATTCCAGGTATTTAAATGGCTTCTCTCTTGTATGAATTCTTTGATGATGAGTGAGATTTATCTTCCTACTGAATTTCTTTCCACATTCCAGGCATGTAAATGGCTTCTCTCCTGTATGAATTCTTTCATGACGAGTGAGATCTGTCTTCTGACTGAATTTCTTTCCACACTCTAAGCATTTAAACGGCTTTTCTCCTGTATGTATTCTTTGATGAATACTGAGTTCTGTCTTCTGATTGAATCTCTTTCCACAGTCTAAGCATGCAAGTGGCTTCTCTCCTGTATGCATTCTTTGATGACGAATGAGATTTATCTTCTGACTGAATTTCTTTCCACAGTCTAAGCATGCAAATGGCTTTTCTCCTGTATGAATTCTTTGATGACAAGTGAGCTCCATCTTCTGATTGAATTTCCTTCCACACACTAAGCATTCAAATGGCTTCTCTCCTGTATGAATCCTTTGATGACGAGTGAGATGTGTCTTCTGATTGAATTTTTTCCCACATTCCAGGCATTCAAATGGCTTCTCTCCTGTATGAATTCTTTGATGATGAGTGAGATTTTGCTTCTGACTGAAACTCTTTCCACATTCCAGGCATTCAAATGGCTTCTCTCCTGTATGAATTCTTCGATGAAGAATGAAATTTTGCTTCCGATTGAAACTCTTTCCACATTCCAGGCATTTGAATGGCTCTTCTCCTGTATGAATTATTTGATGATGAATGAGATTTGTCTTTTTGATGAAACTGTTTGTGTATCCCATATAATTAATTTGTATTTCTCCGGTGTGATCTACTTTATGACTAGATATGTATGTCTTCCTACTCATTGTTTCAGGGCTTTGATATGATCTCCACCTTAATGTCTCTTCACACCCTGAGAACTCACTTTTTCTTTTTTGTGTGTGAATTCTTTCTACATGAATTCCCCGGTGAAGGGCAAGGCTTTCTTTACAACTGGGGCTCCTCCCACATTCAAGATAAATACATTTACTCTGTTCCTCTCCTTTCTGGCTTTTTTCTTCAGTGACACTTCCACAGAAATCTCCTGCCTGAGAAACAGAAGCTTTATTCACCTTCTTTTCTTGAGTGTCAATTTTACTTCCCTTCTCTTTCTTCGGTTGAAATTGAAATATGCAACACTGCATTCTTTCCTCTAAAGACATACTTGGTTCTCTTACATTCTGTCCCTCTTGTCTATCACCACCTGGCAAAGAGAGAAACAATTTAGCCACATGCCAAGAAAAGATCAAGCGTGGATGAAAGATATTATTAACATCAATGTATCCCAGTTGGAGCAGGGGATGTGAGGCAGGTGGGCTTCCAGTCTCTCTCCTGAGAGACCACTAGCTTAACTCAGCACCTCTGAAGAGTTTTGGAAAAAGCTGGCTGCTATAAAGAATTGACAAGCTTAATACCTTATTAATTATTGATTTACACTTTAATAACTTTCTTTTGTTCTGTTGAGATTATAAGTCTTGTGGGCAGGAACCCTTTGCTTTGTTTCTCATATACAGTAAACATTTTTGGGAACATTTTTGGCAGTAGAGCCGGATAAAACTATTTACATTAAGTCAGTCTGGGTCCTAGTCTCTGGAGCAGCAGTAAACAAGTTAGCCCCCTCCTCAATATGACATCCCTTCAAGTATTTAAACAGGGCTATCATATCACCTCTTAACCTTCTCTTCTCCAGGCTAAACATCCCCAGCTCCCTAAGTTATTCCTCATAGGGCATGGTTTGAAGACCCTTCACCATTTTAGTCACTCTCCTTTGGACACGGTCTAGTATCTCAATGTCATTTTTGAATTGTGGTGCCAAGAACTGGACACAGTATTCCAGGTGGGGTCTGACCAAAGTAGAATACAGTGGCACTATTACTTCCCATGATCTAGACACTATACCTGTCTCTGTCAGTGAGAACACAGGGGGAAAAATGAAGATTGCTAGCCATCTGTTGAATAGATTAGGGTAATAGGATCAATGGAAAATCAGTGGTTTGCAACATTGTGCCTGTGGAGACAGCAGCTCAGCTCTTTGTCTTGAAACACACTCTGTAAAGTTGATATATACATTTAACAATAATATATCAAATGACATCTTGACCGATTTCAGAGAACAAAACCACTGGTTGTTTTACTCTCGAGCACATCCCTAGCCAGCCCACCTGGTAAAAAGTGACTCGGCTTGCAGAAATACAGCATGAGTACAGGAAAAGGCAACAGGAATTCAGGATCACCAGCAAAGAGACTGGATCAGCCAAGAGAAAGAGGGCGCCTCACCCAGAGAGACCAGGATTGCCAGTTTCTCCTCCATGACTTCCCTGTGAAGGGCCCTTTGGTCCGGATCCAGCAAGGCCCACTCGTCCTCATTGAAAGACACAGTCACCTCCTCAAAAGTCACCTAGGAGAAGAAATAGTCTCTGTGGGCCAAAATTACTAACCCAGTCAGAACATAAAGCTGTGTAACTTGGGTTTTTGGCAGTTTAGTTTTGCTAAAATGCCATACTGGGCAAGTCCAATGGAATGAAAGAAGACAAAAAATATTTCCAGTCCTTGGAGAGGAAGAGGATACAGGATAACCCTTCTTTATCCTCCTGGGATCCTGTCCCCTACCCAGGGGTGTCAATAAGTGTTGCAGGTGTGCGGATTCACACCAGGCGACACCCGAAAAGAGAGTGACACCACTGCTCCCTGAACATCTGCCTTTTGGCAGAAACGGGCCATGGTATTTGCTTGTGTCCCTTTAAAATAGGCCTGCACAACTTGGCAGTAGGTAGGGGCCAAAATTAAAATATGCTAAACTTCTTAGGGCCACAGATAGCTTTTAATTAAATATTTAATTAATTATAATTAATCATATTGATTAAATTTAAATTAATTCCATCCCCCTCCTTCTCTGCCCAGCCCTGTCCTTGGGAGAAACCCAAGCAGCAGAGGGGCCTTGTCTGTCCTTCTCTGCCCAGCCTTCTCCTCAGGAGAAGGCTGAGTGATGGAGGAGCCTTCTCTCAGGAGAAAGCTGGAGGCGGAGCCTTGTAGGGCAGTGTTTACCCATCCCCAGGGTCGGCTCTAGGTATTTTGTCACCCTAGGCAAGAAATATTTTGGCACCCCTGTAGCCCTTCACAATTATTTTCACCCCTTTATTTCTGCTGTTTTGTTTGTTTAAGCTAAACATGACATAAAACTTAGGTTCCATTATTTCATCATAGTATTGAGAATTAGTCAAAAAGCCAATTAAATTTTTACAGGTTAAAGATTTTTTTATTGCTGTGATATTTGGAATGGAGACTAATGTATACATATTCCTTTTGCATAATGGAAGCATTATTCATTCTAATGATGTGGAAAAATCTGGATCCCATTCCCATGAATTTATGGGGTAGTAGTGGTCCATCTATGACCCCTAAAAATTAAGGGGCAGAAAAGGGTGTCACAAGAAAGAGAGGAAAACCAGTAGGGTCACCAGGTGAAAGGACCAGAGCTGCAGTTTTGACACTTTAGCTGCCTTTGGCTCCCATGGTGACCAGCTGTCCTAACCGCAAAGGAGGACAAGGCACTGCAAAATGTAGGGCTTTCAAGAAGAATGGAGGACATGACCAAGTAAAGGCTGAAACCCCTCATATAAATATAAATTCATGCTTCTTAGTGATGCTCAAAAGAGAGGACATTTTTGGAATTCCTCCTGGACAGAAGACTGAAATGTAAGATATACCCCAGAAAAAAAAGACATCTGGTCATCTTGCTGGTTCCATGCTGTGGAGCCCTGGGATTTGTAATTTGTTGTGGCTCCACTGCTCTCTGACTGAGAAGGCGAATTCTCCTCCAAAAATCCAAATCCCAGGATTCCATAGCATGGAAGGAGCCCTGGTGGCGCAGTGGTTAAATGCCTGTACTGCAGCCATTCACTCAAAACCACAAGGTTGCGAGTTCAAGACCAGCAAAAGGGCCCAAGCTCAACTCAGGCTTGCATCCTTCCGAGATCGCTAAAATGAGTACCCAGACTGTTGGGGGCAAATTAGCTTACTTGTTAATTAGCTTACTTGCTGTTCACCGCTATGATCTCTGGAATAGCGGTATATAAATAAAACAAATTATTATTATTATGGAGCCAGGGCAGTTAAAGCAGCATCAAATTGTATTACTTCTGCAGCGTAGATGCAGCCCATGAAAAAAGGATGGGAATGGCTCCAGGACAAGAAAGAAAAGACACATAGCAGGCACAACCACCAAGAGTGGGCAAGCCACACTCTCTCAGCCTCAGAGGAAGACCATGGCAAAGCTTCTCTGAACTCATATTGCCAAAAAAATTCCCATGGTAGGTTCGCCTCAGGACAGGGCAGACCTCCTCCTCTTCCAGGACATGTCCTCCATTCGAACCTTCTGTCCAGGAGGTAATTCTAAAACATCCTCCATTTTGAGCATGACTACGAAGCATACATTTACATTTCTAGGAGTGTTTGGAGCTTTTCTTGAGTCCTGTCCTCCCTTTTTGTTGAATGTCTTCCATTTTGTGCTGCCTTCCTTTGCAGTGAAGACATTTGGGAAGAAGACCAAGCTTTTAAAGTGTATTGTTGGAGCCAGTGTGGACTAGTTTTTTGAGCACTGGACCATGACTCTGGGTACAAATCCAAGCTCTGCTATGGAAACCCACTGGGTGGGGCATCATACTCTCTCAGCCTCAGAGGAAGGCCATGGTGAGCCTCCTCTGAACAAACCTTGCCAAGGAAACCCCATGAGAGGGTGACCATGAATCAGAAAGGACTTGAAGACACACAACAACAAGGGGGTCTGGGAATCAGAGAAAAGGGTGAGTGAGTGGGAAGGGAGGCAAAAGTGGGTGGATAGGGAAGGAATAGGCCAAAGTCTGGGAAGGAAGAAGGAGTTATGGGGGGAGGGAGAAATGGGGCCATGGAAACCCACTGAGTAACTTTGGGGGAGTCGCACTTTCTCAGCTTCAGGGGAAGGCCATGGCAAGCCTTCCCTGAAAGTCTCTCTCTTGGCAAGAAAGAGAGGGAGAGAGAGAGGAAGGAAGGAAGGAAGGAAGGAAGGGAAGAGAAGAAGAGGGAGGGAGGGAGGGAGGGCGAGGGAAGAAAGGGGGAAGGTAGCAATGAAGGAAGGGAGGGAAAGGAAGAAAGAAAGAAAGAGGGAAGGAAGGAAGGAAGGAAAAGGAGAGAAGGGAGGAAAGAAGAGGTAGGAAAGAAGATAGAGGGAGGGAAGGAAGAAAAAGGAGAGAATGAAGGAAAGAAGGGGAAGGAAAGAAGATAGAGGGAGGGAAGAAAGGAAGGAAGAAGGGAGGTGCTCTGGACTTCACAACAAACTCCAACTCCCAGAATTCAATAGCCTTGAGCCAGAAAGAGTTAAAACAGTGCCAAACCAGGTTAATTCTCCAGTGTGGATGCAGCCCAGGAGTTGCAAAGGGCAGCAAACTTCGTCCCCCCTTCCAGCCTCAGCAAGCGGCTCTCTCTCCCTGCTACTCGCAGCGCTATGGCTGCTCTGCTTGCCTGATTCTATGATCCTCTGACTCCAGCCACTCTCTTTCTCTCTGGCGCCCCCTACAGTTTGGTGCCCTAGGCAGCTGCCTAGCTCACCTATATAGACGAGCCAGCCCTGCCCATCCCCATCCTCCACCACCACCCAGGCTTTTCCTCGGGAGAAAGCAGAGTGGCGGAGGAGCAGGGCAAACATTTGCCCATCCTCCTTCACCACCACCTGAACTACTTGTTGGGAGAAAGCCAGGCAGCATAGAAGACTTGAGGAAAAAGTGTTCGCCTGTCTTCCTCCTCCTCTTCCATACAACTTTCTCCTTGGGAGAAAGCTGTGCAGCGGAGGAACCTTGAGGAGCAGACGTTTGCCTGCCCTCCTCTTCCAGCACTTGGCCTTCTCCTCTTGAGAAAGCCAGGCAGTGGAGAACCCTTGAAGTCATTCCACATCCTCGTGGGCTGCCTGAAATCCTGTGGTGGGCTGCATCCAGCCCCTGGGCCATATGTTGTTCAGGCCTGCTTAAAACATTGAGGAGATCATGGTATGTGGGGCAAAGCTCTGTGGGAGGAGAAAGGAGAGTTCCTTTGCTTTAAAAAAATAATTTTTACAAATTTTAATTTTTAGTAATTCAGTTTTTACAATGCTTTCCCAAGTATTAATATTAAACACATGAAACTATATACATGCAAATACAATTAGGTTGTGCATATGAAATTGTAATTTATAGATACCATTTTAATTTTGCTAGTTGTTTATGTCACAACTGTTACCAATACATTCAGTGATATATGGAAATTCCAATTTACGAGGAACATGAGCACAAAGAACAGTACACTGAGGATTCTTTATGGTTGGATATGGGAGGAACTGAATGGAGGCAACACCACAAGTTACCAGTTACAAGTTTTAGCGAGTGACGCCAAACTCTACCCTTACCTGATCCAGGCTCTCAGAAGCTGTTCTCAGAGCATCAGAATTAAGAGCCGAGTCAGTAGTTCTTGGTCCTGGCAGTCTTCCATCTCCTGGAGGGAAACAAAAGGCAAAAGTGAACCTTCCTACAATTTCCTCAATTACTGATTTGGGTCTTTCCAATTTCAACACAACAAAGCCAAAGCTAGATGTTTTGGATGTCTTTGTTGAGTAACCATGAGGCTGACAGAGATACAAAAAATTATAGAATGTTTTTCTTTATTTATCTTATTAAAACAATTATATTCCACCGTGCATCATAGGAGCACTGCGTGTTTCACCATGAAATCGGTGTAAACAGGTTAAAATCTACATTAATTAAAATATTTGAAAAGGCAATGTAAGAACATAAGCACAGACTGATTCCAAAAATTAAAACAGTCTGAAACTATACAGATTTGTATACGGTATACAGATTTTGATGAAATCCTTGGTTACCAAAACTGTTCATAAAAAATATATTTTTTGAATTGGCATCGGAATGAATCTGACTATCAAACAACAATTACAAGTTCTTCCCAATGTTTACGTGGGATCTCTTTTCTTCTCACTTCAATCCATTGGTTCATGTGGTACCTTCAAGGGCAGGAAAGAATAAACTAGCTCCACCTTCTACATTACATCCTTTCAGATATTTAAACATAGCTACCATGTCACCTCTCTGTCTTCTCCAAGCTGAACATACCAAGCTCCCTCAGTCATTCCTCAGAGGGCTTGTTTCCCAGACTTTTGACCAGGGGTCAGCAACCTATGGCCCGCGGGCCGCATGCGGCCCACTGCGGCCTAGGGACCGGCCCCAGCCCAGTCCCGCCAACCAATTGCCGCCCGCGAAAGGCGGCCGACTCCCTCCTTCCCGGCCTCTGTGAAGGCCCAAGCCTCCACAGAGGCCGGGAAAGGGCGCGGGGGCAGCCCACGATCGCTGTGACCGTGGGCGCTCTCTTCCCTCCTTCCCGGCCTGTGTGAAGGCCCAAGCCTCCACAGAGGCCGGGAAAGGGCGTGGGGGCAGTCCGCAATCAAGGCGATCGCCGTGGTCGTGGGCGCTCTCTTCGCTCCTTCCCGGCCTCTGTGAAGGCCCAAGCCTCCACAGAGGCTGGGAAAGGGCGCTATTGCCGTGATCACAGGCGCTCTCCTCCCTCCTTCCCGGCCTCTGTGAAGGCCAAAGCCGCGGACAAGGAAGGGAGGGAGGGCGGCGGTCGTCCTCCTCCTTCCCATCCTTCCCTTCCCGTGGCTGCCAGACAACCGCGAGGAGGGAAGGAAGGGGACAGGGGAAGAGGGGGAGGGAGGGAGGGAGGGAGGAGCAAGAGGAGGGAGGAGGAGGAGGGAGGAAGGAAGGAAGGAGCAGGAGGAGGAAGAAGAAGAAGAAGAGTAGCAGGAGGAGGAGGATTTCCATTCCATTTCTACAGGTCTGCTTTGTTTTAACAATGATAATGGTGATGATGATAATGATGATATTAGTCAGTTTCTGAGACATGCAGTCACTCTTTCTGAAGGTGAGACAGTGCGACTTTCCAAAGTGCATTTCTGTGTATTTTCGGTGCTTTTAATGCCAAAAGGTCTGCTTTAACAATGATGATGATGATGGCGATATTGATATCAGCCAGCTTCTGAGGCCCAAATGTCTTCCATTTTGATCATGGCTAAGAAACATGCATTTATATTAACATTTTTAAACATCATCAATTTTTTTCGCATGTCCTAAAATGTGTCCTACATTTTAAAATGCTGTCCTATATTATTTATTTATTGGCTCCCCCCCCCCCCCCAGTTGTCTGAGGGACAGCAACCCGGCCCCGGCTCAAAAAGGTTGCCTACCCCTGCTTTTGACCCTCTGGGTCACCATTCTCTGGACCTGTTCCAGGTTGTTAATATCCTTTTTGAACTGCGATGTCCAGAACTGGGCACAGGATTCCATGCAAGGTTTGACCAAACCCTAACACTACTGCTACTTCCCTTGATCCTTGAATTCAAACCAGAATGCATTGGAATCCAGTGCAATTCATTTAATGTTGCATGGGATGTCTAAACGTTTCGGCAATAACCTAACTGCTGCATTTTGCACTAGCTGCACGTTGAATTCAAGATCAGCCCCACGGAGAGTGCATTTGATTTCTGCCTGGTAACTGTACTACAACCTTTTGCTTTATGCCTGGTAAGTGCTATGCAACCTTTTGATTTCTAGCTAGTAACTGCTGTAAAACTCTTCCCAACTGTTCTTTGAAAATGGCACCAAAATTCAAACTCACCTAATACATATAACACAATCTCTTATTATTATTAACCTTAATTATTAAGCGCTGTAAATTTATTTATAAAGCGCTGTAAATAAAGCACTCTCTCTCTCTCTCTCTCTCTCTCTATATATATATATATATATATATATACGTACACATACAACACAACCAATACAAACTTTATATATACATTTCCCAACTTCACTCACAATGACAGAACCAAACCCCCTTTGGGTTCTGACATCTCTCCTTCATCCTTACCCAATGAGATGGCATTTCCTGAGCCTTCCTGTAGGATCTCTGCCTCCAGGGTTTCAGTGGCCTTTTCTTCCAATAGGTCCTGGGGCAAAAACAACAGTAAGGATTAGAAAGGGAAGGATGTGAAAAGACACAGGGCTAGAAGGGAGGAGTAGATTCCTTCTAATATAAGTAAGTAAGTAATGTCTTTATTTATCTGAATAAACATTTATATTCCACTGTGGAATATAACAAACCATCCTGGGCATAAAATACTGTTTGAAAACATTGAAATTCTGGATCATGCCAATAACTACCATGTCAGGATACACAAGGAAGCCATTGAAATCCACAAACACCTGGACAATTTCAACAGGAAAGAGGAAACGCTTAAAATAAACAAGGTTTGGCTACCAGTCCTGAAAAATAGCAAGATGAAGACTCAACAAATGCAAATGAGAAATCTCCCAGAGTCAGGGGTTTCCCAGCAGATAATGAGCACTAATCAAGCAGACACTAATCCTCTTTTGCAGACCCTCCCACCCTGAGCCCTGCCATTAGCAACAGAACAATACACATACGAATCACTCCTGCCTTTCCAGGTCACACACAATATATATACCCAACTCCTTTCAAGGCAAGCATTCTCTGAAGATGCCAGCCACAGATGCTGGCGAAACAGCAGGAAGAAACTCTTCTAGAACATGGCCACATAGCCCCAAAAACCCACAAAAAACAATGTCTTTATTGTTAAAAGCTAAAAGCTGTCACAATTTAATAGAAGTCAAGCCAAAAAAGGGACATTGGCTCTTACCTGTGATATGTCCGTTTACAATAGATAAGACCCCCACATCCTGTAGTTTGGGTTATACTCCTCTCACTCACTCCAGACAGGCAGGAAGTAAAAAGAGAGACCTTCTGGTGATCCCAAGTGTGTGGAGTTAACCCTAGAAGGCCAGTCATACAACAGCCGAATGCTCCAGAAAAAACATAAACAATTTATTTGGATATCAACCTATACAGAATTGGACGGCGACAGAGACAGGCAGTGAGCAATCTAGCTTGCTCCCCATAGGGAAGGACTATGTGGATATGAACCATCCCTACGCCAGCACCCCTGAGGGTGGGCCAGGATGTGGGGCTCTTATCTACTGGACATGGACATATCACAGGTAAGAGCCAATGTCCCTTTTCCCAGTAGATAAGGCCCCCACATCCTGTAGTTTGGGATTTACCAAAGCCGATCTAAACAGGGTGGGCAGTGCTGGCCCTTCAGAGACATAGGTTTGAGCACCCGCTGCAAGACCCTGCTGTCAACAGCAGCCTCAGCCGAGCCAAGCAGTCAAGCTAGTGATGTCTAACAATTGTGTATGGTGGCTTGTAAGTGGCCACCCTGATGGTCTTGCTATAGGACCTATGATGGCTGGAGGTGCTCATGCACCTGCACTCTTTGGCATGGATGACTTGGTTTCTGGTGGTAACGTCTCAAGGATTCGTGGCAAGTAGTAATGCCAGGCCTGACCCACCTGCTAGGCATGGAGACTGATGCCTTCTTGCCCAAAGGGAAACAAAGAGGGGTGTCAGAGGAACGAAAGCTGTTTGTCCTTTATGGGTGGCTGGCTCTCCAGCATGGTGTATGTTTTAAATTCTTTCCAATGTCTGGGAGAATGAAGGAGAAGGCTGGGGGTATCTGATTCTGACCTCTGAGGAGGTTAGAGCTCACCCTAAGGGTGGGATCTGGGTCTGGCTGAATTGCCATGGAGTCAGTTCAAATAACATTTGGCTGCTAGTGTGATTGCAGGACCCCAGGCTCAGACCCCCAATGTGCCAAAGGGGCAGCAATCAGGAGGGGCCCCAACCAGGCAAATGGTTTAGAGCAGGCGTCGGCAACCTGCGGCCCGCGGGCCAGATCCTGCCCACCAAGGTCTTCCCGCCAGCCCCTGCGCATTCCTGCCGCCAATTGCCGCCGTTTTTGCGCCGCCCCGGGCGCCATTTTGTTTTTCAAAATGGCGGCCAAGTCTCGCGTGACCTCAGGATGGCAAAGGTCACATGAGACTTCAGCCGCCATTTTGAAAAACAAAATGGCGGCGCCCATCTAGGAGGCCCGGTGCAGCCCCTGGAGCACTCCAACAGGGCTCCAGGGGCTGCAGCGGGCCTGCATCGGGCTCCACCTTGCCCTCTGCCCTCCTCCTCCTCCTCCCTATGAATAGAAGAGCAGGGAAAGGAGGAGGAGGAAGAAGGAGGAGCCAGCCGGCCAGCAAGCACAAGAGCAAGCCAGAGAGAGGTTGGTTGCTTCATTAGGGGAGGGGGGTTAGCCTTCTATTCTGAATTGCATTTTAGTAGTTTTCATGCTAGTAACTATTATTATTATTTACTTGCCCTTGGTGTTCTCTTTGCAAAAACTCCTCTCAGCTCCTTGTGCTTTTCTGGGTTGAGACAGTGGTGCATGCTTTCTCCCTTCTATTCTGAATTGCATTTTAGTAGTTTCCATGCTAGTAACTATTATTATTATTATTATTATTATTACTACTACTACTCTGGGGGCAGAGCATGTGGCCCCGCCCCTGGAGGGTGGAAGCTCCACCCCACTGCTTCGGCCCCCAAGTTGTCTGAGGGACAGCAACCCGGCCCCCGGCTCAAAAAGGTTGCCTACCCCTGGTTTAGAGAAAGTCCCCCTTAGGAACTAAGACAGTCAGCACCCTCAGGCCAGATATAAATCCCAGAAGAGAAATGGTTTTGTGTAGGCCAGGCAAGCAACAAGTCACCTGAGGAGTCTCTGTCCATGGAGATGGGATGCCATCCCATCCTGGCCCCTTGCCTGTGTCACAACAGTGAGGTTATAAGTGAAGTCTGTCTATGGCTGTAAGGAGAAGACTGAGGGTTTCAGGGAGTCCTGAAGGATATCCATGCTAACTATTATGTTACAGAACAGTGTTTCCCAAGCTATCTGGTCTGAGGAAAGAGCAATTGTTTACATTGTTTTATGGGAGTTTAATAGGAGTAGCAGGTCCAGTCAATGGACTGCCACTTCAACTAGTATTGGTATAGAGAGATGGAGAGGAATTGGGCTCACCCTGAGATTGGCAGGTATGTCAGGCATGGGTGCCCTTTGTTCTATGGTCCAATCCTATTTCCCCTTTAGTAGTGAGTCTAGGGAAAACATAAGCTAGTGATCCCAATGGGGAGAAAAAGGATTTCCAGTTAAACCCCCAGGGTTTTAACTTGTCTAAAATGTGGATTATGGTGGATTATGTGATCAATCAGGATGAAACCTGATCCAATCTGGACCTATGTCAGCTTTTACCCTATCACTGATCACCTTGTCAACTGGTTATAGCAATGAAGGTGATATTAAGATAATTTAACTTGTAGCAATGAAGATTTACCACTCTGAAAGAGGAATGTTAATGTCTGACCACCAACAAATATTTCAGAACAGTGTGCAGTTCTTTACTGGAACATCTGTGCACCTGTGTAAAATAAGACTATTTCAATGGTTAGGCAAGGGGGAAAGTGGGTTAACCTTTATCTCGCAGACATTGGTGAGTCCATGCAGATGCATGGAAGCACTCTGTGTTAAGAGAGCCCGTTGTCAGAATTAAGTCTGATTTTATCCGAGGAAGAACTTGTCCAGAGACTTAAAAAATCCTTCAGCTGCATGCAGCAGACTATCATCAACATATAGGGGTCTCTTGAATGAACTGCTGATTAAGGAGTCATGAAATGTTAACAGAGAACTTCACAAGGATAACACTCTGGTATCCAAATCTGAAGGGAGAAATTTCTCCACAAACAGATCTGTCAAAGAAAAACAACTTCAATTTTAAATAGGACAGTGGGCCCTCGGTATCCACTGGAGATTGGTTTTCAGACCTAGCATGGATACCAAATCCATGGAAACTCATGTCCCATAAAATATAATGGCACAGTAAAATGGAGTCCCTTATATAAAATAGCAAAATCAAGGTTTGCTTTGGGTTTTTTTTTTAAATACACACACACACACACACATACACAAATTTACAAGCTGTGGGTATACAGAGGGCTGGCTGCAACTCCCTATGCCATATGGTATATTAGATCTGAGCATGTATGCTAGCAGAAAAACAAGGCATAGGCACTAGCAAGTCCACTTTTCCAGCCTCAGATGAAGGCAGTGTTCTTTGAACCAGACTTTGCCATGAAAACCTAGTTTGGGATAAGACACCCACCCACACAGTGGCTAATCTTATAGTAATAGTATGCAAAGGGATCTTGCAGCACCCTGAGACTAACTAAAAGGAAGAAATTGAACTTCCATGGCCTTGAGCCTAATTCTTCATATGAATGATATAACTTGTAACAATAGGTCCACCAAGCCAGGGCCCAGTTGCATGGCAAGCCCATCAGCAGGCTTTTTTTTAACTTAAAATGCAACTACAGTATTTAGACTTATTAACAGGTAATTGTGTTCTTATGTGGCAAATCCCCTCAGGGCTCTACAGGATGTCTATATGGGATTTGAAGCAACACCTTAGCAGAAAAACCTGTTTTATTGTTTTAAAACACTCATGGAGGAAGTGGGGTTTCTCCTGGGATGGAGAGGAGGCTGTTTGTCTGCTTCTGATTAAGAATTTTTCTTAACCCCCTGAATTAGTGAGAACCATCTCATAGAATAAACTGTATTTTTTAGTTTCTTCCCTTTAACAGACATATCTCCAAGAAAGAAGGGAAGGAGAGGGGAGCCAGCTCTCCTGAGGCTAGCTGACTGAGGTTCCCTGTGTGGAGCTTGGTTGGTCACATTAATCCAATATATCTATCACCCCATGTGAGATGATTTTATCAAATATCTTTAATGGTGTAAGCATTACAGATTCATTGAGTGACCAGAGAAGGGAAGTATCTTTTTCCTTTCTTGAGTTCCCCTGATTCTTAGACTTTAAACAAATCTGTATTGTTAAAGCCCTTTGCTCTTATTGAGAAGTGCTTGCACAAGGGAGGTTAGAACCATGTGCTCATCTTGTGTTAGACTGAGCCAGCTAAGGCAAAGAGGCACTGGCCCTAATGGAGGCAGGGATGGAGGTCTCTGAGGAGGGAAGAAAAGTCATCATGTGGCTTTTATAGGTAACCCCCCCCCCCCACACACACACACAATTGAATGTTTCCAGGCATCTCCTCTGTCCTGGTAAAAATGGGGGAAGGGGGGGGAGACCAGAAACAGGACAATCCTGAGGAGGAAGCAATATTGTGCAGACTCCAAACCCATGGACTAACTGTAATAAAATGAACACCAGAAAGGTTAACCAGTATCTCTTGTAAATCTGAGCCCCCAGCCCTGTTGCTGTGGGAGCTCTCTCCTCCTTTATTTACCCCATCAAGGGAGGCTGCCTGGGTAGTAGCTTCTTCCAGGCACTGAGGAAACTGCTCTTAAATTAGCAGTGACTGAAGACCATTCGTAAACATGAGTAAATAGCTGCATATGCCCTATAGTGTAGCCCTGATATTCACAGGGCATTTTGAAACAGCCCAACTTCAAGCTGGGGTTTAGAAGTTTAGCCCTTTCAATCTCAGGCAGGCTGCATTATAGAAACTGGCTTGCTCCTCAACTCCCTTCCCACTTGCATAGGTAGCTGGGAAGGGCATCTGAGATATGTCTGGATCCTGAAAAAGGATCAGCTCTGATGGAAAGGAGAGGCCAAGGGCCCCAACTGCTCTCCTCAAGTGTGCCACAGTTTGGGGCAGACTAACACAATTGGAGGTGTAGGGAACTCTCTCCCCATCCTTCCCACAAGTGTCCCTCCCTTTTTTTGAAGAGGGAATGCAGGAGGATTCGTATCTATGTGCTCTCTCAGAAAAATCAGAGTTGAAAGAGATCCCCAAGGACCATCCAGTCCAACCCCATTCTGCCATGCAGGAACTCTCAATCAAAGCATATCCGACAGATGACCCTCCAGCCTCTGTTTAGAAGTGCGTGGCAGAGGTCATACTCACTCGACATGAAGTCATGTTGTGCTTTTTGTGGGATGCTCTGTGGCAGCCAAAAAAGACCATTTTAGAGTTGGAAACTTCAGCCCCTGCTGGGCCCTATATAGCTTCCTTTACAGCCATGTGGCACAAATGGCTGCTGTACATGCCAGAGGAGAAGCCCTCCGCCTCCTTCCACACCATCTCATTATAAGAATTCAAAACAAATGTGCAGGAGCCCTGGCGACACCATCATGTGTTTCCCAGGCTGCAATAGCATCTCCTATATCTGTTGGGATTTTGGGTGGCATTTGGGTCAGAGATAGGAAGGAAGTGAGTGGGAGACCAAGAGCCTATCCCCCCATCTGCCCTCCTGGCAGAGTCCCAAACCTTATGCTAGGCCAGGGGTAGGCAACCTGCGGCCCGGCGAGGCCTTGGGACCAGCCCCAGCCCAGTCCTGCCGCCGATTGCCGCTGGGGCCTTTGGGGGGCAATTGTCTATAGAAGTCTCAGAAACATGCATTTATATTAACATTTTTTAAAAAATCAGCAAATTTTTCCGCGTGTCCTCCATTTTTTAAAAAAAGTGTCTTCTGTTTGAAAATTTTGTCCTACATTTGTCCTGGTTTATTTATATATTTAATTTTTTTTTAAATTATTTAATTATTTATTTTTTGGCTTCGGCCCCCCAGTTGTCTAAGGGACAGCAACCTGGCCCACGGCTCAAAAAGATTGCCTACCCCTGTGCTAGGCATAGTGCCTACAGTGGCAATGGCAGAGGCCTCCTGGCAATGCCTGCCCTGAGCGAGGGCATTAGATCTGGCAAAGGTTCCTTGGTGGCTGGAGAGAGAGGGCCCCTGAAGGAGAGGAAGAGTCACAGGCAAAGCCAAGACCTTTCTCCAATCCTGTGAGCCCTTGCCATATTAAGTCTTTCTTCATGCTTCCAAGGCACGAAGAGAAATGAAGAGAAGAAAAGGACTGGAGTGGCAGAGCAACAGCAAGCACATCCTACTGGAGTGATAGGCAGGACAAGACTGGCCTTCTAGGGTTAGCTCCACCTGCGTGGGGTCACCAGAAGGTCTCTCTCTTTTACTGCCTGCCTATTGGAGTGAGTGGGAGGAGCATAACCCAAACTACAGCATGTGGGGCTCTTATGTACTGGGAAAAATACAAAAACAGTGTATAAAAATAAGCCACAACATTTATAAAAAGACCATCATATGTTTTTCATTATTACTACTGTAACAAATTATGAAAGACACATCTGATAACCTCCCCCAGTTTGAAATCTAAGACTAATCCTACTAGCAGCTAAACCATATTTTGTCACCATGGAGGTAATGTATGTATCATTCCCTGTCAAAAGAATACGTAACTGCTAAGTATTAGATTGGTCAGAAAGGGAATGAAAAATATGATCCACGAACCTTTTTCTAAAGGTTGTATATAGGGAACAGTGTAAAAGATAATGTTCAATATCCTCCACTGCCCCATTTTTACAAATGCACAATCTTAGTTAAACAGGAGTATTAGTATATCTGCCCAACAAATAGGCAGGAGGCATACATTGGACTGTAAGGCTGTAAATGCTTTTCAAACAGGAACCAGAGTAAGATTACAGAAGTAATGCTCTAATCCGAACGATGTTTTATATAATGGATACCAGAAGAATGTAGAGTTGGAGAGCATGTGCAAGTTAGCCCATTTTGAAACAAGATGAATCTTCCCTAATGATGATTTACAGAAAACATTGGTCACTGAACTAGAAGGGATTGATTTTAAAACAAGATATCTAACACAAAGAAGAACAGGATTCAAGACAGGAAACAAAGTGAAATATCTAGGAACAACATTAACTAAAAGGAACATAGAACTATTCTCAACTATGAAAAAACATGGAAGGAAATAAAAAACGACTTAGAGAAATGGACCAGATTAAATTTATCTTTAATGGGAAGAGTTGCAGTTATCTTACCCAAACTCATATTTTTTATTTCAAAACTTACCTATTACTGTATATCTAATGAGAAATATCTTGAACAATGGCAAAAAGAACTGTCACAATTCTTATGGCAAGGAAATAAAGCAAGGGTAAAGTGGAAAATATTGACCGATGACAAAAATAGGGGAGGTTGGGCCCTTCCGAATCTAAATAAATAAATAAATAAATAAATAAAATAAACTCTTATTTATATCCTGCTTTTTGTTACCACAATCAAAGCTGTGTACAACCTTTAAATTATATTACTATTCATCCTGTTTAAATTGGTTAGAGGAATGGGTAAGATTGGATAATGAACTATTATTATGTTTAGATGGTTACAATTTGCGTTACAGATTCCCTGGATCCATGTGGTACAACAAGCTGAAGATGGACAAAAACTTTGACCATCATTTTGTAAGACGCTGCCTGTTTAATGTGTGGAATAGGATAAAAAGCCAATTTTATAAAGAACTTCCATCATGGACGTCCCCACAAGAAGTATTTTTATATAGAATTAAAATCAAAAAAGAAATGTGGGTAAGATGTAAAGATATTCTAAACAAAGGGAGCGACAATGAATATACTATGAAACCTATGAATCAACTACAGAAAGAATTACTAAATATAAACTGTCAAAAGTCTAAAGAATATTGGAGGAGGATACAAGAAATGATGGCTGAGATTCTACAAATATAAATACCTCTAAAACCAGAATTATTCTTATTCCCTGATGGCGCAGTGGTTAAATGCCTGTACTGCAGCCATTTCACTCAAAACCACAAGGTTGCGAGTTCAAGACCAGCAAAAGGGCCCAAGCTCGACTCAGGCTTGCATCCTTCTGAGGTCGCTAAAATGAGGACCCAGACTGTTGGGGGCAAATTAGCTTACTTGCTAATTAGCTTACTTGCTGTTCACCGCTATGATCTTTGGAATAGCGGTATATAAAGAAAACAAATTATTATTAATTATTATTATTATTAGTTAATATGACTGAAAATTCAATAAAAAGAGTGAAAAATTTACAAAAATTATTTTCTATATGGTGACATCCGCGAGAATACTCTACACAAAATACTGGAAAAAAAACCAAAATGCCAACTAATGAGGAATGGTTGATGAAACAGAGAAAATATGGACATGGATATACTCACCAAAGTAATGAAAAACGAACCCTCGAAAGGGGCAGAAAATGATTGGGAATGCTTGAAAGAATATGGGAATGGAACTTAGCTTTTCTTTAATAGATAACTTTTGAGCTTTAGTATTAACAAAATATGAGAGAGAATGAAAGTTAAATATACATTTATCAATTTGTTTGTAAAAACAATTCAAAAAGAGCAGGTCTACTGTTATTAAATTGGTTTGTAGAATCAGGAGAATCACGTTTGATTTCAAGGACATGGACTCAGCAGCAGTAAAGATAAGGAAGATGTAACTAATCAATGAAAATTACAAGAAACCATTAAGCTTTTTGTTGTTTATTGTATGTATGTATGTATGTAGATATGGATCAACGTTTTTGTATGTATGTTTTTAAGGTTTTTGTCCTCCTCAATGTTGTGAATAAAACAAACAAACAGTATTTGTAAGGTCCCAGCCTGAAAGGCTCTCACCTGCTGCTTTTGCTGCTGCCTCTGCTCCTCTGCCTGGCTCAGGAGGAAGCCTTCGGCCAGGGCCACCGCCTGGGAACTGGTCTCTGCCCCACATTCCTTGACCCAGCTGGCCATCTCTGGGGGAAGGACGGCCAGGAACTGCTCCAGGAGCACCAGGTCCAGCATCTGACTCTTGGTGTGCCTTTCTGGCTTCAGCCACTGATGGCAAAGACTGGAGAGTCGGCTGCAAATCCCTCGGGGCCCCTCGGCCTCTTCATAGCGAAACTGCCTGAAGGACTGGCATTGACCCTCTGGACAGAGCGGCTTCTCCTCCTGATCCTCCTCCTTCATGGCTCCTCTTTCCCTGAAGTCCCCTCTGCTCCGCTTTTTTGATTCGGGGGCCAGCTGAGTCTTCCTTTTCCAGATTTTGAGTGGGGCTCCTAGGGAAGAACAACAACAATCATAAGAAGAAAAACAAAGACCCCTCTCTGGA
Source organism: Sceloporus occidentalis (assembly GCA_023333645.1). NCBI lineage: Eukaryota > Metazoa > Chordata > Lepidosauria > Squamata > Phrynosomatidae > Sceloporus > Sceloporus occidentalis. The sequence continues at coordinate 7,670,200 of JALMGF010000001.1, read as the reverse complement.
TGCCAGTCCTCCCCTGGAAGAAGGGAAGGAGAGAGACCCCTCTCTGGATGCCAGTCCTGTTCTGGAAGAAGGGAAGGCGAAAGACCCCTCTCTGGATGCCAGTCCTGCCCTGGAAGAATGGAAGGAGAGGGACCCCTCTGGATGCCAGTCCTGCCCTGGAAGAATGGAAGGAGAGGGACCCCTCTAGATGCCAGTCCTGCCCTGGAAGAATGGAAGGAGAGGGACCCCTCTGGATGCCAGTCCTGCCCTGGAAGGAGAGGAGAGGAGAGGAGGGCAGCCTGGGCTTCCAGAGGGAAAGCTAAGGGCAGAAGGGAGAGAGAGGGAGGCCTAGAGAGGCAGGAAGTAGAGGGAGGAAGAGGAAGCCCCGCCCCTTCCTCAACCTTGGCATTTTGGACTTCATCTCCCAGAATCCCTGATCATTTGTGAAAGCTGGCTGAGGCTTCTGGGAGTTGAAGTCCAAAACCTTAGGAGAGCCAAAGGTTGAGAACCTGTGATTTTTTTCCTGGAGCCAGGCTTCCCTGGAAGGAGCCCAGGAGGGAAGGAGGCAGAGCCTTTGGAAGGAAGAGGAGGAGGAGGAGGAAGGCTGGAGGCCAAGGGAAGGAAGGAAGCGACGCAGGGCTGTCAGGGGGAGGAAGGGGGAGGAACCCTGGGGTTTTCCCTTGTGGGCTGAGAGAGAGAGAGAGACGTAACACAGAGGCAGAGAGGACCCTTGCTGCCTTCTTTCTCCTCCAGGGATTTAAAGGGCAAAGGCAGGCTGCTCCCCTCCTTCCCTCCTCAGTCTTCCCAAGAGCCCTGCCAAGGAGGAGGCCAGGAGAAGCCCCTCTCTCTCTCTCTCTCTCAGCCTCCCCTCCCTCTTCCCTGCCACCAACTCCCCCAAGAGGGTCCCATCTTCCTCTGCAGACCTCTCCTCCTGATTCTGCTTCTGCCCTTTCTTCTTCCTCTTCCGCCTCCTCCTTCCTCAGGAAAGATCCAAGCGCCAGGGGCCCAAGGGGAGCCTGGCTGGCCCTCCTCTCCTCTGACCCTCCTCCTGCTCTCCTTCCCGGCTACTGAGGAAGAGAGCCCCAAGGGGCTGGGATTATGAGGATAATGATGGAGGAGGGAACCTCTGGGGCTCTTCCTGCCTTTCAAGCAGCGCTGCTTCACGAGGCGGAGAGCCGGAAGGGCGGGTCCTATGGCCTCCCAGCGCCTTTGGACTCCAGCTCCCAGAATCCCCGGCCCTTGGCTGATATGGCTGAGGCTTCTGGGAGTTGGAGTCCAAAACACAACTGAGGCCAGCCTTTGGGAATGGCTGGGGCCTGGCCCCCTTCGGAGCCTGGAATGGAGGAGGAGGAGGAGGCGGCCCTCCTAGACTCAGTGTTGCCGGTTTCTGGGGAATTCCCCGGAATCCAGCGGATTGAATCAATTGACGTTTATTTTCTGGCCTCTGGGAGATTTCAGGGGAATTCCGGGGAGTTCAACCTGCTGCTTCCGCCCAAACACACCTCCCCGCGGTTGGCAGCTCACAAAATGGCCGAAAATGCCTTCCCGCCCAAGAGGCTGATGGGAATTGTAGTCCCTCCCGTCCCTTTGCCCATCGGAGCAATAGAAGAACTTACCAGTATAGGATTACATACATCCCCCAGCCAGGCCAGGCCAGGCCAGGCCCACCCCTCTCACTCTGGTTGGCTTTTTTCTGCCTGAATAGTAGTGTCCCCTTCCTCTGGAGTCAGCTGGGCCTCTGCCACCAGGAAGATGGGCTTTAGAGTCCCTCTCTGTCAGCAGCACCCATGGGCCAATGGAAACACCTCTCCAGTGGCTGGAAAGACTTCACTTGTATTATTAGTCTGCTGAGAAATTGGGCACTTTGAGGCCCCTTTCACTTCCAGGGCTCTTTGCTATGGAATCCTGGGATTTGTAGTTTGGTGGGGCACCAGAGCTCTCTGACAGGGAAGGCTCAGTCTTTCACAACATGTTTCTGAAGATTGTTTTGGTATATTGGGTATATTCTCCATTGCTGATGGCTGCCTTGGCACCTCTGCCTCAGAGTGTCCCTGGTGGGGCATAAGCGCTGTGTCCACTATGACCGTGTGCAGAGTTCCTCCATGCAGGCAGGACGCTACGAAAGAAAAGGCTCTTGGAGAGACGTCTGCAAAGGCTTCGGGCTGAAAGGAAAAACCCCTTTAAGCAAGCTTTATCCTTGAGCTGCCGGCTTGAAGAAATAACACAGCTGACAGCAAGGCTCTCTCGAACACAAAGGCTTTAATCACTTGTTGCAAGCTATTTACAAGATCGCACAGAGTTCCAGACAGCCGTCTTGGATACTCACATCTATATACAAACAAAGAGCTCCGCCAGTCTCCGACCACAACAGAACAACAATACAACCAACAACGGAGATAGTCAACTTCTCCCTTTTAAAGGTGGGCTTCTGTGAAGTCATGTGGCAGCCATGCCACCAATGAGACCTTGCTGGGTTTTTTGGGCTATGTGGCCATGCTCTGGAAGAGTTTATTCTAGTGAGAGGAACAAACACCTAAAGTCTAAAAGACAGTTGGGCAGTTTAATGATTATAGCACAACATGGCTAAAGCAAACTAGGGATAAAGAGGAACAAGAGGATTGTGAAGGATTAACCAGAACTGTGGAAACTTGCCAGGAAGGCAGGAAGACAGGAATGAGTCAATAAACTGGTTTTGGGAGATGTTGAAAGTTAACCCAAAAGAAGATGCTGGTTAAGCTATGCTTGCATTTTAAAATGTATAAAAGGTTTGAAGAAAGACAATGGGGTGTGACAGTCTTGGAATTGCCATGTAGGCAGCTGTCACCCCGTACGGAGAATAAAGGTGTGCTTATTTTGAGCTACAGTTGGACTCTGGACTTTCTTTGTTGCTGGGTGCTCCAAGGACCCTTCCAGCACAGGTTGGGAGGGCTTACTGTCCTCCCCCTTCACTAGAACATGGCCATATAGCCCCCAAAAACCATAAAAAACTATGGATGCCAGCCATGAAAGCCTTTGACTAAACCTTGCTGGTTTCATACCCAGTACATGTAGGGTTGCCATAAGTCAGGACCTCCAAACTGGGACAAATGTAGGACAACATTTTTCAAATGTAGGACATGGTTTTTAAAATGGAGGACATGCGAAAAAATGATGATTTTTAAAAAATGTTGATATAAATGCATGTTTCTTAGGCATAATCCAAATGGAGGACATTTTGAAATTTGACAGAAGAGGACATGTCCTGGAAAAGGAGGAGGATGTCTGGTCACCTTGTCTCTGGTCCAAAATACACTGCAGAAATCAAACATAGCTGGACTGCAATGCCCAGAGTTCCACATTAAGGGAATAATCCAGTTTGAGAATGATTTAAATGTCCTGGGTTAGTGCTGGGGAATGCTGGGAATTGTAGTACACTGTGGCCCCAGAGCTATCTCTGATAGGGAGTCACATAACCCTCCAAACGTAGTTGAACTGCAGTGCCCAGAATGCCTCACCAGGTGCATCCACACTGAGGAAATGGTCATAGAATCATAGAGTTGGAAGAGATCACAAGGGCCATCCAGTCCAACCCCCTGCCATGCAGGAATCCAGATCAAAGCATCCCCGACAGATGGCCATCCAGCCTCCGTTTGAAGACCTCCAAGGAGGGAGACTCCACTACACTCCGTCTCAAAGTGGGTTATTACTCCTGCAGAGTGTGAGAGAAATAGAAAGGCTAGGGACTGGATTCATTCATTAACTCACAAAAGGAGGATATCTGTGTCCAAAACACACTGCTTTGACTGCCAGGGCTCAGTGCTATGAATCCTGGGAATTGTAGTTTATTGTGGCACCAGAGCTCTCTGACAGAGAAGGCCAAATGCCTCACAGACACCAGAATTCCAGAGCATTGAGCCCTGGCAGTCAAAGTTAGAAAAAATACACAGGGGCAAAATAAATATTGAAAATGGCCACGCACCTCCTCCTCCTCCTCCTCCTCCTCCTCATCATCATCCTCTCCTCGGTGCCAAAGGAAATGGCCCTCTCCCCTCTGCTGCCTTGCTGGGACTAAACAGAGGAGGAGCTCTTCTTCCTGAGTCTGGCAATCTCCTGTTGCCAACAAGCCTCGAAGATAATTCCCCAAACGTTTGGCCAAAACTCACCAAATCCCCCCCATATCTCACCAAATATTCAGTCAAAATCCCTGGAAAGTCCCTGTAATGTTAATATGGCAATAAAACGTAGCCCTAATTGAATAAAAATAATTGGAACTTATTTCAACTCTCAAAATTACCATTAAAACCAACCACCAAAATGACACCAAAGGCTCTGAAAAGTACCCATTTGGGTGTGAAAGTCACCAGATTGGCAAAACTGCGCAGGGACGCCCCCTAGTGGTTAAAAACCGGGAATGTCCCGCTGGCAGGAGGGTTATGGCAACCCTATGCTCCCCCCTCCTCCTCTTCCTCCTCCTCCTGCTCCTTCTGCTCCCCCCTCCTCCTCTTCCTTCTTCTCCTCCCCCCTCCTCCATGCGCTGCGCGGCCTGGGGGCGGGGCGGAGGAGGCAGAGGAGAAGGAGGTGGGTGGCGCGGGGCCGCGCTGGGAGGCGGGGAGGGCGGCGCGGGGCTTCCCCCTTTGCCTCCTCTGCTCCAGGCCGTGCGGCCCTCCTCTTCCTCCTCCACGCGGTGGAGGAGGAGGAAGGCAGCGTGGTCAAGCGCCGCAACCCGGCTGCAACCGGTGTTGTCCTGGTTTTTGGCAGTACCCGGGACGGGAGGGGCCCGAGGCCGCCAAAACCAGGAAAATCCTGGTTGCAGCTGGGTTATGGCAACCCTAAGTACATGTGGTATCATACTGTATCCCATGATGCACCCCTTGACTGACTTCACCTACTTGCATGTTGCATCAGATGTCCCATGATGCATAGCTTCCAAATCCTGACTCATACACACTTGCCATTTGAACTGTAGTACTGCTCTAATTCCACCTAGTGGCCGCAACCATGTCATTTCCAGGCCTAGTGTGCGTGCCACATGGTCCTAACAGTCCCTTCTTGCCAGAACCCTGGGCCCTTGGTATCTTCTGGGGTCTGGGTCCAGGCCACACACAGCCCCCTATGGACCCCAAAGAAACACAACAGCAGAGGGACATGGAGAATCAGTCTGTAGGTTGATCTTGTGGCACCCAATGCATCTAAGGAAAAGGGCACCTTCCTGGCAGGGATTCATGGCTCCTTGGATACAGCCACCAATATCCCCAGCATCACCCCAGGCCCCCAAAATCCTTTGACCGGAAACACATTGTGCAGGTGTGCTCTACATCTTCCATTTCTTGGAGAGTATGGAGAGAGAGCTTGCAGCACTTTTGAGAATGAGTGAAAGGAAGAAGTTGCAGCATGGCCTTTCCTAGACTTGAGTCTCCTTCCTCAGATGCATTAGGTGCCACAAGATCTCTCTACAGACTGATTCTGCAGACTGACACAGCTATATATACTTTTGATCCTTTGGAAAAGTGGTAGAATCATAGAATCATACAGTTCAAAGAGACCCCAAGGGCCATCCAGTCCAACCCCATTCTGCCATGCAGGAACTCTCAGTCAAAGTATCCCCAACAGATGGCCATCCAGCTTCTGCTTAAAGACTTCCAAGAAAGGAGACGCCACTACACTCTGAGGAAGAAGTATATTCCACTGTCGGACAGCCCTTACTGTCAGGAAGTTCCTCCTAATGTTGAGGTGGAATCTCTTTTCCTGGAGCTTGCATCCATTGCTCCGGGTTCTAGTCTCTGGAGCAGCAGAAAACAAGCCTGCTCCCTCCTCAATATGACATCCCTTCAAATATTTAAACAGGGCTATCATAACATCTCTTAACCTTCTCTTCTCCAGGCTAAACATCCCCAGCTCCTTTAGTTGTTCCTCATAGGGCAAAGTTTCCAGACCTTTCACCATTTTAGTTGCCCTCCTTTGAACACGCTCCAGTTTCTCAATGTCCTTTTTTAATTGTGGTGCCCAGAACTGGACACAGTATTCCAGGTGGGGCCTGATCAGAGCAGAATAAAGTGGCACTATTACTTCCCTTGATCTAGACACTGTACTTTTATTGATGCAGCCTAAAATAGCATTGGCCTTGTTAGCTGCTGCATCACACTGTTGACTCATGTTCAGCTTGTGATCTACTTGGACTCCTAGATCCCTTTCACATGTTGTCTCCTTAAGCCAGGTCTCCCCCATCCTATATCTGTGCATTTCATTTTTCCGCCCTAAGTACAGTACCTTACATTTCTCCCTGTTGAAGTTCATTTTGTTAGCTGTGGCCCAGCTTTCTAGTCTATTCATGTCATTTTGAATTTTGATCCTGTCCTCTGGAATCTGCAAATTTTATAAGTATGCCCCCAATTCTGTCATCCAAGTCATTATTCATTAGGTGTTAATATGTTCGTATAGGTTGGTTTTATGTGTTCACTTTCAATAGAATAATCCAGGACGGAATACCTGATACATGGAAGGAAGCCCACATAGTATTGATACCAAAAGAAAAGAAAGATTGGATGCTCCCACAGAATTAGAGACCCATATCTCTCCTAAATTCAAATTACAAAATCTTCATGAGTATCTTAGCAGACAGACTTAAAAAGATACTCCAAAATTGGATAAAACAAGAAAAATGAGGATTTTTGCCCCATAGACATACAAAACAGAATATCAGAACAGTTATAGACTTGATTGAACTGTATGACAAGAACCCAGGAAAAGAAGTTGCGATGCTATTTTTTGACGCGGAGAAAGCTTTCAGTAACCTGAATTGGCTATTTATGGAAAATTTATTGGGGGAATTAAATTTAGGAGAAAAAAATATTAAAATGGATATCCGAAATATATAAAGAAAAAGAGGCAAAAGTGATAGTAAATGGATATAAGTCTGGAGGGTGCAAGATAACAAAAGGAACAAGGCAAGGCTGCCCACTGTCACCCCTTATTTTCGTCACGTGTTTGGAAATTCTTTGTAATAAAATCAGAGAGGATAAAGAAATTAAAGAGACAAGAATAAAAGGAAAAAATATCAAATTACAGGCATATGCAGATGATATAGTTTTGATTATAGAAGAACCAAATGACGCGGTCCTAAAACTACATGAAACCATCTACCAATTTGGATCATGTGTGGGATTTAAAATAAGTAAGACCAAATCGGCCTTTTTAGCATTTAACATGAGTTGGATATCAAACCAGAAACAAGATGCATTGCATGAACTAACAGGAATACAGTTCCAAAAGAAAGTCAAGTATCTGGGAATTAATATCACAAATAAAAATATAGAATTATTCAATAATAATTATAAGACTATGTGGAAGGATATAAAGGAAAAGCTAAGGAGATGGGGAAAATTGCAAATTTCTTTGATGGGCAAAATCGCGCTTATTAAGATGAGTATACTACCAAAAATAATGTTCTTATTCCAAAATTTACCTATTATCCTAAATGAGACGGTGTTTAAGATATGGAAATGGGACCGTACTGATTTTATATGGGCAGGAAGGAAAGGTAGAATAAAATGGAATTCATTAATTGACACAAGGGAGAGAGGCGGCCTTGCACTGCCTGACTTTCAGTTATATTACCATGCTTGTTTGGATTGGCTTAGAGCTTGGATTCAGTTAAAAGATGAGCATTTACTTAATCTAGGTTTCAATGTAATATTCAACTGGTATGCATACCTATGGTATGGGAAGGTGGATCAAAACAAGCAATTTAAAGACCATATCATAAGGCAAGCGCTGTTAAAGGTTTGGGAAAGATATAAAGGGAAATTGTACACAAAATTACCAGATTAGGTGTCTCATGAGACTTTCTGTAAAAGAGATAAAATTGAAGCAAAGGGATGATTAACAGGGATATCCTGCAGAAGGGAAGGCGGGTACTGAAAAGCCAAGAAGAATTATGTAAAGAAGGGTTTAAACTTAATTGGTTTACATATTATCAGCTAAAGGAACGGTATGCATGTGATGTTAGAGAAGAGGAAATATCAGAGGATAAAAATGAGTTAGATGACATAATGCTAAGTGATAAGAAGAGGATAATCTCCAAACTGTATGGATGTTGTTTAAAAATACAACTGGAATCTGAGACAATCAAAACAAGCATGGTAGAGTGGGCAAAAAATGGGGGCCATTCCATTCCTTTAGAAAAATGGGAGAGAGCGTGGGGTAAAGACTTGAAGTTTTCATTAATATGAAGGAGAACTTCATCAAGATGTTATATGGATGGCACCTCTCTCCTTCTAGACTAGCAAAAATGTATAAAATAAAGAGGGAATCTGTTGGAGATGTAAAAAGCAAATTGGAACATATTACCACATGTGGTGGACATGCCTGTTAATAAAAGATTTCTGGAAATAAGTACATAAAATAATTCAAGATATATATAAAATTAAAATAAAACTTGAATCTGAGACATGTCTGTTAAACATGATAGATGCAGCAATGGATAAAAAACTCTGAAATCGAATTTTATACTTGGTAATGACTGAAAGTATAACCATTGCTAAATACTGGAAAGGAGAAAGAGCACCAGAAATTGATAATTGGCTAATTAAAGCCCTGGATGTTATAGAAATGGGCAAGCTGATAATAGAACCGAGGGAAAGAGATGGGATCCGTTTGTGAACTACTGTGCTGAGAGGTGGAAATAATATGTATATGAAATTAATCCCTCTTCACTGGGTTCAAATATTCCTTACTACATGGTATAGTAATTTGTTATATCAGAAGGTGGTATAGATAACAGTTAAAATGTAACGATTATTAAATATAGTTAAAAGCTGAATGCCGACTAAAGGTTGATGCTGTTAGATTATGAATTGCCTGATGGAAGAAATAAGTGTCAGAAGAAAATGTGAGATGGAGAAGCATTGATAGGAAAGGGATGAGGAATGCAGAATAGTAACTGTATAGATATTTTGATCAATTCTGGATAATAAATGTGCATATAGGGGAATGGGTGGGGGTGGGAACAGGACAGAAATATGTATATGTATGATACATATTTCAAATCTGAATATGTTAGTCCTGATATGGTTTTTAAATGCTTCAATAAAACTTCTTTATTAAAAAAAAAAGAAAGAAATTACCTCCTCTCAACCAACAGTATATAAACCCCACTCTCTTGAATGCCAGCATTCTCTGAAGATGGCAGCCACAGCTGCTGGTGAAACACCAGGAATAAACTCTTCTAGAACACGGCCTCAGAGCCTGAAACACCCACAAAGATCAATGGATGCGGCCGTGAAAGCTTTCAAACTTCTTTTGTTACTGTTGTTGTCAACCACCCTCAACTCGATCTCAACCCAAGATGACCCTGTGGATGAGACATTTCCAAGACCCTCTGTCCTCCACTGCTCTGCTTGCTTCCTCCAAAGTCATACCCGTAGCCTCCTTAATAGAGTCCATCCATCTAGCATGCGGCCTTCCTTGCTTTCTATTTCTTGCCATCTTCCCTAGTATTATTTTTCCCCCACTGATTCATGCCTTCTCATGATGTGTCCAAAGTAGGGCTGCCTACATTTTGTCATCTTGGCTTCCAAGGAGATTTCTGGCTTGAATTCCTCTAGGACCCATTTGTTTTTCTTTTGGCCATCCATGGGATCCTCAGCACTCTTCTCCAGCATCGCATCTCGAATGAATGGATTTTCTTCCTATCTTCTTTCTTAACTGTCTAACTCTCACATCCATATGTGGTAATAGGGAATATAATGGCTTGTATGATTCTAACTTTTGTGCTCAGCTGTATATCATTGCACTTTAGGATCTTTCCTAGTTCTTTCATAGCCGCACTCCCCATTCTTAATCTTCTTCTGGCTTCCTGACCCATTCCTATCGATGTTTGATCCCCAGGAATGAGAAATTTTTTACTATTTCAATTTTCTCATTGTCTAGGTTGAATATGTGTGGATTCTCCAGGGTCAATATTTTTGTTTTCTTTATATTTAACAGTAAAGAAAGCCTTTGTACTTTCTTCCTTGATCTTCCCTAGTAGTTGTTCAAGGTCTGTCAGATTTTCTGCTACTGTTATGTAGGCTTGCCATATCCCGCCTGGGGGCGGGACTTTCCTGGTTTGGGGCGGGTCCACACGGTCCCGCCCCGGTTTGGCCCCGCCCCCGGGACACCCCCCCCTCCCAGCGAGGGCCTGGAGGCTGGGGCTTGGGATCGCAATCGCAGAGCAGTCCTCCAAGCCCTCTGGGGCTTGGGAGAAGCTCTCCCCAGGCCCCTTTGGAGGCCTTGGAAGAGGCTCCGCGGTCGGAGCTCCGGCTGTGGGGTCCTCCAAGGCCTCTGCGAGGCCGAGGAGGAGGCCACTTGCCACCGCGGCGATGGCCGTGATGACAGGCGACCCCCACGCTCCTTCCCGGCCTGGGAGCAGCCCAAGGCTTCCTCCCAAGCTGGGAAGGAGAAGGAGGACAAGGTTCAAAAATGTAGGACCTTTTTTTTTTAATTTCCTGGCCAGGAAATTAAAAAAAAAAAAAAAAAAAAAAAAAAAAAAAAAAAAAGGTCCTACATTTTTGAACCTTGTCCTACATTTGTCCCGGTTTGGAGGTCCTCAGCTATGGCAACCCTACTGTTATGGCATCTGCATGTCTTAGATTATAGGCATTCTTTTCTCTTATTTTCATCCTCCTATTTTCACTCCTCCTTGGTTTAAAACACACTGCAGAAATGATGCAGTTTGAGACTGCTTCTACTGCCCTGGCTCAGTGCTAGGGATTCCTGTGAATTGTAGTTTATTGTGGCACCAGAGCTCTCTGATAGAGAAGGCTAAATATCTCACAAAACTACAGTTCCCAGAATTCCCTAGCATTGAGCCAGGGCAGTTAAAGTGGTCTCAAGTTGGATGATTTCTGTAGTGTGTTTTGGCCTCTTCTTCTGTGGCCAAGCCTGAGTCTCTTACAATATCTTCTGCATACAAGCAGAACAGGTAGGGTGATAAGATATACAGAATAATACTATACTGTTATACTCTGTATGTGTATAATACAGCCATGTGTCCCTGTTGCTGTGCAAGGCTCTCTCCCCCATTTATTTCTGCAGACCATTCGCAGAAGGCAAAGACAGGAAAGGATGTGATAAGATGGACTGGTTTCACAGCATACCAAGTGATCGGGGTTTGGAACCATGAGTTGTGTTCATTCAGATTCTTTTCAAGACTCTGGGAATCAGTGAGCTATCCATGTAGCATGGATTTTAGATGATGGTGATGATAATGATGATGATGATGCTGTTTTAAAAAGAGATCTATAGCCAAGATCTCAAGACAGTTTACAAGAAAATCAGTTTAAACCATTTTTTATTTTGAAAAATAACATTTAAAAAACAATGAGGAAATTTACAGTGTGGAAACAAAAATTTAAACCAAGTGAAAGCAGTTAGCAGCATGTAGAAATTGGGTAAAACTTACTTTTTTATCATTCCATAAAAATGTATGACTTCAAAACCCCATTTAGAATTTTTTAAAAATTTTCAACAAAGAGGTCCTCTGGCTTGCTCATTGGGCACATGGATTCTCCAGTATGAATCCACACAACAAACATTTAAATGGTTTCTCCAATGAGTGAGTTTCTTGATGAGAATTAAGACCTTTCTTCTGACTGAAATTCTTTCCACATTCTAAACAATTACATCAGATGCATCTGCACTGTAGAAATAAACCAATATGACACCATTTTAACTGCCATAGCTCAATGCTCTCGAATTCTGGGAACTGTAATTTGGTGGGATAATTAGCATTCTCTGTCAGAGAGTTCTGGGAGCACAATAAACTACAATTTCCAGAATTCCATATAGCAGTTAAAGCAGTATCAACCTGCATTAATACTGCAGCGTAGATATGGCCATACTTTCTTCCTGTCTGGGTTACTTGATGGAGAGACCAGTCTTCCGACTGAAATTCTTTCCATATTTCAAGTATTTAAATGGTATTTCCCCTGCATGAATTTTTGGATGATGAATGAGATTTGCCTTCTCACTGAAACCCTTGCCGAATTACAGACATTTAAATGGCTTTTCTCCTGTATGAATTCTTTGATGAAGAGTGAGACTTTTCTTCTCACTGAATTTCTTTCCACATTCCAAGCATTTAAATGGCTTTTCTCCTGTATGAATTCTTTGATGACGAGTGAGATCTGTCTTCTGAATGAAACACTTTCCACATTCCAGGCATTTAAACGGCTTCTCTCCTGTATGAACTATTTGATGATAAGTGAGATTTGACTTATGACTGAATTTCTTTCCACATTCCAAGCATTTAAATGGCTTCTCTCCCATATGAATTCGCTGATGACGAGTGAGATTTGTCTTCTGACTAAAACACTTTCCACATTCCAGGCATTTAAATGGTTTCTCTCCTGTATGAATTCTTTGATGTCCAATAAGCTCTACTTTCTGGTGGAATTTCTTTCCACATTCTAAACATTTAAATGGCTTCTCTCCCACATGAATTCTTTGATGACGAGTCAGATTTGTCTTGTACTTGAATTGCTTTTCACAATCTATGCATTTAAATGGATTCTCTCCTGTGTGCATTATTTGATGACAAAGGAGGTTTCCCTTCTGACTGAATTTCTTTCCACATTCTAAACATTCAAATGCCTTCTCTCCTGTATGAATTCTTTGATGACAAGAGAGATGTTTCTTGTGACTGAATTTCTTTCCACATTCTAAGCATTTAAATGGCTTCTCTCCTGTATGAGTTCTTTGATGACAAGAAAGATTTGTCTTTCCCTTCAAATTCTTTCTGCATTTTCTTTTTTGTGTGTGAATTATTTCTACATCAATTCCCCTGTGAAGACTAAGGTTTTCTTTACAACTGGGGTTCCCCTCACTTTCAAGAGAAATACATTTACTCTCTTCCTCTTCTTTCTTTTTTATTTCTTGGATAGAAATTTTGCTTCCCTTCCCATTCTTCTGTTGATGTTGGACTCTTTGCAGCAAAGACATCCTTGGTATTCTTACTTGCTGTCTCTCTTGTCTATCACCACCTGGCAAAGAGACAAAATAATTAAGCCAAGGCGAAGAGATAAATGGACCTGGACTCAATGAATAGATGACCACTCTCTCAAATAGTAGTAATGGGAGATTTCAACTATCCTGATATTTGTTGGAAATGTAACTCAGCCAAAACATTAAAGTCTAGCGAATTCTTCAATTGCCTGGAAGACAATCAAACAAGCTTCATTTATATAATAATAATAGGATTTATTTATATGCCGCCCAATCACTGGTAATCCGGGTGGTTTACAACAGAGGGGATAATAGACAGTTCCCTGCCCTCAGGCTTATAATCTAAAATCTATTAATGGGTTGCAAGTGGTGGGATCATTAGGTGGGAGTGGCCATGTTCTTCTGGAATTTGTTATACAGTGGAAAGGAGAAGCCAGGCATAGCGGACAACATTTTAGACTTTCAATAAACTCAGGGAAATACTGGGGGTAATCCCGTGCCCAGGAACAGTAAAAAAGAAAGGAGTTCAGAATGAATGGGAGTTTCTCAAAAGATAGATACTGAAGGAACAATTTCAAACAGTTCCAATGAGAAAGAAAAATGGGAGGTGTCTCAAGAAACCAGGATGGATGACTAAAGAACTTTCAACTGAGCTAAGTTTTAAACGGGGCATGTATAAGCAATGGAAAAATGGGGAAGTCACCAAAAAGGAATTCAATCAAATAGCTAGCACATCCCCACATCACTGTAGGCACATCTGTGCTTAAGTCCATCCAGCAGTTCACCTACCTGGGAAGCATCATCTCCTCAGACACCAAGATTGATAAAGACATCGATCACAGATTAGCAAAGGCATATAGTGCATTCGGAAGGCTTCACAAAAGAGTCTGGAGTAACAAACGCTTGAGACGAAGCACAAAAATCAGTGTGTATAGAGCCATTGTACTGTCTATTCTCCTCTATGGGTCTGAAACATGGGTCACCTATCGCCGCCTACGACTCCTTGAACGCTTTCATCAGCGCTGTTTATGCACAATTCTAAATATACACTCTCTCTGACTATGTGACTGACTATGTGACAAATGTTACTGTCCTTGAGCAAGCAGGGATCACCAGCATTGAGGCCATGCTATTGAGGACGCAGCTGCGCTGGGCAGGACACGTTTCTAGGATGAAGGACCATCGCCTCCCAAAAATAGTATTTTATGGTGAACTCGCCACAGGTCAGCGTAAGAGGGGCGCCCCAAAGAAAAGATACAAGGACTCCCTGAAACAACATCTCAAGCTTGGCCAAATTGATCACCAACAATGGTCTGCCCTGGCCTCGCATTGGGAGGCATGGAGACGCACTATCCACGATGCTGCAGCTTTTTTCGAAAGCTCCTGCCGAACGAGTCTCAAAGAGAAACGACAACGCAGAAAGAACCGCAACTCGGAAACATCACCCAAAGAGACTTTCCACTGTGCTTTCTGCAACTGGACCTGTTTGTCCTGGATTGGCCTTTTTAGTCACCAACGCGCTTGTACAAAGCGCGGGATGAGTCCTTCCTGAATCTTCGTCCGCGAAGCAAAGCCAGAGAGAGAGACATATAGGGGTAAAGTCAGAAAAGCAAAAGGACAGAATGAGCTCAGGCTTGCTAGAGAGGTTAAGAACAATAAAAAGGGCTTTTGGGGGTATGTCCATAGCAAAAGGAAGAAGAAGGAAGTGGTGGGGCCACTAGATAGCAAAATATAATAGGAGACAGAGAAAAGGCAGAATTACTCAACACCTTCTCTGCTTCAGTCTTCTCAGAAAAGGAAGAGTGCTCAACCTGAGGATAATGGAGCAGAGGACACAATCGGGGAAATGTAGCACAGAATAAGTAATGAGATAGTACAGGAATACCTTGTTAATCTAAATTAACTTAAGTCTCCAGGACCAGATGAACTACACCCAAGGGTATTAAAAGAACTGGCAAATGTAATATCGGAGGCACTGGCAGTAATCTTTGAGAACTCCTGGAGAACAAGAGAAGTCCCAGCAGACGGGAGGAGGGCAAACGTCGTCCCCATCTTCAAAAAGGGAAAAAGAGAGGATCCCAACAATTACCGTCCAGTTAGTCTGACATCAATACTATGAAAGATTCTAGAGAAAATCATTAAACAGAGTCTGTGAATATTCAGAAAGCAATGCCATAATCCCAAAAAGTCAACATGGGTTTCTCAAAAACAAGTCATGCCAAACTAATCTCATCTCCCTTTTTGATAAAATTACTACCTTGGTAGATAAAGGGAATGTTGTAGATATAGCACATCCTGATTTCAGTAAGGGCTTTGAAAAGGTCTCCCCTGATATTCTTGCAAACAAGATAGTAAAATGTCGGCTACACAATACAACTGTTATGTGGATTTGTAATTGGTTGACTGGTCTAACCGAAAAGGTGTTCAACAATGGCTCCTTTTTATCCTGGAGAGAAGTGACCAGTGGGATGAACAGGTTTCTGTCCTAGGCCCAGTGCTATTCAACATCTTTATCAATGACTTGGATGAAAGAATAGAGGGCATACTTATCAAGTTGCAGATGACACCAAATTAGAGGACAGGATCAAAATTCAAAATGACCTGAATAAACTAGAAAGCTGGGCCAGAGCTAACAAAATGAATTTCAACATGGAGAAATGTAAGGTACTGCACTTAAGGTGGGAAAATGAAATGCATACTGTAGATATAGGATGCGGGACACCTGGCTTAAGGAGACTACATGTGAAAGGGATCTAGGAGTCCAAGTAGATCACAAGTTGAACATGAGTCAACAGTGTAATGTGGCAGCTAAAAAGGCCAAAATGATTCTAGGCTGCATCAACAGAAATATAGTGTCTAAATCCATAGTGCCACTCTATTCTGCCTTGGTCAGGCCTCACCTGGAATACTATGTTCAGTTCTGGGCACCACAATTCAAAAATGATGTTGACATGCTTGAGCTTGTCCAGAGGAGGGCAACCAAAATGGTGAAGGGCCTAGACACCATGCCTTATGAGGAAAGACTTAGGGAGCTGGGAATGTTTAGTAAGATGGTCTTTCATGCTTATAGACAAATACACGGAGAGGCATTTTTAAAATAAGTGATCAGGTGCAGTGATGAAATCAGTATTAGTATTCCTATTTTCCATTTGTTGCAATCAACAATAAAGGCATGAACTGGAAAAATAGTTTAAGTTAAAAATTAGAAAGGAATTTCTTTTAGCAGATTAAGCTGCTTTCTAAGCTGCTTACAGAATATAATGGGATATACAGTCAGCCCATCTTATATCTTGTTTTAAGGGGGGCACTATGTATATATGGATGTATTTTAACTTGTTGTATGCCGCTTTGATTGCCTGGCAAAAAGCGGGATAGAAATAAAATTATTATTATTATTATTATTATTATTATTATTATTATTATTAGCCTGGAAAAGAAACAAGAGGTGATATGATAGCCCTGTTTAAGTATTTGAAGGGGTGTCACATTGAGGATGGAGCTAACTTTTTTCTGCTACCCTAGAGACTAGAACGTGGAACAGGAGATGGAAGCTATAGGAAAACAGATTCCACCTCAACATCAGTGGGAATTTCCTGACAGAACTGTTTGCCAGTGGAATACACTCCCTCTTTGGTTTGAAACACATTCTGTAAAGCTAATATATACATTTAACAATACTTACAGTATATCAAATGTGATCCTGACTGATTTCAGAGAACTAAGCCGTGTTATTTAATAATAATAATAATAATAATAATAATAATAATTTATTTATATCCCGCCCCTTGAGGTCAATCGGGGCAGCTAACAGCAATAAAATACAATACATTGTAGATCAAAATTCCCTCCCCCCTTAAAAATGTATTAAATCAATTATAATTAAAACCAACTAATTAAACAACATTAACACATACACATTATTACAAGCCAAAAACAAAACAGAAAAAAACAAATAAAACAGTAAACTGTGGTAGCATTTCCAGGGAGGACCTTGGGGACTCTCATAAGAACAGGGTTCCGGAGGCCAGGGTTATCTATTCCGGAAAGGCCTGCCGGAAGAGATCCGTCTTGACAGCCTTTTTAAAGCTGTCTAAAGATGTCAATTGACAGATCTCGTCTGGCAAGTCGTTCTGTAATCTGGGGGCAACAACAGAAAACGCCCTCTGGGAAGTAGCCGAAAGCCTAGATCTTTGAGGCTGCAGCAAATTCCTCCCAGAGGACCGTAGTGTGCGGGGAGGATTATATGGGAGGAGGCGGTCCCTGAGATAGTTTGGACCCAAGCCATTTAGGGTTTTAAAGGTGATAACCAACACCTTGTACTGGGCCCAGAAACTAACCCGAACACAGTCACTAGAGGAGAGTGTGACCCCATCCAGGACTGGAGGTTGCAATCCAATTCTTGGTTTCGGGGCTGCTACCATGAGCACCTCTGTCTTGTCCAGATTCAGTTTCAATCTGTTTTTCCTCATCCAGCCCATTACTGCTTGGAGACATTCACTGAGAGAGGAGATGCCATTAGAATTCGAGGCCGACGAATGAGACACGGAGAAATAGGTCTGGGTGTCATCAGCGTATTGATAACACCCAGCTTCACAACTCCGAATAATCTCACCCAGTGGCTTCATATAGATGTTAAATAACATCGGGGACAGTAAAGCACCCTGTGGAACCCCACAGGTGAGCTCCCTTTTACTGGAGCAGCTGTCCCCAAGCAGCACCCCCTGGGATCTGCCTGAGAAGAAGGACCGGAACCACTGCAATGCAGTGCCTCCGATACCTAACCCCCTCAGGCGGTCCAAGAGGATGCCATGATCTATTGTGTCGAAAACCACTGAGAGGTCTAGGAGCACCAACAGGGTCACGCTGCCCCTGTCGACGCTCAGACGCAGATCGTCGGTCAAGGCAACCATGGCAGTCTCAACCCCAAAGCCTGTCCTAAAGCCAGTTTGAAATGGGTCTAGATAATCGGTTTCATCCAAGACAGCTTGGAGTTGAAGAGCAACTGCCCTCTCGATTACCTTGCTCAAGAATGGTAGCAAAGAGACTGGTCTATAGTTGTTCATATCCAGGGGGTCCAGGGAAGGTTTTTTCAGAAGCAGCCTAACAGCCGCTTCCTTCAAACAAGATGGAATATGTCCCTCCCTGAAGGATGCATTGATGATATCCATAAGGAACGTCCTCAATGCATCCCCCCCTGGACGGCCAGCCACACCTCAAAAGTACATAATGTAGAAGGCTGCACAACTCTCATTCTCCATTACTACTCACCAATACTTGCCTCTGTACAATCACTCTGGACTTGACTACCCATAGAAAGCAAGAGGTGAATGGAGAGATTTCCTTAGAGAGCAAAAGGTCTCCATCTTTGCTTTCTCACCTGACTGTAAACAATCCCAGCAATTCTATATTTACTGGTAAGGGAATGTAGCCACAGTGGAAGTTGCCAGAAGTAAACCATATACCAGTGATGGCGAACCTGTGGCACGTGTGGCAGAGGTGGCACTCAGAGCCCTCTCCGTGGGGACATGTGCCATCGCCCCAGCACAGAGTTTGCCAGAGTTTGTTACTAGAAAGCCAGAGGGACACGGCACTTTGCAATAAATAAGTGGGTTTGGGGTTGCAGTTTGGCACTCGGCTTCTAGAAGGTTCACCATCACTGCCATATACTTTGGAGGTTTGGTTCCCCACCCAATAGCCATACTCAGTGGAGCATATGATCTTGAAATAAGCCACTGCAAACCTGAGAAAGGAGCCCTACCTGCAAGAGTGAGAGGAAAATTTGATGGGGTGGGAATATTTCGTGAGGCCTGTGAATCGGGGGCCCGGTCCTCCAGCCAGTTGTTGGTTTATCCTCAGGTGCACATCCCTTACTTGTTAGAAAGTGACTGAGCTTACAGAAATACAGCATTAATGCAGAAAGAGGCTATAGGAATTCAGGATTACCAGCAAAGAGATTGGATCAGCCAAGAGAAAGAGGGAGCCTCACCCAGAGAGACCAGGATTGCCAAATTCTCTTCCATGACTTCCCTGTGAAGGGCCATTTGGTCTGAGTCCAGCAAGGCCCACTCCTCCTCATTGAAAGACACAGTCACCTCCTCAAAAGCCACCTGGGAGAAGAAATAGGATCTGTAAGCCAAAATTGCTAACCCAGTCAGAAGATAAAACTCTGTAACTTGGTTTCCCCCCAGTTTAGTTTAGTTAAAAATGCCACGCTAGGCAAGTCTGATGGAAGGAAAGCAAAAAACAGAAAATGCTTCGGTCCTTGAATAAGAAGAGAGGACATAAAAATTCTTCCTGGTTTTCCAGAGATCCTCTAACTAAAACCAGTCTAGATATCAAGATAATTTTCCAGGAAGCCCTATGTAGAGGAACAAGCTGAGTTGGTATGTTATTTGAAATACACCAACATGTATCAAAAGACAATTCATAAACAATTAATTGGACATGTCCAGCAAAGGTTACAATATGAAGATGTCCTGGGGAGTCCTTAGTATTTCTGATTAGATATAAATTCCCCTTTTTTGACAAATGTCCAATTTCTTACTGGCTGGATGTCCCATGATGCCAAAGAATAATATATTAACTTGAAGGACAATCAATGAAAGTAGAAAAATAGGACCTGAGACCCTGGGATTTATAGTCTCAGTTTTGTTAAAGACTTCATCAGCTGTGTCCTTGTCATAATACAAAAATACATATCACATTAGCAGTCTCTCTCTGGTGTTACTTCACGAACGAAGATTCAGGACCTCTAAGGAAGGAGACCCCACTACACTCCAAGAAAGTGTATCCCACTGTCAAACAGCCCTTACTGTCAGGAAGTTCCTCCTAATGTTGAGCTGGAATCTCTTTTCTTATACCTTGCATCCATTGTTCCGGGTCCTGTTCTCTGGAGCAGCAGAAAACAAGCTTGCTCCCTCCTCAATATAACATCCCTTCAAATATTTAAACAAAGCTATCATAAAACCCACCCGTCCACAATAAAATACAATTAAATATGAAACAATTGTTAAAACAAGGCAGAGGCACCTCCGGACAGTAGTGGATGCTTGATAGCTTAATAGAAAATTACTAGGATGTGAATCTGGGAAAGCTTGTCAGACGAGATATGTCTTGATCGCCTTTTTAAAGCATTCAAGACTGGTCACGTGTCGGATCTCCTTCGGCAGGCTGTTCCATTATTTGGGGGTGGTAGAAGAGAAGGTCCTCTGAGTAACCACAGCCAGCCTAGTTCACAAGTCTTTGCTAGAGGACCTAAGTGTGCGGGGCGGATTATATGGGAGAAGGCGATCTCGTAAGTAAGGTGGACCCAAGCCATGAAGGGCCTTAAAGGCTTTAACCAACATCTTGTACTGTGCCCAGAAGTTAATAGGCAGCCAGTGAAAGGACTTTAATATAGGTGTTATGTGGTCACTCCTGGATCTTCCAGTGACCAATCTGGCTGCCATATTTTGAATTAATTGGAGTTTCTGGACTAGGTGCAAAGGGTAGCCCTATGTAGAGTGTATTGCAGAAGTCAAGTTGTGAGGTTACCAGCACATGCACCATAGTTTTTAGGTCCTCAAGAGCCAGGAAGGGGGCGCAACCGAAGCTGATAACAGGCACTCTTGGCCATCGCATCTATCTGAGCTGACATCTGGAGCAATGGGTTCAGGAGCACCACCAAACTGCGAACACAGTCCTTTAGGGAAAGTGTGACGCCATCCAGGATCTGTTGACAGACCTCCATTCCTGGCTTAGGACCCCCAGTAACGAGCACCTCCATCTTACCTGGATTCAGCTTCAATCTGTTTTTCATCATCCAGCCCATTACTGCCTCATTCAGAGGGGAGATGTCATCCTTAGTTGACACTATGGTCCAGGGCATGGAGAGGTATAACTGGATGTCATCAGCATACTGATAGCACCCCGCCCCATGCCTCCAGATGACCTCTCCCAATGCTTTCATGTAAATGTCAAATAGCATTGGAGAAAGGATGGCAGCTTGAAGGACGACAGATCCGAGTTGCTTTAGAGTAGCAACTATCTCTAAGCATTACCATCTGGAATCTGCCTGAGATAAGACCGGAACCACTGCAATGCAGTGTCCCCAATCCCCAACTACCCCAGGCATTCCAGAAGGATACCATGGTTGATGGTATAGAAAGCCATTGAGAGATCCAAAATCATCAAGAGGGTCACACTTCCCCTGTCAATACTTAAGCAAAGATCATCCACCAAGGCAACCATAGCCGTCTCAACTCCATATCCTGCCCTGAAGCCAGTTTGAAATGGGTCTAGATAATCTGTTTCATCCAAGACTGCTTGGAGTTGTAGAGCAACAGGCCTCTCAATCACCTTGCTTAAAAATGGAAGGTGGGAGACCGATCTATAATTATTCATGTCCAAGAGATCTAGGGAGGGCCTTTTCAGAAGCGGCTGACCCACCACTTCTTTTAAACAAAAGGAAAATAGCCCTCCCTAAGAGATGCATTTATAATATATCCCAAGTAAGCCTAAAGTGCACCTCCTCCTTGGAGGACCAGCCATGAACATCTCCTCCCATACAATCCTTCCCACATGTTGCCTATCTTGGGAGTTCTTAATTTCCTTTTGTCATACAAGGTTTGGCATTTTAAGCCAAAGATATTTTGTTAACAGTCTCTTTCAGGTAGAGAAAACTCTTTTTGTTACTTTACTTATAATTGTGTGCACACATCCGTGCTTTCAATTTGCCTGCAAATTTGGAGTCACTCCATGCCAGGGGTAGGCAACCTTATTGAGCCGGGGGCCGGGTTGCTGTCCCTCAGACAACTGGGGGGCCGAAGCCAAAAAATAAATAATTAATTTTTTTAAAAAAAATAAATATATAAATAAACCCGGACAAATGTAGGACAAAATTTTCAAATGGAAGACACTTTTTTTTAAAAAATGGAGGACACGTGAAAAAATTTGCTGATTTTTAAAAAAATGTTAATATAAATGCATGTTTCTGAGGCTTCTATAGATAATTGCCCCCCAAAGGCCCCAGTGGCAATCGGCGGCAGGACTGGGCTGGGTCCGGTCCCAAGGCCTCGCCGGGCCGCATCCGGCCCACGGGCTGCAGGTTGCCTACCCCTGCTCCATGCATTTCACAAGGTGTACTAAGCAGTGCTCCATCCAAGTGTAAACCAGGCCTGACCCTGCTTACTTTTCCAGATCAGATGGCATCTGGTGCCTTTAAGTACTAAGCATCTTCTGGAGAGGGAAAAGGAATAGAGGGGGGCTGCCCTGCTCCAGCTTTATATTACTTTGATTGAGAGTTCCTGCATGGCAGGGGATTGGACTAGATGGGCCTTGTGGTCTCTTCCAACTCTACAATTTTATGGGACAAAACAGAATGTTGAAATAATCCAGCTTGAGACCACATTAACTGTCCTGGCTCAATGTTAGGGAATTGTGGGAACAGTAGTTTTGTGAGGCATTGAGCCTTCTCTGTCAGAGATCTCTGGTACCACAACAAACTACAATTCCCAGGATTCCCTAGCACTGAGCCAGGACCGTTAAAGTCGCCTCAAGCTGGTTTATTTCTGCAGGTAGTTTTGGCCCTACAATTCCACTTTCTTGTGGGATAATAAGCCTTAGGAAAGTGCCAGTGGGGTGTAGTGGCTTGAGCACTTGACTGTGTCAGGTTTAGTGGACTCGGATCTGAGAAACCAAGACAACATAGTAGTGCAGAAAACTAAAGATTTATTTTGGATTTCTAGACAGAAGTCCACCACAGGCTTGGCTGTGTAAGATCTGATTTCCCCCAGTATCCTTCAAGAATTCCCCTCTTCGCCAAATTGTGGCCTTTGATCTACATCAAAGCAATTCTTTAAACTTCCCCCCTCTCCTGAAAATCCCATTTCCATCATCATTTCATCTGTCCCAGGAAGGAAGGTGTCCTTTGTTTACCATCAGTGTCCTGCAACAGGAAATGAACAAAGTCATAAACTGCAAACCTCTCCCACTGCTGCTGCCTGTTTCTTTTCAGGCTTGCATTTCCTTCTGATTACTACTACTTCCGATTACTCTTTGATCTTTCTTTAATTAAGCATAGTGCTATTTCTCCATATCAAATTATCCCTATATCACCATATTTCCTTATCTACCATATTCCCTAAGGATATGACAGACTGTGAACCTGGAGACCAGGGTTTGAATCCCTGCTTGGCATGGAAACCCTCTGGGTGATCTTTGGCAAGACACTCTCTCTCAGCCTCAAAGGGAGGCACTGGCAAAACCACTTCTGAACCAATCTTGCCAAGAAAACTCTGGGATAGGCCTGTCTGAGGGTCGACACAAGTCAGAAATGACTTGGAGACACACAACCACAATATCCCATTAGGAGAGCCAGGCTGGTGTAAATAAAGGCTTAAACATTGGAGACCATGGTTCAAACCCCCTCTCAGCCCCACTGGTGACCTTGGGCCAGTCACACTCTCTCAGCCTCAGAAACAGACAAAGGCCAACCCACATTTGAACAAACCTTACCCAGAAAAACCCACAACAAGGTCACCATAAGTCGGAAGTGACTAAAGAAGGCACATAAACATAACACATAGGGGTGCTGTAAGTCTAAGATCCAAAACATATTGCTTTGAGACTAGTTTGGAGACTGCTTTAACAGCCCTGGCTCAGTGCTAGGGAATCCTGGGAACTGTAGTTTATGGTGGGCCCAGAGCTTTCAGACAGAGAAGGCTCAATGTCTCCCAAAACCACAGCTCCCAGAATTTCCTAGCATTCAGCCAAGGCAGTTAACGTGGTCTCAAACTGTGTGATTTCTACAGTGTGTTTTGGGCCTAAGATGACTTAAAGGCAACGAACCACAACAACCACCAAAAATGCTGCTTCTAGGAGGACTCTTTTTAGGAGTAAAGTAGGGTGTGAAAGCTCCTCCCGCTCCCTCTCCCTCAGCCTCCCCCTTTCTCACTATCAGCCTCTCCTCCCCTTTCCCTGCCACACTCTCTCAGCCTCCCCTCCCCCTTTCTCACTATCTCAGCCTCTCCTCATTCTCACCACTGTCTCAGCCTCCCTTCCCCTCTCCCTCCCCTCCCCCTGCCACACTCTCCCAGCCTCTCTTCCCCT
Source organism: Sceloporus occidentalis (assembly GCA_023333645.1). NCBI lineage: Eukaryota > Metazoa > Chordata > Lepidosauria > Squamata > Phrynosomatidae > Sceloporus > Sceloporus occidentalis. The sequence goes on along the minus strand of JALMGF010000001.1, from coordinate 7,646,173 downwards.
GGCCCTCCCCACACTCTCAGCCTCCCCTCCCCCTTTCTCACTATCTCAGCCTCTTCTCCCCTCCCCTGCCACACTCTCAGCCTTCCTTCCCCTTCCCCACTCTCTTAGCCTCTCTTCCCCTCGCCCTCCCCACACTCTCAGCCTCTCCTCCCTCTCTGGCCACACTCTCTCAGCCTCTCTCCCATTCTCCAAGTGGAGCCAGCAGCCATCTCCCCCAAGCTGGCTCCCATCTGACTCTACAGACCTCTCCTCCTCCTCCTCCTTTTTCCTCCTTCTCCTTCAGGAACCGGGCCAAAGGGGAGCTTGGATGACCCTCTTCCTCCTCCCCTTCCCTGGCAGACAAAGGGGGCGGTTGCTGAGGGAGGGAGCCCCGGGGGCTGGGGCTCTGGAGGAGGGAGGGATGAAGGGGAAGAAGGAGGTTGGCCTCTGGGGTTCATACTCTTTCTGCCTTTGGAGCAGCCCTGCTTCAAGGAACAAGGGCCAGGACCTAGTCATCCCCAAACTCTGGCCTTTCAGGGGTTTTGGACTTCAGCTCCCAGAATCCCTTGGCTAAGGCGGCTGAGGCTTCTGTGAGCCGGAGCCCAAAAGACATGGAGGACCAGCCTTTGGGAATCACTAGTGCAGTGCCTCCCAAACTTTGCTCTCCCATGTGTTTTGGACTTCAGCTCCCCAAATGCCTGGCTATTGGCCATGCTGGCTGGGGCTTCTGGGAGTTGAAGTCCAAAAACCCTGGAAAACCAAAGGTTGAGAGTGATGGCACCCCTTGAACTGCCCTGGTGTCCCCATCCTCTGGAGTCACTAGGAAGATGGGCTTTTAAAAAAATACTCCTTTTATTAATTAATATTCTTAATATATGCAATGCATATCATGTTTCTATCTATGAATATATTCCTGCATTCTGTTACATTTTAACAAGTTGTTTTATATTTCCCCTCAGTGCCCCTTTCCCTGGAGCCATTTCCATCCTTATATTCCATCCAAAATTTCAGTTCGTCTTCTGGAGGTAATCTTCCATCTTCTTTTCTCAATGCTTTCTCAATAAATACTTTCCAAATACCCTCAAAGTCATTTCTTTTCCATAATCCTTTCTTTACTTTCAGTTTACATGTCGATTTATCATTAATAGCTAATCTCCAGACCTCTTTGTACCAATCCTCCACTTCTACATCCATTTTCGTTTTCCAACACCTTGCTATTATTAATCTCGCTGCTGTAAGCAAATTGGTTACCAAATCTTTTTCTTCTTTTTCCCCATTTCTCTAAGTTATATAACGATAACAAAACTATACTCGGTCATCTATCTATTTTTATCTTCATAACATTTTCTATTTCTAATATCACTTTTCCTCCAAATGTTTGTACATATTTACATTGCCACCACATATGCATACATGACCCGACTTCTTGACAGCCTCGCCTACAATTTTTTGAATGATTCTTATCAATATTATATAATCTCACTGGAGTCAAATAACATTTCCAAATCAATTTATAATAATTTTCTTTTATCCGAACTGATAAATTTTTCAAATGTCTTTGTTCCCAAATTCTATCCCATTCCTTATCATTTATTTTACATCCTAATTCTTCTTCCCATAATCCCTTTAAAGTATTTCCTTTTATTTTCCCTCCTTTATTCTCCATCAACATTTTGTAAATTTTACTGGTAATTCCTTTTATGTTCTCCTTTTCTTACATTTCTCTTCCTTTCTAAATTATTTGTTCGAATTGTGTGTACTTTTTCTTTTCTACATTCTTTTTCTTCCAATTTTTAATCCATTGTTCTATTTGCATATAAGGAAACCATGAAATTTTTATGCCCATAAGTTTTTCTTTCATGTTTCCTTTCTCTACTCTTTCATCTACCCAATTCTCTATTCTGTCTATTTTCCTTCCCTTTAATTCATTATCTAACAATCTTCTCAAATTTTTGGGAACTTCTTTTCCATTATTATTGGTGCTACTATTGAACATTCATTAACTTTTTTATATTTACCCCATATTTCTTTTTTTTTTAAATCTAAAATAAATCACATATATATTTACATTTCCGCTATTACAATGTTACCATATACCATCCCTTCCACCACCACCCCCGCTTTCCCTTAAATATATTCTTTTACCATCTAGATGTCTCTTACACACATCTTCTTACATAGCTTATTCAGCTTTCTTCTTTGTTCCTCCTTGACTGTCTATTCCCTAGAACCATCTCAGTCTTTCTATTTCTTATCTTATGCTAAGAGATATTTCATCTTTGAGAATGTACATCTAATTTTCCCCTCCCCTAAATGTATCTTTCCATTTTCATTTTCAAACATAATAACATACATTCATTAACCTTGCTTCTATATTTTCTCTTTATACTAGTTGCCTTATATCTCTTCACTATTTTATTTTTAATTAATTTTTATTTACAGTTTTGCTAGTATTTATGCTTTCCATCTCTTTTCACAAAATTCAATAAAAGGTTTCCAACTTAAATCATCTTCCTCATGTATTTCTTCTTTCAGCAATTTTGTCAGGTTGTCCATATCTATAACCTCGGCGGATTTTATTAACCATTCATCTATTGTCGGAACTTCGTTATCTTTCCATCTCTTTGCAATGCTTATTCTCGCTGTAGAAATTAAATACAATATTTGTTTCAATTTCTTTCTTGCATTCACATCCTCTATTATATTTAGCAAACACATTTCTGGTCTTAGTTCCATCTTAACATCCAATATATCTTGTATTATTTTATGAACTTCTATCCAAAACTTTTTAATCCGTGGACAGGTCCACCACATGTGATAATAGGATCCAATGCCATCATTACATTTCCAACACCTATCATTTTTACCTTTATTCATTTTTGCTAATTTTTTGGGGGGTAAATGCCATCTATAAAACATTTTCACAAAGTTTTCTTTGATGTCCACACAAGATGTAAATTTCAAGTCTTTTCCCCATGCTCTTTCCCAATTTGTTAATGAAATAGTTCGTGTTATATTCTTTGCCCATTGGATCATATTACCTTTAATTGTCTCAGTAGCTTCTAGTTGTAACTTCAAGCAGACCTTATAAAATTTTGAGATTATTCCCTTTTCTCCTTTTTCCCAAAGTATGTCCAGTTCCATTTTTATTTGTGTTATTCCTTCTTGGTTCATATCTGTCTCAAATCTACCTTTGAGTTGATAGTATGGAAACCAACTTATGTTTATCCCTTCCATCCTTAGTTCCTCCTGACTTTTCATGCGTATTTTTTTATTTTCCATATAAATTATGTCTTTATATTTCAGCCATCTCTTTTCTCGGGCTTCAATTCTGATGTAAAACGCTTCTTGAGGTGATACCCAATCTGGTATCTTTGTATATATTTTCTTTTTGTATAGTTTCCATACTCTCAGCAAGGATCTTCTAATTATATTTTCATTAAATTGTCTGTTTTTTTCTGTTTTTCCATACCAAAGGTACCCATGCCACCCATAGATGTTGTTAAAGCCTTCCAAATCTAACAATTGTTTATTTTCCAGTTTTATCCATTCTCGAATCCATGCCATACAACATGCATGATAATATATTTTTAAATCCGGCATGGCTAAGCCGCCTCTTTCCCTGGTATCGATTAATGAATTCCATTTTATCCTCGCTTTCCTTCCTCCCCATATGAATTTAGTCAGGTCCTGTCTCCATTTTACAAAATTTGAGTCATTCACTATAATTGGTAAGTTTTGAAACATAAAAAGTATCTTTGGTATTATGTTCATCTTAATTAATGCTATCTTCCCTAGGAAGGAAAGCCTTAAATTCATCCACTTATTTAATTTCGACTTTATTTCTCTCCAACTCGTTTCATAATTGTTTTTAAATAAGTCTACTGTTCTTTTTGTTAGTGTTATACCTAGGTATTTGATTTTTTTCTCTATTTGTATTTCTGATATTTTTTGCAGTTGTTCTTGTCTTTGCTTTGTCATGTTGAATGTCATGAGAGCAGACTTATTCTTATTAATCTCTAACCCTGCGCATGATCCATATTCACCTAGTATTTCATAAACTTTGGGTATTCCCTGTATAGGGTCTTCAATTATCAAAACTATGTCATCTGCATAGGCCCGGATTTTAAATTCTTGTCCCTTTATTTTAGCCCCTTTAATTTGATTATTTTCTCTTATATTGTTGCATAATATCTCCAAACCCATGATGAATAAGAGTGGAGATAGTGGGCAGCCCTGTCTGGTTCCTTTATTAAAAACTTCTGTTTTGGCCCCGTTTACAATTATACTCGCCCTCTGATTGGTATATATTTTCTCTATCCAATTTATTATATTTCCTCCCATGTCCAGATTTTTTATTAATTGTATTATATACTGCCAATTCACCCTATCAAACGCCTTTTCAGCGTCTAGGAAAACCATTGCTGCCTCCTTTCCTGGGTTCTTTTCGTAATATTCTATTAGGTTTATCACTACCCTCATATTTTGTTTAATTTGTCTTTGTGGCAAAAACCCACTTTGGTCCTCTCTTATCCAATCTTTTATGATTTTTTTAATTCTTTCCGCTAAAATAGAGGAAAATATTTTGTAGTCTAAATTTAGAAGAGATATTGGTCTGTAATTCCTTGTCGATGTCAAATCTTTGCCCTCCTTGGGTATTAAAACTATATTTGCTTCTTTCCACGTCTCTGGAATTCCATTCCTTTGTATATCATTAAATAAATATCTTAAGGGGCCTACTAATTCCTCTTTAAAATATTTATAATATCCTTTTGAGAACCCATCCGGTCCCGGGGCCTTACCCTCTTTCATTTTATCTATAGTCTCATTTATCTCTCCCTCTGTAATTTCTCCATTCAACTTATTCAGAATTTCCTCATTGCATTTTATTTTTTTAGTCCCCTTTAGATACTTTATTACTTTTTCATTGTGTTGTTGTTTATCTATAGTCTCTTTGTACAATTTCTCATAGTATTTAAAAAAAATATTTCTAATTTCTTTCTGTCCTGTATAGGTTACATCCCCCTCATGAATTTCATTTATTATATTTTTTTCCTTTTTCTTTCTAACTTTATAAGCTAACCATTTCCCAATTTTATTTCCCCATTCAAATTGTTTTTGTTTTATGAATCTTAACTTTTTGCTCAATTCCTCTGACATTTTGCCCTCTAGTTGATTTTTTAACATCTGTAGTTTATTTTTAGCTTTACTGCTATCTGGGTCTTTAGTTAATTTCTTTTCCTGTTCCTGTATTTTCTTTGAAATTTCTTCTATTTCCTTTTGCTTTGTTTTATTTCTCTCAGCTTTTTTCTTTATCAAAAAGCCTCTAATGAACGCTTTCGATGTGTCCCATATTGTTTTCATCTTTACTTCGTCGTCTTTGTTTATTTTAAAAAACCAAATTAGTTCCTCTTTCACTTGTTTCCTTACATTTTCATCTTTCAACAGATTCTCATCTAACTTCCAGAAATATTCTTGTCTTATATGCTCAATGTCCAGTAAAATTTGATTATGATCCGAAATTTTATTGGGTTTTATTTTAACCTCTCTAATTTCTTTTATCAGGTCTTTTGAAGTAAAAAACATGTCAATTCTTGATCTCGAGTTTTGGGGAATTGAATAAAAAGTGTAGTCCCTTTCATTTTTGTGTTTATATCTCCATGCGTCTGTTAAGGAAAGAAAGTCTTTAAGTTTAAAGAATGAGTCTGGTAATTTCCCTTGTTTTTCTGAAATTCCTTTCTTGGAGAATCTGTCCATTGTTGGGTCAAGTACACCATTCCAGTCTCCCATAAAAATAAACTGATCATAACTTAAGTCTTTAATTTTGTTTAGGAGTTTTTTGAAAAATTTGCTTTTCCCCTCAGTAGGAGCATACACATTTAATACTAAAGTTTTTGTTTCTTTTAGATCAATTTCTATACCGATTATCCTTCCCTCTATATCATTTATAATCTCTTTTGCTGGTATGGTGTTCTTGACATATATTGCTGTTCCCCCTTTTCTTTTCTCCCCCGCACTTACAAATACTTGCCCTAATTTAGGGTTTTTCAAATACTTTTCCTCTTTTTTTCTTTATTTTTGTTTCCTGAATGCCAATTACGTCTGCATTTTCTTTTTCTAATATATGAAAAATCTGATTTCTTTTATATTTTGAATTTACCCCTTTTACATTCCAGGAAAGGAATTTCATTTTCTATCTTATTTTACAATTTGCTACTTATGTATCAGTCCGCTTCATATCCAAACATTGGGTCTTCTTCTGCGTTTACCTCCTCATTGTCGTCATTAATCTCTTCTGTCAAATCTTCATTCATTGGTAGGCAAATGTCTCTTTCCCCTGTTGCGCCATCTTGGGGTTCCTGATCCTTATCTTTATTCTTTTCCTCTTCTCTTTTCTTTTCTTCCTCTTGTTCCTTCTCTTTTCCAATCTCCTCCTCTCTACACCATCTGTTGTAAAACCTTTTGGCTTTTTCAGCCGAGTCAATTTTGTACAGTTTTTGCCTCCAGTTGAATGACACTCCTTCAATGGGTTCCCATCTGTATCTGATATTTTTCCTCTGTAACATTCTCGTCAAGGTCATGTACTCTCACTTGCCAAACAGAGGAGGCAGACAGCTGGAGGAATGTCACAAAGAGAAGTAAGCCAAGAAGGAATTGTTCGGGGAGCTTGCAGCTAGAGAATCGATTCGAAGCTCTTTCCCTTATCAAGGAGGATGAAGAAGAGCAGCATGGACAGACTTCAGGGACAGAGCAGGGGAGCCTGAGAGTCCCACCCGAGGGAACAGTCGCTGCTAAGCCTCGGAGGAGGCGTGTGGTCGTAGTGGGGGACTCCTTGCTGAGGGGTACAGAAGCAGTGATTTGTAGGCCTGACAAGATGTCTCGAGAGGTGTGTTGTCTTCCAGGTGCAAAGATCCGTGATGTGACAGAGAGGCTGACAAGACTGGTCAAGCCTACTGACCAATACCCCTTCCTTTTGGTCCACGTGGGAACTAATGATACTGCAAGACACAGCATTCAGAACATCAAAAGGGATTACGAGGCGCTTGGTAGGAAGCTGAAAGGAATGGATGTACAGGTTGTCATCTCGTCTCTTCTGCCAGTTGAAGGGCATGGTCCAGGAAGGGAGAGGAAAATAGCAGATGTGAACAACTGGTTCCGCAGATGGTGCCGCCGAGAAGGATTTGGATTCTTCGATCATGGGCTGCGGTTCCATGAGGAGGGACTTCTTGCAACAGACGGGTTGCATCTCACGCCAGTTGGAAGAAATGTTTTTGCCAACAGTCTCAAGAACTTGATCAGGAGATCTTTAAACTGAGTTCCGAGGGGAAGGGAGACAATATTAAGGAAGGCGAAAGGGATGGCGAAAATAGTCAAACTGACATAGAAGAAACAAGGCAAACAGTGCAAGGACCCAACAGTGGGAGGCAAAAAAACTTGCACAGGCAGCAAGTAAAAGGGAACCATGGTCTGCGATGTCTCTACACTAATGCACAGAGCATGGGAAATAAGCAAGATGAACTCGAACTCCTAGTACAACAAAGCAAATATGATATAATAGGCATCACTGAAACCTGGTGGGATGAGTCTCATGATTGGAATGTGGAGATAGAGGGGTATAACCTTATTAAGAGAAATAGGCCAAACAGGAAAGGAGGAGGAATAGCACTATATGTCAGAGATATTTACACCAGTGAAGAGATCCTGGACATCAATCATGGAAGCCAGGTGGAGAGCATCTGGATAAGAATCAAAGGGGAGGGAAACAACAAGGATGTTACGGTGGGAGTCTACTACAGACCCCCAAGTCAGACTGAGGAATTGGATGATGCCTTTCTAGAACAGATGATCACACAGTCAGAAAAGAGAGATGTAGTAGTGATGGGCGACTTCAACTATCCTGATATTTGCTGGAAGTCAAACTCAGCCAAATCCTCAAGGTCTAGCAAATTCCTCACTTGCCTGGAAGACAATTTCATGGTCCAAAAGGTGGAAGAGGCAACAAGGGGGTCAGCTATTTTAGATCTGATCCTAACCAACAAGGATGACTTGGTTAATGGGGTGCAAGTGGTGGGATCATTAGGTGGAAGTGACCATGTTCTCCTGGAGTTTGTAATACAGTGGAAAGGAGAAGCCAAGCAGAGTCAGACACGCATCCTAGACTTTAGGAGAGCGGATTTCAGTAAACTTAGAGAAGTATTGAGGGCGATTCCATGGTCAGAAATACTAAAAGATAAAGGAGTTCAGGACGGATGGGACTTTCTCAAAAGGGAGATACTGAAGGCACAATTTCAAACAGTTCCAGTGAGAAAGAAAAACGGGAGGTGTCTCAAGAAACCAGGATGGATGACTAAGGAACTTTCAACCGAGCTAAGTTTGAAACGGAACATGTATAAGAAATGGAAAAAGGGGGAAATCACGAAAAAGGAATTCAAAGAAATAGCAGGCATGTGTAGGGGTAAAGTCAGAAAAGCTAAAGCGCAGAATGAACTCAGGCTTGCTAGAGAGGTTAAGAACAATAAAAAGGGCTTTTTTGGATATGTCCGCAGCAAGAGGAAGAAGAAGGAAATGGTAGGGCCACTGCGTGGAGAAGATGGCAAAATGCTAACAGGAGACAGAGAAAAGGCAGAATTACTCAACACCTTCTTTGCCTCAGTCTTCTCAGAAAAGGCAAAGGGTGCTCAACCTGAGGATAATGGAGCAGAGGACAGAATAGGGGAATTTCAGCACAGAATAAGTAAAGAGATAGTAGAGGAACACCTTGTTAATCTAAATGAATTTAAGTCTCCGGGACCAGATGAACTCCATCCAAGGGTATTAAAAGAACTGGCAAAAGTAATATCGGAGCCATTGGCAATCATATTTGAAAACTCCTGGAGAACAGGAGAGATCCCAGCAGACTGGAGGAGGGCAAACGTTGTCCCCATCTTCAAAAAGCGGAAAAAAGAGGATCCCAACAATTATCGTCCAGTTAGTCTGACATCAGTTCTAGGAAAGATTCTGGAGCAGATCATTAAACAGAGAGTTTGTGAACATCTAGAAGGCAATGCCATAATCACAAAAAGTCAACATGGGTTTCAGAGAAACAAGTCATGCCAGACAAATCTAATCTCTTTCTTTGACAAAATTACCAGCTTGGTAGATGAAGGGAATGCTGTGGATATAGTATATCTTGATTTCAGTAAGGCCTTTGACAAGGTTTCCCATGACATTCTTGCAAACAAGCTTGTAAAATGTGGGCTAGACAAAGTAACTGTTAAATGGATCTGTAATTGGTTGACTGGCCGAACCCAAAGGGTGCTCAACAATGGCTCCTTTTCATCCTGGAGAGAAGTGACCAGTGGGGTCCCACAGGGCTCTGTCCTGGGCCCAGTGCTATTCAACATCTTTATCAATGACCTGGATGACAGAATTGAGAGCATACTTATCAAATTTGCAGATGATACCAAATTAGGGGGAATAGCTAATACCCCAGAGGACAGGATCAAGATTCAAAATGACCTGAATAGACTAGAAAGCTGGGCCAAAGCTAACAAAATGAAATTCAACACAGAGAAATGTAAGGTATTGCACTTAGGGCGGAAAAATAAAATGCACAGATATAGGATGGGTGACACCTGGCTGAATGAAACTACGTGTGAAAGGGATCTAGGAGTCCAAGTAGACCACAAGTTGAACATGAGTGAACAGTGTGATGCGGCAGCTAAAAAGGCCAATGCTATTTTAGGCTGCATCAATAGAAGTATAGTGTCTAGATCAAGAGAAGTAATAGTGCCACTGTATTCTGCTTTGGTCAGGCCCCACCTAGAATATTGTGTCCAGTTCTGGGCGCCACAATTCAAAAAGGACATTGAGAAACTGGAGCGTGTCCAAAGGAGGGCGACAAAAATGGTGAAGGGTCTGGAGACCATGCCCTATGAGGAACGACTTAGGGAGCTGGGGATGTTTAGCCTGGAGAAAAGAAGGTTAAGAGGTGATATGATAGCCCTGTTTAAATATTTGAAAGGATGTCATATTGAGGAGGGAGCAAGCTTGTTTTCTGCTGCTCCAGAGAACAGGACCCGGAACAATGGATGCAAGCTACAGGAAAAGAGATTCCACCTGAACATTAGGAGGAACTTCCTGACAGTAAGGGCTGTTCGGCAGTGGAATGCACTTCCTCGGAAGGTGATAGAGTCTCCTTCCTTGGAGGTCTTTAAACAGAGGCTGGATGGCCATCTGTCAGGGATGCTTTGATTTGGATTTCCTGCATGGCAGGGGGTTGGACTGGATGGCCCTAGTGGTCTCTTCCAACTCTAAGATTCTATGATTCTATGATTCTATACTATATCCCTAGGAAGATTTCTGTTCCTAGCTGCTGAAGAGGAGATTCGAAAGATTTTATCAATGTCCAAGTCCAGATATTCAGGGGTACATTCTATCATTTCTGCGAGGGCTGGTACCAAACATTCATACAAATCCTCATTCTTCTTTTCTTCTAGACCTCTGATTTTAATACATTTTCTTCTATCCTTTATTTCTCTTAGAATATTCGAGGTTCTTTCCTGTTGGCGTTCTTGGATTACTAACTAATTTCGTCATCTTTTCCACTTCTGTTGTTCTCATTTCCAGTGTTCCTACTCTTTTTTTCACATCTTTCACTTCTTCTGAAATTCCTTTTATTGCTTCTTTTACTTCCTCTAAATCTTCCTTGAAATCCTCTCTCAACTCATTTCTGGAGTCCTTTATTTCTTGTCTTATATTGATTTCAATTATTTGAATAGCTTCTAACAATTTAAAGTTGGGATCTGATGGTTTAAATTCTTGAGAAACTCTTCTTATTAAATTTTGTTTAGGATCTTGCCACTGTGGTGACTTTTTGTCTTTCTCTTTATTAGCCATCCCTCTTGTTACTATTGATGTAGACATTGATGTTATCTTTCTTATGCTTCTCGTCCTAGACTCCTTTAGTCTGCTTTCTCTCCAAACCGGCCTTTCTGTTACCGCCTTCTACTCCCTTTTCCCACCCTTTCTCTCTCTCTCTCTTGTTCGTCTCCGCTTCCAACTCCTTTCTGCTTCCCGCCGCTCCTTTTTTTTTTTAATACACTCCCTTCTGTGTCTCTTTAAACTTTGTGTCCAGCCCTTTACTTAAGAGTCTGGACTTCTCTTCATTACCCGGAGGGGTTCTGAAAGATTGAGGATCTTCTCTTGGTATTGAATTCTTCAACTTTGCCTCTCTCCCCCACAATGCAAAGGAATAAAAAGGAGCTTGGCGGAGCTTTGCTGATTCCAGCCTCAGTCTGCGAGCGCGGGTGCCTTCGTCCTTTACTGTCTCAGAGGAGAGGTCTTGATCCCTTCTGGAATCAGACTCAGTCCTCTTTCTTCAAGGACCCCAGATGGCCCATCTGAGCCCCCTTATCGAGGGGGTTAATAGCCAGTTATTTGAGCCTCGATCTTCCAAAGAGACAAGCTATTTGCCCGCAGATTGATGTCTCAAACCACCCGCTACAGTAGTTTGCGACTTACCGCTCCGCCATCTTGGCTCCACCCCTTACCCCATATTTCTAATATATTTTTCATAAGTGGGTTTCCAATTATTTTAATTTCTTTCCTAGTAAATATTCCATATTCTCATATCTACTTCCTCTGTATCTACTTCTAACCATTCTAAGTCTATCCCACCCAACATGCCATCTATCACATATCTCAATTGATTACTCATAATATCTTCTTCTTATATTGGGAAGGCCTAACCTTCCCTCTCTGTGTTTTATGCCAAAATTGTTTAATCTCGGTCTTTTCCCTCCATTACAAAATCTATTCATCAATTGTTGCCATTTATTCAATTCCGCTTCTGACACTTTTAATGGTATCATTCTAATTAAAAAATTTAATTGTGGTAATATTTTCATCTTGGATTAATGCTATTCTTCCAAACCAAGATAGTTGATTTTCTTGTATTCTACATTTTTCTCCACTTCTTTCCTTAATATTACCACATTCTTATCTTCCATTTCTTTTAAATCTTTTGTTATATTTATTCCTAAATATTTTGTACTACTTTTTAATCTTATCTCTAAGCTTTTTTGTTTTATAAATTCCGATTTCTCTTCTTTTGTATAATATCATTTCTGATTTATTCCAATTAATCTGCAACCCTCTCAATTCACCAAATATTTTTAAATGTTCTTTTATTTTTCCCAGTCTATCTAATAAATCTTTAATAGTTAATAATGTATCATCAGCAAATAAATTTTATGGGTTTTTTAAGTCCTATTCCTTCTAAACTACTATCATTCCTTATAACATTCTCTAGCATCTCTATGACCATTGCAAATAACATTGGTGATAACGGACATCCTTGTCTATTATCTATTGTCACTCTTATTTCACTTGTTAACACATCATTTACCATTTACCATTACCCTTACTGAATTATCAGAATATAATTGCTCTATTAATCCCCTTATTTTATACCCCATTCTAAATCTTTTCATAATTATTTTTAATGTTGGCCATTCCACACAATCAAAAGCTTTTAATATAGATGAGCTTTAGAGTCCCTCTCTATCAGCACCCATGGGCCAATGTAAATACCTGTCTAGTGGCTTGAAAGAGTTGTTAACTTGTATTAGGTTGCTGAGACCCTGCAGAAATAAAGCACTTTGACACCCCTTTTCACTTCCAGGGCTCTTTGCTATAGAATCCTGGGATCTGTAGTTTGGGATCTGTAGCTTCCCCCCCACCCTTGGGCAATTTTAGGCCCAGGGGAGATATTTTGTAAAACAAGAAATACTGTTCGCTTCCTGTTGTTAAATGAGGACTCTTCTGGCCATAAACTGGCCTGAGGTTCGGTTTCCACATTTAAAACTACAGATGCCTTCTGAAGCCAGGCCTCTCTCTATAGCAGGACTCTGGCGATCCTTGCAGGAGACTGACTTTATTCCATTGCCAATCCTTTCCAAGGAGCTTGCAGACCCTCATCTGCCTCCTTCTCCATCTGGAACATAGAATCATAGAGTTGGAAGAGACCGCAAGGGCCATCCAGTCCTGCCATGCAGGAAATCTAAATCAAAGCATCCCTGACAGATGGCCATCCAGCCTGTTTAAAGACCTCCAAGGAGGGAGCTCCATTGTTCCGGGTCTTAGTCTGGAGCAGCAGAAAACAAGCTTGCTCCCTCCTCAATAGGACATCCCTTCAAATGTTTAAATAAAGCTATCATATCACCTATTAGCCATTTCTTCTCCAGGTTGAATATACTAGCTCCCTAAGTCTCTCATCATAAGGCATGGTTTCCAGACCCTTCACCATTTTGGTTGCCCTCCTCTGGACACGCTTCAGCATGTCAACATCCTTTTTGAATTGTGGTGACCAGAACTGAATATAGTATTCCAGGTGAGGCCTGAACAAAGCAGAAAACAGTGGCACTATTACTTCCTTTGATCTAGACACTATACTTCAGTTGATGCTGCCCAAAACTGCATTGGCCTTTTTAGCTGCTGCATTGCACTGTTGACTCATGTTCAACTTGTGGTCTACTAGGACTCCTAGATCCCTTTCACAGATAGTCTTGTTAAACCAGGTGTCCCTATCCTATATCTATGCATCTCTCTCTCTCTCTCTCTCTCTCTCTCTCTATATATATATATATATATATATATATTACCCTAAGTGCAGTTCCTTACATTTCTCAGTGCTGAAATTCATTTTCTTAGCTTTCCAATATATTCAGGTTATTTTGAAATTTGATCCTGTCCTCTGGGGTTATTAGCTACTCCTCTAAATTTGGTGTCATCTGCAAATTTAATAAGCATGCCCTCTTTTCTTTCATCTAAGTCACTAATAAAGATGTTGAATAGCACTGGGCCCAGGACAGAACCCTGTGGGACCCCACTGGTCACTTCTCTCCAGGATGAAGAGGAGCCATTGCTGAGCACCCTTTGGGTTTGGCTGGTCAACCTATTACAAAGCCATTTGACGGTTTCATTGTCTAGCCCACATTTTACTATCTTGTTTGCAAGAATGTCATGGGGAACCTTGTCAAAGACCGTACCGAAATCAAGACCCAGCAAGTCTTTCCAGGTGGAAAGAGTGGAGTAACGGAGGGCTCCTCTCCCAGCACTCTTCCCAACCTGGAAATGCTTGGTCCCTGCATTTCCAGAATGGGATGGGTAGAGGAAAGGACCTCAAAACAAGACCAACTTGGTAGTGCCTGAGCAGGTATATTTATAGACCCAAACATATCCTGGGGCAGTTTTGGGATTAAAGAGAAGTTCACAGGAGGCAAGATTAGAACTGGAAGTCTGTAAATGGCTGGAAAATAAGTGCAAATGTCTCTGGACAATGGCCTGTCTTCACAAGAGGGAAGTATTATTATTTTCTGTTCATGTACACCTTCCAGAATACCCACACCAAAACTAAACCCAGACTCCTGTTTCCCACATTGCCCCTTTCCCTTCAAATCACACTTTGGGCTTGTCACTTTAGAGCCCTAAGATTACTATACCTATGGGCCAGTGTGTGTGTGTTCCTTGTGAGTTTGTGGTTTTGAACATCGTCAATATAGTAACAAAACACCATAAATGAACAATATCTAGGCAGAGATTTTTAATATAATAGCAAAGGGGTCAATAGAATGAAAGGATTCTTTAATACACCAACATAAAGGCTGGCTCACTACTAACTGACTCTTAATAAGCAGGTCCTTTGGTTTCCCTGCCACTCATAGGGATTCTCCTGTATGAATTACTTGGTGATGGGTGAGGGGCATCTTCCAACAAAAATACTTTCCACGCTCCAAGCATTTGAAGAGTTGCTAGCCTATGTTTCTTGATAATGAGTTAGGCTCACCTTTTGAATGAAGCTGTTTCCATACTCCAAACAATGGAACGGTTTCCCCCACATATGAGTTGCTTGATGATGAGTGTGGTTTACCTTCTTATTGAAGCTCTATCCAAACTCTAAACATATCTATGGTTTTTCCCCGTGTGTGTTACTTGATGGAGAGTGAGCCTCATCTTCCAACAGAAGCTGTTTCCACATTCTGAGCATTTGAATGTTTTCCCCAAATGTGAGTTGTCTGATGCTGAGTGAGATTTCTCTTCTGACTAAATCTCTTTTCACGCTCTAAAAATTTAAAGGGTTTCTCCCTTGTATGAGTTGTGTGATGACAAGTCAGCTTTACCTTCCTCTTGAAAGTCTTTCCACACAACAAGCATTTAAATGGTTTCTCCAGTGGGTGAGTTGCTTGAAGAAAATTAAGACCTGTCTTCTGACTGAAATTATTTTCACATGCTAAACATTTAAATTGGCTGAATCCTCGCTGCAGAAATAATCCGGTTTCACACCGCTTTAACTGCATTGCTCAAGGCTATGGAATTCTGGGAATTGTAATTTGGTGGGACATTTAGACTTCTGTCAGAGAGCTCTGGGAACAACGCAATAAATTACAATTACCATGAGTAATCACTTCTTTAACCAGTTTCAAATGCAATTGAAGACTATATTAATCAGGGAAGCATTCCCAGGCATTGTGTGATTGTTATCTGTTAGTTAATATTTGCTTTGATATGGGATATCCAATGTTTTTAATTTGTTGCTTGCTTATTTTATGTAACGTTATCTTGTATTATTACCTATTGTTTTATATAGATTTTGTTATTATACTGTAGTATGTACGCTATTGGCAGATTTCATTTTTATCAATTTTTAATTGTATGTACAGAGCTGTGTAAATTTACAGTGCTATCTAAATTTTAATAATAATAATAATAATAATAATAATAATAATAATAATACCATAGAAATGAGCCCTAACATTTAAAGCGATGTCAAACTGCATTAATTCTGCTGTGTGGATTCAGCCATCAATTCTCCCTGCGTGGATTACTTGATGGAGAGACTTGTCATCCGGGTGAAACTCTTTCCACATTCCAACTATTTAAATAGTTTCTCTCCTGTGTGAATTCTTTGATGACGAGTAAGATGTATCTTCTGACTGAAACTGTTCCCACATTCCAGGCATTTAAATGGCTTCTCTCCTGTGTGAATTCTTTGATGCCGAGTGAGATCGCTCTTCTGACTGAATTCCTTTCCACATTCCAGGCATTTAAACGGTTTCACTCCTGTATGAAATATTTGATGACGAGTGAGATCTGTTTTCTGACTGAATTCCTTTCCACATTCCAGGCATTTAAATGGCTTCTCTCCTGCGTGAATTATTTGATGATGAGTGAGAGTTTGCTTCCAACTGAAACTCTTTCCACATTCTAAGCATTTAAATGGCTTCTCTCCTGTATGAATTCTTTGATGATAAGTGAGATCTCTCTTGCGACTGTATTTCTTTCCACATTCGAGGCAGTTAAATGGCTTTTCTCCTGTATGACTTCTTTGATGATGAGTGAGATCTCCCTTCTGACTGAATTTCTTTCCACATTCCAGGCATTTAAATGGCTTCTCTCCTGTATGAATTCTTTGATGATGAGTGAGATTTGTCTTCTGACTGAATTTCTTTCCACATTCTAAGCATTTAAATGGCTTTTCTCCCGTATGAATTCTTTGATGAAGAGTGAGATTTCTCTTCCGAATGAATTCCTTTCCACATTCCAGGCATTTAAATGTCTTCTCTCCTGTATGAATTATTTGATGAAAAGTGAGACTTTGCTTCCAATTGAATGTTTTTCCACATTCTAAGCATTTAAATGGCTTTTCTCCTGTATGAATTCTTTGATGACAAGTGAGATGTGTCTTCCGACTGAATTCCTTTCCACATTCCAGGCATTTAAACGGTTTCACTCCTGTATGAATTATTTGATGACGAGTGAGATCTGTTTTCTGACTGAATTCCTTTCCACATTCCAGGCATTTAAATGGCTTCTCTCCTGCGTGAATTATTTGATGAAGAGTGAGACTTTTCTTCTCACTGAATTTCTTTCCACATTCCAAGCATTTAAATGGCTTTTCTCCTGTATGAATTCTTTGATGACGAGTGAGATCTGTCTTCTGAATGAAACACTTTCCACATTCCAGGCATTTAAATGTCTTCTCTCCTGTATGAATTATTTGATGAAGAGTGAGACTTTGCTTCCAATTGAAAGTTTTTCCACATTCTAAGCATTTAAATGGCTTCTCTCCTGTATGAATTCTCTGTTGACAAGAGAGATTTTTCTTTCTACTCAAACTTGTTCCACATTTTATTTTTTGTGTATGAATTCTTTCTACATTAATTCCCCTGTGAAGAGTAAGGCTTTCTTTACAACTGGCATTCCTCCAACTTTCAAAACAATCAGATTTACTCTGTTGCTCTCCTTTTTGTCTTATATTTTGGACAGAAATTCCATATAAATTTCCAGTCTGAGAAGCAGAAGCTTTATTCACATTCCTCTCCTGAATGCTGATTTTGCTTCCCTTTCTTTTCTTCTGTTGATATTGGATTCTTCGCAACAAAGACGTCTTTCGGTTTCTTACATGCGCTCTCTCTTGTCTATCACCACCTGGCAAAGGGAGAAACAATTTAGCCCCAGGCCAAAAGAGAAATAAAACTGGACTCAAGTACATTACTGACATCAATGTGCCCCAGTTGGAGCAGGGGATTTGACAGCAGTAGGCATCCAGTGTTTCTTCTGAGGGACCCTAGCTCGACTCAGCACCTTTCAATAGTTTTAGTAATATACAATATACTATAATAAAATGCATTATAATAAAGTGCAATATACATTTGGCAACTTTTATAGCTTATTAATTTTGTTAGTATTGATTAACATTATCATACGTTTTTCTTATTATGTTGACATTGTAAGCCTTGTGGGCATGAGTGCTTTGCTTTGTTTCACATGTAAACAGTCGTAGGAGCATTTTTGGTTACAGTTCCAGGTAGAACTGTTTGCAATAAGTTAGTGGGCTACTTGTGACCCCTGCTGGACTGCGTCTCCAAAAGTGCAACTTCTCTCAACCAAAGATAAGGCAATGATGAGGGTGACAGTCCTACAACATATGGAGGTGCACATTCAGTAATAAAAATAATCTGACTTTGTCAGTGAGAACACACAGAAAAAAAATAAAAGGAAGAGATCTGGACACCTGCTGAACAGATTAGACTTGTCGAGATCAATAGAGAATCAATGGCTTGCAATGTTGTGCCCATGAGGATGGTAGCTCAGCTCTTTGCCTTGAAACACATTCTGTAAAGACGATATATACATTTAACAATAGTTATATCAAATGAGATCCTTACCGATTTCGGAGAGCCAAGCCCTGTTATCCAATTGACTCAGCTTGCAGAAATACAACATGAGGGCAAAAAGAGGCTATAGGAATTCAAGAACACCAGCAAAGGCACTGGATCAGTCAGAAGAAAGAGGGATCATATAATTAGAGAGTTGAAAGACACCACAAGGACAATCCAGTCCAATTCCATTCTGCCATGCAAGAGATCAATCAAAGCATCCTGACAGGTGGTCATTCAGGCTCTGTTTAAAGGCCCACAAGGAAGGAAAGCCCATTACACTGCAAGGGAGTATGATCTGCTGTCGAACAGCTCTGTTCCTAATAATGTTTTAGGTCGAATCTTTTTTCCACTAGCTTCCATCCATTGTTCCAGGTCCTATTCTCTCGAGTAGTAGAAAACAAGCCTGCTCCCTCCTCAATATGACATCCCTTCAAATATTTAAACATGGTTATCATATCACCTCTTAACCTTCTCTTCTCCAGGCTAAACATACCCAGCTTATTAAGTTGTTCCTCATAGGGCATGGTTTCAAGACCCTTCACCATTTTAGTTATTATTATTATTAATTATTATTAACCTTTATTTATGAAGCGCTGTAAATTTACACAGCGCTGTACATGCAATCTTTTTAGCTAGACAGATCCCTGCCCTCGGGCTTACAATCTAAAAAGACATGACACAGAAGGAGAAGGGCGTGGTGGAGGGAAAGGGTAAGAGGTCCAGCAGTTCCTCTCTACCTCCTTTGACAAACTTTGCCCTCCTTTGGACACACTTTAGTTTCTCAATGTCCTTTTTGAATGGTGGTGCCCAGAACTGGACATAATATTCCAGGTGGGGCCTGACCAAAGCAGAATACAGTGGCACTATTACTTCCTTTGATCTAGACACTATACTTCTATTGATGTAGCCTAAAATGGCATTGGCCTTTTTAGCTGCCGCATTGCACTGTTGACTTTTCCCTGCACTGAATTTCATTTTGTTAGCTTTGGCCCAGCTTTCTAGTCTGGTCAGGACATTTTGAATTTTGATCCTGTCCTCGGGTATTAGCTACTCTTCCTAATTTGGTGTCATCTGCAATTTGATAAGTATGCCCACAATTCTGTCATCCGAGTCATTATTCATTAGATGTTAATATGTTTGTATAGGTTGGTTTTATGTGTTCATTTGTCTATGTGGATTATTATGTACATTATTATGTATGTGTATTATTATGAGTATGTGTAATATATACAATATTTTAGAATTTCAATAAAGTACGTAAAACAACAACAATAATAAATGACTGTGTGATATGATGACCCTGCCCAAGATGTGTAACTGCATAAGCTAATTAATTATATTAAAATTACCTCTGCTCAACCAACAGTATATAAACCCCACACTCTTCCATGCCAGCATTCCCTGAAGATGCTGGTGAAATGTCAGGAATAAACTTCTAGAACACAGCATCATAGCCTGAAAAACCTTTTACTGTAATCAGCTAAAGTCTAGAATGCTTGTCTGACTATGCCTGCCTTTTCCTTTCCACTGTATAACAAATTTCAGTAGAACATGATCACTCCCATCTAAGGATCCCACTACTTGCACCCCATTAACCAAGTCATCCCTCTTGGTTAGGATCAGATCTAAAATAGCTGACTCCCTTGTTGCCTCTTCTACCTTTTGGACAATGAAACTATCTTCCAGGCAAGTGAGGAATTTGCTAGACCTTAAGGTTTTGCCTGAGTTTGACTTCCAGCAAATATCCAGACAGCCATCACTACTACATCTATCCTTTCTGAGTGAGTTGCCATCTGTTCTACAAAGTCATCATCCAGTTCCTCCGTCTGACTTGGGGGTCTGTAGTAGACACCCACAATAACATCCTTGTTGTTTCCCTCCCCTTTAATTTTTATCCAAATGCTCTCCACCTGGCTTCCAGTGTTGATGTCCTGGATCTTCACTGGTGTAAATGTCCCTGACATATAAGGCTATTCCTCCTCCTTTCCTGTTTGGCCTATTTATCTTTAAAAAGGTTATATTTTTCTACATTCTCTATTTCTACATTCCAATCATGTGAGTCATTCTCACCCAGAGAGGCCACCATAGCCCAATTCTCCTCCATGACTTCTCTGTGAAGGGCCCTTTGGTCCGGATCCAGCAAGGCCCACTCTCCCGTGTTGAAAGACACAGTCAACTCCTCAAAAGTCACCTGGAAGAAGAAATAGTATATGTGAGCCAAAATTACTAACCCAGTCAGAAGATAAAACTTTGTAACTTGGGTTTCCCCAGTTTATTTCAGTTAAAAATGCCAGGCTGGGCAAGTATGATGGAAGGAAAGAAAAAGACAGAAAATGCTTCAGGCCCTTAGAGAAGATAAACCTTCCAGGCCCTCCAGAAATCCTGTTCCCTATCCAGTGGTATCACTAGCGGGTACAGATTTGTACTAGGAGACATCTTAAAGGGGGGCATGACACCCAACATCTGCCTTTTGGTAGAAATAGGCAATGGTATTTTGCATGTGTCCCTTTGAAACATTTAAGAGATGGTGTGGGGGGCGGGCAAAGCTCAGTGGGAGGGGAATGGAGAGGCCCTGGGCTTTAAAAAATAAATTTTAACTTTTAAATAATTTTTAAAACCCCACATCTTACCAAAATTTAACTTTAATCACATTAAACTATGTACATGTAAATACATTTAGGCTTTGTGAACGATATTGTAATTTAGTGGGATAATTTTAATTTTGGTAGTTTTTTATATAAGGTATTGCACTTAGGGTGGAAAAATGAAATGCACAGATATAGGCTGGGGGACACCTGAGAGTCCTTATACGTGTGAAAGGGCTCTAGGAGTCCAATTAGAATACAAGCTGAACATGAGTCAACAGTGTGATGCTGCAGCTAAAAAGGCCAATGCGATTCTAGGCTGCATCAATAGAAATATAGTGTCTAGATCAAGGGAAGTAATAGTGCCACTCTATTCTGCTTTGGTCAGGCCCCACGTGGAATATTGTGTCCAGTACTGGGCACCACAATTCAAAAAGGACATTGAGAAACTGGAGTGTGTCCAAAGGAGAGTGACTAAAATGGTGAAGGGTCTGGAAACCATGCCCTATGAAGAACAACTGAGGGAGCTGGGGATGTTTAGCCTGGAGAAGAGAAGGTTAAGAGGTGATATGATAGCCTTGTTTAAATATTTGAAGGGATGTCATATTGAGGAGGGAGCAAGCTTGTTTCCTGCTGCTCCAGAGAACAGGACCCAGAACAATGGATGCAAACTGCAGAAAAAGAGATTCCACCTCATCATTAGGAAGACCTTCCTGACAGTAAGGGCTGTTCGACAGTGGAACAAACTCCCTTGGAGTGTAGTGGAGTCTCCTTCCTTAAGAGGTCTTTAAACAGAGGCTGGATGGCTATCTGTTGGGTATGCTTTGATTGAGAGTTCCTGCATGGCAGAATGGGGTTGGACTGGATGGCCCTTGGGGTCTCTTCCAACTCTACGATTCTATGATTCTATGTCACAACTGTTACCAATAATAATAATAAATAATGGCCTGTTACAGACAGCCAAAATAAAGCTGCTTCGAGTCACAGTGGAGGTATGGCGTTTCAATGATGCATGCGTCCTAAGAGTCCAGAAGTCGCACCAAAGTCACGCTCCAGCCCTAAAGACTGGAGTGTGGCTTTGGTGTGGCTTCTGGACTCTTAGGACGCATGCATCATTGAAACGCCATACCTCCACTGTGACTCGAAGCAGCTTTATTTTGGCTGTCTGTAACAGGCCAATGAAATTTTATTTCTATACCGCTGTTCCAAAGATCACAGCGGTGTACAGCAAGATAAAAACAGATTAAAACATCACAACCCCCTTCCCCAACAATATCACAAATAGCAATAAAAACATTTACAAACAATACAATACATTCAGTAATAGATGGGAATTATGACTTATGAGTAACAGTAGTGCAAAAAACAGTACTGAGGATTCTCTATGGTGGAGTATGGGAGCAGAAACTACCAGTTACAAGTTTTACCCCTATCTGATCCCAGGTCTCAGAAGCTGTTCTCAGGGCATCAGAATTAAGAGTCGAGTCAGTAGTTCTTGGCCCTGGCAGTCTTCCATCTCCTGGAGGGACACAAAAGGCAAGAGTGAGTCTTGTCTAGATCAAGGGAAGTAATAGTGCCACTCTATTCTGCTCTGGTCAGGCCCCACCTGGAATACTGTGTCCACTTCTGGGCACTAAAATTTAAAAAGGATGTTGAGAATCTGGAGCGTGTCCAAAGGAGGGCGACTAAAATGGTGAAGGTTCTGGAGACCATGCCCTATGAGGAACGACTTAGGGAGCTGGGGATGTTTAGCCTGGAGAAGAGAAGGTTAAGAGGTGATAAGACAGCCCTATTTAAATATTTGAAGGGATGTCATATTGAGGAGGGAGGGAGCTTGCTTTCTGCTGCTCCAGAGACTAGGACCCGGAGCAATGGATGTAAGCTACAGGAAAAGAGATTCCACCTCAACATTAGGAGGAACTTCCTGACAGTAAGGCCTGTTTGACAGTGGAACAAACTCCCTTGGAGTGCAGTGGAGTCTCCCTCCTTGGAGGTCTTTAAGCAGAGGCTGGATGGCCATCTGTCGGGGATGTTTTGATTTAGATTTATTATTATTTATTTATTTAGGTATTTATATCCCGCCCTTCAGCCCTAATGGCTCTCAGGGCGGCTTACATTTATTATTATTTTTAACCAGACAGTTCCCTGCCCGCAGGCTTACAATCTAAAAGACACGACACCAAAGGAGAAGGGAATGGTGAGGGGGGAGGGGATCAGGTCCAGCATTCTTCTCTCCCTCTGAGGCCTGGACCCAGGCAGATGGACCGGAGGGAGGGCTCTGCTTCTTCCAGGCAGGCCTGGTGGAGCTCACCTGCCTCTCTCTCCCAGATGGTGGCTGAAGGGAGGGCTGGTCCTCTTCGAGATGTCCTGCATAGCAGAATGGGGTTGGACTGGATGGCCCTAGTGGTCTCTTCCTACTCTATGATTCTATGATTGTTTACCATTCCCTCAATTAATGATTTGGGTCTTTTCAAATTCAGCCCAACAGAGGCAAAGCCAGACGTTTCAGGTGTCTTTGTTGAGTAACCATGCATCACAATGGAATTAGTGTAAACAAGATAAAATCTGAATCAATAAAAATATTTTAAAAAACAATCTAAGGAAATAAGAATGGAATAACTGCCAAAATTAAAGTCTGAAACTGTGGGTGTATTGATTTGGAAGAAATCTTTAGTCACTGAAATGTTTAATAAAAAAAACCCCACAAATTTTGAATTGGCATCAGAATGAATTCAATCTCCTTTGGAGGCAATCTATTCCACTATCAAACAACACTTACATGTTCTTACCACTTTTTAGGTGTGATCTCTTTTCTTGTCATTTCAATCCATTGGTTCATGTTGTAGCCTCTGGGGAAGCAAAAATATCAACTAGCTCCCTCTTGTAAATGACATCCTTTTAGATATTTAAAGACAGCTATCATGTTGCTTCTCTGTCTTTTCTAACCTAAACATATCCAGCTCCCTTAGTCATTCCTCATAGGACTTGGTTCCCACACTTTTGATCATCTCAGCCACCATTATCTGGATCTGTTCCAGCTTGTCAATATCCTTTTTGAACTGTTGTGTCCAGACCTGGACACACACTTCCAAGTAATGTCCAAAACAGAGCATAGTGGCACTACTGCTACTTCTCTTGATCCTTGAATTCAGACCAGAAATGCATTGGCATCCAGTGTAATTTATTTAATGCTGCATGATATGTACAAATGTTTCAGGCAATTACCCACCTGCTACATTTTCCACTAGCTGTAGCTTCTGAGTTGTCTTCAAGGTCAGCCACACAGAGAGTGCATTTCAGTGACCGAATTGCAAGGTTATCAGTGATCTAATTGAGACTAATGTGTGAACTACTGTGGCCAGGTTGTCCATTTGCAGGGAATCTGCTGTTGAGAATTCTTTGGTTTGGAACTTTATACACAGGCTGGACCTCAGCTTTTAATATGTTACCTGAAGCCCTCTCACTACTTCCAATCGAGCCAATTTAATTCCCCCATTGAATACAATTGTGGGTGCCCTCCTAGGACCCCAGTATTTTGAGTAACAGTTAGCATCTCACTATATTCAGGCTCAGAGGGAAATTGCTGCAACACATCTATTATATGTATATTGAGGAGAGAGGACCAAAGTGAAGAATGCCCTCCTTCATGCTTACCCAATGAGATGGCATTTCCTGAACCCTTCTGTAGGATCTGCAAGGACTGCGCTCTCTGTCCGGAGTCTAAGAACGCCTTTTCTGTCTCCAGGATTTCAGTGGCCTTTTCTCCCAACAGGTCCTGGGGAAAAAACAGCATTAAGGATTAGAAAGGGAAGGATGAGAAATCAAATAGAACTACAGGGGAGGAGGATCTGCCTTTTAATGTTGATTTCCAGAAAACATTGGTCACTGCACTAGAAGGGATTTATTTCAAAATGATATTTCTAAAGTCCCAGCCTGAAAGGCTCTCACCTGCTGCTTTTGCTGCTGCCTCTGCTCCTCTGCCTGGCTCAGGAGGAAGCCTTCGGCCAGGGCCACCGCCTGGGAACTGGTCTCTGCCCCACATTCCTTGACCCAGCTGGCCATCTCTGGGGGAAGGACGGCCAGGAACTGCTCCAGGAGCACCAGGTCCAGCATCTGACTCTTGGTGTGCCTTTCTGGCTTCAGCCACTGATGGCAAAGACTGGAGAGTCGGCTGCAAATCCCTCGGGGCCCCTCAGCCTCTTCATAGCGAAACTGCCTGAAGGACTGGCATTGACCCTCTGGACAGAGCGGCTTCTCCTCTTGATTCATGGCTCCTCTTTCCCTGAACTCTCCTCTACTCTGAACCTGAACAGAACAGGGAGGCTGTCTTGATTCAGGGCCACCTGAGTCCTCCTTTTCCAGATTTTGAATGGTGCTCCTAGGCAGAACCTGAATGAGGTTGAAGTATTTCTTATGTCTTCTTCCTTAGGCAAAAGACTGACCAAACTGGTACCAAATATCAAAACCTACAAAGAACCAAGATGTTCTGTGAAGCAGCCATTATGTACATTCTTTGAAGGGAATGACATGCTTTAAAATAAAATCTAAGCCGGAAACTTGCTCTTTTTTTTTTTTTTTTTTTTTGGGTACAGAAGAGAACAGCCATGATGCAAAGAGCAAAACAGAAATTGTACCTGTTGGGTTTGGGCAGGGGGGACCCTTCCCTACTTGGCCTCAAACTCACATTTTTTCATTCTTCCTTGTCATTAAACAGAGAATCTGTGAACATCTAGAAGGGAATGCCATGATCACAAAACGTCATCATAGGTTTCTGAAAAGCAAGTCATGCCAGACTAATCTGATCTCTCTCTCTTTTTAAATATATAAAACTACCAGTTGGTAGAGGAAGGAAATTCTGCGGTCATGAAGAAGAAATTGTAATGGTTTGACATCACATTTTATTTAGGGAAATATGTTCTATTCTTTTTATTTTCTTCTGAATATTTCCTTTTCTTGGACTCTATCAAAACTGTAAAAATTTATATAAAGAATAATTTAAAGAATATTGGCTGGATAATAACTGAAAAAGAAATAAGTAACAAGAAATGAAAGGAGAGAAAAGGATTTAAATTTCTTTATTGAGTGGAATTAATATACTATATTTCAAATATTGAATGAAAATAACACAGATATTTATATGTCCAAACATAGAAAACTAGTTATTTAAGTGAGATGAGGTCTGTAAGAAACAGGAACAGAGGAAAATTTGAGACTGTGCTGTTAAAATATATTAGGTTATTAGAAGATAAGCATCTAGGGGGAAACAACAGGAGGATGGGAAAGAGGGGAAACGAAGAGAATTGTAAAGAAGAATTGTGAAGCTTTGTTTTTATATACTTGTGTTATATATTCTTGAATGTACAATGTAAATGCTGATAATAAATATTATTTTAATAATAATAATAATAATAAACTACCAGTTGGTAGATGAAGGGAATTCTGTGGCTATAGCATATCTTGATTTCAGTAAGGCTTTTAACAAAGTCCCCCATGATATTCTTCCAAAAAACCTTGCAAAATGTGGGCTATACAATGCTACAGTTAGATGGATTCATAATTGGGTGACCACCCAAACCCAAAGGATTCTCTGCAATGCCTCCTCTTCATCCTGGAGAGAAGTGACCAGTGGGGTCCCACAGGGTTCTGTCCTGGGCCCAGTGCTATTCAACATTATTGTCAATGACTTGTATGAAAGAATAGAAGGCATGCTTATCAAATTTGCAGATGACACTAAAATAGGGGGAGTAGCTAATACCCCAAAGGAGAGAATCAAAATTCAAAATGGGCCAAAACTAACAAAATATAAATCTGGGCCAAAACTAACAAAATGAATTTCAACAGAGAGAAATGTCAGGTACTGCACTTAAAGTGGAAAAATTAAATGCAGAGATATAGGATAGGGGACACACCTGGCTTGACAACAGTACATGTGAAAAAGATCTAGGAATCCTAGTAGGCCACAAGTTGAACATGAGTCAGCAGTGTGATGCATGCAGCAGCTAAAAAAAGTCAATGTGATTCTAGACTGCATCAACACAAGTATAGTGCCTAGGTAGAGTCAACTAACAGTACTATTCTATTCTGCTTTGATCAGGCCTAACTTGAAATACTGTGTCCAGTTCTGGGCAAACAATTCAAAAGGGATATGGACAAGCTGGAGTGTGTCCAGAGGACGGTGATCAAAATGGTGAAGGGTTTAGAAACCATGCCTTATGAGGAGTGTCTTATGGAACTGGGTATGTTTAGCCTGGAGAAGAGTAGGTTAAAAGGTGATATGATATCCCCATTTTAATACTTGAAAGGATATCGTACAGAGGATGGAGAGAGTTTTTTCTACTTCTCCAGAGAATAGGACATGGAGCAACAGATTCAATCTACAGGAAAAAAGATTCCACATCAAGATTATGAGGATCTTCCTGACACCCGCACAAAGTGGTGGAGACTCCTTCTTTGGAGGTCTTTGGGGTTGTTCTCACTAGGTGAAACCCCGCGTTCTGAATCGAATCCAAGGAGTGGCGTTCCTATTAGGATCCGATTTAAACCTAGAACGGTTCTAGAGCAACCCGCAATCGTCTCCACTACAAATCGAATTGTAGAGCGGAATAAAATTTTGATTCGAGTTTTCCTCATTTAACGCGTGTTAAAAAAACACTAGGGTCTGACCTACGTTTTTCCATTGATTCGATTTAGGAACCGGAGCATTTAAATAGGAACGACAGCCTTTGAAATTGCGTTAGATGAATGGGAGGAGCGGAGTGCGATGGGGCTGTCCTTGGGGGAGTTGCCCTTTCTGTCCCCATCCGTCTGGCTGTCGCCATTTTTGCTTCCCTCACCCCTTTGTCCGCTGTGGTCTTTCAATAAGAGATAAGGATTATTTTTATTTTTTATTTTAATGGTTTACAGGCGCTTAATCTCTTCAGCGCTTTAAGCGCCTGAAGTCCCGGCTGCTCAAGCTCCTGCATCTGCCAAAGGAGTACAAGGCTTCCCCCGGTGGATTGCAACCTCCCCTCTGTATGGGGAGAGCCCATTTCTAACGGAGGAGAGGCAGGAAGGGAAGGCTCCTCTCAAAGAGGCATTCCCTGCCCGCTTGGGCACTGATCTCGCCCAGGCAGGGAAGGGAAGCCTCCTCGCGAGGAGGCATCTGATCTCACCCAGGCAGGGAAGGGAAAGCTCCTCGCGAGGAGGCATCTGATCTCACCCAGGCAGGGAAGGGAAGGCTCCTCGCGAGGAGGCATCTGATCTCACCCAGGCAGGGAAGGGAAAGCTCCTCGCGAGGAGGCATCTGATCTCACCCAGGCAGGGAAGGGAAAGCTCCTCGCAAGGAGGCATCTGATCTCACCCAGGCAGGGAAGGGAAAGCTCCTCGCGAGGAGGCATCTGATCTCGCCCAGGCAAGGAAGGGCTCTGATCAATGGGGTGGGGGGGGATAGAGCCTTTCTCCCTCCATTTCTCAAATGGAATCTGCCTTCTCCTCCAACCCTGGAAAGAGAATCTTTGGGAAGAGTGCTCCCTCCCTGCTTTTCCAGCAGCCTCCTTCATTGATCTCTGTGCTCTCTGAAGGGATTCTCCCTGGCTGTCTTGGGAGACATCAAGAGGGGATGCTGTCCTGCAAAACCTATCCCCATAGTTTCTCTGGAAACAGCTTGGGTTCCCCAAATTCGCTTTGCCAGAAGCCTCTCCCATTGATCTCTGGGCTCTCTGAAGGGATTCTCCCTGGCTGTCTTGGGAGACAGGATGCTGCCCTCCAAAACCTATCCCATAGTTCCTCTGGAAAGAGCTTCGCTTTTTGCCAGAAGCCTCTCCCATTGATCTCTGTGCTCTCTGAAGGGATTCTCCCTGGCTGTCAATGAAATGGAAACAATGCCAAAAGATAAATCGCTTCCAAATATTCCGGATTAACGTTACGTCATTCTGACGTACTATTGATTGACAGCTCCAAATAAGGTATGGAGGAGAAGAATCGCTTTATTTAAACACCGATTTCATGCCAAGTAGGAACGCTTGCAGGTAAAAACTTCGATTTAAATAACCAGATGGGAACGATGAACAAAGCGATTCGGATAGCGGGATAAGAACAGTGTTATTTTGAATCGATTTTATTAAAAACGTTGTATTTTAAATCGTTTCAAATCTTAAGTGGGAACAACCCCTTTAAGCAGAAGCTGGATCATTATGTCAAGGATGCTGATTGTGAGTTCCTGCATGGCAGGGGTTGGACTGGATGGCCCTTGTGGTCTCTTCCAACTCTACAGTTCTAGGATTCTTTGATCTGCCCTTAACAGCTTCCTCTCTCTTTGCCTTCTTCTCTTCCTGTCTCCCACCTCCCCATTTCAGCTAGTCTATTAAATTATATTTCTGCATATGGGAACCTCTGGAGTACTTACTGAGCAAGGCACACCCTTTCAGCCTCAGGAAGGCAATGGCAAACCTCCTCTGGACACATCTTGCCAAGAAAACCCTGTGATAGATTTGTCTTAGGGACTGTGTAAACCGGCCATTAAAGCCGGCCTGGGGGTAGAGTCTGGGTGTGGCATCCTTACTTTTAATTAAAAAAACACACACTATTTTTACATTTCTACATTTTAATATCTTGGACTGTTTTTAAATTGTATTGTTTTAAATTGTATTGCTGAAAGGGAAGGGCTGACCGAACTCGGGTGGAATCTCCTTACGGCTGGAAGAAAAACCTGGAACTTGTGAAAACATTTACTTTTCTATAGGATATAATAATAGATGCAGCATGGTGTAGTAGCTTGAGCATTGTAAGGCTCTGACTTTGGAGTCCAGGGTTCGAATCGAATCAGAGGGTCATTACAGTCAGCCCTCCGTATCTGAGCATTCTTTGTCTGCAGGTTCCAGCATCCACGGCTTGAAAATATCCAAAAAATATATAAATTCCAAAAACCAATCCTTGATTTTGCCGTTTTATATAAGGGCTGACATTTTACTACACTGTTGTATATAATAGGAATGGAGCATCCATGGATTTTGGTATCCACGGGGGGGGGGGGGGGGGTTATTGGAACCAAGCCCCAGCAGATGCCAAGGGCCCACTGTATTTGACTTAGGGTAGGGCAACCCTAAAGGTCACCATGGGCCAAAACAGACTGCAGAAATAATCTAGGTTGAGACCACTTTAATTGCCCTGGCTCAATGCTAGGAAATTCTGGGAACTGTAGTTTTGTGAGACATTGAATCTTCCCTGTTAGAGAGCTCTGGTCCCACAACAAATTAAAGTTCTCAAAATTCCCTAGCATTGAGCCAGGGCAGTTAAAGTGGTTCCAAGATGGATTATTTCTGCAGTCTCTTTTGCCCCTTAGAGACAGACCCTATTGTAGGGTTTTCTTGGCAGGTTTCTGCAGAAGGAAGTTGACATTCCCATTCTCTGAGGCTGAAAGAGTGTGACTTGCCTAAGGCCACTCAGTGAGTTTCCATGGCAGAGTGGGATTTGAATTCTGGTCTGCCAGTGTCCTAGCCCAGAGATCTATCAATTATTAATGTATTATTAGAAGCAAAGCAAAGCTTGCCTTGCAGCTGCCTTAGCACCCAAGCTGCATGAAGAAAAGCTGCCCTGGTTCCCTTACTTTTGAGTAGGAAATAGGGCCCCAAATTTCTACTAACTGCCACTGTCTATTGATCTGAGACTCTCCAGGATTTAGTGATACAGTGAGAAGTGACTGATTGAAGGATTTTGCAGTCTTTTTGTTCTTCTTGTTGTGTGCCTTCAAGTTGTTTTCGACTTAGAATAACCCTAAGGTGAGCTTATCATGGTGTTTCTTGGCACGTTTTGTCTAGAGGAGGGTTGCCATTGCCTTCCTCTGAGGTTGAGAGTGTGTGACTTTCCCATCAGGTTTCATGGTTGAGCTGGGAACTGAACCCTGGTCTCCATCATCATAATCTAACACTTAAACCATTATGTTACCTCTGATATTTTAGAGACTTCTCTTCTAGTCTTCCCCCAGAAGTTTGCTGCTCCAGAGAGTAGCACCTGGAGCAATGGATTCAAACTGCAGAAAAGGGATTCCCGTTCGATATTAGGAAGAACTTCCTGACAGTAAGAACTATTCAACAGTGGAACGTGGAGTTGTTAGCGTGGTTGCACAGTGTACGTAGGATCACACTGAAGCTTGGCAGCAGGATGGCCACCTGAGAAGCGATGAGAAGCTGTCTGCATGCAAGAGAAATTCCTCTCTACCTCCAGAAGCTGATAAAGGAGACTTGAGGCAGATGTCTCATAATGAGGCTCTTTATAATCTTGTTGTTCTATGTACAAGTTTGTCTTCTCCAACAAAACTATTCGCACAACACCATCAACCCACACTGTGCAATGAGGCTCCACCCTTATATACACTTGTGCCATGTGGCCACTTAGTCCAGCCTCT
Source organism: Sceloporus occidentalis (assembly GCA_023333645.1). Classification (NCBI taxonomy): domain Eukaryota; kingdom Metazoa; phylum Chordata; class Lepidosauria; order Squamata; family Phrynosomatidae; genus Sceloporus; species Sceloporus occidentalis. Next base: position 7,615,025 of record JALMGF010000001.1, on the reverse strand, counting down.
TCCTGGTGTGTCAGCTTAAACCCAGTCCCCCAGGCAGGGTGACTCAGTGCTTTTGCAGCACTTTTGCAGCACTTTCCAGCTCATGATGACATCAGTGTGACAGCACATCCTGTGACTCAGCACAGCCCAAATGCTTAGTCCTATAGTTACCTTGTCACCTACATCTGGGCATTTCCCCTCTGGATCATATTCCAACAGGAGTCTTCTTTGGAGGTTTTTAAATAGAGGCTGGATGGCCATCTGTCACAGGGAGTGCTTTGATTGTGTATTCCTGCATGGCAGAAGAGGGTTGGACTGGATGGCCCTTGAGGTCCCTTCCTAGGATTCTAGGATTGCAATAGATAGATAGATAGATAGATAGGAACCAGCCATCAGGATATGGCATCAGCCTCTTTAAGGCTGGTCATACCAATGCAGTATTGCCTTCTTAGTCCTCTCTTATTTACTAAAAACTTCCTGCTGATCATTTGATCAACTTGGGTTCCTCCTGGGAAAAATGTGGCATACAAATTAAATAAAGAAATATAAATAAATGAATAAACTTGACTGTGAAGTCAAAGGCTTTTATGGCCAGCATCCATAGTTTTTTTGTGGGTTTTATCGCACTATGTGGCCATGGTCTAGAAGAGTTTATTCCTGATGTTTCGCCAGAATCTGTGGCTGGCATCTTCAGAAAATTCTCTGAAGATGCCAGCCACAGATGCCGGCAAAATGTCAGGAATAAAGTCTTCTAGATCATTAAACTTAACTATTCCAAAATACAGGAAAGCATTCATCCTGGCCAAATTCAGTGTGTTCCATTACAGTATTGGAGGGAAGATATTTTTAAAAGGTGCCATACTGTGAACACTGATGTTCTTGTCAGACAGATAAAGTGGCAACTGTGGGGCATGTTTTATTATATTGTTCTTTTGATCCTGCCCTTTGGTGCAATTTTATTAATCCCCATTTTATAAAGTATACCAGGGAGGTTTGAGGTGTTTTACACTGATTACCTATATTGGTTCAGATTACGGCCAAAGTAGCCAGTTATTGTGAGGCAGCAACAGCTTTAGGATGCTGTCTTAATATTAAAGGTGTTGCCACTTTTTGCTGGTTTTAAATCATTGTAATACAAATATTTTACATTTAATCCTGCTTTTAACTTGATATTTCCTCTTTAACTTTAATGCCTTGTATTGTATTTTATCTACCTTATTTTACTCCATTTTTACTGGTCATTAACCAAAATAAATATATCTATGTATATGTAAGGAGCCAGTGTGGCATACTGGTTTGAGCACTGGACTATGATTTTGGAGACCAAGGTTCGATTTCTAGCTCAGCCATGAAAGCCACTGGGTGACCCTGGGCAAGTCACACACTCTCAGCCTCAGGGGAAGGCAATGGCAAACCTCTAAACAAATCTTGCCATGAAAACCCCATGTTAGGTTCGCCTCTTGTTGCTGCCGTGAACTTTCAAGTCCTTTCTGACCTATGGCAACCCCATCATGGGGTTTTCTGGGCAAGATTTGTTCAGAGGTTTGCCATTGCCTTCCCCTGAGGCTGAGAGCATGTGACTTGCCCAAAGTAGGCTTGCCATAGTCCACTTCTTAAAAACCCTGCCACCTTATTTGCATATTGTAAAAATACTCTAATTTTGCAAACTACTCTAATTTACAGTCTATTTATGCCAATTCAGCACATTAATAGTTCTATTTTTTTCCTTCCACCATGTTGCATCTCCATAGGATTCTAAAAGTTAGAACTCATCTGACAGAAACAGTACAGACCAATGTTTAAACTGCTAGCCTTGAAATAGAAAGATCCAGATCCCTAAAGGCAAACCTATCATAGTTTTCTTGACGAGTTTCTTCAGAGGGGTGATTGCAATCCCCATCCTCTAAGGCTAGTCCCTAGCAAACCCAATGGATTTTACTTCCGAGTAGACCAATGTAGGCTTGTGGTAATTAGGGTTGCCATAATTGTCCACTTTTACCAGGGACAAAAAGTGGAACAAATTCAAGACCAAACTGTAGGACAACTGCAGGACAAAACTCAGCCCAAAATGTAGGACATTGAAGAAAAATGGTGGACCTTAAATGTCCTACATTTTGAGCTGAGTTTTGTCCTGCAGTTGCCCTACAGTTTGGTCTTGAATTTGTCCTACATTTTGTCCCTGGTAAAAGTGGACAATTATGGCAGCCCTAGGTGCATTTACTCATTTGCTCATTCTGGAGGGAAGCACACAGAGTGAAGAATTTGGCCACCAGATTCTGAAGCATTTCCCCCAATTCTTGTCTCTAGCCCCCTTTCAAGATCCCCCCTCACATCTTTGGTTCATGCATGCATGCCTGCCACCAACCCCACTCCTCATCCTGGCTGCTATATTCCTCTTCAAAAAATCCAAACCACCATCTCATAAATCAAATAAATCAAATGCATCTGAGGAAGTAGACTGAAGTCTAGGAAAGCTCATGTTACCAATTTCTTTCTCTCAGTGAGTCTCAAAGGTGCTGCAAGATCTCTCTACAGACTAATTCCACAGACTAACATGACTATATCTTTGAATCCTATCCCATGAAGCTAGCTATACTGGAGACAACACAATATATTGAATTACATATACTGTGCAGAGAAGTGCATATTTCATACTTATACCTTTTTCTTCTTCTCTTTCTTCCCTCTCTCCAATACAACTGTTTTGGTTCTCAGTTCAGGTGGCATGGAGGGGTATTTCTTGCTGCCCTCTCCTCCTTCTGACCATGTGGCTGGCTACTGGGAGATTCTCAGAGTCCAGGAAGTATAACATCCATTTGCAACACAAAAAAGACACCTCCTTTGCAACCCAATAAGTCACCATCCTTTGTGAGGCCAGCAATGTTTAAAGTGCTGGAGTTGGAACAGAAAGAACTATCCCTGCCAAGAATAGCCAAAGTGTTAACAGGGCTATGATCACCTTGCTTTTGTTTCCACTGTTGCTCTTATGTCCCTCCAGAGAAAGGTTAATGCAAAGGCTGCAGACTGACAAAATGGGGCATCAAACAAAGCAGGAATCCAGGATTTGTGGTTTCAAACATGTCCCAATCTGGGGAATTTCTGGTATTCCAGGTTAATCCTAGTTTTAGGTGACCTGGTGGGTTTCATGGCTGAGTGGGGAATGGAAACCTGAACTCCAAAGTCCATAGAATCAGAGTCGGAAGAGACTCCAAGGGTCTGGTTTCAGCCACTGATGGCAAAGAGTGTGGAGTTAGCTGCAAACCTCTCTGGTTTCCAAAGCCTCCCTGTAGCTAAACTGCCTGAAATGCTGGCGGAATACTTTGGAACTTCTTCCCAATAATTTTCCTTTGGGATTTGCTTGAACAGTGGAAGGGTCCTTTGCTAATCTGACGAAAGCTGAGTTTTGGTTTTCCATCACTGATCTGTTTTCCCCGGGCAGCTTCCAACATGTTCTTTATCAGACACTAAGTCTACAAATAAAACAAGATGTCCTGTGATGTGAATGATCTATCTTGATGATTCTCTTGACATAAAAGTTTTACAATCGAATTCAAAGTGCAAAGCAGTTCATTTCTCTTTAGCAAAGACAATTGCCATGGCTCCAAGAGAAACTAAAGACAGGTAGTGCATTAGTAGTGGGTGGGCTTTATTTCCTTCTGGGCCACAAGCCAAGACCATCATGCATTACAGCATTTTTCCAATGCTCTGACCCTAACAACTCACTGCCTTTCCCCTCCCTGCCTTTTACATTTTCTTCCCTCTTTATAACACCTCTTAAACTATGTCTCTGTAACACAATGTCTAATTAACAATTTGTAAGCTGCACTGATAGCCTTTTGGCTGAAGAATGGGGTATAAATAAATATTGTTATATTATTGTTATTGTTATTGTTGTTATTATTAGTAGTAGTAGTAGTAGTAGTACAATGGGTGTTGCTTTTTAATCTTTTTGAGATGCCTACAGGAACAAAACAGAAACCTGGAAAGCACATATTCAGTTGAAGAATGAAATGAGACCAAGTCCCATGTGCTATATGATGGTCAAAACCTTTCATTTCTTAAAAAGCCAAATGCATTTTGGCGTTGTGACCAAATGGCCTATGGCTATGAATAGGGGATGCAGTGGTTTAGTGGGTGAGACAACAATTCTCATGATTGGAAGATCAGAAGATTGGCAGTTTGAGACCCAAGTGCTGCATGATGGAGTGAGCTCCTGTCACTAGTCCCATCTTCTGCCAACCAAGCAGCTTGAAAGCATACAAATGCAAGTACAGTCAGTACTTTCATTATGCAGGGGATCTCCCCATGTGAGGAGAAAAACGCATATGCTCATGCCCCATTGCACACAATGGAGTTTGTGCATGTGGTACATGCACCATTCACTTAATTGTAGCGTGACTCAGCGTAAAGCTACATAAGCAACGCCCGTGTATGGTGTGGGCTGACTATTAGATATATAGGTACCATTTCTCAGTGGTAAGGTAACACATACACAGTGCAGTCATGCTGGCCACATGACCACCAGAGCAGTCCTCAGACAATGCTGACTCTGCAGCTTAGTAATAGAGATAAGCCATGACCCCTATAGTCGGTTACTAGACATTCATGTCAACTTACTACCTTTACCTTTACGGCTATGAATAATAACATTGACATGACTAAAACTAGATTGATGCAAGCTGAGTTCCCCACTCCAAACTCCAAAATGACCATCTTTCCTTCTAGCCTCCTCTTCAGAGATGTTGTGAAGAAGTAGAGAGGGAGGGATCATCCATGCACTTTACCAAAAGCTCTGCAGCAAGAAGAGGATGGTTAACCTAAGCAACATAAAACAGGCACACACAGGCAGTTAGCAAACAGTCTGATAACATGTTTTTGCAGGCTTTTTTCTTGCCCACCCAGCCATTCTTTTCTTCCTTCCTTGTTCTCTGTTCAGCCAGAAGTCTATTTGCAGCCTTTGGAGGTGTAGGATTGGGTGATGCAGGAGTACGAATGAATACCTTCCCCTGAGGCTAAGAGAATGTGACTTGACCAAGATTACCCAAGGGGCTTTCATGGCTGAGCAGCGATTCGAACCCTGTTCTCCAGAAGGGCAGCCCACAGGTCAAACCACTGCACCATGCTGGCTCTTGAGGAAAGGTACGTGGTATTCATTGGTAGTCTCTCTCCCAAATACTAAGCAGAGCTGACTCTGCAGAGTTTCCAAGATGAGATCTTATGTTTTTCTTGTATTTATTTTCTAGTTTTACACTTCTGTAATTTTAATGCATTTTTAAAGATATATTGCAAAAGGAAAGAAAGATACTGACCTTCCTTAGCTTCCAAGGTCAAGGCCTTTAGGATATTTCATTGGCGGGAGGTCAGCCTTCGATCATTCCCCCATAGTTACACACATAAGTAAAGTGTGGCCTCAGCAGGGAAGGGGGCTGGGGAAAGTGAGCTAGGCTCACACACACACACAAGTGGAGATGTTCTTTGGCGCTATTCCTTTGTTGACAGTCTATTTCTCCAGAGAAAGTGCACTTGCTGCATTTCTGTTGCTTTTCTGGATGGCGATCTGGCCCTGGGGTACTCCAGCCTTACGCCATAACCCCAGGTTGCCAAGTGCCCCGATATACACAGTGCTTGCAGTGTTTGTCACCTTTACAGACAAAGGAGTACATTTCCTTCTAGAATTTGATTGAAAAGCATCTCCCTAGCATACGGGTGAGCAAACTGTGTTCCCCACAGTCCCCAAGCCCTTAATTTAAAAAAAAAAAATCAGTATGATTTTTGGACAAAACAAGAACCACCATCGCCATGTGCAAAAACATATGAAACTGGCATTCCCTGGCAGGCCCAGGGGGTGCACCCCCTCCCAGGATAGCAATGTCTACTGAGAATAGGATGTGATAGCCTCGCTGGCAAACCACGAGGTCATGACTCACCTTCTGGTTGACAATGCTTTATCCATAATTGGATAAGCCCATGTTGATTCGGCTGAGACAGTGTACACATCCTGTTCCCTTTGCTAATTAGAATTCTCCTGAACACACATTGGTCCCTGATTCTGCAAATTGCCTTCTGATGTACTATGAGATAATGTAAACCTAATGTAACCCTGATGTGAATAAAAAGGGCTGGCCAAGACCTGGCCAGCTAAGAAGTTTTGCACCCCCATTCCTGTCTCTGCGTCTCATTGCTGCGACATGAAACCACCTCCACTCCACCCCACAGATACCACAGAACATTGTACAACCTTCAGAGCAAAATAGAGGCATTGAGTGGAGATGGACCATAGGGGTGAGGATGGATGGATTAGTTCTCTAGCCAGGCACAGTTGCCCAACCTGTCCTAGCGCATGGGGGAGTGCTTATTATGATTATTTTTTATTCATATGACTCTCTATTGTTGTGTGCTCTCAGTTCGTTTTCAACTTATGGCAACCCTATCACAGGGTTTTCTTGGCAATATTTGCTCAGAGGGGTTTGCCTTGTCCTTCCTCTGAGATTGAGAGAGTGGGACTTGCCCAAGGTCCCCAAGTGGGTTTCAATCACAGAGCAGGGATTCTAAGTCTGGTGTCCAAATTTGGAGTCCGACGCTCAAACCGCTTTACAATGCTGGCTCAGGTCTCTTTGTTTACAGTAGTTTCCCCATTCTTTTGTCTTGCAGGAAAACTTGGGAAGAAGCACTCATTATCTCTGGAATCTTCCTTGGAACATCGGTCAAAGATGGTGGAGCAAATTATACTGGACTCGAGATAGGAAAAAGGCTCCACTACTCTTTGGGATATTCTGGGAAAGAGGAACCATGCTGAAGAACCTGGGAGAGGATTTACTCAGTTCACATGTACAGATACAGTGCTGTACACAGTTCTGCTATGATGAGGCCAAAGGACCCCGAGAAGTTTGCAGCCAGCTCCATGCTCTATGTAGTCAATGGCTGAAGCCCAAAAAGCACACAAAGACCCAGCTCCTGGACCTGGTGATCCTGGAGCAGTTCCTGGCTATCCTTCCTTCAGAGATGGCTCTCTGGGTCAGGGAATGTGAGCCAGAGACCAGTTCCCAAGTGGTGGCCCTGGCCGAAGGATTCCTCCTGAGTCAGGCAGAGGAGAAGAAGAAGAAGCAGGAAGATCAACAGGTGAGCACTTTTCATCCTTGTCTTTTCAAAGGGCTAAAAATATTAATTTTCAAGGATATTTTAAAAGGTGGAGAAATGTTCTGCCAAGAGTAAGTGGATCATGCCGGACAGTGGCAAGGTTTGCACTACATTAGGTATGGATGCAGGGCACGGGGTTGGCCTAGATTACTTTGTGGTCTCTTCTAGCTCTATGAATCTATAGTTCTATGAAGGGGGCACTTTTTTTCTGGTCCCCTCCTCTTGACTATGCCTACAATATATAGGCTGTGTAAATTGCTGCACTTTTAACCATGATATTTAGCCATCACTGAAACCACATTTATGTAAGGGAGGAAAGGTCTGTGTTATGGATGCTTTTGTGGCTTGGTATCTTGACCACTGAGACCCAGTATGATGTAGCAATTAGTGTGTTGGGTTACAACTCTGGAGACTAGAATTCAGTTCCTCACTCAGCCATGTAAACCCAGTGGATGATCTTGAGTGAGTCACATTATTTTCACCCCAGAAAACTCCATTATAGGCTCTACTGGCCTTAGGGTCACCAGACAGCAGAAATGACTTAAAGGGAGATAACAACAATATCCTGGCCACGAAACAGCACCAGAGTTCATCTGCAGCTCCTGCCACCTACCTAAGTAAGGAAAACACTGACAACTGGACTATCACCAACTCTCAAAGCTCCTTCTCCACTGTTAAAGCATAGGAATATACCAAGGAGTCTTTTTATTTTTCCTTTGTGTGGGTTTCAACTAAAAGCTACTTTTGGACTGATGTAGGTTAAATACAAAATATGAAGTCAGACTTTACAAGAAGCTGGAGTGTGAATCCAGTGTGGCACACTTGTGTTGCAACCACTCAGCTTTTCTGCCCTTCTTCCCTGTATGAAGGGGTGTCATATTTTGGATAAAGCAAGCTTGTTTTGGTTTTTTTACTGCTCCAGAGAACAGGACCTGGAAAAGCTATAGGAAAAGAGATTTTATCTATTAGGAAGAACCTCCTGACAGTAAGACCTGTTTGACAGTGGAACACACTTCCTTGAAGAGTGGTGGAGTCCCCTTCTCTGGAGGTCTTTAAACAGAGGCTGATTGGCCATCTGTTGAGAATTCTCTGATTGAGAGTTCCTGCATGGCAGGGGGTTGGCCTGAATGACCCTTATAGTCTCTTCCAACCATGATTCTATGGCCTCATACAGACAGGCCAAAATAAAGCTGCTTCAGGTCACTTTGGAGGTATGCTGTTTAAATGATGCATGTGTACTAAGAGTCCAGAAGCTGCACCAAAGCCATGATCCAGTCCTAAGGACTAGAGCACAGGTTTGGCGCAGCTTCCGGACTCTTAGTACACATGCACCATTAAAACAGCATACCTCCAAAGTGACCCGAAGCAGCTTTATTTTGGCCTGTCTGTATGGGGCCTAAGTTTCCCCACCCCCAAATACACATATTTCAGTCCCTCTCCTTGTGTAAGAATCAGTCAGCATTCCTTGTTCCATGAGCATTATTTCTACAATGTAGATGCACCCTCGGTTCTGCTGAGCATGGAAAGATGTTAGCAATAGAGGGAATGGTTTAAAACACCTCCTTTCTCCCTTTGTATCTCTCGCAGGAACAATGACTTGGTCAATTTCTCCTAGTCCACCTCTAGAATGTGATGATGCTGATGCTGCTTCTGTGAGGGTGGATCAGGTAGGAGGCAGAATCCCTAGAGAGTTAAATATCTATGTTAAATTTTGTAAACTGCTATGATCTCTAAGGAATAGCGGTCTAGAAATAAACTTTCATTCATTCATTATACTTGTATGTCCTCTGGGAGTGGAAAGAATCTGTTCCTTGTATCACAGTTGATTACTATTAATGCCAGATTTCAAGAATCAGATCCAGTTGGGTAGCTCCAAGCTACTTTGTTTTCTGTTCTGATGGAGATTGGCATTTTCTCACCATGAATAACATTTCTTTTTTCAGGTGAGCTTCGAGGAGATAGCTGTGTGTTTCTCCAAGGAGGAGTTGGCCTTGGTGAATCCAAACCAAAGGGCCCTTCATAGGGAAGTCATGGAGCAGAATTTGGTGCTTATTTCCTCTCTAGGCAGGTATACCTCTTTCTGGTAGTTCTTGGTGAATTTCTGTACCATCTGTATTACAAAACAAGACATTTTGTAGAATTAACAGAGAAAAAAGAGCACTTTTGGTACAAGTAAACAGATATGTGCAATTGCACAAAAAGCAAATGAACCTGTTTGTTGTATGGGCTTTTTAGGATTAGAAACAGCTGATAGATTGTTTGGATTTTTTTAGCTTTGTGCATTTGTATGGCTTGCTCCTCAAAGGGAAAGGGTGCTTATTCATAGAATCATAGAGTTGGAAGAGACCCCAAGGGCCATCCAGTCCAACCCCCTTCTGCCATGTAGGAATCACAATCAAAGCACCCCCAACAGATGGCCATCCAGCCTCTGCTTAAAGACCTCCAAGGAAGGAGACTCCACTACACTCCCAGGAAGTTTGTTTCACTGTCGAACAGCTCTTACTGTCAGGAAGTTCCTCCTAATGTTGAGGTGCAATCTCTTTTCCTGTAGCTTGCATCCATTGTTCAGGGTCCCATTCTCTGGAGCAGCAGAAAACAAGCTTGCTCCGTCCTCAACATGACATTCCATCAAATTATTATACAGGGTTATCACCTCTTAACCTTCTTGTCTCCAGGCTAAACATATCCAGCTCCCTAAGTCTCTCCTCATAGGGCATGGTTTCCAGACTATTGTCTGCAAGAATGTCATGGAGGAGTCTGTGTCAAAAGCCTTACTGAAATCCAGATATGCTACCAAGTCTGTAACACCTATGAGAAATGAGGGGTAGGAGTAGTCTGGCATGACTTACTTTTGAGAAGGAACTGTAGCTTCAAGTGTCATATATGAAAGATTTCATAGAATCGTAGAGTTGGAAGAGACCACTAGGGCCATCCAGTCCAACCCCCTGCCATGCAGGAAATCTCAATCAAAGCATCCACGACAGATGGCCATCAAGCCTCTGTTTAAACACCTCCAAGGAGGGAGAGCCCACTACACTCCGAGGGAGTGTCTTCTACTGTCGAACAGCCCTTACTGTCAGGAAGTTCCTCCTAATGTTGAGGTGGAATCTCTTTTCCTGGAGCTTGCATCCATTGTTCCGGGTCCTAGTCTCTGGAGCAGCAGAAAACAAGTTTGCTCCCTCCTCAGTATGACATCCCTTAAAATATTTAAACAAGGCTATCATATCACCTCTTAACCTTCTCTTCTCCAGGCTAAACATCCCCAGCTCCCTAAGGCATTCTTCATAGTGCATGGTTTCCAGACCCTTCACCATTTTTGTCTCCCTCCTTTGGACACACTCCAGGTTCTCAACATCCTTTTTGAATCGTGGTGCCGAGAACTGGACACAGTATTCCAGATGGTGGCTGACCAAATAGAGTGGCACTATTACTTCCCTTGATCTAGACACCATACTTTTATTGATGCAGCCTAAAATTGCATTGGCCTTTTTAGCTGCCGCATTGCACTGTTGACTCATGTTCGACTTGCGGTCTGTTTGGACTCCTAGATCCCTTTCATACGTAGTTTCATTCAGCCAGGTGTCCCCCATCCTATATCCAGTTTGGGCCTGACCGAAGCAGAATACCAATACCAAAGCAGTGGACCATTTTGGCTTGTCCACGTGAAAACACAACTAATCCTGACTTGTTCCTGGGCCCCTATCCACACCCATTGTTCAGGCCACAAAGCAGCTAGTCAGCCCCACCTAACTTTCCTATTTTCACAGGGCTTCACCAATGGCTTGTCAGTAAGGATCGACCCCTTTTATACCACTAGAATCTATGGTACTTCATAGACGCTGACTTTTCTATGTGACGGACTAAAGGAATGGATAAACAGAGAGATCTGTGTTCTGGTCAGTAACAACAACAAAACACTAATCCCAGTGTTCTCCTTCCACTGAGTTGGAGAAACACTTCTGAGATTTTCCACTGGGATACCCACTGTGTTCTACACATCCCACTTCCATTACCAAACTGTAGGGGAAGCTTACCCCTTTCTAGATTCAAGAATGGAGGCATTCATGAAATGAACACAGAAGTTTATTTAATGATGTGCTGATCCAGATGTCAGCATTCAAGCTGAGCGACGTACACTTTATTGATTATAGCAGTTTTTGAAAATTTACCCAGCTACAGCATACAACAACATATAGCAAATCATAAGAGTGTACTGGATACTTATTAGCCCATCATCAAACAACAGTCATTAAATAAGAAAAATTATTAAGCAAGTACCAAGTGAAAATTTGACTCTTTCTCTTACATTACTAATTTTTATTGATATTAACAGAAAGTGTAGTTAATGTAGCCCTCATACTTATGTATTATGGAAGTCCTTACTTACATCTTGTTGTTAACTGCCATCAAGTTGACTTTGAATGAGAGCGCTCCAAGTCGCCCTGACATCAATAGCCCTCCTCAGGTCTTACAGACTCAGGGTGATGGTTTCCTTGATTTCAGTCTATCCACTGGTAATAGGATCTTCTTTTTCTACTGTCTTCTACCTTGCTGAGCATTGTTGTCTATTCTAGCTAGTTCTGTCTTCTTGTGCTATGTCCAAAGTACAACAGTCTGTTCAATCACCTTGGCTTCTAGGGATAATTCAGCCTTGATCTGTTCTAGGGCCCATTTATTTCTCATTTTGGCAATCCAAGATATCCACAGAACTCTCCTCCAGTACCACATTTCAAATGAATTGGTTCTCTTCCTATCAACTTTCTTCACTGTCCAGCTTTCAGAAGCAAACATAGAAATTGGAAATACAGTGGCATGGGCAATCCCAATTTTAGTATCAAATGATATTTCGTTAATAATAATAATTAATTAATAATTTAATTTATTTCTATACCGCTATTCCAGGGATCACAATTACATTTGAAGATCGTGCCTAGTTCCTTCATAGCTGCCCTTCCAAGTCCTAGTCTCCTTATTTCTTGACTATAGTCCCAATTTTTATAAATGACTGAGCCAAGATATAGGAATTTTTTCACTATTTCAATGCCTTAATTGTCTACTTATGTCTACTAGTTATGTATATTATCTGTGGTTACTATTTTTGGTTTGCATTTTAATATTCAACTGTATACATTTCTTTGCATATCCTTCCTTAACCTTCATCAGTAATCATTCCAGGTCTTTGCTATTTTTTGTTAGTAGCATGGTGTCATCTGCATATGTTACTGGTGCTCCTTCCTCTGAGTCTAATCCATCTTACTTGCACTTGTAGTATAGTTCTTTCGTAGGGAGTATCAGCTTCCACAGTATTTGTAATACATGAACTCAGGAGGAATAATTTTTTTTACAAAATACAGGTCAGCACTGTACAACATTTGTGTTTTTTGCATTTACATGGATTTCTATATTTGGTAGCATTTCAACTAGCCTACATATATCCAAAATAAGTATAATACAGTGGACCTTTGGTATCCACTGGGGTTTGGTTCTCGTCCCCTTCATGGATACCAAAATCCATAGATGCTCCAGTCCCATTAAATGTAGTGGCATAGTAAAATGATGTCCCTTATATAAAACGGCAAAATCAATGTAATTGTTTTGAGATTATTTCCAGTTGTATTTGACATTTCAATAAGACTACTGTCAAGAAAGTATTTTTGCTCATTCTGGAACTTCCAGTATGCTTGCAGCACTTGAGTCTTGACTGTCATTGTCTGACAGCTTTTAAAGTTGTCACAGGTATTTGTTTATCTGTCTATAATCAATATTACCTCAGAATCTATGCCTCTGGAAAGTGAAGCACTTGAGAGAACCAAAATGTTGAGTCTACGTTGCATAAATCAGACTTTATTTGCTCAAGGACTCCCTGAAACAACATCTCAGGCTTGGCCAGATAGATCACCAACAATGGTCCTCCCTGGCCTCGCATCGGGAGGCATGGAGACGCACTATCCATGACGCTGCAGCCTTCTTCGAAAGCTCACGCCGAACGAGCCTCGAAGAGAAACGACAACGCAGAAAGAACCACAAACTGGAAACATCACCCAAGGAGACTTTTTGCTGTGCTTTCTGCAACCTGACCTGTTTATCCCGAATTGGCCTTTTTAGTCACCAACACGCTTGTACAAAGTGCGGGATGAGTCCTTCCTGAATTTTTGTTCGCGAAGCAAAGCCAGAGAGAGAGAGAGATTTGCTCAGCTGTGGAATTCTTGTTTTGGTTTTGACCAGCTATATACTAAGCCAAATTCAGTCCTGCACATTTTGTTTCCACTTTACATGTCCACATTCCTCTTATGCTCTCTGTCTCTCACACAGGGCACAAAATGGCAATGTATTGGCAGATCATTACAGATTTCTCCTTAAATATTCTGAATTGGGAAGGGAGGCATGCAAGATCATGGGCAAGCAGCATCAGCAGCATCCTCTTGACTTTGCTGTTTTCATATTAATTTCATGTCAAGTTCTCTTGGTCACATTGTCCTGCTCCCTCACTTTGGATGCCTAAACTGTGTTTTGAAAACCTCAATGGGACTTTAATTCATACTCTCATCATCACACCAGAGTAGACCTATCTGCTAGGCAAGGTACAATATTATCACCTGAAGAATTGTAGGCTGTGTCCCCGAGTTTCAGCTACTTTCCACATGCAGGATTTTGTTGTTGAGCGAGAGTTGGCAGTGAGACAAGCAGCACACTCAGGGTGACCTTTTCCAGGACACGTCCTATGTTTCAACCTTCTGTCCAGGAGAAATTCTAAAATATCCTCCATTTTGAGCATGAGTAAGAAGCATACATTTATATTTATATTAGCATTTTCAGTTTTTATTTTATAATGTCCTAATTTTGCAATTTTTTCTTATAAGTCCTACTTTTTACAGTGCTTTGTCTTCCTTTCCGGTTATGGCATCTGATCACCCTGAGTACACTGAACCTCAGTAAGCACATCAGAGCAGAAGATTTTTACTAGGTATGCTGCTTCACACTGTAACATCATCGATGATTTAGATTATGAAACAGACAACATGCTTATCAAATCTGCAGATAACACTAAATTACAAGGAGGAGCTAATACCCCAGAGGACAGGCTCAGAATTCAAAATAACCTTAACAGGCTAGAAAGCTGAGCAAAAACTAACAAAATGAATTTAAACCAGGAGAAACACAAGTTACTTCACTAAGGCAGCAAAAATGAAATGAGATATAAAATGGGTGACACCTGGCTTGACAACAGTACATGCAAAAGAGATCTAGGAGTTTTAGTAGATCACAAGCTAAACATGAATCAGCAGTGTGATGTGGCAATTTAAAAAGCCAGTATGATCTTAGACTGAAGGATAGTGCCATTCTCTTCTGCTTTGGTCAGACCTTAGCTTGGGTCCTGTGTCCAGAGGAGGGTGACCAAAATGGTGAAAGGTCTAGAAATCATGTCCTATGAAGAGCAGCTGAGGGAGCTGGATAGATTTAGCCTGGAGAAGAGAAGGTTAAGAGGTGATATGATAGCCCTGTTTAAACATTTGAAGGGATATCATATTGAGGAGGAAGAAAGCTTGTTTTCTATAACTCCAGAGAACAGGACACAGAGCACTGGATGCAAACTACAAGAAAAGAGATCCTGTCTCAACATTAGGATGAACTTCCTGACAGTAAGAGCCGTTTGACAGTGGAACATGTTGCCTGAGAATGTGACAGAGTCTCTTTTTTGGCTATCTGTGAGGATGCTTTGATTGTGTCTTCCTGCATGGCAGAACAGGGTCAGACTGGATGGCCCTTAGGGGTATCTTCCAACTCTGTGATTCTAGGACTTTTTTATGTCTGCATCTCTGTATGTGCACAGAAATTGGTGTGGGTGAGGAGATCTCAAGACTGACAGGATTTTAAAAATATTTATCTTTAATTCCTTTTTTCTATCACAAATGCCTAACCTAAAAGATGCAAGAAGACGGTCCTTTAAATTGCTGGTGCTAAGCAAGAGGGATCCACAAATCCCTGTTGATTTAGTGTAAACCAGCTAATAAGAAGTCATTTCACGTAAGAGCTCCTGACACATTATTTTGCTGCTGAAGGTGATGCACCAGAATATCCCAAAGCATTTGGAAACTGGGAATAAGATATAGAAGACGCTCTTCCATTGATCATCACCTTCTATATGCACAGAGTCAAAATAAAACAAATATTTTTTGAAAGAAAAATTCAATGTCTAATTGGGGAGGAGGGGGCTTGCAACATTCCCCTTTGTCACATGCTTATTCTTCCCAAAAAAGGAATGCTTGAAAGACCAATGGAGCATTTTATGCTCTTTCTAGAACATCCCCGCTTTGAGCTTCCACTCTTCATATCTGTAATATTCTGAAAGAGGCTGAAATGTAACATATGGTCCAAAACACACCGCAGAAATAATCCCGTTTGAGACTGCTTTAATTGCCCTGGCTCAATGCTAGGGAATTCTGGGAACTGTAGTTTATTGTAGCACCAGAGCTCTCTGACAGAGAAGGCTAAATGTCTCACAAAACTACAGTTCCCTGAATACCCTAGCATTGAGCCAGGGCAGTTAAGGCGGTCTCAAACCAGATTATTTCTGGGGGGTGTTTTGGACCATATGTATCCATCAAGCTAGATAAAATTAGTTACATTCATCTTTGACAAAATAATTCAAGATCTGCTATTTGAACTGAAACATGTAAGCATTTCTATAGACCTGTATATGTGGGTTTTATTTATATTTTAACAAAATTTATAGCCCATTAATTATCTACCATTAACTGATAAGCAAAACAAATGTCATGTTTCAAGAGCAAAAGGATCCTTACATTATTATGGCAGAATATAAATGATTTAATGTCACAAACTCTTCACTGCTGAAAGGAAACAAATTCTTGACCTATAAGGGATGGTTTTGGACTCCATCACTCCCTTTTTAGATATTAATCAGGCCACACAGCCAATAATTTTTTGAAAGCCGTTATCCAGACTCCATTAGGTACCATTGGCCTTTCTCTTTGTGTGTCTTTCCCTTTGATTGACTCATTACCTTTTTATATCTCCAAATTCATGATTAAGTAGTATTCAGTACTTTCAGTTTGCTTCATAATTCCACAAAAGATATCTCATACTGTCTTGAGAGAGGTGAACTAGGCATTTCTTTATAGCATTAGCAACAAATCCAACAATTCAAAAACCTGATTAAAATCCATTCTGGAGTCTCAGCATTCATATGGAACATCTGCTAAATTAGTGTTTCTTAGAGTAGCAATGTGAGGATCTACTAAAAAAAATTCTAATGTGACACAAAGCAATATGTATTTTGAACCCATTGGGTACAATTGTTTATTTCCTGGAAACTTGCCAGGGACTGGCAGCCGATGGCTGGTGGACCAGCATCAGTCCAAGGACTACCCAAATTTGAGTAACACTATTCTAAGTGAACTCCCTGATCTAAAGCACATTCTCTCCAAGTATCACACCCTACTGCAGTCTTATTTATGATGCGAAATAGAGTAGTATCTTCAAACATAATTTTTATGTGCTCACAGCATCTAAGTGGTTTTACGCTATGTGATTGATTTCTTTGTGTGATAACAGCATTGAGGCTGTAGTGAAAGACTGCACATAGGTTTCTCTCCAGCTGTATTGTTTATAATAAAAATTCACCTTTGACTGAAGCTTATTTCATTACAAGCCCTTATATACTCTTCTCCTTGTTCAAATTCTTCAATTTCAAATAAGGAAGGTTTTCTACTATTAAGTGGGTCCTTGTTATCCATTGGGATTTGGTTCCAGGACCTTCCATGGATAACAAAATCCGTGGATGCTCAAGTCCCATTAAAGACAATGGCACAGCAAAATTGTGTCCCTTGTATAAAATGGAATGCTATTTCAAATTTACACTTTTTTAAAAAAAAATTTCAAGCCGTGGATGCTTGAATCTATGGATAAAAAAATCTGTGGATAAGGAGGAATGACTGTACTACTACCACTATGAAGCATTTAAATGGTGTCCACTGCTAACAGTGGACCTGGTTTCTACTATATGGCCATTTTTGTGATAAGTTGTGAGAAATAAGTGAAGCACTTTCTACCATTTCACCCTTGTATGAACTGTTTGATGACGAATAAGGTGTGTCTTCTGAC
This sequence comes from Sceloporus occidentalis, assembly GCA_023333645.1. NCBI lineage: Eukaryota > Metazoa > Chordata > Lepidosauria > Squamata > Phrynosomatidae > Sceloporus > Sceloporus occidentalis. The sequence goes on along the minus strand of JALMGF010000001.1, from coordinate 7,597,784 downwards.
TGAAGCTTTTTGCACACTCAGGGCATTTAAATGGTTTCTCCCCTGTGTGAGTTACTTGATGACAAGTGAGGTTTGTCTTCTGACTGAAGCTCTTTCCACATTCCAAGCATTTAAAGGGCTTCTCTCCTGTATGAATTCTTCGATGACGTGTGAGGTCTGTCTTCCGACTGAAGCTTTTTCCACACTCAGCACATTTAAACAGTTTCTCCCCTGTGTGAGTTGCTTGATGAAAAGTGAAATTTATCTCCTTAGTGAAGCTTTTCCCACACACAAGGCATTTAAACAATTTCTCATCTGTATGAGTTTCCAGGTGACCAATGAGGTTTCTCTTACGACTGAAGCTTTTTCCACACTGAAGGCATTTAAATGGTTTCTCACCCGTATGAGTTACTTGATGAGAAATGAGATTCGTCTTTTGACTGAAGCTTTTTCCACACTCAAGGCATTTGAACCGTTTCTCACCTGTATGAGTTACTTGATGAGAAGTGAGATTTGTCTTTTGACTGAAGCTTTTCCCACATTCTAGGCATTTAAACGGCTTCTCTCCTGTGTGAGTTGCTTGATGATGAATGAGGTTTGTTTTCTGACTGAAGCTTTTTCCACATTTGAGGCATATAAACAGTTTTTCTCCTGTGTGAGTTGCTTGATGACGGGTGAGATTTGTCTTCCAACTGAAGCTTTTCCCACACTCCAGGCATTTATACAGTTTCTCTCCTGTGTGAGTTGCTTGATGACAAGTGAGGTTTGTCTTCCGATTGAAAGTTTTTCCACATTCAGGACATTTAAACAGTTTCTCACCTGTATGAGTTGACTGATGACGAATAAGATTTGTTTTCCGACTGAACGTTTTTCCACACTCAAGACATTTGAACAGATTCTCACCTGTGTGAGTTCTTTGATGACAAGTGAAGCTTATTTCATGATTGAAACTTTTCCCACAATCCAAGCATTTAAATACTTTCCCCCCTTTGTGAGATGCTTGATGACGAGTGAGACTTCCTTTGTGTCTAAAACTCTTTCCACAGTCCAAGCACTTAAACGGCATCTCACCAGTGTGAGTTACTCGATGAGAAGCAAGATTCATCTTCCAACTGAAGGCTTTTCCACACTCCAAGCATTCAAATGGTTTTTCCCTTGTGCGTGCCGTCTGATGATTAGCGAGGATTATTTTCCAGCTGAAACTTTTTCCACACTCCAAACACTGAAACGGTTTTTCCTTTTTGTGTGTTGCTTGATGGCGATTGAGATTCATCTTCCAACTGAAGCTCTTTCCACATTCCAAACATTTAAATGGTTTCCCCCCTATGTGAGCTTCCTGATGTGGCATCAATTGTGACCTCCACTTGAATCTCCTTCCACATCTCAAGCATTTAAATGGTTTTTCTCCTGTGTGAGTTCTTGTATATGAAATCAAACTGTTGGTCTTACCACATTCACTGCCTTTGACAGTGTTCTCCCCTGTGTGAATTCTTCTATGAAGATTAAGGCTTGCTTTACATCTGAAGCTTTTCCCACATGCAAGACAAAGATATTTACTCTTTCCCCTCATTTTCTGTGTTATTTCTTGGACTGAGATTTCATAAACTTTGCTATTCTGAGAAACAGGGTGTTTTTTCCCCTTCTTGGGAGTGTTAGTTTTTGCTTCATTCTCATTCATCTGTTTACACCACACTCTTCGAAGCAATGATCTGCAGAGTAATTCTTCATTCTTACTCAGTTGGTCATCCCCACCTGGAAAAGAGAAACACAACTGATCAGTGCTCAAAAGTGAAATGGAGACTGAAATCTAAGAGAGGATGCAATTCGCATGCCAACATCTACTGGCATCAAGCTGAGAAAGCTGAGAAAGCTGTTCAGGAATGAAAGAGAGAAATGGGACCCCACTGGCTTCACTGAAGAGGAGGTACTTCCTTCAATAACTCCACAAAAGATTAGAGGGCCATGCTGGTGAATCAAAACTCCAACTTAAACAAAATAAATGCATTTCTGTCCTATGCACCAACAGACTAGAATATGAACAAAACAGGGACCCTGAAGGTTCAGCCAGGGACGTAGCCGGGAGGGGGGTCCGGACCCCCCTTCCATTAGACATAATGAATGGTGTGTGCTGCCGCACTGCTGCACCCAAGCCCCATTATAATGGTGGCACTCAGTCTGAACCCCCCACCCCTTCCCCAAAATCCTGGCTACATCCCTGGTTCAGCACTCATACAATCTTATATGAAAGTCAGCAGATCAGCTTACATTACATATGTCTGGGGGATTTTTTTGTCCAACTGACATGCATGACTAGATGTTTATACTATCTTCCCAGGCTATGTGTCAAAACTGACCTACAGACGTCTTTCAGACTCCTTGCTATTAGTAGATCTTTAACACTTGTCAGGGAGGAGTTAAATATTCTGCATTTAACTTTCATTGTGTCAACCTGTTTTGGGGGAGAAACATCTAAGGCATACAAATCCACCAAGATGTAAGCATTTTCCGAACTTAGCCCAAGTGAAGCCTAATTAGCCTTTCCATTCTCTGAAAGACCAGCTCAGTTGAGCCCCTTATTCAAGTTGTTCTTGACAGCTCAATTTCAAGGATTTTGAAATCTTAAGAACTTGTGCCTGAGTTGGTCCCTCCCCACAAATACATCTCTTTTGTTTTGACCTTTTCTTCTATTCCTTTTCTGTGGGCAGACAATGTCTGCTTGGTTTCTCAGCTTAAATAAGTTGTTGCAGGAGAGGAAGCAACCTTCCTATGGATGGAACACAGTGCCTTGGTGGTTTCTGACCATTCTGGTCATGCAGACATGTGAACAGAGCTTCCCCTTCACAATCTCTCAAGACCTCAACCAGGCATTTAAAATGTGAACTCTTTAATTAAGAAAAAATAGATAGTTAAAGATAATTGTAGTTACAACAACAAAATTCCACAAGTTTTCCAATTACCTTTCCCTCCTGGTTGCCAAAGGGGGGGGGGGTGACCCCAAATAAACATTTTTAACCAGTTTATATATTTTAAAAAGCAAACAAACCACTGCTCTCCAACTCCAACTGTTGCCAACAGTATAGTCCAATTCCTTTCTGAAAGGCCTAGGAACCTAACTAGACAGTTATTATGATCTTTCTCAGGATTTCCCCCCCTGCTCAGACCAGAGCAGTTAGTACCTGTCTTCACTAAAGATCTCTCTCTCCTTCAGGATTGTGGCACAAAGAGTGCCTTACCCATGGAGACTGTGGCTCAAGACCCAGCTGTTAAATCCCATGGAAAGTTGGGATATGCATTTAAATACTGATCTGCAGAATAAATGTCACAGCATCTACAGACTTAATTAAGGATGTAATGAATATTCACGAAATATGAGCTAGCATGCTGTATATTGTGCTTTTGGGTTGATCTGATAAATAAATCACCGCATGATGGTTTTTATTGTTTGTTTTATGGCAGGGTTGGGGAGAAAATGTTTTTAAAACTATGGGGTTTTGTTTGTTTAAATCAGTTTTTTGATTTAAATAAGTTTTTTGCACTAATGTTTTAATGAAAAAGATTATATTTTATGTATTAGAAAGCTTGATCAACCATGTTTTAAAACTTTCTAACATTAACACTTAGAGCCAGCATAGTGTAGTGGTTTGAGAGCTGGGAGCTTATCCCATGATTTAATAAATCGATTTACTTCTACCCGGCTTAAATCTTAATTCAGGCCGCATCCTGATATTATTACAAGGTTTTTGCCACCTGAATACTGCCTGGGTCCATCTCTGCTTCCAGGAGTGCTCCTTCCGGCTCTTTTTGGATCCAGGAGTTTTCTGAGTTAAGAAAATGGTCGCCCAAGCAACTCCTGGAAGTAGGGATGGACCTGGGCTGTATCCGGGCGGCAAAATAGGTGGCAAAAACCTTGTGATAATATCAGGATGCCGCCTGAATTAAGATTTAAGCCAGGTAGAAGTAAATTGATTTATTAAACCATGGGATAAACTCCTTGGACTAAGACTCTGCAGACTAGGTTCTGATTCTCTGCATGGCCATGGAAATCCACTGGGTGACCTTGGGCAAGTCATATGTTCTCGACCTCAGGGAAGGCAATGGCAATCCTCCTCTGAACAAATCTTGCCAAGAAACGCCATAACAGGGTTGCCCATCTTAGGGTTGTCCTAAGTTGGAAACGACTTGAAGGCATACAACAACGTTAACAGTCCAAAGTTATTAGGCTTTCATATGATTTATATATTTCAATAAAACTTTGGGAATTATATTGACAAGCAGATAGTCTTTATATAGGAATACACTCGTCCCTCCACCTTTGTGCCTTTAACTTTTGTGGATTTGGTTATTCACAGATTTTATTCATATGTTCTCTCTGGGTCCTCCAGCACAACTCTATGGTCAACTTTAACCAAAGGTCACACTGAAAGATCTAGAGATTCCTACAGAGAAAACTCCACTAGGCATTTGTAGCTCCTCCAGAGCAATTCTATGGTCAACGTCTGGCAATAAGGAAATAATGAACAATATAAGAACCATTAAGTTTTTTGTTGTCAGCAAATTTCTTATGAATATGTATGTTTTTAAGTACAAGAGATGTATTATTATAAATGTTATTTAAAATAATTTCAATAAAAAGTATTTTTTAAAAAATCAATTAAAAATACCAGGAGTGTCATTTTGTTCTTTTAAAAAGCCATTTGGTTTAAACCCTATTTTGTGGCCAATAATGCAACCTCAGAAATCTGAAGATCAATCCATAGTTAAAAATTCATAATTTAAAAACCATATGGAAGGTACTATTCTTTAATGCTGTTTAATTCAGACAGCATATTCAGCTGTTGAATCTTTCCCAGCAGCTCTTTCCACAATCTAGGGGAGCTGGGTGACAGTTGCTAACCAGATGGGGTCACACTCCCCTTAAAGGACTGAGCTTGGGAATACTCCTGGACTTGTCGCTTCAGATGTAAGATCAGATAAATGTGACTGTCAGGAGTGCTTATTATCAGCTTACTTTCCTGGAACAGAGGGACCTAAAAACTGTAGTGTATGTTCAGGTAACCTCATGACTTGATTTCTGTAATACACTCTACATGGGGCTTGTGCTTAGTCTGGAAACTTCAACTAGTTCAAAATATGGCAGCCAGATTAGTCACTGGGACAGCTAGATGTGACCACATTACTCCCATCTTAAAATCCATTCACTGGCTGCCTATCAAATTCTGGGTACAGTACAAGGGGTTGGTTATGACCTTTAAAGCTCATCCACCCCGCACACTTAGGTCCTCTGTGATTGTGAAGAACCTCTTACAACCAATAAAGACCAGGTTGAATGTGGTTACCCAGAGGGCCTTTTCATCTGCCACTCTCAAACTATACAATGGCATGTTGGAGGAGATCCGGAACATTACCAACCTTACCAGCTTTTAAAAAAGCCATCAAGACAGATTTTTTCCAACAGGCCTTCCCCGAGTAATCACCCAGTTGCCAATGGACACGGACCATTACAGAGAATGCCCAAAATTGCCCACCCTCCCGTCTCTGACTGGTTTGATTGCATGATTATTTTTAATTTTAATTGTTTTAATATTTTACTATGGTATAGTTTGGGGAAGCAATAATATAATGTATTTCAATGTATGATGTATTTTATACTGTATTTTATTTGATATTGTAAGCCACCTTGATCCTGAGTGAGAGGCAGGGCAAAAATATATTATTATTATTATTATTATTATTATTATTATTATTATTATTATTTACCCTAGTCCTGGCTGACTGGAGTAAATGTCTGTCAGAGGACCTGAGTGTACGGGGCACATTATATGGGAGAAAATGATCCTGTAGATAACTTGGACCCAAGCCATGTAGGGACTTAAAGTGCACAGTTAGCTCAATGTACAGGGCATTACAGAAATCCAGCATTGAGGTTACCAGTGTGTGTACTACCATCTTTAGGTCATCCAGCTCTAGGAAGGGGAGCAGCTGGTGTAACAGCCGAAGCTGTCAACAAGCACTCCTGACTGTCACATCTAAAGCAGCTTCTGGAGTGGAGGATCCAGAAGCACTCTGAGACTGCAAACAGGAGGAGTGTAACCCCATCCAGCACTAGTTGATACACTTTCAAACCCAGGTTAAGATCCTCGACATTAAGCACCTTTAGAGGAGAAGGGGGGAGCTTTCCGCCATGGCCCTTAAACAACACAGTCCTTAATTTTAATGGTAGTCAGATGTAGTCCACTCCAGTGTTAGTTGGAGGAGGCAAAAAAGGCACTCTGGAGGGATACCTCTACCGGGATACCAATACAGATACACCACATCCAGGTATCACATCATCTACTGTACCCTTGACCAAGGTCTAACAGTGAAGAGCTTCCTAGGAAGAGAGACTAGAAACTAGACAGGCTAGAGGACCATAACTCAACCTGCTTTCATGTAAGAAGATTGCAGTGATTTTTAGCACTTGTAAATTGATCTGATTGACCAATAGGAAGATGAAGCCTTACCCAGGGAAGATATAAGCCCCAAATTATCCTCCATCACTTCCCTATGAAGGGTTCTTTCTCCTGGATCCAGCAGGACCCACTCCTCCTCAGTGAAATCCACAGCCACATCTTGGAAGCTCACCTGATAAAAGACACATTATCCATGAGCTAAACATGCAAACCCCAGTCAGAACAGAGAACAAGGCAGTTTGGGATTGTTCATAACAATTTAAATCTTTACACAATGGCATTCAGAATCCCATTGGTGGGCAAAGGAAAAGAGATTCTGTGAAGACCTGGGAGATGTGCAGTGAACACAGGCTGAAAAAGCATATCTCCATAACTGTCTCTCTTATTTGAGTGACTGGAGGATCTTTGCCTTATGTCTGACAATTTGTATTTGGCTAGAGTTCCTCAGAGTTTACCAATTTAGTCATCTTATCTGCTCAGATTGTAAGCAACTGTACTGCCTAGTGGGCAGATCAAAATCAACAATTAGCTTATGCAGTTACACACACTTCTTGGGCAGGATCATATCAGACAGTTATTAACAGCCTATGCATACTTCTTTCGTAGACATTCAGAGTCTAAGTTTATATTTCTTACTGTAGACTTTACCTAGACTAAACATAGTACTTTTGCAGATATGAGGTGGTCAAGGAATCTTCTTAGAAACAACAAATCTCAAACTTATAGGGCACTTGAGACTGGTGATACATGGTACCTGTAGGGCATTGCACTGTTAAGGTATAACAACATAAACCATATTTGTCATAAATGTGCATAATATAAACTATGGCCTGTTACAGACTGCCAAAATAAAGCTGCTTCGGGTCTCTTTGGAGGTATGCTATTTAAATGATGCATGGGTCCTAAGAGTCCGGAAGTCGCGCCAAAGCCACACTCCATTCCTAAGCACTGAAGTGCAGCTTTGGTGCAGCTTCTGGAGTCTTAGGATGCATGCATCATTTAAACAGCATACCTCCAAAGAGACCCAAAGCAGCTTTATTTTGGCAGTCTGTAACAGGCCAATGTTAAGGAAACAAAACCTCTCAGACAGGCATTTACATACAATTCAGTATTTGGTAGCATTTCTAATACTGTGTGGTGTATGCAGGGCATACAGCTTCTTACAGAAGTAATTTGAAATACCTTTCAGTATTCACAAACTCTGCATTAATTCAGCATAGCTACTGTAAACTATGTTCACGAAGTACTGGTAACTATCTGCTGGGCTGACATTTTACAGTATGGTAAATAGTATTCTCACCCACTCTGGAGTTGCATACAGGCAGCAGCCTTGTGTCTTCTTGGTACTGTCATGAAACTTGTCTCGAACAGATCAAATCAACTAGTTTATATGGAGCTTGCTAACAGGCTATTTACATTTTTTCAATGAGTTTACAACAGCCAAACTCAAGAAAACCAAACTGCCAGTTTTCTTCTACCCAAATATGGTGTTTTCCATGCATCAAAGCTCTTTAGTTCTGAGCCATCCCTGTGTGATCTCAGATTTCAACTCTATTAGATATTGTTTTAACAGTTTTTTTCTCAGAGTACAACTATGAAGCTTTGTAACTTCTTTATCTGGAGTTTATCTGGCATAAGACCCATATACAAACCCATAGGTGTGGAAGGGCCCAAAAAGACTGTCTAATTCAACCCCCTGCCATGGAAGAATACATAGCTAAAGCACTTATTATTATTATTATTATTATTATTATTATTATTATTACTATTATTGGCAGAAGACTTATTACAGGGTATTCAGCCTGACCCTCCTTTGGCCCATCGGGGGTCCTGACCTTTTACCTTAATCTGTCTTGCAGAAGCTGTTCTGAAACCATCATATTGGAAAGGTGTGCTTGTACATTCAGGCCGTGTCCTTTTTCTACCTCCTGTGGGAAAAGATATGGAAAAGGAGGGCATTATTTCTCATTCAAACCTTTTCAGATACAGGCAAATGCCACAGCATAGAACCAAAAATAATTGGAAGGTAATTAGCAGAATAAAAGTAATCCTGAGACTGACACATTTTTTTTTTAAAAAATGAATAAATGTGTAGTGAGCTGGGCCTCTGACACCAAGCAGATGGGTTTTAGTGTCCCTGTTAGTATCATCTGGAATACTGTGTCCAGTTCTGGGCACCACAATTCAAAAGGGACACTGAGAACCTGGAGCATGTCCAAAGGAGGGTGACTAAAATGGTGAAGGGTTTGGAAACCATGTCCTATGAGGAACGACTCAGGGAGCTGGGGATGTTTAGCCTGGAGAAGAGAAGATTAAGAGGTGATATGATAGCCCTGTTTAAATACTTAAAGGGATGTCATAATGAAGAGGGAGCAAGCTTGTTTTCTGCTGCTCCAGAGAATAGGAACAATGGATGCAAGCTACAGGAAAAGAGATTCCATCTCAACATTAGGAGGAACTTCCTGACAATAAGGGCTGTTCGACAGTCGAACACACTTCCTTGGAGAGTGATGGAGTCTCCCTCCTTGGAGGTCTTTAAGCAGAGGCTGGATGGACATCTGTTGGGGATGCTTTGCTTGAGAGTTCCTGCATGACAGGGGGTGGACTGGATGGCCCTTGTGGTCTCTTCCAACTCTACGATTCTATGACTCTATGACCCCTCAAGTAGCATGAAAAAATTAACTTGTATTAGTGGTCATGCTGGATGTTTTTTGCATTTGCTTGGCAGCTTGAAACTGGAAAAAGACAGGAAGGCTGGAAAAAGACTGGGAAAATCAATTTCCCTCCGTTACTAACCCATGGTCTATGGGTCACACTTCTACAGTTTGGTTTTCTTTGTTTGCTTCTGTATTACATAAACCTTTGGAATCCATTTGCTGCTGGTGAGGTGTGCTCCAACCCAAGGGCTCCCCATGCATGCTGTTATGGGAAATGTTATCACTTGTCAGAAACAGTCGGGGTAGAATTAGTACGAGGGTTCAATTTTACCAGTGACTATAAAGGATATCAGACTCTATCAGCAAAAGGGCTCGATTGCTTCTTTACTGTGTACCAACTACTGCACCGTTTACCAATAAACCTTATGTTAATAAGAGTCAGTGTAGTGTAGTGTTTTGAACATTGGACTAAGACTCTGAAGACATCCCCGCTCTAGCCATGGAACCCTACTGCATGACCTTGGGCAAGTCACATGCTCTAAGCCTATGAGGAAGGCAATGGCAAACCACTCCTGAACAAATCTTGCCAAGAATACCCTATGATGGGTTCACCTTATGTTGCCGTAAGACGGAAACGACTTGAAGGCACACAACAACACCAACAGCACTAACTTGTACTAGTGCTTGATTTCAAAAGAACTTTTGGAGAGACCTGGAACCACACATTGTATCAGAACAAGACAAAGTGCATGCAAAACAAGCAACCAAAGCAGGCCAAGGAGAATTAAATGGCCACAAAATGTTAGCTAGTTGCAGGCAAGAGCACAGAAATTTGATTGAGAAAGGAATTTCTATAGGAGGAACAACAGAGAACAGATGTGTATATATACATAAAAAGAGATTGAGAAAAATCTCTGGAATGGTCACTTCTCCCTTCAAAAGGAGAATTTTTTTTAACAGGGAGGGAAGTGAGAGCTGCCTGTATCAGTCTATTTTAGTCTGAAAGCGAGGAAAATCAGCCCACTGAGAACTGAGGATGCTCAGACAGAGAGGGGTGCAGGCAGACTCTTCTGGGAGGAAGCAGTGAGGCTGAGAAAGGGGAAGGGAACTGAGTGGCTGGAGTCTTACGCAGATCCTCTCCACACTACTTCATTTTGTTGCAAGTCCTGCTGGTGTCTCATAGTTGTTGTTGTGTGCCTTAAATTTATTTACAACTTGTGGCAACCTTAAAGCAAACCTAACATGGGGGTTTCTTGGCAAGGTTTTTATTAAGAGGAGATTTATCATGGCCTTCTTCTGAGACAGAGAGAGTGTGACTTGCCCAAGGTTACCTGCTGGGTTTCCATGGCTGAGAGGGGTCTCCTGGAGTCCTATTCCAATTTTCAAATCACGACCCCATACTAGTTTAACCAGGGTCAGCTTCCAAAATAGTGCACAATGAAACAGTGTAAGTTTCTATTGTTTACAGACAGTAGAGAAATACTTAAGATGTTAAGACAGAGTAACATGAGAAGTGGAATAGAGATAAAAGTGATGAAAACAAAAAATATATATTTGGAAGGTAGAGATTTAAATAGTTTTTATATGTTATAATAATTGTTTAAACTAAGGTAAAGTAGTGTAATTGTAGATGTTAGTCTGTTAGGTTTTTATGTTTTAGTTTGGTTTTTAATGTTTTTTTTAGTATGTCTTTTTATGTTTTTTGTATGGCAGTTCTTTAAGAAATGTGTGTGATATAAAAATAAAATTAAAAACAAGTGTAATTAGAGATGCATTTGGTATGATTTCATGGAATAAGAGGGTGGAGGGGAAGAAAGGTTTTCTGGTTCTTCTAATCAGTCTAGGCTCCAAGCTCTTCTCTGCACAAGGAGTGGGCAGAAGCTGGAAGTGGGCAATGGGTTTTATTCTGTGGCCAGGATGTCAAACCACAGAAGCAGCCCTTCCATCAATCTTTCCTGCAACATACACATGGAATTTCAAAGTACTGGGAAGGACATCAAAAACGTGAAAGTGCTGCAATGTACACAACTCAGCCCGAAAACAGATGGGCCAAATAAAGCACCTTCTGGCCACTTTGGGGGCATTGTGTTCAGATGACGCATTCCCCTGAAGCGGCCAGAAGTTGCGCCAAAGTTGAATTAGGGGCTAAAAAGCTGCCCCAAAAAGAGGTTGATTTAGATTGACTCTTGGCTGACATGGCATGAGAACAATGGCAGTGGCCCGCTTTGACAGCGAGATGTGTGATCACTGCAGCCTCAGCCTGACCACGGCTGGAGTGGCGTATGGCCACTCCTTTTGGCCCATCTACTTCATCTGTCGGGTATTTTGGGCACACTCAAGAGGAGGGGGCTAAGCTCTTACCCACTGAGGAGGACGCTCTGTCACAATCTTCCATGATCCACTCGTTCTTCACCTCAGTTGTCTCTTCCACAAGTAACTCCTGTACCAGAAAAAGTATGGATAGAGAAGAAAAAAGAAAATTAGGAAACTTAGGAAAACAAAGGAAAAAACAAACAAACAGGTTCATTTACACACCTCTTTATACTGAACTAGCAGTGTCTATGTGGTTTTCAACTGTAAGCTATTTGCCCCCAACAAGCTGGGTATTCATTTTAGCAACCTCAGAAGTATGTAATGCTGAGTCAAGTTTGAGCCCTTTTGTTGGTATTGAACTCGCAACCTTATGGTTTTGAATGAGTGGCTGCAGTAGAGGCATTTAACCTCTGCGCCAGCAGAGATTAAAGTACAAGGTCTGAGTGGACCACTTTGAGTGATTTCCAGAAAAAGGAGAGAAGTGGTGAGGAGTTTTACAATAAAGATATACCATAGTTTAAGAAAGCAGATGTGTTCTTGGGCATGCCTTCCTTAACATAAAATTTGGTACCAGAGACAGAAATAAAATGGAAAGAATAGAGACAGGTTACAGCACCACAAAAAAGCTAACTTTTTATATGTAAAACCAACATCAAGCAAGTGAAAAATAACAAACCAGTCCAAATTAAGTTTCACAAAAGGAAACAAAAACCACCTCTAGAGATTTCTTCCCAAATGCAGCATGCTATACAGCCAGGTATAGCCAGTGTATAAATAGAGTTATTCACCTGCCTTTGGATGTAATGAGGGTTAGAGGCTAGCTGTGGTTCTTTCACAGTATTCAAGTGTCAGGATGGCTGGAATTAGCACCCCACTTTAAGTTGTACAAATGTAGTCCTGGTCACCCCATAAACATAAATCCAGGCTTAGGACTGAATCTATGAGAACATCGAGATTGAACTTGTGTCTTCAGAGGGAGTTTAAACACTTGCAGCACAGGCTGCTTTCCTTTTTCTTGATCTCTTTTTTTTTGACTTACCAGGAGCTCCCATTTAGTGCCTGGATTAAACATCAATTGCAGTTGGCCCTCTAGATTTGCAGATTTGGCTTTTGCAGATTTCAAAACTTGCAATTTTAATTAATATGTTCTCTCTAGGAATCCCTAAGTTCTCCAGCACAACTAGAAGTTCCTAGAGAAAACACCCCTCTAGGCATTTGCAGGTCCTCCAGCATGATTCTATGATCAAGTTCTAGCAGATGTTGACCACAGAGTTGCACTGGAGGGCCTGCAGATTCCTAGAGAGGTGCTCCCTAAGTTAAAAAGAACAGTTTTTTGTGGGTTTTTCAGGCTATGTGGCCATGTTCTTGGATATGGTTGAAGAATTTTTAATATCATTGCAAATAAAAATCCTGGCTCTTTGAAATGACCAGAATGAAGCCCTCTTACCTGCTGTTCTTCCTTCTTCTCTTCTGCTTGGCTCAAGAGGAAACCTTCAGCCAGGGCCACCGCTTGGGAACTGGTCTCTGCCCCACATTGCCTGACCCAGGCTGCCATCTCTGGGGGAAGGATGGCCAGGAACTGCTCCAGGATCACCAGGTCCAGGATTTGAGCCTTGGTGTGTCTCTCTGGCTTCAGCCACAGATAGCAGAGCGCATGGAGTTGGCTACAAACCTGTCGAGGCCCCAAAGCCTCCTGGCAGCTGAACTGTCTGAAGCGCATCTGTGCATCTGAACTCAAGGCATCCTCCCTTGGGCTCTTCTGCACGGTTCTTCCCAAGAGCTCTCCTCCTCTGGGCTTATCCTGAGCAGGAGGAGCGCCTTCTCCTAAGCCCTGGTTAGATGAGTCCTGCTTTCCTGGCTTTAATCTGTTATTCCTAGCAGATGCCAACATGGCCAAAACAGCACTTTCCCCTTTGGACAGATTCTGCTAGCCACAGACCAGGATGATCATACAGACCTTGCTTCCTTTCCATTACTTTTTGACCATTCACTCCTTTCTTGTTTTGCCTTTCTTTCTGCTTCTCTTAACATGTCTCTTAGATTCTGCAGGGAAAAACTGTTTTGCTTTCTAATCCTTCTGCAATGCCGACAGGACCCTGTGAAGACATTTTCTTCCTGAGGACAAGATGGTTGCTCTTTTGGAAAACATAGCAATTCTCTCCTCCATTAAAGGGAGAGGAACAGCCAACAGTCAGCCATCCAGCGTCTGGTGTCAGAGGTGGTTATATCAGTCTGCCTGAGTGTGGTACCATAACCCTATGTCTGGCCTCCAAGTGCCTGGCAACCTTTGGGGACCCACCCCGCGGGTTTCATAGGACTTTCCGAAGCCAGGAATCCTCAGAGATGCTTCTCCTGAAACGCAGCTTACAGCACCTGCTGCTCATGGTCGGCCTCCCACCCAAGGGCTAACCATGACCACACCTGCTTAGCTTCCAAGATCACACAGGGCCTGGCGCCTGGCCTCTCCTGCCCTTGCCTTGCCTCCCGAAGAGAGGGTCTCCCCCACAGAAACCCCAGAAGCTCAGGGAGGCAGGGCAGAGAGAGCCCCCTTCAGCCTCTCCGCTCCCTCCGCCTGACTGGACGTCACTCTCGGCCTAGGCCCCGCCCCTTCCGGCTACAGACTTCTGGGACTTCCTAGAGTAGAGCCGCATGGAACCTCTTCCCTCCCTCATAGACGGCTGTCGTCCTAGCCTAGCCCCGCCCCTTATGGCCATGGATTGGCGCTTCCTAGAGCGGAGCTGAATGGAGCCTCTTCTCTCCCTCAGAGAGACAGCTATCGCTCTCAGCCCCCTCCTTCCGGCCACAGACGTGGCGCTTCCTAGAGCGGAGCTGGATAGACTTTCTTCCCTCCCTCACAGAGAGACAGAGAGCTGTCACTCTCAGCCTCAGACTCTTCCGGCCACAGACTAGCGCTTCCTAGAGCGGAGTTGCTTACAGCTTCTTCCCTCCCTCAGGGACAGCTAGCCCCGCCCCTTCGGCCACGGACTGGCGCTTCCTAGAGCGGAGCTGAATGGAGCCTCTTCACTCCCTCAGAGACAGCTGTCACTCTGGGCCTAAGATCCACCCTTTCCGGCGATAGACGTGGCGCTCCCTAGAGCGGCGCTGGAGAGGGTGTTTCCTGGAGAGGAAGGGAATTCTGGGAAGTGTAGTTTGTTATTGCTACCAGAACTTCCTCAGAACCGAAGGGAAGAAGGCGGTGCCAGCTTTCCTCAGGGCTAGGACTCGGAGAAAGGAGGTTAGGCCGCCTCTGTCATTCATGGCTGCATCCGCACTGCAGCAATTACCCACTTTGGCGACACTTTCAGAATTGCAGAGGGTCAAAATGAAAGGCCAAGGAGGAGAGGCACCTCGCACTCGCTCAGCTTCCCACAACAAACTCCAACTCCCAGAATGCCATAGCCTTGAGTCAGGGCAGATAAAGTGGTGCCAAACTGGGTTCTTTCTCCAGTGTGGATGCAGCCTTGGTAAATGGTCTCGGATTCTGGGAGCTGAAGTATAAAACACCTGGAAGGCTTGAATTTGGGAATCGCTGTATAGCACTTTTGAGACCAATCTAGTTTCAGACCGCTTTGACTGCCCTGGCGCAGTGTTGGGAATCCTGGGAACTGTACTTTATTGTGGCACCAGAGCTCTCTGACAGAGGCGGCTAAATGTCTCACAAAACTACATATCCCAGAATTCCCCAGCATTGAGCCAGGGCAATTAAAGCGGTCTCAAACTGGGTTATTTCTGCAGTGTGTTTCATACCTGAAAGAAAGAACTTGCAGCATGTGCTTTCATAGGCTGCAGTCTACTTCCTCAGATGCATTTGAGAAAGTAGACCAAAGTCAAGGAAAGCTTATGCTGCCGTCTTTCAGTTTTTCTCAATGGTGCTACAAGATCTTTTTTCATACAGATTTTGAAGGCTAACATGGCTGTGTCTTTGAGTCATAGCCATTGTCTTCTGTTCAGGAAAATGAACTAGTTTCCAGTTTAGATCTGATTTTTAATTATATCATTATCTTAAAAGAGTGCTTGACAGAATGTCTTGGTTTCTTCGTAGGGCTTGATATTTGGCAGCAATCTGGACAGTCTTTTGCCAAAGGGAGAATCTGGCAGGACAGAAAATAAATTATTCAACCTCAGGCAGGGGCTGCCTAAAAGTACCACTCAAAGTGCTGAAAAGGAAGATTTGGTTGGCTTCACATTAAGAAAAGGTCTCTTCTCTTTAGGTGCTGAACAGAGGAGAATTCAGGGAAAGAAGAATCATGGAGGAGAATCAGGAGGAGAAGCTGCTCTGTTTGGAGGGACAGTCCCAATCCTTCAGGCAGTTTCTCTATGAGGAGGCTGAAGGGCCCCGAAAGGCTTGCTACCAACTCCACAAACTTTGCCACCAGTGGCTGAAGCCAGAGACAAACACAAAGAATCAAATCCTGGACCTGGTGATCCTGGAACAGTTCCTGGCCATCCTTCCCCCAGAGATGGCCATCTGGGTCAGGGAATGTGGGGCAGACACCTGTTCCCAGGCGGTGGCCCTGGCCGAAGGTTTCCTATTGAGCCAGGCTGAGGAGAAGAAGCAGGATGGGCAACAGGTGAGAGCCTTTGACATTAGTGCAAGCTAAACATGAATCAATAGTATGATACAGCACCTAAAAAGCCAGTGTGATTCTAGGATGCATTGATAGAAGTACACTCATCCCTCCATATTTGCAGATTTAATTATTCATGGATTTTATTAATATGTACACTAATGTACAGAGCATGGGAAATAAGCAAGATGAACTTGAACTTCTAGCACAACAAAGCAAATATGATATAATAGACATCACTTAAACATGGTGGGATGAGTCTCATGATTGGAATGTAAGAATAGAGGGGTATAACCTTTTTAAGAGGAACAGGCCAAACAGGAAAGGAGGAGGAATAGCATTATATGTCAAGGATATTTACACCAGTGAAGCAATCCAGGACATCAATCCTGGAAACCAAGTGGAGAGTGTCTGGATAAAATTAAATGGGAGGAAAACAACAGGGATGTTATTCTGGGAGTCTACTACAGACCCCAAGTCAGACTAAGGAATTGGATGATGTCTTTCTAGAACAGATAACCACACATTCAGAAAGGAGAGATGTAGTAGTGATGGGTGACTTCAACTATCCTGATATTTGCTGGAAGTCAAACTCAGCCAAATCCTCAAGGTCTAACAAATTCCTCACTTGCCTGGAAGACAGTTTCATTGTCCAAAAGGTGGAAGAGGCAACAAGGGGGTCAGCTATTTTTCATCTGATCCTAACCAACAAGGATGACTTGGCTAATAGGGTGCAAGTGGTGGCATCATTAGGTGGAAGTGACCATTTTCTCCTGGAGTTTGTTATACAGTGGAAAGGAGAAGCCAGGCATAGTCAGACCTGCATTCTAGACTTTAGGAGAGCGGATTTCAGTAAATTTAGAGAACAACAAAAAAGGCTTTTTTTGAATATGTTCGCAGCAAAAGGAAGGAGGAATTGGTAGGGCCACTGCGTGGAGAAGATGGCAAAATGCTAACAGAAGCCAGAGAAAAGGCAGAATTACTCAACACCTTCTTTGCCTCAGTCTTCTCAGAAAAGGCAAAGAGTGCTCAACCTGAGGATAATGGAGCAGAGGACAGAATAGGGGAATCTCAGCACAGAATAAGTAAAGAGATAGTAGAAGAATACCTTGTTAATCTAATTGAATTTAAGTCTCCAGGACCAGATGAACTCCATCCAAGGGTATTAAAAGAACTGGCAAATGTAATATTGGAGCCATTGGCAATAATCTTTGAAAACTCCTGGAGAACAGGAGAAGTCCCAGCAGACTGGAGGAGGGCAAACGTTGTCCCCATCTTCAAAAAGGGGAAGAAAGAGGATCCAAACAATTATCGTCCAGTTAGTCTGAGATCTATACCAGGAAATATTTTGGAGCAGATCATTAAACAGAGAGTCTGTGAACATCTAGAAGGCAATGCCATAATCACAAAAAGTCCACATGGGTTTCAGAGAAGCAAGTCATGCCAGACAAATCTAATCTATATTTTTTTATAAAAGTTATCAGTTTCGTAGATGAAGGGAATGCTGTGGATATAGTATATCTTGATTTCAGTAAGGCCTTTGACAAAGTCCCCCATGACATTGCGCAAACTGTAAAATGTGGGCTAGACAAGGTAACTGTTACATGGATTTGTAATTGGTTGATTGGCCGAATGCAATGGCTGCTCAACAATGGCTCCTTTTCATCCTTGAGAGAAGTGACCAATAGGCTCCCACGGGTCTCTGTTTTGGGCCCAGTGCTATTCAACATCTTTATCAATGACCTGGATGACAGAATTGGGGGCATGCTTATCAAATTTGCAGATGACACCAAATTAGGAGGAGTAGCTAATACCCCAGAGGACAGGATCAAAATTCAAAATGACCTGAATAGACTAGAAAGCTTGGCCAAAACTAACAAAATGAAATTCAACCAGGAGAAATGTAAGGTACTGCACTTAGGGTGGAAACATGAAGTGCACAGATATAGGATGGGTGACATCTGGCTGAATGAAACTACATGTGAAAGGGATCTGGGAGTCCAAGTAGGCCACAAGTTGAATATGAGTCAACAGTGTGATGCGGCAGCTAAAACGGCCAATGCAATTTTAGGCTGCATGAATAGAAGTATTGTGTCTAGATCACGGGAAATAATAGTGCCACACTGTTCTGCTCTGGCCAGGCCTCACCTGGAATATTGTGTCCAGTTCTGGGCCTCACAATTCAAAAAGGATGTTGAGAACCTGGAGTGTGTCCAAAGGAGGGCAACTCAAATGGTGAAGGGTCTGGAAACCATGCCTTACAAGGAACGCCTTAGAGAGCTTGGTATGTTTAGTCTGGAGAAGAGAAGGTTAAGAGGTGATATAATAGCCCTGTTTAAATATGTGAAGGGATGAAGAGAGCAAAAAAAGTGATACCCTAAACCTAAAAACAACAGGTTTGAAAGCAAAAAAGTCTAGGGGGGAAAAAACTATAAAAACACAGTAGTTTTATTAGGACAAAATGAAACAATGGAATGTGAGAAGAATTAAAAAGATAAAATGTATACTATCCTGCAAACAGACTGACTTGTATTGGTCTGTGTGCAAAGCCCAAATATAAATAAAGGGCTCGTGTTACCAATATGTACTAGGCTAAAGAGCTGTAAATCCCAAATAATGTACCAAATGTATGGAGGTGTCATACATACAGAGCACTAGTACTGATACAAATAAGGTTCTTAACACCTCCAAGAAGATGAATAAAAGGGATAACACAGTAAGCCCATTACAACTGAGAAATAAACCAACTAAGACCAAACGCATTTTGACTAAGAGTCTTCATCAGTGATTAGGATTAACTGGTGTTACAGCTTGAAAAATATATATCGAAATATGTGGAGACATCCAGTAATAGTAAGCAAGTAGTTGTCCAATATGGACCTTGGGCGGTACAGAAACTTGGATGTCCCACAGATAAATACAAGCTCTGATGGTTGTTAACAGGAGGGAGCTCTATATCCCTCTCCCAATCTCAAATCTAATGCACCTGTTTTACACCTTGTATTTTGTCTCATCTACCTTTTAGGCAAAAAGGCAGATTAGTCTTCATGAACCATTCGGTTTAGTATTCCCTTCACCCTCTCTGCCAGGACTGAAGTAAAGATCTTGTAGTCAGTACAGTCAGCCCTCCTTATACGTGGATTTGCCATGCGCGGATTTGAGTATACGCGCATGGCAAATCTGGGGAAATTGTCCCCAATGGTGGAGCGCATGCACGCACTCCGCCATTGGGGACAAAAGTCCCTCCCTCCCTCCCACCCACCTACCTATCTATCTACCTACCCTCCCTCCCTCCCTCTTCCCCTCCCTGCTTACTTGCTCCGTTGCCATGCTGCCTCCTCCTCCACCACCATGAGAAAGGCCGGGTGCTGCTCATGGAGGCCAAAAGGCCTCCAGGCTGCACCCGGCTGTTTCGCGATGGCGGCAGCAAGGAGGAGGACGAAGCCAGGAGGAGGTGGCACGGCGATGGAGCAGGTAAGCAGGGAGGGGGAGGGAGGGTAAGTAGATAGGAGGGAGGGAGGGAGGGAGGGAGGGAGGGAGGGAGGGAAGGAAAGAGGGGAGGAGGGGGATTTTGTCCCCAATGGTGGTGCACATGGACGCGTGCCGCCATTGGGGACAATAGGACTTGAGCTTCCCAGGTAGGTGAACTGCTGGACGGACTTAAGCATAGATGTGCCTACAGTGATGTGGGGATAATAGTGTTCTTCCTGAGGTGCCGGCTGGTAGAGAACTTCCATTTTCTTCAGACTGACATCCAGTCCAAAGAGCTCTGCAGCTGTTGTAAAGCAAGATGTGAGGCACTGCAGAGCTGCTTCCATATGGGCAACGAGGGCAGCATCATCAGCAAAAAGCAGCTCACGGACTAGATAGTTTAGAGTCTTAGTGCGGGCCCTCAGGCGGCTTAAGTTAAACAGGCTACCATCAGTATGGTAGCTTATATAAATGCTGTCTTCTTCTTTGAGATCTGCCGTAGCCCTTTGGAGCATCATGCTGAAGAAGATTGTAAATAGAGTTGGAGCGAGGACACAACCTTGTTTCATACCATTAGTTATTAGAAAGGGCTCCGAGAGAGCATCGCCATATCTGACTTGACCTTGCTGGCCTTCATGTAGCAGGATGGTCATTTTGAGGAATTTGGGGGGGGGGCATCCTAGTCGTTCCAGGATCTGCCACAGACCTTTTCTACTCACAGCGTCGAAAGCTTTGGTGAGGTCGACAAATGTTACCTAGATTCCTTTGTTCTGCTCTCTACATTTCTCTTGCAGTTGTCTAAGGGCAAATACCATGTCTGTAGTGCTCCTATTAGCTCTAAAGCTGCATTGGCTTTCAGCGAGAAGTTCTTCTACAATAGCAGGGACTAATCTGTTCAGCAGTATCCTTGCAAGGATTTTTCCAGCAATGGAGAGCAGTGTTATACCTCAATAGTTTGAGCAATCCGATTTTCCTCCTTTTTTCTTGTACAGGGTGATGATGACTGCATCTCGGAGATCTGATGGCAGTTCGCCTTTTTCCCAGCAACTCACAAGGAGCTTGTGGAGTTTAGCATGGAGTACATGACCTCCATGTTTCCAAGCTTCAGGTGGAATTCCATCAGTCCCGGCAGCCTTACCATTTTTCATCTGCTGTATGGCCTTAACGGTTTCTTCCAAAGTGGGGGCTATGTCCAATTCCTTCTTCATCGGTTGTTGAGTCATATGTTGAATAGCTGAGTCTTGGACTACTTGGTTGGCACTAAAGAGGCTTTGGAAATGTTCAGCCCATCGGTTGGAAATGTTCAGCCCATCGGTTCAGAATGGAAGCTTTATCTGTGATTAGTGTCTGACCATCTGTACTGTATAGGGAGCTTTGGATCTGATATGTAGGTCCAAACACTGCTTTAAGAGCTTCGTAAAATCCTCTGGAATCACCCAGATCTGCACAACGTTGTGTCTTTTCTGCTAAGTTGATCCACCACTTGTTCTGAATGTGTCTGAGTTTTTGTTGGAGTTGACTACATGCGAGGCAAAAGGCTGCTTTTTTTACATGGCAGGATAGCTGGGCAAGGTGTGCCTGGTGAGCAGTTCTCTTCTTTGCCAACAGCTCCTGGATCTCTTGGTTGTTTTCATCAAACCAGTCTTGTTTTTTCTTGAGGGAGAATCCTAAGGATTCTTCCTTAGATTGCAGGATGCTGTTTTTGATATGTTGTCAAAGCGCTGTAGGAGAAGAGTCTACAGCAGGCGTCGTAAACCTACGGCCCGCGGGCCACATCCGGCCCGCCAAGGCAGCAGGACTGGCCCCTGCCCGGTCCTGCTGCCGATTGCCACCGCCAATTGTTGCCCCCGCCGCAGCTTGGGCGCCGCTCCAGGTGCCCACGGGTGCCTCGCTACCATCCTCCTCCTCCTCCACCGCGCATGGCTGTGCGGAGGAGGCGGAGGAAGAGGAGGGCAGCGAGGTCTGGGGCGCAGGAGGCAAAGGTGGAGGCGGCGCCTCCTGCGCGCAGCCGCGCCACCTTCCCCGCTTCCCCGCAGCCGCTGGCTTCCCCCCCCCGGCCTGCATGGGGCCTTGGGCTCCTTCAGTCTGAGGGAGAAGCCAGCGGCGTCGGTGGCTTCCTCCCCGGCGTGCCTGGGGCCTTGGGCTCCTGCAGGCCGAGGGAGAAGCCAGCGGCGCCGGTGGCTTCCTCCCCAGCCTGCCTGGGGCCTTGGGCTCCGCTCAGGCCAGGAAGGAGCGCGAGGAGGAGGAGGAGGAGGAGGAGGAATTGGAAAGGTGAGTCATTTAAGGTCTGCCTTGGGTTTTTTTTAGTAATTTTTAAAAATATACAATACTTATTTTTTGGTTTTTTTATTTCATTATTTTCATTTCTGCTTTTTTATTTTATTTCATTATTTTCATTTCTGCTTTTTTATTTTATTTCAGTATTTTCATTATTGCTTTTTTATTTTATTTCAGTATTTTTATTATTTCTGAAGGTGAGACAGTGTGACTTTCCAAAGTGCATTTCTGTGTATTTTCGTTGCATTTATTGCTGAAAGGTCTGCTTTAACAATGATAGTGGTGATGATGATGATCGATGATGATGGTGATTATATCAGTCAGTTTCTGAGACAGGCACTCACCCTTTCTGAAGGTGAGATAGTGTGACTTTCCAAAGTGCATTTCTGTGTATTTTCGGTACTTTTAATGTTAAAAGGTCTGCTGTAACAATGATAGTGGTGATGATGATGATGATGATGATGATGATGATGATATCAGTCAGCACACCCCTCCTCCTCCTCCTCTGGGGCTTTGGTGGAAGCTCCGCCCCTGGCGTGTGGCTCCGCCCCTGGAGGGTGGAAGCTCCATCCCCGGCATGAGGCTCCACCCTCGGAGGGTGGAAGCTTTCCCACCCCCCCCCCCCGCTTCGGCCCCCCAGTTGTTTGAGGGACAGCAATCTGGCCCCTGGCTCAAAAAGGTTGCCTACCCCTGGTCTACAGGATGGTCTTCAAGTTTTGTTTGCAGAATTGCCTGGAAGTTGTCTCTCATGGCAGCTTGTTGAAGATTGTTGACTTGGAGTCTCCTATTTAGGATGCCACCCCTCTTAGGTTTGAACTTAAAATGAAGATTTAGTTTGCATCTTACGAGGCGATGATCTGTTTGACATTCTGCACTGGGCATCACTCGGGTATGATGGACATTGCGAATATTTCTCTGGCGCACTAGGATATAGTCAATGAGGTGCCAGTGTTTGGATCGGGGATGCATCCAGGTTGTCTTCAGGCTATCTTTCTGCTGAAAGATGGTATTTATAATAGTCAGCTGCTGTTCTGCACAAAACTCTAGCAGGAGGCATCTGTTATCATTACAGTTTCCAACACCATGCTTGCCTAAAACATCTTTCCAGGCTTCGAAGTTCTTTCCTACTCTGGCATTGAAGTCACCAAGGATAATGATTTTGTCTTCTGCAGGGACTTTCTGTATAAGGTGGCATAGGTCTGAGTAGAATTTGTCTTTCGCCGCAGGGTCAGCTTGCATAGTTGGGGCATATATACTGAAGAGAACAACATGTGGGAGGCATAAGGAGATAATGCGATCAGAGTGTCCTGTTGGCATGGTTTCGAGTTTGGAGGCAATGGAGTTTTTGATCATAAAGCCAACACCTGAAAGATGTTTTTCAGTTTTGGGTTTGCCAGACCAGTAGAGTGTGTAGCCAGCACTGTATTCTTTAAGGAGAGGAACTTCACTAAGAGCAGCGATGTCGATGTTAAGTCGTGACAGTTCATGGGCTATTAGGACAGAGCGACGCTCAGGACGTCCACTATCTGCAGAATCTTGCATGGTTCTGATGTTCCAGCATGCAAGCATTAGTCTGTTTGCACCTTTGGAGGCTGGTGTGTGCCTTTGTCTCTTTGTCTTTGTTTGACCGCATCAGAAGATGCCCGGGTTGTTGGGAATGAGCTTTCTTTAGGCCACCTTTTCTAGGCCCCTCTCCATATGGAGCAAGCAGTGCTCTCCTTAAAAAAGGCTGCTTGGTAATTCAGGATGCTGCCGAACAAGACTGTCATCCCCAGTCAGTCTCGAGCAACCAAAGTCCTGAACTGCCTGCATGCAGGGTTGGGTCTGCGGCTTCCAGTGCATCTTTACACCTGCCGTTTCGTCCCTTGCCTATCGCTACAGGGCTTTTTCGGAGATTGGATGTATCCTTTGAGCCTGAGCAATGGATTTTTCTGGTGGAGCGCAGCGTGCACAGAACTGGCCTCACCCTTTAAACCAGAGGTTCGTCTGCTGAGGCCTTGACAAGCATGGACAGTGGCAGCGAGGTCCTCGGGTCGTAGGTTTGGTTGGAGTTTCCTTCTCTTAGATGGTTAACCTTACAGGGTTAGACGAGCACCATCTGCCCGGGTTTGGGATTAGAGTTTTCCTTCTCCATAAGGCTAGAGAGCCCATCCTGCCCTTTGGCGCTCTTGGTCAGACCCTTCGGTTGTGACCTGTCTGGCATGGGAGGCCCTGCCGGTGGCTATTATACCACCGCCAGCATAGCTCACAACATCATTAGGGTGCGCAAACCTCTCCCCCACTACAAGGGGGCGTCCAATGGAGAGGGGGGGAAATTATTACAATTTTATTATATACGATTATATATTTTATTCTATTATAATAATATATATTTCTTTATAATATGTAATATATACAATATAATTATATTCTTTTGTATATATACAGTTCTATTGTGTGTGTATATATGTGTGTGTGTGTGTGTATACATATGCAATTATTTATTACAATTTTATTATAATAGTATATATTTGTATATAATATGTAATATACACAATATAATTACATTTATTTGTGTGTGTGTGTGTATATTTATAAAAAAATTCTATTGTGTTTTTATGCCTGTGTACATACGTATATATATGTGTGTGTGTTTGTGTATAATTTATACATTTATTACAATTTTATTATAATAATATATGTTTTTATAATATATATATATTGTATACAATTATATTTATTTGTATATAATTATACAATTCTATTCTGTCTATACACATATGTGTGTGTATATATATATATATATATATATAGAGAGAGAGAGAGAGAGAGAGAAAGAGATAATAAGTGTGTGCATATGTGTACATATGTATGGTTTATACAATTTAATTATAATCATATTTATTTGTATATAACATGTAATTTATACAATAGAAATATATAATTATACAATTCTATTGTATATATATGTCTGTGTACCTATATATATATAATTTATTTTTATAATTATATAATTCTATTGTGTGTATACAGTGGATCCTCGCTATATACGCGGGGGATCCGTTCCGGACCCCCCCGCGTATACCAAAATCCGCGTATGCTCAAAGCAGTATTCTGTCCAATGGCGGCGCACGTGCACGTGCACTGCCATTGGACAGAAAAGTCCCCTTCCTCTTTCCCCTCCTTCCTAACCTCCCTCCCTCCCTCCCTCCCTACCTACCTACCTAAACTAACCTACCTTCCCTCCCTCCCTCCCTCCCTCCTTACCTGTGTCGCCGCGCCGCTGCTGTCGCCGCCGCCGCTGAAAATGGCCCGGATGCAGCCTGGAGGTCTCTTGGCCTCCAGAAGCAGCACCCAGCCGTTTTGTGGCGGCGGAGGCCGAGGCCGCGAGGGAGAAGAGGCTTGGCCTTGTCCTCGCGGCCTCGGTCTCCGCCACCGCAAAAAGGCCGGCTGCTGCTTCTGGAGGCCAAGGGGCCTACAAGCTGCAGCCGGCTCTTTAAGAGAGGCGACGACCAGGGAGGAGGAGGCCAGGCCCCGTTCTCCCTGGTCGCCGCCGCTCAGGAAGAGCCGGCTGCAGCCTGGAGGACAAGTGGCCCTTGTCCTCCAAGCTGCAGTCGGCTCTTTAAGAGAGGCGGCGACCAGGGAGGAGGAGGTCAGGCCCCGTTCTCCCTGGTCGCCGCCGCTCAGGAAGAGCCGGCTGCAGCCTGGAGGACAAGTGGCCCTTGTCCTCCAAGCTGCAGCCGGCTCTTTAAGAGAGGCGACGACCAGGGAGGAGGAGGCGAGGCCCCGTTCTCCCTGGTCGCCGCCGCTCAGGAAGAGCCGGCTGCAGCCTGGAGGACAAGTGGCCCTTGTCCTCCAAGCTGCAGCCGGCTCTTTAAGAGAGGCGGCGACCAGGGAGGAGGAGGTCAGGCCCCGTTCTCCCTGGTCGCCGCCGCTCAGGAAGAGCCGGCTGCAGCCTCGAGGATAAGAGGCCTCCAGGCCCAGCCGGCTCTCCTTCGGCGGCGGAGACCAGGAGAAAGGGGCCTGGCCTTGTCCTCCTGGTCGCCACCGCTGCGGAAGAGCCGGCTGCAGCTTGGAGGACAAGGGCCCCTTGTCCTCCAGGCTGCAGCCGGCTCTTCCTGAGCGGCGGCGACCAGGGAGAACGGGGCCTGGCCTCCTCCTCCCTGGTCGTCGCCTCTCTTAAAGAGCCGGCTGCAGCTTGTAGGCCCCTTGGCCTCCAGAAGCAGCAGCCGGCCTTTTTGCGGTGGCGGAGACCGAGGCCGCGAGGACGAGGCCAAGCCTCTTCTCCCTCGCGGCCTCGGCCTCCGCCGCCACAAAACGGCTGGGTGCTGCTTCTGGAGGCCAAGAGACCTCCAGGCTGCATCCGGGCCATTTTCAGCGGCGGCGGCGACAGCAGCGGCGCGGCGACACAGGTAAGGAGGGAGGGAGGGAGGGAGGGAGGGAAGGTAGGTTAGTTTAGGTAGGTAGGGAGGGAGGGAGGGAGGGAGGGAGGGGAAAGAGGAGGGGAGGAGAGGAACAACTTCCGGGTTTACCATGCGCGTATGCTCAAATACGCGTATGGCAAACCCGCGTATAGGGAGGATCCACTGTATATATATATATTCATATGTGTATATATATGTGTGTGTGTATATATATATATATAATTTATACAATTCAATTATAATCACATTTATTTGTATATATGTAAGATATACAATAGAATTATATAATTATATTTACTTGTATAATTATATTATTCTATTGAATACACACACACATACAGTAGACCCTTGTTATACGCTGGGGTTTAGTTCCAAGATCCCCCGTAGATAACAAAATCCTTGTATGCTCAAGTCCCATTAAATATAATGACATAGCAAAATAGTGTCCCTTATTAAAAAAAGGAAAATCTTTGAATTGGGACTAATGGGGTGCATGCCCATGGCGTGCGTGCGCCACCACACCACCGCATGCACGAGCCCCATTCACTTAAATGGGGCTCGAGCATAGGCATAAATTGTTTTACACAGGGAGTCTGTAACAGATCCCCCGCGTAAAGCAAGGGTGCACTGTATGTGTGTGTGTGTGTGTGTGTGTGTGCGTGTGTGTACTGTAAGTTAATACAATTTAATTATAATATTTATTTGTATAATTATACAATTCTTGTGTGTGTGTGTGTGTGTGTGTGTGTGTGTGTGTCTGTGTGTGTACTGAGATGAGACCACTCAGAACAGTGGCAGTTTGAAGCCTGATAGCCACATGGTGGGGTGAGCTCCTGTCTAGCTCTCAACTTAGATGTTTGGAAGCATGCAAATGCTAGTAGAAAGATATGAGCGAGTGAAGGAGGGAGGCGGCGAGGAACAGACCCCCTTCCTCAGGACACACAGACACTCAACACACACTCAGGCACAGACCCCTGCCATGCTTGGATCACCCCATCTAAGCATGACAGAGGGCAGGAAGACCTCCAGGGATCCCCTCCAGACCCTTGCCATCTTTGGATCGCCCCATCCAAGCATGGCATGGGAGGGTCAAATAAATTCAGCATAAATTCAGTGTATTGGTTTTGAAACTACTTGCCTTGCAAGTAGTCGCAGCATCAATGAATTGAATTTTCTATATGAATTTTATTTTTTAAAAAAACCATGCACCCATCAGTGGGTCTACAAGCGCAAAGGCAGCACTGACAGGTGGGGGAATGGTGGACCTGTCCAAAACGGAGGAGGCTTGGTAAACACCCCTCTGCCTTTTGCCCCTCCCTTCAGAAGGACTCTATTATGATCTGTCGTTCCCACTTTTTTAACTCACTTCAGAATCGATTCTTCTGAAAAGAACCTCTTTCAAACTACTCTCTGGAAAAAGCAGAGTAGTTTGTAAGAGGTGCCTCACTTTATTGCATTTGCTATTGATCGCACCAGGATCTGAACCAGTTTCAAATGGGGATGATAGTCATATAATTCACTCAGCAATTAGCTGTATTTCTTAGTGGAAATGACCCTCTAGAGAGAATAATCCGCTAGGCCTTTGTAGCTCCTCCAGCACAATTTTATGGTCAGTGTCTGGCAGATGTTGACCCCAGAGTTGCTCTGGAGGAGCTAGAGATTCCCAGAGAGGTCTTCTCTCAGGTAAAAACATAGTGTTTTTGTTATTTGCGGATTTCCCGCATCCATGGGGGTCCTGTGACTCCTAACCCCAGTAAATGTGGAGGGACAAGTGTATATAGATACAATATATAATATATGCAATATAGAATTCAATGATATAGCCATGTTAGTCTGAAGAATCAGTATGTAGAGAGATCTTGTTGCATCTTTGAGACTCATTGAGAGAAACATTCAAAGATATAGCCATGTTAGTCTGTGGAATCAGTAGATAGAGAGATCTTGTGGCACCTTTGAGACAGAGTGAAAGAAAGGTTGGCAGCATGAGCTTTCCTAAATAGAAGTCCAAGTGCATTTGAGGAAGTAGACTGAAGTCTGGGAAAGCTCATGCTGCCAACTTCTTTCTTTTGGTTAATCTCAAATGTGCTACAAGCTCTCTCTTAAGATACAATTTTACAGACCAACATGGCTATGTCTTTCAGTCATAGCTGCTAGCTTCTGCTCAGAAAAATAAGCTACTTTCAAGCTTAGATTTGATTTTTAAGTAAATCACTACCTTAAAAGAGTGCCCATAATGGATGCTTGACAGAATGTCTTGGTTTCTTCGTAGGGTTTGCTATTTGTCAGCAATTTGGCCAGACTTTTGCCTGTGAGAGAATCTGGCAGAACAGAAAACAAAGGCGTTTATCAGACAGGGTGTCTGTAGCCCAGATCTGGGGCTTCTGCGGATTGGGCAGTTTGCATTGACGTGTTACCCAGAATGTATTTCCATACCTTGTTGATTTCAATGGGAGCCCCATCTGCGGGGCTTCCCAGGGACTTCTGAACTGGCTCCTCATTTTGGCGCGTTTTGGCCAGTTCGCTAAATAAGGGGATTGACGGGAATCACATTGGGGCTCTGTAGGATCACACTGTGAATTGGTCTGGTGTGGAATCCCAGTTTGCTTGTTCTCCTGACCACCATTGCAAAGACCCCCGGGTTGTAAATCTCCCATGATGCCCTACTGCAATTTGCCCCATTTGCTTCCGCCGGGGCTGGGAAGTGATCATGGCTCCATCAGGGCTCTCTCTCTTCTTCCCTCTCCTTCCCCACTGCAACTATGGGAGCGCTTTCTCCCTCCCTCTCTCTCTCTCTCTCTCTCTCTCTCACACACACATTTCAGCCACATCTATATCTACATCTATCATCCTGTCATTCTCATCTATTTCACACACACACACACACAAAGGGGGGAGAAGGTGCCTGATGGGAGCTCTGTTCATGCCCTGCCTTTGGTCTGACCTAAACTGACCCTTTTCCTCCTTTTGACAGGTCACTGAGGCTAAGAGAGTGACCTGTCAGTTCCAACTAAAGTAGACCCATGGAATCAACTGGGAATAAAAAGGAAATGCAGTGCAGGTATATAATACTAATAATAATAATAACAACAACAACAACAACAATAATAAAGGCTCTAAGTTCCAGGAGGTGACGTTTGCAGCACTCATTGGGCATCAGAAGTCTGCTTCCCCCTTCTTTAGAGCCAGACGCCAGAATGTGCAGATTCTGTCATCAGATTAAAAATCTCTGGTGTGTGTGTGTGGTTGTGTTGTGGTCATTTGGGTCAGTGCAGGTTATGATCTGCTCTTGGCCGCATGTTCAATCCCAAAATGCAAGCTAGTGCCATCTCTGTACCCTGTATCCCATTCCCTTGCCACCCCAGAATGCCTCATACACAGGTAATAATAGTAATAATAATAATAATTCCTCACCTTGGAATGCCAGAAAAGGATGCATTTTTTTCTTTCCCTAGGCTCCCCCCCAATTTCCTTAGAGACAATAGCAAAAACTGTATCAATTTGACAATCGGCCAAATTGGACAGAGAAACATTTTTAACATTCAGATTGCAACATTCCTTTGGATTGCAACATATGCGAAAAATAATTGTAAAAAATTAAAAACCAAAGGGAAAGGTCCCAGCTGGAGACCAGAGCCTTACTTTGCTGTGCTGCCCTGCCCTGACCTGAATTGACCCGTCAATCACCCCCTTTTTGCCTCCTGTCAGAATTCCCTTTTTTGCATTCCTCCTTCGGCTCTTTCCTCTCCTCCTCCTCCTCCTCCTTCTCACTCTTGGGTGAAGGGGAGGGAATGTTCTGACCTCTATACCTCCCTGGATTTGCCCCGATTATGATAAGAGAAGGCAACTGCTATAAAGGGAAGGAGAGAACTCCCAGAATTCCATAGCATTGAGCCAGGACAGTTAAACTGGAGTTAAACTGGATTATCTCCCCCAGTGTGGATGCAACCTAAGAGAAGGCAACTGAATGACAGGAGGATGGGGCTCTGACATTGAATTTCGCTGCCAGGGAAGGAAAACTAGAAGGGAGAAAGAAAATAGGGGCAGCTGTCATTGACGTGAGGCTAACATTCACATGAAAGTGGAGGCAAGCTTCCTTATTGCCCCCGGAAGTGCAAAGGTTCAGGATGCCTTCAGGGCCCCACTGGGCATGCGCAAGGGTCCCAATTCAAATTGTATGCACCGGTGTGGAACTACAATTTGCACTCACTCCGCTTTCCCTTAATCTGCATCACGTGACTTCCTTCAATTCAATTCTCCCCCAGTTCGGAAGGGTAATGTAGCAGCGACCACGTCATACAGAGTATGGAGCAGGTTTATTTCCTGCTTCTTCAGAGGACAAGACCCAGAGAAACGGATTCAATCTACAGGAAAAGAGATTCCACCTCAACATTAGGGAGAACCTTCTGAGAGTAAGAGCAGATAGAAACAAGTTGGAACCCATTCCTTCAGTGTGTGGCGGAGTCTAAGGCGCGTTATAGACGGGCCTAAGCGGCGCTGTCGTTGCGCCGTGAATATGCGCAAGGGGTGGCACTTCCGGACGCGCCTTGCCCCTCGCGCGTATTCCGTACGTCAAGATGGCGGCGCCCTATACAGATGGGCGTGGCCATCTTGACGTAACGGACGCTGTGCGTCCGGATGTCCAAACCCGGAAGAGACGTCGCAAATGCGCACTTTGGCATTTGTGGCGTCTCTTCTGGGTTGCCGGAAGGAGCGCGATTTGCACGCTCCTTTTTTACAGCGCGGGGGAGTCGCACGGTTTGGCTGCAGCGGCTTCCCCGCGCTGCAACCGGCAGCAGCCCAAGACTGCCCCTTTTGGGTGGTCTGTAACGGGCCTAACTGTTTGGACATTTTTAAACAGAAGCTGGATGGCCACCTGTTGGGAGTGGTTTGATCGTGAATTCCTGCATGGCTGGGGTTTGGACTGGATGGCCCTTGAGATCTCTTCCAACACTGCTTTTATGATTGTACTTTTAAAATATTGTAAAAAAACACCCTCCTTCTGATTCACTGGCCAATGGTTTCTGGAAATTATCAATAGAAGGATGATCCTTCTCCCTTCCAGCACTCTTTCTTTTCTAATCCTTTCCTTTAAAATTCTTAATGCTGTTTTGTCTCAGGACTTGTTGGGAGAAAAGGCCACTGAAATCCTGGAGGCAGAGAAGTTGTCCTTAGACTCCAGACAGAGAGCACAGTCCAGTCGGATCCTACAGGAGGGCTCAGGAAATGCCATCTCATTGGGTAAGGATGAAGGAGGGTATTCTTCACTATGGTCTCTTCTTCTCAATAGTAGAGAGACTGCAATTATCTTCTCTTGAGCCTCGATATAGTGGAGATGCTTATCTTTTGCAAGTGCCTTGCTTCAAGAATTGAGTCATTTATTTCCTTTTAAAGCCAGTACAGTGAGAGAGCCATTCTATTGTTGTGTTATACGCAATGAGTGTATATCTTTTCAAAAGACAAGTACAAGGGATTGGAAGAAGGGCTGAATCTGGAGTTGGTATTCTTGGTCTCTGCAGTTCCTGTCTGGGGAAGAGCCTGGAATATATGACCCACTGTCAGAGCCAGAATAGACGTCTCCTGACTTTCCCATTCAGTCACAGAAAAAGTGCCAGTGAGTCCTTAGTGATGTTTTGAGTGTGTGGGATCAGGTCCATCTGAAACCTTCTTTAGTCGCCAGCCATCCTTTAGATATGACTGGTGGCATTCTGTTGGTGACATACATACATGAAACTATTCTCTGACACTTATTCTTGTGAGCCTTCAAGTTGTTTCTAATTTATAGCAGCCCTAAGACAACTCTGTTATGGGGCTTTCTTGGCAGGATTTGTTCAGTGGGGAGTCCCTTTGTCTTCCTTTCAGGCTAACAGAGTGTGATTTGCCCAAGGTTACCCAATGGGTTGTCATTGCAGGGGTTCAAACTCTGGTCATTATCCAACACTCTAACCACTATACCACACTGGCTCTCTCTTGCCCTTGTGCTCTATCCCAAACCCTCCTCTCATAGCAGCTGCCAACCATAGAAGGGGCTGCAGCTGCTTCTTCTTAAATGCTACAAAGGGAGGGAGAAGAGAGGCAGTTCAGATCATGAAAATACAGTCAGCCCTGCATTTCCACAATTTTTTTATCTATGGATTTTTTATCCACGGATTCCAACATGCACTACTTAAATTCCCCCAGAAGGAATAAGTGCATAGTTCGGAGAATCCTAGAGTGAACTCTTGTCAGCACAGACCCAAGAGGGCTCTGTGGCTCAGAGTAGTTTGCCAGCTTTCTTCGTTTCTCTGCAGAATGGGATATACATATTTTCATTTCAATCAGGTATGAGTAGACAAATATTTTTCTTAGGTCTTCTATGCTTTTTTGCTTGTCGCTACCAGTCTCATGAGATCCAGAGTATCATATTAGTTTGAATGTTGGACTGTGCTTCTGGAGACCAGGGTTCAAATCCCCACTGATCTATGAAAACCACTGGGTGACTTCAGGCAAGCCACAGTCTCTCAGTCTCAGAGGATGGCAATAATAAGCCCTCTCTAAAAAACCTGCCAAGAGAAACGTGTGGGTGGTTACCCTCGGAGTCTCTATAACTTGGAAACGAAGATACATAACAACAAACCAGCTTCATGAATCATAGAGTCATAGAGTTGGAAGAGACCGCAAGGGCCATCTAGTTCAACCCCCTGCCATGCAGGAAATCCAAATCAAATCATCCCCGACAGATGGCCATCTAGCCTCTGTTTAAAGACCTCCAAGGAAGGAGACTCCACTACACTCCGAGGGAGTGTGTTCCACTGTTGGACAGCCCTTACTGTCAGGAAGTTCTTCCTAATGTTGAGGTGGAATCTCTTTTCTTGTAGCTTGCATCCATTGTTCCGGTCAGCTCACTCCTCAGTATGGCATCCCTTCAAGTATTTAAACAGGGCTATCATATCACCTCTTAACCTTCTCTTCTCCAGGCTAAACATCCCCAGCTCCTTAAGTCGTTCCTCATACGACGTGGTTTCTAGACCTTTCACCATTTTACTTGCCCTCCTTTGGACACGTTCCAGTTTTTCAACATCCTTTTTGAATTGTGGTGCCCAGAACTGGACACAGTATTCCAGGTGGGGCCTGACCAAAGCAGAATAGAGTGGCACTATTACTTCCCTTGATCTAGATATGACACTTTTACTGATGCAGCCTAAAATTGCATTGGCCTTTTTAGCTGCTGCATCACACTGTTGACTCATGTTCAGCTTGTGGTCTACTTGGACTCCCAGATCCCTTTCACACGTAGTCTCGTTCAGCCATCCTATATCTGTGCATTTTATTTTTCCACCCTAAGTGCAGTACCTTGCATTTCTCCCTGTTGAAGTTCATTTTGTTAGCTGTGGCCCAACTTTCTAGTTTATTCAGGTCATCTTGAATGTTGATCCTGTCCTCTGGAGTGTTAGCTACTCCTCGTAATTTGGTGTCATCTGCAAATTTGATAAGAATGCTCCCAATTCTGTCATCCAAGTCGTTGATAAAGATGTTGAATAGGACTGGGCCCAGGACAGAGCCCTGTGGGACCCCACTGGTCACTTCTCTCCAGGCTGAAAAGGAGCCATGGTTGAGCACCCTTTGCGTTCAGTCAGTGAACCCATTACAAATCCATGTAACAGTTGCCTTGTGTATCCCACTTTTTATAAGCTTGTTTACAAGAATGTCATGGGGAACCTTGTCAAAAGCCTTACTGAAATCAAGATATACGATATCCACAGCATTCCCTTCATCTATTAAGCTAGTAATTTTATCAAAGAAAGACTTTAGATTTGTCTGGCATGAATTCTTTCTCTGAAACCTATGTTGACTTTTTGTGATTATGGAATTGCCTTCTAGATGTTCACAGAATCTCTTTTTAATGATCTGTTCTAGAATTTTCCTGGTATTGATGTCAGACTAACTGGTCGATAATTGTTTGGATCCTCTCTTTTCCCCTTTTTGAAGATGGGGACAATGTTTGCCCTCCTCCAGTCTGCTGGCACTTCTCCTGTTCTCCAGGAGTTCTCAAAGATTATTGCCAATGGCTCCAATATTACTTTTGCCAGTTCTTTTAATACCCTTGGATGTAGTTCATCTCGTCCTGGAGATTTATATTCATGGTTATTCAGCAAAGACTATCAATTGCTTGCCTTTGGAATTTGGAAGGACAACAGGTCAATAATTTTGGAAATGGTACAGAAAGTTTACTTTTGCCTGAATGGTATAGAAGATTGATTTAAATTTATAGCGCTTTATAAATAAAGGTTAATAATAATAATAATAATAATAATAATAATAATTTTTGTCTTCCTCCCAGGAGATAGAAGACTGCCAGAGCCAAGATGTACTGACTCAGCTCTTCATTCTGACATTCTGGAAATAGTTTCTGAGAGCCTAGATCAGGTAAGGGGCAGGATCTCTGGAGAGGGCAGGTGGGGTGATCCTGGCCCTTCTTCTTCCTGGCCCTGACATATTTACTCTCTTCTTCTTTCCTTCCATCAGACTTTCTTGCCATGACATTTTAAACTAAACTATACTGAGAAAATCCCAAGCTGTCGAGTTTTCTGTTCTGAGTGGGGTTAATTGGGTTTTTGGTATCTTGTTTCTTCTCCCAGGTGACTTTTGAGGAGGTGGCCATTCGATTCAGCAAGGAGGAGTGGTCCCTATTAGATCTGGATCAAAGAGACCTGCACAGGGAAGTCATGGAGGAAAACATGGAACTTGTGGCCTCTCTTGGTAAGGCTACTTCTTTTTCCTGGCTGATCCACTTACTTTATAGGAACCTTTGTAGCCTCTTCCTGCCTTCTTGCTGTTTTTCCAGCAATGGAGAGAAGGGATCCTTAATGTGTGGGTTAGACCCTGTGGCTCACTCTAGGTCAGGCAGGAAGTAGACAAAACTTTAGAGTTGTGTCCACAGGATAGGATTAACCCCCAAAGCAAGGTTCAGTTTCATTCCTGCCTCTGCTCTGGTCAGACGCTTCAGATCAGCTCTGCTGCTTTTTCTCCTTTACTTCTTAAAAAAAACCTTTATTCTGTCCTGCTCCTTTTTCCTCTGCCTCCTATCTGTCCTCTCTCCTGTCTCTTTGGACTGCCGGGGGACCAACAACGATGTCATGTCCTGTGAATCCCTGAGCTTGTCTAGGGAGCAACCCCGACACTCCCTCAGCCCCGATGAGGACCAGGAGCCTGCGGCTAGGAACATCAGGGCCAGGTCAGAGGAGGGAGAACCCTCGTTTCCGAACCTACAGGGGCCCCGCCGCATCGGAGAACTCAGAGCAAGGCGTACCACCCCGCCCAACTGCCCCCCCCTGCTGCAAACATTGCCGCCGGAGCTCTCCTCCCTAATTGCTTCCCTTATCTCCTTCCAAGCAACGGCTTTGTCGGGCCAGCAGCCTACCCCTGCAGCCCTTACCCTCTCCCTTGGTATGATGGGCGCCATTCCAGACCACCAGGGAAAACCTTCGTGTCTTAACTCCCAGCTCAGCGCACCCCTGCCTCAGCTCAGGGAGTCCCAAAAAGGACAAAGTCTTCCTTCTCCTCCACCCCAGTCTCCCCCTCTTCCCTGGATTCCATCCCTCCTTCTGAAAGGGGAAAATTCACCCCCAGGAAAACCGCTATTAAACCTCATGAAAAAGGTGCGAAAAGTCTCCTGGGCTCCTCTTCAACTGCTGCTAAGACAAAAACAAAGCGGCCAACACCACCTACTGGCCAACAACACAAATCTAAAAAAACCCCAAACCTCCATTATTCTGCATTCTTCTTATGATGAGGACGATGCAGAGGACATTCCAAACAAATTATCTCACAGTGAAGAGGGCGAACTCACCCTTGAAATTATCTGATGATAATGATGATGGAGAAGATCCTACACCTTCTTCCTCCAGCAGACTTTTCCCCCAAGAAGATTTTCAAATCCTGTTGAACAAAGCAATAAAAACTCTTGAGTTGCCTATAAATGCTAACATTCCTCAGACTCAAGACACAGATCTCCTCCAGGGAAAGAGTGACTCCTTCCCACAACCTGGGCCTCTGTCTATCGAGGTCCCTTTTACTTCAGATTTCATGAAGGTTATTAGAGAAGAGTGGTCTAAGCCCGCCACAGCCAGACCAACTCCTCAATCATTCAAAAAAAATTATAACCTTCCACAATCGGTCATGTCAAAGCTCCAAGTTCCTATGGTTGATGCTCCTGTTGCGGCTCTGATCACGTCCTCAGTCTACTCCAAAGACGGAGACGATGCCCTAAAAAACCACGAAGACAAAAGATCTGATTCGGCCTTAAGAAAATCATTTGAAGCCTTTCCACAGCCATCAGGGCTGCATCTACAGTTTCTATTCTCTCCAGAGCCTTTTTTACATGGGCTAGAGACCTTATCCAAGAGGTCCCTAAGAGCAACATTAAATTACACCAGGGCATCAATAAACTTCTCAAGATGTTGACTTTTTCTTCTGATGCTTCTCTTGACATCATGCAGCTGAGTGCCAGGGCTCAAGCAGCATCTATCCCAGTTTGGAGATAGAGTTGGCTAAAAAATTTGGACGGTTGATGCCAAGTCCAAATAAAACCTTACCATGGCCCCTTTCAGCAGAGAAAAACTATTTGGAGACACATTCGAACCCCTCCTCATAGAAACCAAGGACAAAAAAAAGCCTTACCTTCGCTACCTAAAAGAGACGAAAAGCGATCATTTCGCCAGGGACAGGGTTCCTTTTGCTCATACAAAAACAATCTTCCTTTCGTCCTAGAGATCCTAGGTCCAACAAAAATCAGTGGTCTGACTGAAAGCCAAAGGGCCGCCAACAATACCACTCCTGAGGATTCGGAAGGCCTAACAACTCTTCCAACCAACACCAGGGCCCATCAACCTCCAAACAGAACCTAAATTCCCCCAGAGAATGACTGGCCGCCACACCTAGTGGGCGACAGACTTCTACGCTTCGCCCACATTTGGAAAGCCTCGACTTAGACAAATGGGTACTCACCACACTGAGACATGGTTATTTGATAGACCTCCTCATGATCACTTTGTTCCATCACCGATGTCTCAACGCCACAAGAAACACAGGTTGATGTTACAAGCCATAGATCACTTACTACAAATCGGAGTGTTAAAACAAGTTCCATCTTCAGAAACATACAAAGGTTGCTACTTTATTTTGTTCATCGTGCCAAAAAAGGACAGTTCATGGAGGGCCATACTAGACATAAAGTGGGTGAACATATTTGTCAGAAAACGTTGCTTCCGTGTGGAAACTAAAGACCATTCTAGAGGCCATCAGACCACACGACTTTTTCTTGTCTCTGGATTTAACTCAAGCCTACCTTCATGTTTCGGCTCACCCTCTCCACCATTGCTTTCTGAGGTTCTCCTACCACAACAACCATTACAATACAAGGCCCTTCCATTTGGCCTCTCGTCAGTTCTTTAGGTTTTTACAAAGATCATGATATTGCTGGTGGCTCATTGAAGGCTACAAGGAATTCACGTCCATCCTTATTTGGACAACATCTTAATATGCTCACCATCACTCCAACAAGGCAGACAGGATGTCCATCTAGTACTATCTTCGTTAATAAGACATGGTTTTCTGGTCAATCGTGGGAAGAGCCACCTAGAGTCTTGCCAACATATTCTCCACCTCGGGGCGATCATCGACACCCTACACGGCAAGATATACTTATCACCAGAAAGAATGAACAAACTTCCTCAGACCATCAACCTCGTGTCCCGCTTTCACTCGACAAACCTTTTGCTTCTGGCAAGACTACAAGGCTTAATGAAATCGACCATAGACTGCACATCATGGGCCAGATTTCACTCAAGGCCTCTCCAGTGATTCCTCCTTCCACACCAAAAACACATATCGTCAAAGATCAACAAACGACTGATACTCCCTCACAGGGTCAGACATCCCTTCTTCTGGTGGACTTCTCCCAATCTCCAAACAGGCCGACCACTCTGGCCTCCTCAAGAACTACAACTGACGACAGACACCAGTCTGTGGGGCTGGGGAGCCACACTCAACAATTCCTATACATAGGGAAGATGGTCCGTCCAAGAACAAAGCCACAACATAAATCTCCTAGAACTCAGAGCGGTGCGCCTGGCTCTTCTACAATTCTCATCCCTGGTCAAAGGACAACAGGTGTTGGTTCGGACAGACAACATGTCAACAAAAGCCCACATAAATCGACAAGGAGGCATGAGATCAAAGTCTCTAATGAGCGAGACAGAGCTTCTGATCAGGTGGTCACAAACAAATCTCCTCTCAATAAGATCAGAACACATCAAGGGGACTCTAAATACGAGAGCCAACTGACTCAGCAGACATAGACCAGTCAGAATGACAGCTAAAACCTCTAGTTTTTCACATGGTGCCACACAAGCTCAGAACTCCCCTGGTAGATCTCTTTGCGTCACCCATAAACAATCGGCTGCCACGCTTCTTCTCTCGGTTCCTATCTCAAGGAGCGGAACAAATGGACGCTCAACGTGCCCCATCTCCCGACGGGACACTATATGTCTTTCCTCCAATGACCATGATCAACAAGTGCCTAAAAAAGGCAAGAAAAGAAAGCTATAAAAGGCAAGAAAAGAAAGCTCGACACTAATATTAATAGCTCCATACTGGCCAAGAAGACCATGGTTCTCAGAGATCCTGGCCATGGCTCTAGAGTCTCTCAAGCTTCTGCTTCGCCCTGACCTTCTATCCCAAGGTCAGATTCACCATCCAGGACCGGCCTGGCTCAACCTTCACGCTTGGAGGCTGAACGCCAAAATATGATAAAATGGGGACTCACTTCTAGGGTGATAGACACAATCATCAATGCTAGACAACCTTCCACCAAACGAAGATCTGAATATACTTATAGATAATTTGCCTGTTGGTGTAAGCCAGGGGTCGGCAACCTCCGGCCCACGGGCCTGATGCGGCCTGCGGGCGCCTTTCCGCCGGCCCCCGGTCCCTCCTGCCACCGAAATCGCCACTGATTTCAGCCGCTTCGGCCGCCATTTTGTCCTTCAAAATGGCAGCGCCCATTAGGAGGCCCGCTGCGGCCTCCGGAGCCCTGAAACAGAGCTCCAGGAGCCACACCGGGCCTCTGGAAGGCCCGCTGCGGCAGCCGGAGCCCAGAAACGGGGCTCCAGCAGCCGCAGCGGGCCTCCCAGAAGCCCAGTGCGGCTGCTGGAGCCCCGTTTCAGGGCTCCAGCTGCTGCAGCAGGCCTTCCAATAGGCGCCACCCACCTCCCTCCTGGCTCTGCCCACCTCCCTCCTATAAATGGAGGGGCGGGGAGAAGGAGGAGGAGGCAGAGAGAGAGAGAAGGTGGGAGGGAGGGGAGGAGAGAGAGAGAGAGGGTGGGAGGGAGAGGAGAGAGGGAGGGAGGGGAGGAGAGAGAGAGAGAGAGTGGGAGGGAGAGGAGAGAGAGTGAGGGAGGGAAGGAGAGAGAGAGAGAGAGAGAAAGGGTGGGAGGGTGGGAGGGAGAGGAGAGGGAGGGGAGGAGAGAGAGAGAGAGAGGGTGGGAGGGTGGGAGTGAGAGGGAGGGAGGAAGGGAGAGAAAGAAAGTGGTTTGAGACAGTGGCATGCATTTTTTGCTGTTTTGTGGCCTTGCCTAGTCGCTTCCATTCTTGCAAATATTGCTATTACAGTCCGTCCTCGCCTTACGCGGGGGATCCCTCCGCATAAGGCGAATTCCGCCTATGCTCGAGCCCCATTGAAAACAATGGGGCTCGTGTGCGGCGGCGCGGTGGAGCGGGTGCGTGCGGGGCACAACAGGTGCTCTCGCCCATTCAATTGAATGGGACGCACCGTCCCTTCCGCCCCGCGCGCGCGCCGCGGCTTGAGCGCATATGCTCAAGTCCGCGTATGGCGCGGGCGCACTGTATTATTGTTGTTATCCTTTGGTATTCTCTTTGCAAAATCCCCCCACATGGACTTGCTTGCTCTTTTCTGGGTTGAGACAGTGTGCATGCATTTTTCCTGTGTTATGGCATTGCCTAGTAGCTTCTTGCAAATATTATTATTATGCGGCTCCGCTCCCGGAGGATGGAAACTCCACCCCGACATGTGGCTCCGCCCCTGGATAGTGGAAGCTCCGCCCTGGCATGCAGCTCCGCCCCAGAGGGTGGAAGCTCCACCCCCTGGCTTCGGCCCCCCAGTTGTCTGAGGGCCAGCAACCCGGCCCCTGGCTCAAAAAGGTTTCCTACCCCTGGTGTAAGCTAAACAAACTTAATCCACTCAAGGCCTCTGTGAGCTCTCTCCTTTCTTACCTCCAAGAAGGATAAAGATCTTAAGCCCAATACCCTCAAAAGACAGGTCTCTGCCATCACTTCCGCCTTTCCTCAAAAACACGCTAACAAACTTTCCAACAACTACTATGTCAGAAGGGTTCTTTGACCAGCCACTCTCATCCGACCTCCCACAGTTCCTAGATACCCTAACTGGGACCTCCACAAGGTGCTTTCGGCTCTTACCAAAGCTCCCTTTGAACCACTAAAAGACATAGACATAAAATTCCTTACCTGGAAAGTTCTATTCCTCACAGCCATCTCCTCAGCCAAGAGAGTCTCAGAACATGGCGCCCCGTCCATACACAAAGAACTCTGTGTGTTCAGAGAAGACTGTGTTGCTAAGACTAGATCCAACGTTTTATAACCAAGATAAACTCTACGTTCCACAGGGCCCAAGACACCATTCTACCCTCTTTTTGTCCTCAACCCAAAAAAGACTTGGAAAAGACCTGGCATACACTGGATGTTCGGAGGGCTCTCCACATTTATATTAATAGAACTAAAAGGTTCTGTTTGACTGACGGCCTTTTTGTCTCATTCCACAAAATTTCCATGGGAAAAAAGGTGTCCGTTTCTACTCTTTCCTGATGGATCAGGTCCTGCATATCCATGTGTTACACAGATTCTACAAAACCTCTTCCTGGAACTATTTACGCACATTCTATGCGCAGTGCTTTGACCTCTGCGGCACTCGCTACTAATGCCTCTCCAGAAGAGATCTGCTGGGCAGCTACATGGTCCTCGACATCTACCTTTGTCCGACATTACCGCCTGGACTCCTCCCAGTCATCTGAGGCGGCATTTGGAAGGAGGGTACTGCTGGCTGTAGTACCTCATTGACTCCATCTCCTTCTACCCACCCTTATTTTTGGGAGCTATGTCATATCCCACACATTAAGGATGCCTTCTCTCCATCGCTGGAAAAATGAACATTGGCTTACCTGGTAAGATGCTCGTTTTAAGCGATGGAGACAAAAGCATCCTCCCCTCCCTCTGATTGGT
This sequence comes from Sceloporus occidentalis, assembly GCA_023333645.1. NCBI lineage: Eukaryota > Metazoa > Chordata > Lepidosauria > Squamata > Phrynosomatidae > Sceloporus > Sceloporus occidentalis. The sequence continues at coordinate 7,556,376 of JALMGF010000001.1, read as the reverse complement.
CTTGATCTCCTGGCACCCAGGTTTAAGGTCAACCATTAGTGTTCTCTCATCCCGTTGGACATTTATGGTTCATTTGTTATTGGGCCATTTGGATGCCCTAAAATTTGTTTTCTTAGTTTTTGAGAGTTCTTCTCAACCTTCCTTCTCTAGGCTGTTACATTAACTGAAGCTTGCTTTGGGGGTTAGTCGTATCCTGTGGGCATGCCTCTAATGTTTTGTCTACTTCCTGCCTGGCCTAGAGTGAGCCACAGGGTCTAACCCACACATTAAGGACGCCTTCGTCTCCATCGCTTAAAACAAACATCTCACCAGGTAAGCCAATGTTTATATTTCTGCCAGTTGAGTCATCTTCTATCAGAAACCTAAGACAGAGAAGACTGAGGCCCCAGTTCTCAGCCCTGACAAGATATTCTCACCCTGTCAAGTTTTCATTTCAGCAGGCTGGGCATCTTTCTGGTACCTCTTCAAATGAGGGTTTTGTAGGGGTAATTTAAGTTTCCTAAGGCCTCAGCCTTTGGTAAGGAAACAAAACTATTTAAATATCAGAAATATCAAAGCTAAGCCTATTAGAGTCTAGCTTTATATCTGCATAGTAGAAGAAATGTACCTTTGTCTAAGTATGCTTCCCTAAGAACTGAGACTGACACAAAAAATCCCAAACACCTAATTTGTAATTTAAAGCGAAAGTTTACTAATGGTTTTAATCTATATTTACACAAAAGGCTATATCCTAATCTAGCTAGTTAAAAGAAATCGTCATTGCAGCATCTTTCCAAGGAAAGTAGAGAGAGGAGAAACATAGAAAACATGTAATTCAGTTAAAAAATCTTGAGAGAGCGTGTGTTAGTCCCTGTAAATTACCCTGCAAAATCAGGGGAGGTGGAGGTCGAAGAAAGTCCATACTTCCGACACCATGTAATGTGAAGAATGCTCCATCAAGTTTCTCAAACAGATAAATACATTTATTCAAAAGTCAGTATCTTCTGAAAAGCTGGAGCTTCAGAATACTCACACATATAGTCAATCTCTTTCGAAACAACTCCCAAGATCACATAATGATTTATAGGAACACAGTAACACAGAACAGGTGAATGAAGAGAGAGGATGTAAGACTTAAAGAAACATACAAAATATATCACAGTCCCAAAGGGGGAGTGACCTAAATCAAATGGTATTTTGAGAGAGGTGTTTCCATGCAGGAAATCCCTATCTATGGCCTGTTACAGACAGCCAAAATAAAGCTGCTTCGAGTCACTTTGGAGGTATGGCATTTCAATGATGCATGAATCCTAAGAGTCTGGAAGCTTCACCAAAGCTGCACTCCAGTCCTTAGGACTGGAGTGTGGCTTTGGTGCGGCCTTTGGACTCTTAGGACGCATGTATCATTGAAATACCATACCTCCAAAGTGACTCGAAGCAGCTTTATTTTGGCTGTCTGTAACAGGCCTATGTATGTAATGAGGGGAAAAGAGAGTGCAAACATTTTCCCTGTTAACTTTATCAAGTTCACAGTGGCTTGTAAGAAACTGATATCTACCGCTAGCCATAAATCTCTTGAGTGGGGACTCCACCTTCCAAGGGTATCTGTTTTGTCTCCACTAATTTCCACTGTGGCTACATTCAGTTACTAGTAAATATGAAATTGCTGGGATTGTTTACAGGCAAGCCAGAGATCAAAGATGGAGATTTTCTTTGCCTCTGTAAGGAAATCTCTCCTTTCACCTCCTTGCTTTCTCTGGCTAGCCAAGTCCAGCTCCTCCCATTGAATTATCTGAAGATGCAGAATGAGGGCATGTATCCCGAAGATGTGAGTGAGTGGAGGAATTTATTAAAGTATTGCCAGAGACAGTGTTAATATTAATAACATTAATAAGATATTAAGGTTGTCAAATCAGTATAGCAACCAGCTTTTATTAAACCCTTTTGAAATGTGTTGAGTGCAGCTGATGATCTCTTAGGATAAACACTGGAAGCCCACCTGCTTCAAATCCCTTGCTCCAACTGGGACATTTTGTCATCAATAATATATTTGAGTCCAGTGCCATTTTTTTCTTGGCCTATGGCTAAATTGTTTCTCTCTTTGCCAGGTGGTGATGGACAAGAGAGAGAGAATTTAAAACAACGAAGGATGTCTTTGCAGCAAAGAGCCCAACATCAACAAAAGAAAGAGAAGGGAAGCAAAATCAATACTCGGCAGAGGAGGGTGAATAAAGCTTCTGCTGCTCAGGCTGGAGATCTCTGTGGAACATCCATCCAGGAAATAAGGCAGAAAGGAGAGGAAAAGAGTAAACAGACTTCTCTTGAATGTTGGAGAAACCCTAGTTGTAAAGAAACTCTTAGTTTTCACAGGGGAGTTCATGTAGAAAGAATTCACGCACAAAAAAGAAAATGTGAGTTCTTGGAGTGTGGAAAGAGCTTCAGGTGGAGATTACTTAAAAGGCCCCACAGAGGAGTGAAACCATTTAGCTGCTTAAGCTCTGAAGAATGTTTAGATAGGAAGATTAGCATATCACTTCACAAAGTCACTTGCACCAAAGAAAATCAATTTAAATTTAAATGCATGGAATATAGAAAAAGTTTCAGTAGAAAGATTAATCTTACTTGTCATAAACAAATCCATACTGAAGAAAAGCCATTTAAATGCTTAGAATGTGGAAAGAAATTCAATCAGAAGACAGCTCTCACTTATCATCAAAGAAGTCATACAGGAGAGAAGCCATTTAAATGCTTAGAATGTGGGAAGAAATTCAATTGGAAGACAAATCTCACTCGTCATCAAAGAATTCATACAGGAGAGAAGCTATTTAAATGCTTAGAATGTGGAAAGAAATTCAATCAGAAGAGAGATCTCACTCGTCATCAAAGAATTCATACAGGAGAGAAGCCATTTAAATGCTTAGAATGTGGGAAGAAATTCAATCGGAAGACAAATCTCACTTGTCATCAAAGAATTCATACAGGAGAGAAGCCATTTAAATGCTTAGAATGTGGAAAGAAATTCAGTCAGAAGGGAGATCTCACTCTTCATCAAAGAAGTCATACAGGAGAAAAGCCATTTAACTGCCTCGAATGTGGAAAGAAATACAGTCGCAAGATAGATCTCACTTATCATCAAAGAATTCATACAGGAGAGAAGCCATTTAAATGCTTAGAATGTGGGAAGAAATTCAATTGGAAGACACATCTCACTCGTCATCAAAGAATTCATACTGGAGAAAAACCATGTAAAGACTTGGAGTGAGTCAAATCCTTCAGTCAGAAGACAGGTTTCTCCATCAAGAATCCCACACAGGAAGGAAAGATGGCTTCATCCACACTACAGAATTAATCCAGTTTGACATTGCTTTAACGGCTGTGATTCATTGTTATGGAATTCTGGGAATTGTGGTTTGTTGTGATGCCAGACTTCTCTGATAGAGCAGGCTAAATGTCTCTCCAAGCTACCATTGAGCCATGGCAGTCAAGTAGGGTCAAACCGGATTATTTCTGCAGTGCTGATAAAGCCAATATACGTTTCTAGAATGTGGAAAGAGATTCAGTTAAAAGAGAATTCTTGATTCCTCTCAAGCAACTCACACATCGGAGAAACCATTTAAATGCTTGTTGTGTGGAAATACTTTCAAGAGGAAGGTAAACCTCACTTGTCCATCACACAAGTCACACAGGGTAAAAACCATTTGTTTATAGAGTGAAAAGGTATTTAGTCAGAAGGCAAATCTTACTTGTCATTAGGCAACTCAGACAGGGGGAAAACTGTTTAAATGTGCGGAATGTGGAAACAGCTTCAATAGAAAGAAGAGCCTCACTCATTGTCAATGAACTGACGCAAGGGAGAAGCTGGTCAGATGCTTGGAGCATGGAAAGAGTTTCTGTTGGAAGATGTGCCTCTCCCAAGCAATTCACACAGGGAAGCCAGAGACAAGCTGTTTGTTAAGAGTCAGTTAGTAGTGAGCCAGCCTTTATGTTGGTGTGTTAAAGAACCCTTTTATTCAATAAACCACTCTGCTGTTATTTTAAAAACTTATGCTTAATTATTGTTCATTTATGGTGTTTTGTTTAAAATATATTGGTGATGTACCCAAACTCACAAGGAACAGGCACACATTTGCCCATAGGTATAGTTTATCCTAGGGCTCCAAGTTGGCAAACCCAAGGTGTGCTTTGAGGGCCAGGGGCAATGGAGTTGACAGGAGCCCAGGATTAGTTTCGCTGTGGGTTCTCTGGAAGCTGTACATGAACAGAAAACAGTAGTTCTTCTGTCTGGTGAAGGGAGTCCATTGTCCCGAAGCATTTGCATTGATTGTCCAGCTCTTTACAGCCTCCAAGATCCAGACATTAACAACTTCAATTGTGGCAATGTTGGTGAAGCTGGTCAGTGGCTCCAAGGGCGAGGAGAGTGGAGGCTGAGAGAGTGTGGTCACAAAGAGGGAGGGAAAGAGGAAACAGGCTTTCACAAACCCCTTTCCTTCCGTTTGAGACCCCAGCCTTCTGCCCCAAGAGGCCTCAGGTCCAGGTTGGGTCCTAATGTAACAGAAATTTCAGGAAACTTAAATTTCTAGGATTTGCAGAACAATAGAATTGGCAAGAGGACCTAGTAATTGAAAATCCATAAGTTTATTTCCAATTGTCGACAAAGGAAAACAATGAACTCAGTGGAATTCAGGTTCCAAAAGCTGAGACCCCGAACAAGACAAAATGGCTCTTTTTATATTATTCAAGACAAAGAAGCTTCTTCAATACACCTGATTGGCTAATTACAATTTAAACATACAGAATTCTTACAATCAGAACAGAAATACATGCATACATTAAAACTGCATCATCACTCCTTACCCCCTCCTGTAGGAATTCAGTGGCTTTCCTCCTAACCTTGCTTCTGAATGTCCTTATCTCAGTAGTTTATGTTATGTCTTTTTACTGGTGCCAGCTTCCATCCAGGTCAAGATGCACTCCTTATTCCTTTGCTCTAGTTTCTCTAAACTCCAAGCCTTTATTTCAAAAACCATCTCTCTGGCTGACAAAGGTGACTCCATCTTTCTATAGTTTTTTTATTTCAACAAGGAATATTTCCACCACATTCCCCCCTTTTGATGTTTCATCAATATTCATATTGCATGATACTATCAACTATTAACTATGTTTATATGACACTCTAAACTCAGAACAAAACAAACCTGTCTAGCAGTTACCAAAATATTAATATTCTTACCATCACCAGGCAATAACATCTACCAGTCGGTCCAATTTCAGAAAGACAGTGTATAGCATTAGTCAAACACACATATTCTCATTGCTTTTAACCCTTTGACACTTTTGTTGGATCTGATTCTCTGGAGTTTACTCTTGCCACCAAGCTAATCTTCTAATAGTGATGTATTGTGTATTTGTTTCATGATTCAATAGGAAAACTCCACTATAAAGAATATTGTATCTGCTGTCAGAATCACCTCTCATTGAGAAACTATAATTTTTAGCCTGATGTTACAGACTCTTGCCAAGCAACTGTTACTATGCTTCTCTGGACTACTCTCATAACAGAATAGGAATGCCCAGGGTGCCGCATGTTTCAGATGTTCCTCCACTCCAGGGGCATCTTCCATCTCACGTTTCCTCAGGGAGATCACTATGGAATAGCTCTTGTTGTGTAATGCCATTTAATCAGAATAGATCTGGCCTTCACACTTTAAGACTATCTCCAGATGTATAAAGGTCTCCCTCCTTTCAAAGAGCGTCCTGAGAAAAAACTTACCATGCTTGACTTGAAATTCATGCCAATTCCACAGTTAACAATAGGAATCCTGACGACAAACACAATTATGTCTTTGATCATGGAGCTTGATGAGCTTATTTCTTCTTTTCAATAGGGTTGCTTTATTAACTTTATTGTGAAAATCCTAAGTTATTGCTTATGTCAGGAACATATGTGCATGTATATGTAGGCTTATGTCTTGGGATGTGATTTGATTTGAGAATATGTATGATTGAACTTTATCACTTTTAGCATTAATTACTTACAAAAACCTCAGACAACAAACAGAAACATAAATAGAGAACACAAACAAGGAATATAGACAAGAAAAAGAGGCAATGTCTCTGAAAAAAATAATATTTTGATGGAGCTTCAGCTCAAACTTGATTGAAGTCCAAGGTGGTGCCCATTTCAGCTTCCGGGGTGTGAAAATGGGACATGCACCTGTATGTGTATTCTTTTTATTATTTTTGTGCATCACTTATAACAAACATATAGGAAATCATAAAAGAGAAAAGGGGTGATAGAGAGCATTTGAAATCTTTCTTTCAGAGGAGCTGGCGTAGAGCACCTGAAGTCCTGGAAAGGTGCAGCCTAGCTTTTCTTGATTGATGGCGAAGTAGAGCCCACTCAGCTTCCGGTTGTAAGTGGGGCTTAAACTTCGTTCCTCTTGTCTGTGCCCCCCCTTTTCCCAGGCAAAGGAAAAGCAAAAAACTGAAAAATACTAATTGACAAGTTATTAGAATGTTATGAATACATTAAAGGTATACTTTAGCCACATTTCATTAACTCCTCTCTTATAGGCTTTGTTAAGATATTTCTCTTCTAGAATTTATATCTCACTGCTAACTCTAACTAACAACAGATCCCCTGGATCATTCTTGGGTCACCCTGAGCTCTTTATGCTTTAGGTTTTTATCTATGCCTGCATCTTTGGACGTTTTGAATGCTTTTTTTAAATACATATGTAACCTTAATTTTACAGACTGCATTTACATGTACATACTGAATATGAAACTTTAACTCTGACCCAATGTACTCACAGCTTTATCTCATTTGAATCCACAACAGTTTGACAACAGAACAGGGAATAGGAAAAAACAAAACTATGATAGAGTGACTTCTTTGCTTTTTACTCAAGACTCAAAAAATCAGTTGATGCTCTTTTTTTTAGTCACTCCTCTCAGGCCAAAATGATATATTCTAGCTTGGAATTAGGATACAATTTCACACATGCTGGCTTGAATTTAACTTGATTAATTTTGATTACGTCTGGCAGTGGAAACCAGAATTTGAATTTGTAAAATGTTTCCAAATTTTCTCTTGCTACAATATAATCACACATGCTTTGAACTTACAACAACTTACAATGCTGTGCTGCTCCATCTCCTTTAGCCACAGCCAGGAAAAAACCTCTCACAAACCGTGTAGCCAACAAGCCTCGAAGATAATTCCCCAAACATTTGGCCAAAACTCACCAAATACTTAACTTTCAAAATTACTATTAAAACCAATCACCAAAATCACACCAAAAGCTCTGAAAAGTACCCATGTTGGTGTGAAAGTCACCAGATTGGCAACACGAAACTCCATTCCAGGTTTTCTTTCCAACATAGCTTCTACTGTTGCTTTAGCTTTAGCCAAAGGAAAAGTTTTAAAATGCAAACCGTGGGCTTTCCCTAACCCCCCTTTCTCTCTCTAACTCCAGCCAGAACTCAAACCACTTGTCCATCTGCACCAAACCCATTTCTAAATCTTTCTCAGCCACTTAAACATACTCAAACCTTCTGCAACATTCTTGAGCCTTCAATTTCAATTCAAACCTTGTTTATATTTTCCTCTGTAAACATTTTCCAACCATTTTCCAAACCATTATCAACTCGCTCCATAAGCTTTCTCCTTTCACAAACCATCATTTTCACATCCTCATACCTTCAAACACTTTCTTTTATCTTTCTCACAATTTTCTCCACTCTTAGATAACTTCCAACCACAGTCCAGTTCACAAAATCAGGCCACAGCTTACTGGCTAAGCTTAAAACTCACTATTTTATTATTACTATGCCATAACAACAACACCACTCTAAAGCACTTATTTCTGCCCATCTTCTTAAAACTTTCACCGACAAAAGAATTTGCAATGTCTCTGGGAAGGCACAGGCTTAATATTCAATTTAGATATGCATTCAAATTTAGGGCAGAACTTTCCCAAAGGCACTGATCATTTAAAATCATAAAAACCTCAAGTTAAAACACCAATTTTCCAAAATTTATCTACAATATACACAAAGGCAATTTCCAATTTTATAATTTAAACAATTTCAATTTCCCCAAACAAGTTTCTATCTTGGGTTGCTCCTGGCCACTGTCTAACACACAAAGCTAATTCAAAACCCTCTTTTCTTGTCATGTGGGGGCCTTCTTCCCTGATTTGCACCTCTCTCTACAGAGTCTCTCTCTATCTTTTCTATCTCTTCCACAATTTGGGCCAAATCAATCTGAACCTTAAACACAGCTTCTTTAATACTAGTTAATCTCTCATCCTTTTTAAACACCAATTCTCTGCAACTATTCAACCCAGGTGGGCTTTTTCCAACAGTCTTATACCAATAGAAAATATACAAATAATCATTGAGTAACCCTCTTTCTGGCTCCAATGTTTTAGAATACAACTGCAAGACAATGTCAATATCTATACTACCCTCTCTCGGCCAATTTCGCAAAATCTGACTCCAAACATCTTTACACAAAAAGATTAATCGCTCCTTTTTCAAATGTTTCCCCATGCCTTTCCTAAAACATTCATCAAAATGACCAACCATGTAATCCAAAGGAGTTTTACCTTCCTCAGCCATCCTTAGACACAAAACAACAAAAGACCACAAGCACAATTTCAAAAGTACACACTGGACAGATTGCAAAACCCACAAATCTCAGACACTACATACAGACAAATTCCACACGTTATATACCCACGTTTTACTCTTTACTGGAACTCAACAGTCTTTACTGAAGCCTCCACCACAACCAGACAGAATGAAACAAAATATCACAACCATAATTTATACTCACAATAGACCAATGCTCTCCTCCAACTCTCCACCAGCACCTAACTTCTAGCTATTTAAAACAAAATACCACAGAAGGGAAAGGTTTGCCACCACACAAAAGGTAAAACAATTTATTGGCAATCAATACTTACACCACAATCTACCTCCTTTCAGTTCCCAGTTCCTTGCTTATGTTCCCTAGGGGCCCGGTTCCTGAGTTTTGGCAAGAAGGCTTCTCTGGGCAGAACCTTTGCTACTGGCTCAGCTAACACAGGGAGGGGGTCCTTTCTCCCACTCGCATCCAAAGATTTGGACCGGTCAACGAGGCTCCCTTTTTAGTGCACTTTTCCCTATATTTTATACTTTACCTGTTCCTGAAGAGATGATTCTTTCTCTATTTTTCCCCTTTCCTTTTTCCCCCAGTGAATTTTCAAATTACTAAGTGGTCTCACATAGGCTAAACTCTGTTCCTACCACTGAGCCAATCCTTATGTTCAGCCCTTCCAATCAAAATGTTGGATGGCGCCAGGGCCTTCTCACAAGGGTCCGCTCAATGCCAAAAACACACAGAGCCTGCAGGAAGATAAGTTCTTCCACTCTTTGCCAATTCTTGCTTGCCTTTTCTCCTGGCTGGCTCGCCAAATATGTAACAGAAATTTCTGGAAACTTAAATTTCTAGGATTTGCAGAGCAATAGAATGGCAAGAGGACCTAGTAATTGAAAATCCATAAGTTTATTTCCAATTGTTGACAAAGGAAAACAATGAACTCAGTGGAATTCAAGTTCCAAAAGCTGAGACCCCGAAGAAGACAAAATGGCTCTTTTTATATTATTCAGGACAAAGAAGCTTCTTCAATACACCTGATTGGCTAATTACAATTTAAACATACAGAATTCTTACAATCAGAACAGAAATACATGCATACATTAAAACTGCATCATCACTCCTTACCCCCTCCTGTAGGAATTCAGTGGCTTTCCTCCTAACCTTGCTTCTGAATGTCTTTATCTCAGTAGTTTATGTTATGTCTTTTTACTGGTGCCAGCTTCCATCCAGGTCAAGATGCACTCCTTATTCCTTTGCTCTAGTTTCACTAAACTCCAAGCCTTTATTTCAAAAACCATCTCTCTGGCTGACAAAGGTGACTCCATCTTTCTATAGTTTTTTTATTTCAACAAGGAATATTTCCACCACACTAAAAAAGCATTTCTTGTTGTTCATTGACTCCAAGTCAGCTTTGACCTGGAAGGGCCACACTGCATTCATTTTATGTGCTTTTGAAGTCATTTCTGACTTATGGCAACCTTATCAAGAGTTTTCTTGGCAATATTTGTTTGGAGTGTTTTTTCCTTTGTCTCTTTCTGAGGCTAACCTTTAGCGACCCTTAGCCAAGGTTATGACAGAGTTTTCTTGGCAAGATTTGGTTTTGCCAGTGCCTCCTTCTGAGGCTGAGAATATGTGACTTGCCTAAGATCACCCAAAAGGTTTATGCTGCTAAGCAGGGATTTGAACCCTGGTCCCTAGGGTCATAGTCCAATGCCACTGACTCTTTCTTGAGGCTTGTTTCCCCAAAAGAAAGAAACATAGCTGGCAGCTTCCTCCTCTATTCCTTTTCCCTCTCCAAAAGATGCTTAGTCTTTAAATGTCTAGGTAATAAGTTGTGACTGGATGAGAATCTAGTGAGCAGGCAGGTGTAGACCATGGTAATGAGCTAAGTAGACCAGGTGATTGTATTAACTAATTAGAAAGGTATAATTGCCTGGTGGATCTACTGGGTCTTGGGAGCATTCATTGAATCCTGCTCTCCATGCTGCCCTCATGGTAATGTATGCATGCTGCTATATTCATATTGTTCTGTTTGCTTCAGTTTTTGAGACTTCTGTTAAGTAAAGTTTTGTTAAATTTCCTCAAACCTCTGCTGTCATTTTTTCTTTAATACTCACACCTCAACATTAAAGCCAGAAGATGCCATCTGATCTGGAAAGGTAAGCAGGGTCAGGCCTGGTCAATACTTGGATGGAGGGCCGCTGGGAGAACTGCTGGTCTGCTGAGTCTGAAACAGCCCATAGCAGGGTCCAGCCGTTCAATCTGTCCTCATAGAATCCTAGAGTTGGAAGAGAGCCATCCAGTCCAATGCCATTCTGCCATGCAGGAACTCTCAATCAAAGCATCCCCGACAGATGGCCATCCAGCCTCTGGTTAAAGACCTCCAAGGAGGGAGACTCCGTTCCATTCCTTGGCATTGGGTAAGGATGATGGAGGATATTCCTCACTTTGGTCTCCTCTTCTCAATATACTTATAGTAGACAGGTTGCAACCATCTTCCCCCTGGGTCTCCATATAGTGGAGATGCTGATCTTTTGCAGGTTTTTTTTTTTTAAAGAACTGAGACTTCTTTTTAAAGCCAGCATTGCGAAAGAGCCATTCTGCTATTGTGTGATGCGCAATGTGTGTATACCTTGTCAAACGAGGTACAAAAGATGGGCTGAACCTAGAATTGGGATCCTGGCTCTCTGCAGTTCCTATTACTTTTCTGTCTGAGGAAGAGCCTGGAACATGGAATAGATCATCCGCTGTCAGAGACAGGACAGACTTCTCCTTTTTTTTGTTATTTTTTTTATTAAATTGTTAAAATAAAACACAAACAATATCAATACAGAGCCTACACAGATGATAACAAATCTCAAACAAAAAAAAAACAAAAAAAACCAAAAGATTATACAAATATGCAAACAAAACAAACAATAAACACATCTATTAACATCTTCTCATTCGTACTCATTAATATCTTTATTCCTATTTCTAGTTCTATACCTTCCTTTCTTCCTTAACCCTCAACTACTTAAATTCTATCTCACTTCCTTCTTCACCTTCCTATCTATCTTACTTCTACTCTCTCTTCTCTTCTCTACTTACTCTAACTTTCTACACATACCAAATCTTTCTAAACCTTTGTCTTCTATCTCTCCCTATTATCTTCATTCACTCATCTTCTTTCATACCTCTGACTTCCTTCCTACTTTTTTCTGTACTATACTTGTACTTATTTGTCTTTCTGATAATTTTAACTGTCTTATATTTATAGATCCTACAACCCCCTTTAAAAACACAGTGGACTTATTATACTTATCTCATATGTCTTTTTTTTCTCCATTGTTATTGTCATGTTTTATATATTGTTCCAATTCAATACTGCTACATTACCCCATTTCTGATTTATAAATCTGATAATATCTTTCCAATCTTCTTTTACTTGTTCTTTATCTTTACCTCTCATTGCTTGTGTTAATAAATCCATTTCTATCCCTTCATAAAGTTTCATCAGCGAGTCGTCAATTGTTGGGCAAGAGTCGCTTTTCCATTTTTGCGCATAGCATATTCTTGCTAGTGTGATCATGTAAAATAATATTTTCTCCTCCTTTCCTTTAACTTTCTTCTCAAATATCCCTAGTAAATAGCATTCAGGTCTTAGCTCTATCTTTTTCCCCATAATTATACTGATGTAATCATTGATTTCATTCCAATATTTTCTTGCAAATTTACATGACCACCAACAATGATAGAATGTTCCTCTTTCCTTTTTACATTTCCAACACTTATTACGTTTCTTAAACATTTTGGCCGTTTTGACAGGTGTAAGATACCACTGGAAGAACATCTTATAGAAGTTTTCCCTAAGGTTTTGAGAAACTGTAAGATTATATATGCTGCTCCACACTTTTTCCCACTGTTCCATAGAAATATTATAACCAAAACTTTTTGCCCACTTTATCATATGTTCCTTGATGATTTCATCTTCCATTTCATATTTTAACAGAATTTTGTATAATCTTCCAATCATTTTATCTTTTTCCCCTAATAGTATTTCTTCCAATTCTGATTTTTCTTGATATGCATTAAAACCATAATTCTTTTTATCCTTTTTGAACTTTTCCATTAATTGTCTGTACACAAACCAATTTATGGGGCCTTGATTCCCTCCCAGTTCCTCTCTAGTTTTTAATTTTAATTCCTCCCCTTGTTTATTTAATATGTCTTTATATCTGAGCCAACAGCCTTCATTCATCGATTCTTTTCTATGAAATGCTTCTTGTGTAGAAACCCAGTCCTTCATTGATGACATAGTTCTTCTCTTATATTTATTCCAGACCTTTTTAAACGTTTTGTTTTGAGTGTCCTTACTATATGCCAAATAGGCATGCCAACCATATATCATTCTATCTCCTTCTAATTCTAACAAGCTATCATTTTCCAATTTGATCCAATCTCTAATCCATAACACACAGCAAGCTTCATGGTATAGTTTCAAATTCGGTAAATTTAGTCCCCCTCTTTCTTTGGCATCCTGCATTACTCTAAATTTGATTCTGGCCTTTCTCCCTCTCCAAATGAATTGTGATAGGTCTTTCCCCCAATTTTTGAAAATCTTCTCCGAAATTATTATTGGTAAGGTCTGAAACAAGTACAGTATTTTTGGCAGTACCATCATCTTAATGGTTGATATTCTACCTAATAACGAGATTTGCAGTTTATTCCATTTGATCAGATCTTTCTTGATTTTGGACCATAATTTTTTATAATTGTGATCAAATAAGTCATTCGTCCTTTTAGTTATTTGCAATCCTAAATATCTGACTTCTTTCTCCACTTTTATTCCTGTTATCTCTTCTAATTTATCTTCTTCAGCTTTGCTCATATTTTTAGTCATAATTGCTGATTTTCCCTTATTGATTTTACATCCTGATACCTCACCAAATCTCTCTAAAATTTCCAATATTTTAATACCATTTTTGACAGGATCCTCTACAAATAAAATAATATCGTCAGCGAATGCTCTTATTTTTAAATCTTGCTTATGTAATTTAATCCCTTTAATTTGGTCATTTCTTTTAAATTTTTTTATGAGTGTTTCGATTACTAATAAAAACAGTAGGGGGGGAAGGGGGCATCCTTGTCTCGTACCCCTTTGAATTTCTATGAACCCGGTTTTTTCTCCATTTATCCGAATTTGTGCTTTTTGGTTACTGTAAATTTTCCTCATCCAATTTAAATAGTTACTACCCACTTTAATTTTCTCCAACAATTTTAATAATACATCCCAATTCACGGAGTCAAAAGCTTTTTCTAGATCTAAGAAGAACAGACCTATTTTTTTCTCATTATGCCGATCACAATATTCTAAGGCATTAATCAAGATCCTTGTGTTATCCCTTATATTTCTATGTGGAAGAAAACCCCTTTGTTCTTCTCCTATTATTTCTGTTAAACACTTCTTGAGTCGATTAGCTAATATACCTGTGAAAATTTTATAATCATTATTTAACAGGGAGATAGGTCTATAGTTTTTGGGGTCATTTGGGTCTTTGTTTTCTTTCGGGATTAGAATTATTTCCGCCTCTTTCCAGGAATTTGGAATATTGCCAATTAACGCTTCGTTCATTACTAATTGCAGTGTATCACTTAATTCTTCTTTAAATGTTTTATAAAAGATATTGGTTAGACCATCATTTCCAGGTGATTTTCCTAATTTACTCTGGCCAATTACCTCTTCTATTTCTACTTTGGAAATTGGTTGATTTAGAATTTGACGATAGCTTTCTGACAATGTATCTAACCCACATAAGTCTATATATTCCTTCATTACTTCTTTGTCTGTTCTTCTTTCTAAATACAAGTCTTGATAGAAATCCATAAAGGCGTTTTTATCTCATTTTGAGTTGTCAAAGTTTTCCCATCTATAACTATTTTACTTATAATTTTTTTCTCTCTTTCCTTCCTTAGTTTGAACGCTAGCCGCTTGCCCGTCTTGTTCGCTTGTTCGAAGTGTTTTTGTTTGGCCATTTTTAATTTTTTCTCCAATTCATTTACTGTCTCAATTTCTAACTGTTTCTGTAACATTTTAATCTCTTTTTGTATTGTCTTGTTTTGAGGATATTTGCTCAATTTCTCTTCCTTTTCTTTCAGTTTATTATTTAACAAATTTCTTATTTGATTCTTATTCTTTTGTACCCTAATGTTTTGTTGGATAAAAAACCCTCTTAGTACCGCTTTTCCTGCATCCCAGACATTGGTATTTGGACATCCTTATTTAAATTTTCTTTGAAAAAATATTTAATTGTCTGTTTTGTCTCTTTTATAATCTTCTCATTTTTTAGTAAGTCTTCATTTAGGTACCATTTGTTATCTTTTCTTGGCTCATGTAAACTTAACAGTAATGGATTATGATCCGAAATTTCTCTATTAAGGGGTTCCAATTTGTAGATATCTTTAATTAAGGATTTAGACACAAAGAACATATCAATTCTCGAAAGTGATTCATGTCTCTCAGAAAAAAAACATAATTTTTTTTTCTGAGTTGTAAAGATGTCTCCATACATCAATTAGGTTCCAATTTTCTATTAGATCGAAGAAAGCTTGAGGTAATTTTCCTTGTTTTTCTTTAATTTTTTTATTTGAAGTTCTATCTATACTAGGTTTTATTACCCCATTAAAATCTCCCAGCATTATTACATTTTCATATTCATATTCCAGTATTTTTCTTTGAATCTTTTTGTAAAATTTAGGTCTGTTACAGACTGCCAAAATAAAGCTGCTTCTGGTCTCTTTGGAGGTATACTGTTTAAATGATGCATGCATCCTAAGAATCCGGAAGCTGCACCAAAGCTGCACTCCAGTGCTTAGGAATGGAGTGTGGCTTTGGCGCGACCTCCGGACTCTTAGGACCCATGTATCATTTAAATAGCATACCTCCAAAGAGACCCGAAGCAGCTTTATTTTGGCAGTCTGTAACAGGCCTTACTCTTTTTTTCCTGTGGGCCATATATTCCAATTAACAAAATTTTTATACCTTTCCAACAGATCTCTACACCTAGGAAAAACCCCTCTGTATCTTTAAAAATTTCTTTTGATTCAATGTGTCTTTTGATGTAGATTATTACCCCTCTTTTGCTTTTGTCAATCGCTGAAACATATTCTTTGCCTAATTTCCCATTTTTTATTGATCTTACATCTTTGTTTTTTATATGTGATTCTTGGAGGCATATTACATCTGCATAATTTTCCTCCAAGAGTGAGAATACTCTTTTTCTCTTCTGTGGTGAGTTCAAGCCCTTTACGTTCCAGGATAGAAGTTTCATTTTTCCTTTCTTTTCCACTTATCAATAAAAAATCATCCAAGTGAGGTAAAATTATAAAGAAACTTTATTAATAACAAAGTAGTCGTCAGGTAAAATTATACTAGATCTTTAATCTTCTAATTATTTATGTTATCAGGTTGAATCATAAATTCTACCAATCGATTCTTCATGTACAATAAGGGGGAGTTAGAGTCTTATGGATTAGACTTGATATTTCAGTATTCTTCCTCCTCTTCTTCTCTTCCCTTTTCCTCCTCCTTCGTCCTCTCCTCTCCTTTTATCTAGATCTTTTTGTAGTTCTGTAAGGAATCTCTTTGCTTTTTCCACTGTATTTATCCTTATTCTTCTCTGGTTCCAGAAAACTTGAACTCCTTCTAGATCTTCCCATTTGAATTGTATATCATAATTTTTTAATTTGTCCATCAGAAATTGGTAGTCTCTCCGCCTTCTCAGAATTTTTCCAGGGATATCCTTCAAAATTTGAATCTCTTTATCATCTATAATCAATTTGGATTTATAACTATGTTGTAGTACTATATCCCTGGTTTGTTTCCTCACGAAATACACCGCCACGTCTCTCGGAAGATGTCTTGTCTTTGCCACCATTGAATTCAATCTATAGACACGGTCCAATTCCCATGGGAATTGCGCCTCCGGTTCGTCAATAGATTTTGCCAGTGCAGATGCCAATTCAGTATAAAGGTTTTCACTTGTTTTTTCTGGTAGACCTCTGAGCTTCAAGCAGTTCTCCCTTTGTTTAAGTTGTATCTTCAATATTTGTTCTTGATCTTCATGTTGTTCTCTGATTATTTTCGCTGCTTGAGATTCCAATTCTTCAGTTTTCTTCTCTAAGTTTCCCACTTTACCTTTAATTAAATTCAGGTCTTCGTCAATTTTGTCCAATCTTACCCTTACTTCTCCTATTTCCGTCTTCAGGTCGTATCTTAAATCTTCTTTAGATTTTAATATCTCTCTATTAGTGTCTGCCTGCAATTTTCTCATTTCTTCTAGGAGTTCTTCATATCCTTCTTGCATTTTATTAGGTGTTTTATTGGGTGTCTCTAAGGAGGATCTTCTTTGTGTTGTTGCCGCTGCTGCTGCTGCCGCTGCTGCCACTTGTGCATTTGCTTTCCTTGTGCCAGCTACCGTCTTTAATATTCAAATAGAAGATAGATATTAATACAGCACAATTTTGTTTTTCAGATTTTTTTCCCTCCCCCTTCCCTTTTCCTTTTCAGATTTTAGAAAATTTTAGGAGAAGAGATATAAATATCAGATACAATGGATTCTATTATAAACACAATTTTTTAATTTCCAATATATATATATATATATATATATATGATTTCTACTAACTTTGGCCTTTAATTGCAGATTAAGATATTATTTCTTTTCAATAATATAGTTATAAGATGAGATCAAAATGAGTAACCGAGATGAAGGTATTTAAATTAGGAAATAATCTAATTCTCAATAATTGTTTCTATTTAAGGTTTGTGTGGGTCAGCATATAGCTTACAATCTTACAATCCCTCTAACTTCCCAATTTGATACATTTAAATTTCTTCCTACCTCAAGAAGGAAGCAAACAATGTGTCTACAATGTAGTTTACACTTTCTGTGCAGGTTCCTTCTGTATTTTAACCTAGAGAGTATCAATATAAGAGTAAATTAAATCACAGCTGTTTGCCCTCCTCAGAAGCTAAAGCAAGATTGTTTTAGTTTCTCCCTTTTCCTTTCTCTCTATCTTCGAGTAGATTTCTCCTCCCCCACTTCTCTCTAAATTACCTATTCTAAACTTTGGCTCTTCCTTTCTTCACCATTTTCTCTCTCACCTCCCCTTTCTATTTTTGTTTTCCTAAGTCCTTTCTCCCCAAATTGAAAATATACTTTACCCAAAATCTACTTGCTTTTATATGACCAACTGGTTAGCCTTCAAAGAAAAGAGAAAGAGAAAAATCCAAATCGCTATATCTTCCCAGTCTCTTTCAGCCCTTTTCTCCAGCCACTTTTAAGATTCTCCAGTCTTGGTGGCTGCAACTGTTCTTATCTGGATTGGTTGGTTCTTCTCCCGCTTTACTAATCATCAATCTTTATCTCAAAAAAAAAATCTGAATTCACCATATAATAACCAATTCAAGAGTCAAAAAGCAAAGTAAATAAGGGGAGCAAAGGGTTGTTTTGTCAATGTATATATATATATATATATATGCAGTCTTCATAGCATCAGGTAACTTTAATTGCGTCCTCCAAACTAGCCCCACAGTTCGCACAGATGTGTCTTCCAAATCTCCCCAGACTCCAGTACTTCGTCTCCAAAACAGATCCAAGACCCCACTCTGGCGTCAGCAAATTGGTCCAAAATATGACTTTACCTTAAATGAGCCCAAAGAATAAATTTCAAAGCCTCCAAAAAAAAAAAAAAAAAAAAAAAAACTTGTAGAGTTCTAAACCCGGGTCTCAAAGAGGGTTTTAGAGTTTTAGTCTTCAGTCTCCGCAATGTAATAAAGTTTAAATGTAATGTCCTACTTAATCCTCACAGAAAGTGACAAGTAGAGGACGGGAGGGTAGCCCCCAAAATGAGGGTATTTGATGTGAAGAAATGCCATGCAGGAACTCTCAATCAAAGCATCCCCAACAGATGGCCATCCAGCCTCTGTTTAAACACGTCCAAGCAGGAAGACTCTACTCCATTCCTTGGCATTGGGTAAGGATGATGGAGGGTATTCCTCACTTTGGTCTCCTCTTCTCAATATACCTATAGTAGGCAGGTTACAACCATCTTCCCCTGAGTCTCCATATAGTGGAGATGCTGATCTTTTGCAGGTGCTTTTTTTAAGAACTGCGACTTCTTTTTAAAGCCAGCATTGCGAAAGAGCCATTCCGCTATTGTGTGATGCGCAATGTGTGTATACCTTGTCAAATGAGGTACAAAAGAAGGGCTGAACCTAGAATTGGGATCCTGGCTCTCTGCAGTTCCTATTACTTTTCTGTCTGAGGAGGAGCCTGGAACATGGAATAGATCATCCGCTGTCAGAGACAGGACAGACTTCTCCTGATCTTCCCATTCAGTCACAGAAAAAGTGCCACGGAGTCCTTAGTGATGCTTTGACCATGTGGGATCAGGTCCATCTGAAACCAGCTTTAGCCTTCCTTGACATATTTCAAAGATGGGAGGAATCATGATTGATGGCATCCTGTTGGTGACATCCATCCATCCATGCCTGTTTTTGAAAAGGAGACAGGGAGCTATTCTGTGGCCCTTCTTGTTGTTGGGAGCCTTTGAGTTGTTTCTTACAGCAACCCTAAAACAACTGTATTATGGGGCTTTCTTAGCAAAATTTGTTCAGTGTCTCCTCTCAGGTGAATACAGTGTGATTTGCCCAAAGCTACCCAGTGGGTTTCCATTGCTGGGCAGGGCTTCAAACTCTTGTCATTGTCCAGCACTCAAACCACTATGTCACACTGCCTCTCTCTTGCCCCTGTGCTCCGTCTGAAACCCTCCTCTCATAGCAGCTGCTGTTTCTTAAATGCTGGAAACAGAGGGAGAAGAGAGACAATTAGGATCATGAAAATACAGTTAGCTCTATATATCCACAATGTTGTTATCCGTGTATTTTTTATCCACGGGTTCCAATATACTTAATGGGGAAGTGGGAGGCTAGAGTTCTTATCCCAGCTCAGCCATGTAAACCTACAGGGTGACCTTGGGTAGGTCACACTCTCTCAGGATGAGGACTCTAGCCTCCCACTTCACCATCAAAACTCACTGGGTGACCTTAGGCCAGTCACCTGCTCTCAGCTTCCAAGTCCAACCCTGGAATCCTAGGCATTCCTTCATGGTAGAAGGGGCTTGGACAAGATGACCCTTGGGAATCCCTTGCAATGCTAGGATTTCACCTGCTGCCCCTTTCTTCTCTTCTGTGACAATTTGGGTGGGAGAGCAAGATGAGAAAGGGGAGAAGGTCTGAAGGTGTCCACCACTACCTACACACAAAAGGTTCTCTCCTTTTATTCTCTTTTGTGTTTTAGAGCAAAGCTATGGACAAAGATGAGGGAGGACATCACCCTAACAAAGGAAATAGCCTCTGGTAAAACCCAGTATAAATAGGAACGTTGGGTATTTACCGTGACACGTTCATTTCCTGCAGAGAAGGGTCCTGACATCCTGTAATCTGGGTTTAGCTCCTCCTATTCGCTCCTGTAGTCAGGGACAATAAACAAAAGACCGTCCCCTATATAGGGAGGAGCTAGCCCCCCTGAGCCTCAGTCAATAACAAGCCAAGCGACTAGTAAGGTAATCAAGGAACTGAACTTTAGAAACATCAGCTAAGGGTTAACTAGAACACCTTAGAAAAAACTAGTCCAAGAACAAACAAGAACTCAGAAAAACCAGTCCAGCAACCAGAAGAAGAACAAGGCAGGTCCACCAACAGGCAGGCAGGGTCGGAGGCCGCAGGAAGCACCCGGGTGGGCAGGATGCCAGGACCCTTCTCTGCAGGAAATGAACGTGTCACGGTAAGTACCCAACGTTCCTTTTCCCAGCAGAGAGGGTCCTGTCCTCCTGTAATCTGGGATTTACAAAAGCCCTCTCGAAATGGGAGGGAGGTGCTGCTAGGAGACTGTGGCCCCCGACACAATCTGTTGGAGGAACCTCTTTTCAAATGATGCCACAGCGGACTGAGACATGTCCAGTTTGCAATGTCTTATGAAGGTTGAAGGTGACTTCCATGTGGCCGCCCTGCAATGTCTGACAGGGAGGCACTAGTGGCCAGGGCCGCAGAGGTAGATGCACTCCTGGTTGAGTGCGCCATCACCCCCTCGGGTGGAGTGACATCAAGAGTTCGGTAGCTCTCTTGAATAGAAGACCTGATCCACCGAGTTGAGGCAGATAACTTGTATCCCAAAGAGCCTGGAAAAAAGGAAATGAACAACATTTCAGATGACCTTAAGGTTGAAGTCCTCTTGATGTAGATTTTGAGGGCTCTGCGCACAGCCAATGTGTGCCAGGTCTTTTCCAAGTCCTTCTTAGGACTGGGGCAGAATGAAGGCAGGGGAATGTCCTGTGACCCCTGAAAGGCTGAGTTCACCCTAGGCACGAAGGTAGGATCTGGACAAAGGCACACTGAGACCGGCCTAAAATATACAAGTCATTACGTACCGACAGGGCCCCAGCTCTGACACCCATCTGGTGGAGGGAATGGCCGTGAGGAAGAAGACCTTGAGGGAGAGGTGTTTGAGGAAGGCCTCCCGAAGGGACTTGCTCGGGCCAACCGTCAGCGCCTTTAAGACCGTGTTCACACCCCAAGCTGGAAAACGATGTCTGGTGGGCTGGCCCTGTTGGAAACTCCCCTCAATAGCCATTAATGTGAGGATGGCCGCCATTCTACCTGCCCTCGTATGGAGCAGAACCGACGTGATGGCAGACACCTGCCTTATAACCATGTTGGGTCAAGTCCCTTCTTAATGTCATCTTGGATGGACTATAGCAGGTCAGCCACTGAAAACCTGAAGCAGTTGATGAGAACTTGTCTAAGCAGTGGATTATGTGATCAATCAGAATAGAACCTGATCTAATCTGGACCTATGGCAGCTTCCAGCCTATCACTGATCACCTTGTCAACTGGTTATAGCAATGAAGGTGATATTAAGGTGATTTCATTTGTAGTAATTAAGACTTACCACTCTGAAAGAGGAATGTTAATGTCTGACCTCCAATTAAAATTTCAAAACAATGTGCAGTTCTTTACTGGAACATCTGTGAACCTGTGTAAAATAAGACTAATCCCATGGTTAGGCAAAGAAGACACTGGATTAACCTTTATCTCACAGACATTGGTGAGTCCATGCAGAAGCATAGATGACCTCTGTGTTAACAGGGCCTGTGGTCAGAATTAAGTCTGATTTCATCTGAGGCTGAACTTGTCTAGAGGCTTCAAAAATCACCCCAACTCCATGTAGCAGGCTATCATCAACCTGTATGAAGGCTGAGGGGTCTCCCGGCTGAATGAACTGCTGATTAAGGAGTCACGAAATGGGAACAGAGGGCTTGGCAAGGATAGCCCTCTGGTATCTAATTTCGAGGAGAGAATCTTTTCTACAAAAAGGATCTGTCAAAGGAACACAAACCTAAATTTTAAATAGTATAGTGGGTCCTCGATATGTACTGGAATTGGATTCAGGACTTTGCATGGATACCAGATCCATGGAAGTTGAAGTCACAGAAAATATGCTAGCAGAAAAACAAGGCATAGGCACTGGGAAGTCTATTTTCCCAGCCTCAGAAGGCAGTGGACAATGGTGTTGTTTGGGCCAGACCTTGGCATGAAACCCAGTCAGGGATAAGACACTCACCCACACAGCAGCTAACCTTATAACCATAAAATCATAGAATGATGGAGTTGGATGAGACCACAAGGACCATCAAGTCCAACCCCCTGCCATGCAGGAAATCACAATCAAAGCATGCCCAACAATATGCAAAGGAATTTTGTAGCTTCCTGAGACCACTAAAAGAAAGAGATTTGCAGCATGAACCTTCATGGCCTTGAGCCCAATTCATCATATGCAAGATAGACCTTGTACAATAGGCCTATCCAAGTCAGGAAGCAGCTGAATGGCAAGTCCATCAGCAGGCATTGTTATTTAAAAAGTAACTATCTAGCCAAGGTAAGAGGTAATTGTGATGTTTGTGGCAGACTCTTCAGGGCTCTGCAGGATGTCTGAATGGGATTTGAAGCAACCCCTTAGCAGAAAAACCTGATTATATTGTTTTAAAACACTCCTGGAGGAAGGGGAGATTCTCTCCCCATGGAGAGGAGTCTGTTTGTTTCTTATATAACTTTTCTTAACCCCCTGTATTAGTGAGAACCATCTCATGGAAGAAACTGTATTTTTTAGTTTCTTCCCTTTAACAGATATCTCTCCTATGAAAGAAGGGAAGGCAAGGGGAGCCACCTCTCCTGAGGCTAGCTGACTGAGGTTCCCTGTGTTTTATAACAGGAACATAACCCTTATGACAATAAAGTGGAGCTTGGTTGGTCACCTTAATCCAATATATCTATCACCTCATATGAGATGTTTTACCAAAGATCCTCATTGCATGTAAGCATTAGAGGTCTGCTGAGTGACCAGAGGCCTTCTCCTTGCTTGAGTCACCCTGTCTATCAGCATTTAAATGAATCTGAATTGTTAAACCTTATGCTCTTAATGAGAAGTGCTATGGCTGATAACAGTTTGCACAAAGGAGGTAGAACCATGTGCTCATCTTATGTCTTAGGCTGTTCCAGCAAAAGCAAAAGGGCTCTGGCCCCAATGGAGACAGAGATGGAGGCCCATGAGGAAGGAAGAAAAATCATCATGTTGGCTTATGGCTAGCCCCTTCACTTGTTGAATTAGTTTCCAGGCATCTTCTCTGGCCTGGAAAAAGGAGAGGGGGGTGAGCAGAAACAGCACAACTCAAACTTCATGGGCTAACAGTAATAAAATGAACACCAGAAAAAGTTAACCAGTATCTCTTGTAAATCTGAACCCCCCAGACCTGTTGGTCTGGGGGCTCTCCCCTCCTTTATTTGCCCCATCAAGGGAGGCTGCCTGGGCAGTAGCCTCTTCCAGGCACTGAGGAAACTGCTCCTGGGTTAGCAGTGATTGAAGAGCATTGCTAAACATGGGTAGATAGCTGCCTATGGCCTGTAGTGTAGCCCTGATACTCACAGAGGAACTTTGTTTTATTTATGTTTGAATCAGCCCCAACTTCAAGCTGGGGTTTACAAGCTTAGCCCTTATTATCTCAGGCAGGCTTTAGTAACCTGGCTGCATGATAGAAGCTGGCTTGGTCCTCAACTCCCTTCCCCCTTGTATAGGTAGCTGGGAAGGGCAGAGGGGCTGCTGTGGGACATGGCCCCCCATTTACCTGAGGTATGTCTGTATCCTGAGAAAGGGTAATCTCTGATGGAAAGGAGAGGCCAAGCGCTCAAGCTGCTCTCTCAAGAGTGCCATAGTTTGGGGCAGCCAAACACAATTGGGGGTGAAGGGAACTCTCCATCCATGATATCCACAAGTGGTTTAACCCTTTTTGTTGTTGTAACTTTTTGGGAGGGAACACAGGAGGATTTGTATCCATGTGCTCTCTCATAGTATCCTTGGGTTGGAAGAGACCCCAAGGGCCATCCAGTCCAACCCCATTCTGCCATGCAGGAACTCTCAATCAAAGCATTGGGCGGGTTACGGGGTTGAGACGGCCATGGTCGCCTTGGTCGATGACCTCCGTCTGGGCATCGACAGGGGGAGCGTGTCCCTGTTGGTGCTCTTGGACATCTCAGCGGCTTTCGATACCATAGACCATGGTATCCTTCTGGGGCGCCTGGCAGAGGTGGGAATCGGGGGCACTGCGCTCCAGTGGTTCCGGTCCTACCTCTCCGGGAGGTCCCAGATGGTGCAGCTGGGAGACGTGTGCTCCGACAAGAGGGCCCTTAAAACTGGGGTCCCTCAAGGAGCCATTCTGTCTCCCATGCTATTTAACATTTACATGAAACCGCTGGGAGAGATCATCCGGAGACATGGGGCGCGGGGTTATCAGTACGCTGATGACACCCAAATAATTTTCTCTATGTCTCCGACTGATGCAGTGACCGAGGATGGCGTCTCTCCTCTCGTGGCCTGTCTGGAGTCAGTAATGGGCTGGATGAGGGAAAACCGACTCAAGCTGAATCCAGAGAAAACGGAGGTACTTGTGATAGGTTCCCCTGATCCAGGAATGGCGGTGGTTCCACCTGTCCTGAACGGGGTCACGCTCCCTGTGAAGGACTCCGTGCGCAGTCTGGGGGTGCTTCTTGACTCGTCCCTTCACCTGACTGCTCAGGTGAATGCGACGGTCAAGAGCACCTGTCATCAGCTTCGGCTTATTCGCCAGCTGCGTCCATACCTGGCCCAGGGGGACCTTGAAACTGTGGTACACGCTCTGGTAACCTCGAGAATGGATTTCTGCAATGCACTCTACATGGGGCAACCCTTATACCAAACCCGGAAGCTACAAATGGTACAAAACATGGCAGCCAGGCTGGTCACTGGTACTTCCAGGGCCAGCCACATTACACCGGTGTTAAAAGATCTGCATTGGCTGCCGATTCGCTTCTAGGTGCAATATAAGGTGTTGGTGATGACCTATAAAGCCCTAAATGGCTTGGGCCCAGGATACCTGAAGGACCGCCTCTCCCCATACATTCCGTCCCGCACCCTCAGAACATCTGGGCAGCAACTACTTAGGGTTCCCGGGGCTAGGCTTGTCTCCACTACCAGGAAGACATTTTCCATCACCTCCCCGGCCCTTTGGAACACGCTGCCCATAGAGCTCCGCTCGGCCACCTCCCTGGCCCAATTTAAAAGGGATTTGAAGACCTTCCTTTTTGGTAATGCATTCCCCGATTAAGATGTCCTATGGACCTCCTTCCTCTTCACTGGCAAGGGGACTGGCTAACTCGGGGCTTTTCTGTTTTTATTGTAAGGATATTGATGTTTTTAATGTATTGTTTTTAAAATGCTGTAAACCGCCCTGATCTGTGGAAGGGTGGTATATAAATAAAAATTTTATTTATTATTATTTATTATAACCGATAGATGGCCCTCCAGCCTCTGTTTAGAAGTGGGTGGCAGAGGTCATGCTCTCTCTGTGGAGGACATGAAGCCATATTGTGCTTTATTGTGGGATGGTCTGTGGCAGCCAAAAAAGACCATTTTAGAGTTGGAAGCTTCAGCTCCTGGTAGGCCAAGTCTAGCTTCCTTTACAGCCATGCGGCTGTACAACATAGAAGAAGAGTCCTCTGCCTCCTTACACACCATCACATCATAAGAATTCAAAATGAAAGTGCAGGAGCCCTGGCACCACCACCATGTGCTTCGCAGTCTGCAAAAGGATCCCCCACACCTGTTGGGGTCTTGGGTGCTATTGGGGCCAGAGAAGGGAAGGAAGGGGGAGACCAAGGGCATTAGATCTGGCAACGGTTATGTGGTGGCTAGAGAGAGAGGGCCCCTGGTACTCACCTTTATCCTGTGTCTTCTGGCTGGCTTGACTCCCTGGCGTTGGCCCTGTTTCAGGCTGTGCAGTGGTGATGCAGAGAAAACCCTTGCCATGGCTTTTGGCTGGCCTGTCCCCTGTACTCTGGCCCCGAATGGACTGAGCAGCGATGTTGAGAAGGGAAGTTTCCATAACTTCCGGCCAGTTTCCTCACTGATCCCTGGCCTTAAACAGGCTGGGCAGAGGTGATGCAGAGAAATCCTTTGCCATGGCTTTGGCTGGCCTGTCCTCTGAACTCTGGCTGGGCAGAGATGCTGAGGAGGGAAGTTTACATGACTTCTGGCCAGTTTCCTCACTGATCCCTGGCCTTAAAAAGGCTGGGCAGAGGTGATGTGGAGAAACAGAGACATGGAGGGGAAACCCCTCACCATCCGTTCCCACGGCTCCCATGTGCTGCAATGCTGTTTGCAGAAATCTCCTGTGCTCCCACCATGAGAGGGGGCAGCTTGGAGGAGAGGGAGAGTCATTGGCAAAGCCAAGACCTTTCTCCAATCCTGGGAGCCCTTGCCATGTTAAGTCCTTCTTCATGCTCCCAAGGCAGCAAGAGAAACGAAGAGAATAAAAGGACTGGAGTGGCAGTAGTGAAGAAGCTGCAGAGCAACAGCAAACCCATCCCAATGGGTCTCTCTCTGAAGCCAGCTCCTTCTGTTGAGCTGGCAGACCCTGAGCTAGGGAAGCCTGAGCTAAGGATGACCCTTAGCCAGTGCTCTTGGGGTCCTCTGCCATAGCCACCACCAAAGAAAGGGGGAAAGGAAGGAGAGAGGCGAAGGGAAGGCCAAGAAAACTCTCAAACTGCTTTCGGAGAAGGAAAAACCTTGCTGGCTCGAAGAGACATATCCTGCTAGGAGCATAGGCAGGAACAAGACTGAGGCTCAGGGGGGCTAGCTCCTCCCTATATAGGGGCCGGTCTTTTGTTTATAGTCCCTGCCTACAGGAGCAAATAGGAGGAGCTAAACCCAGATTACAGGAGGACAGGACCCTCTCTGCTGGGAAAGGTATCTTTCTTTATGCAAAATACACAAATCTTGGCTATTGAACTGTCAGCTGAAACGTCTTGTCCCTTCACTTCATTTGGAAACGATTATTATCTCCTGTGTTTCTCACTCTAAGAAACCTGTATAATACACATCCTAGTTGTGTTCTGTGTTCAACTGAAGGAACAGCACCATTCTTTTCTTTTACTAGCATGTTTACTTTTTAAAAATGCTTACATTCATTCTATATTTTGTATTCAAAACCACCTTGAGACACACTCATGGGAGGAAGAGGAGACGAAATTTAAGAAATAACATAACCATACAGTTCAATGAAGTTAACTAAAGAATGAATGAATAAGAATGATGCTATCAGGTGAGATCAAGCAGTCCACCTTGTTTAAAGTGATGCCTTCACAAAGCAGTAGTAGGTTCACAGGATTGAAAGCATTTACAACGAACACGAAATAGGCAACAGAGCTGCATAAATGATGTATAAGACCGAAACCAAATTAACAGTGTGGCTCCAGTCTGTTGAGGTCTCTCCACCTTTCAACCTCCTCAACCTCAACTGACTCAACTCTCACCTTGGCCAAGATTCTCAGTTATCTCCTTGGAAACCAACCAAGCAAACACTTTCCATTCTACTGGGCATCAGCAGAGGAAGTGTGACTCTGTTGGTGCTCTTGGACCTCTCAGTGGCCTCCGATACCACAGACCTTGGTATCCTTCTGGAACGCCTGAGAGAGTTGGGTATCGGAGGCACTATTTACAGTGGTTCTGTTCTTACCTTTCTGGCAGATTCCAGATGGTGGCACTGAGAGACAGTTGCTCTTCTAAAAGAGAGCTGACATCTGGCGTCCCCCAGGGCACCATCCTGTCTCCCATGCTCTTTAACATTTACATGAAGCCGCAGGATGAGATCATCCGGAGACATGGGGTGGGGTGTTATCAGTACGCTGATGACACCCAAATCTGTGTCTTGGACTGACGCAATGACTAAGGATGGCATCTCTCCTCTGAATGCCTGTCTTGGGGCTGTAATGGATTGGATGAGGGAAAACTGACTCAAGCTGAATCCAGATAAGATGGAGGTACTTGCTATAGGAACCCGAACCCAGGAATGGAGTTATGTCAGCCAGTTCTGGATGGGGTCACACTCCCCCTGAAGGACTCTGTCCACAGCTTGGGGGGGCTCCTGGACTCGTCGCTTCAGCTGACTGCTCAGGTGGATGCGACAGTCAGGAGCACCTGTTATGAGCTTTGGCTGATACGCCAGCTGCACCCTTTCCTGGAGCCAGGAGACCTTGAAACAGTAGTACATGCGCTGGTAACGTCTTGACTGGACTTCTGTAATGTACAAGGCAAGGTACAAGGTGTTGCTAATTACCTTTAAAACCCCACATGGCTTGGGTCCAGAATACTTAAGGGAACGCCTTCTTCCCTACTGTCCATCTCGCATATTAAAGTACTTGGGAAGAATTTACTTCAGCCTCAAACATCCATACATAAGGATACATAACTGTTTGAAGAAAGCAAGCAAGCGAGAGAACAATTTGTGGAAGGTCCGTTATTTAAATGTCTTAAAAATAATGATGGCCAAAACTTTCAGACTTGCTAAGCAGTGTAGTCAGAAGGAGAAGCCCAAGTAACATCACCCAAGGAAATACCTGATGAAGGAAATGCTTGAGATACGGACGATCAGCCAGGCACAGGATTGTATTAAAATGTCAGACTTCAGAATGCACCACAGACTAGAGTTTAGACATTTGGCAGACCACTACACACAATTTCGGGCAATGGGAAGTCAATCTGAGAGCAATCATGGGGTTTCACGTTATTGCGTGATAGACTGCCACACGCAAATTTGGGCAATGGCATGCTATTTTTAGGCAATGGGGAGCCAGTTCGAATGCAATGAGCATTCACATAATTTCGCTAAACTAGCGAATTCACATGAATGCGTTCTGGCCCCATTTTCTTTTGATTTGAAATTAAGAGAAATTCCTCCTGTGTGATAAACAACTCTGAGGGTAATAAAACTGAGAGTAGGTTGAATGAACCCCTGACATGGAAGCCGTGAAGCAGTTGCTCTCTTCCCTTCAACTGTGGTCCAGACTGCAATCTGCTGTGTCTATCGGACGTCAAGGGGAGCCACCGAGAGCCAAACAAGCTCCATTTCTGTAGCCCTGTCTTGGGTTTTCTTTCTGGGTCACTTGATCCCATGGCAAAAGGTCCGATAGGAAGGGAGGTGAAGCTTACCATCGCCAGAGACCCATGTCCTCCTTTTCAAAAAAAACTTTCAAGCACTCGCAGATGTGGTTGCCTATCTTCAACAGATGGGTGTGTATGTGCTCCAACTCTTCTGGCACTGAGAGCCCTTTGCCTGCTTTGTCAAACTCATGCAGGGTCTTCTTGACTGGCTGCATCCACTCTTTGCACCAAAGAAGAGAACAAACAGAGAACAGAAGCTACACATTAGCCTTGTGCAAGTGAAAGGTGGGAGTAAAGTGGTGCAAGTGAAATGAAGGTGGGAGGAATTTTTTTAAACCTGCTTATTAATTGAGACACGTAAGGAAGGAAGGAAATTAGCTCATCTGAAATCTGATGCTGGAGAAGAGTGCTATAGATACCCTGGACTGCACCCTTTCTGTGTGCTGTGAGGGGGAGAGACTTATGATTTTGAACGTCTCCATATCCAAATCTTCGTTCTCCTCTTTTTCTTCTTCCTTCTGTTCTGTGATAAGGCTTGGGCTCACTTCTGGCTGTAAGGTGGACAGGGCTCTACTTTCTCTAATTTGTCCTTTGTTTTTCTTGTCTCCTTCGCATCCTTTTCTTTCTTGATTGCAGCCTGTTTCTCTTGATCTTCTTTGTTCTCTTTCTTTTGCTTTTTTTTTGTAGGGCTCTTATCGCATCCATCCTCCTAGAAAAACGGAAGTAGGAAAGGTGAAAAGGAAATCATTTTCGCTTCTTATTTCTGCTAAAAGACACCAAGGAACATCTTTTAAACCAAACCAAGCAATGAAGTAGCAATAACAATGCTCCTTGGAAAACATCTGGCCAGCCATGTAGGAGATTGGCTGGGAGGCTATGCAACACTCCTTCTGGCTGGCTCCAAAGGACCTCTCACAAGGTCAGCCTGGCCCTCTCACCTTTCTCAGTAGGAGGTTGCAGCCCAGGATCCATCCAAGGTGTCAGCCACCAGCTGTTTTTCCAATGGCCAGCCTTCCTCCTGCATCTTAGCTACTGGGGCCTTTTACTGAACTGGGACAGGAGAGACAAGGATGATGGGATCTATGGGGTTTGCTTTACCTAGACCTCTCCTTCTTCTGACGGTTTGTCCAAGTGCTGAGGAGAAACTTCATTCCCATGCTTATCCTTGCCTTTGATGGTTTTCTTCTCCTTCTTTGCACAGGCCTTCCTCTTTCCCCCCTTAATCTAAGATAGGAAAGAAGTCCACTTAGGGAGGGAAAGACCACCATCCCATTTAGGTGAGCACTAGATCCCAGCCCACTTCTTGCTGAGGAACCACTGTCGGCCAATACTTGAAGGAGTGCTTCCCATGTACCCATTTGCTTGAGGACCAAAGTCTTTTGGAGCGGACCTCCTCTGTGTCTCACCAGTGGAGCTGTACATGATGGGAAGACGTCAGAGACAGCCTTTTCTTCTGGAAACCTTTAGGCGCCCCATTGCCACCAACATTTATTTTATTGGATGCCAAGTAAAATCCTGACTTTTTGCTTGAGCCTTTAAGGGCCCATTGGATTTAATTCACATTTGTGCATCTGTTTGGTTTCCAGTTGTTTTAACAGGCTGTAGGGTCTTCTATTTTAATTTGCCATGCTTTTTAAAATATGGTTTTAGCCTATTTAAATCATTCTTGTTTTAATTTGCAAAGCGATCTTGTGGCACTGTGATATCTGGTGTCAGTCCTGTACTCAAAAGATAAAACTGATCTGGAACACAAAGAACCTTAATTGATGAATCCAGGCAGAAAACATGCATTGAACATGTTTTTGCAGAATCTAAAGCAACAAGAAACTGATCCACTACTTATTTACCCCAACCCCCCCCCCCCCCCAGTTTGCCCTCCTAAAACCACAAGCGGAGGTTGGCATAGATAACAAGTCTGTTACATTCCCACTTGTCCCTCCCAAGTTAGCTTAATTTGAAACTATTTCCCCAAAGTCTAGCAGTTCCCCACACATTGCAAAGACAAGACAAGATGCCTTGCAGCTGCCATCCCATCCCCTTCTAGGTACACACTCCCGATTCTAAAGCACATACTAAAACCCTTTACTTAATTCTCTAAATCTCCCACTATTCTCTATTCTACACCGCTCCATAATTCTATGTTATAACTATCCCCATAATTCTCTATCCTACCCCTTATAATAACCCTTCTCAGCACTATTTGACAGAACCCCAATAGCTGGTTCTGACAGGCAACTTTAAGAGTAACTGAGCAAAAGAAGCTGTAGCATAAACCTTTGTTGACTCAGTCTCCTTCCTGAGATGCATGGAGTGACCTAAGGTCCTTCCTAGGCACCCCTTCACTCCATGCATCTGTGGAAGGAGATCAATTCTATAAAAGCTCATGCTACAACTTCTTTTGAAGGCACAAGACCTGGTCCAGCACCTCTTGGCTTCTGCATTGGGTTTTCGGCACAACTGACCTCTTCTTTTGCTTTCACACTCTCCTTTTTCTCTTTCTCGACCAAATACAACAGGTAGTCCACCCGGTCTTGGAGCTGCTTCCTCTGTGGCTTTTTGTCTGTCAAAACTGGCAAGATCTTTGGGTGGGAAAATAAATAAAAACATAATGAAATCCCACACATTTTTTAAATTCCCTGCCAGAGCAAACAAGGGTCAGAAGGCAAGACTCTGAAACTGTTGTGAACATTATTTTCGGGGGCAGGTTGTAGGCAATACAGCTATTTCACATGTTCATTATGGTATTACTGCTTGTTTTTGTGATCTGTGATTGCTCTCTCATTCTATGTTAATAAATATAACATATGAAAATCAACAATGAGAAGAAACAGTCACATAAAGGAAATGACACAATAAACAAGCAGAGGTGTTTCCACAATGGTCTCAACATCATGTTAATACAAGACAAATCATTTGATCCTGTGTTCCTTTCTCCAAATGGATGCAGGATGTTTAAAGGCCCTTTAAAAGGTCACGGGGGTCAAATAGATGGCAAAATGCTCCCCACACAGCCTTCTTGTCTTTCCTTGAGGTTGAGTGTGTGTGACTTGCCCAGTGGGTTTTCTTGGATGGTCAGAGAGATTGCTTTTGCCTTTCCTGGAGGCTGAGAGTGTGTGACTTGCCCACCCTACTGAGCCCTTTTTTACAGATAAATTAATCAACTGTTATTAAAATGAAAAGAACTTATAAAAGCAGGGCAAGCAAAAACACCAAAAAACCACCAAAAACAAAGGTTTTGTATTTAAATAATCCCTAGTATCTGTTACCTACTTGTATGTTTATTTTTGTAAGGAACTCACTTGCTATATTATTTTTAGTATCCAGTGGAAAGGTGATGTGTAAATAAACCTCATTTGTCTTGTAAAATTCATTGCACGGTTCTCACTACAGACAAAGGCCTGTGTCCTGTTGTGTCTAAACCCATGAGGCTACTTCTGTACTTTGTTGGTCAGTTTCAGTTCTAGGTCAGATCTGATGAACTTCCAAGTCCCAGCAGCAATTGTGAGTCATCCTCCAGGACCCATTCGACATCAAAATTGACTGCTTTGGCTCGGCAAGTCAGACAAAAGCTGTGTATACATTTGACCAAAGAGGAGAAAGATGAGGTGTTGCCCCTCTTCCATATTGTGGCTTTTCTCCTAAGGCCAGGAACCTATTGGATAAAGTCTCCCAAACTTACTTGGCTCTCTCCTCTGGGTCAACAGGAATTGTCTGCTGCAGTATCTCCATCTCTTCTTCATATTGGCTAATTGCTTTGGCATTCACTTGACGCCACCGATCTTAATGAAGAGACCTTTCGGTTTTCCCAGTCCCTTATCAAAAAAGTCTAAGAACGACCTAACAAATAAATTCATTTATACCTCAACAAAAATAAGTCAATCTCTTGATATAAGATATATCATGTAGAACTCTCTTTATGCATATAAACTTTTAACTCCGTCTTATTACCACCTTAGAAGCCTTTAAGAAGGCACTTAAGATGGATCTCTTCCGGGGGGCTATCCATCTGACCTTCTATAGATGATCTCAAAGAACAATCCCACTTCTTTTGATAGCATGGAAAACAGACGATGATTTGGTCATTTTAGTGATTGGTAGTAGTTTTGTTGTTCATTCTGTTGATTGTATTTTTAGATAATATTGCATCTTGCATTTTATTGTTGATTTTATTTGCTCTTGTAATCCTGCTTGATCTGCAGGGAGAGGCTGGAAATACAAATAAAATTGATGATGATGATGATGATGATGATGATGATGATGTAACAGGTTCCTTAGTGGTCAAGTCGATGGCATTTTGTTTGTTTGTTTTAAGTTTTGCAATTCCACTCCTCTTGGAATTTGCTGTCATTTGCTGCTCTTGTCCAAATCATGGCCCCATACAGCCCTCCTGAGCTCAGTGCAGCCCTGCATCCACATTAAAATGGAAGCCGCTCTTCCCAAGAGGCTTGTGGAGAGCACAATTTGCCATTTTTGCTTCCTTCCCAAAATTGAAGGGTGGCCAGAGGAGCATTTGGGGTCTGCAACCGTCCATGGTCTACAGAAGAGCATCCTCAGGCATTGTGCCCCCCTGGATTAGCAGAGATGGTGTAAATTGTGAAAAAACAGGTTCCTATTTTCCATAATGTATGCTAGTTGATGAATTCCAACTTAGATGGCACAGAAACATCATTGTGGAACCTCAACCAAGGACCCAACCGCAGCCAAGGAGGTTCAGCCAAGGAACCAACCTGGAAGTTAAAATGGTATTGGAGAGGTTGCTCCAAACGTCTGGGCCAGAGACCTCCAAAGCTGGATCCACAGCTGGTTGAGGGAGCACAGGTCCTTTGCTCACCTTCGGGTGGGTTCTGTTTCAGCTGCTCTTCATGTTCCTGCATGGCTGAGACACAACTGTTGTGAAGAAGCGTCCCCAAATGTTTCAGATCAGCCACCAACTTGTCCACCAGCTCAGCATCTCGGGCGATGGACTCGAGACGGAAGGTGGGAAAGGAAACAACAAGGATGCTTAGAGCCCTGGGATGGGGCACTGAGGGGCCGTTCAGACTATGAAAAAAACCGGTTTTCAAACCGATTATTGCATGTGAAGTTCATATTCACCCCGAATCCCCCACAAGCGAATCAGAGGCTTGCACACCTGTTCCGTGGCAAATGCCCCTTAGAGCGGGTTAAAAGAAATCGGCGCAAATAGCATTTCTTTTGAGAAACCCCGGGTTCTGTGGAATATGAACTTGCACCCGATCATGACCGGGGCAAATTGAGGGAGGGATTTAGGTCAGAGGGTGGGCAAAGGGCAGGGCATTCCCTCCCATCATCAGAAGGGAGGGAGGGAGGGAGGAGGAGGAGGAGGAAAGAGCTGAATCTGGATGCAAAGGGGTGACTTTTGGGCTTCAGAGGGCTGTCAGAGAGAGGTGGGGGTGGAGAAAGTGATGAAGGAGGAGGAGGAAGAGGAGGAGGATGATGAAGAAGCTGGGAGAAAGAGTCAATGGGCATCCCTAAGGAAGGAGAGGGTCTGAAGGAAGGAGGAGGATTTCCAGGGGGAATTGGGTTGCAGGGCTACGCTGGGGCATGTAGGGAAATCCAGCAACAGCAGAAGCAGCCACTTCTATTTCTGATAATTTCCCTGTGATGTGTATTTTTAAAAAATTATTTTGGGCAAAAAATTGCATGTTTGTAGGTAAAGATATATAGATATACATAGATATATAGATAGATCGTGAGCAGGAGCAAGGGTCAATTCAGGGCAAGTCAGGGCGCTACAGCAAGGAAAGCCTCTGCCATCCAGCAGAGACCTTTTTCCTTTGGATTTTATTTTTTTTAATTATTTTTGGCTGTCTATGCGCATATTATTTCCTGCTGCAATGAGAATGTATTAGAATTCGAATGTTGCAACTTGGCAAATTGATACAGCTGTTGCTACTGGTTTCAGGGGTGGCCTATTTTTTCCTTTGGAATGACTGCTCCAAACTGAATGAATGTTAGAATGCGAATGTAATGCTTCTCTTTCCAATTAGGCAAATTGGCAAATTGATACAGCTTTTGCTACTGTCTCTAAGGAATTCAGGGGTAGCCTAGGGAAAGTAAAAAAAAATGCATCCTTTTCTGGCATTCCAAGGTGAGGAATTAATTTTGTTGTTGTTGTTGTTGTTGTTGTTGTTGTTGTTGTTATTAACTGTGTATGAGGCATTCTGGGGTGCCAAGGAAGTGGGATACAGGCTACAGTGATGGCACTAGCTTTCATTTTGGGGTTGAAAATGGGGCCAAGGGCAGATCATAATCTACAACACTGACCCAAATGCCCACAACACACACACACACCCCAGAGGTTTTTAAATTTGACAAGTGGTGCCTGGCCCTTTAAAAAAAAAAGGAGGGGTGGAAAGCACATTTCTGATGCCCCTATCAGTGCTGGAAACGTCACCTATGACCATCGCGGAACTAACTTTGATTGACAGCCTGGCACCTTCACCTTAAACCCGAATTCTCCAAGAGGGCATTCGTGTTAAAATGCCCGATTGGTAGTCAGCACTTGCTTCCGGAGAGATTCGGGAGGGAGCCCCCTGAATTTGCCCAGTTCCTTCCGGAGCAATACTGCCAGTATGAATAAGCCCTGAGTAGTCCTACTATCTAGGCTTATCTGATTCTAACATATTCCTAGGTAAACATCAATCATTGCAAGAGAGCCCAGAGTCCTACTTTTGGAGAAAAGGTGGAATAGAAATAAAGGTAAAAATTACTAGAGTAGGTTCAATAGCAATAGTTCCTAATGAAACCAAAATCTCAGCATCTCTCAAAAAACCCAAAGGCCCTTACTGCTCCAAGGGAACTGCAAACTTAGTATAAGTCTTAATAAACCCGTGGACTGAAACAAAAAGATGGCAAGAGCTATCAGAGATTTCCACCAAATCCATGCCTATTGGTTCAATGAGTCCAGGGGAATTTTTAAATATTAAACAGTTACAATGCCAAGGAAATATACCATGGCAACTTCCCATGTAACCCTGAGACTGGCAGTTTAAGAAAGCATGTTTCTGATCCTCAGCCATAAAATTCTAAAGCCTCTCTAAACTGCAAATCCCAGGATTCCATGGATGTTGGCATCTCAAATCTTGCTATTTTCCAGTTTCTACCCTTGACTACTCTCCAGCTGTAGTTGTTGCTGCTGTTGTTGTGAGCCTTTCAGATGTTTCCGACTTGCCCAAGGTCACCCAGTGGGCTTCGTGGCTGAATTGGGAATTGAACCCTGTTCTCCAGAATCATAGTCCAACATTGAAACCATTACTCCACGTTGGCTGTAGGGCAAGGACAGAATGAAGCCATGGCTAGTCTGGCTAGATGGACCCATCCGTTGACTCATGATCCATCTTCCTCTCTTCTAAAACAGGATGGGGCAAACTGTGGCACTGAAGAAGTTGTTGGACTACAACTCCCAGCTGGGATTAAAATGTAGGTGTTACATCTGCCAGGAATACACTAAGGGGGAACGTGCAACTCTCGTCGAATTTTATGACATCACATTCTGCAGAGGTGTTTTTAGACCTTTTGTTAGTATTATTATATTTTAATTAAGAGAATGAGTTAAGGGTACATTGGATCCTGACAGAGATGTTGGAATGAGTGAGAAACCAGCACCTTTGCCATAGACCTTTGGATTTAGTAGCAACGTCCTCAGTTTGGCATCTGTGAATCCTTCCACTGTGTACTTCGGGATGTTCTTGGACTTCCCCTGGAGCCTTGGCCTCTTGTCTTCATTCATGTCCTCTGTCTTGCTCTGTGAGCCAGATGATTTCTGCAGCTTCCTCTTCATTTCAATGCCTGAATCGCTATTATTGGCCTGAGCCTGCAAGAATTAAGAAGGATGGACAAAATGGCATGCAGAAGGTACTACTCCACTGCTTAGCCTCCCAAGTATCATTTGCTCCATGGCATAAGAGTATTACCTGAGGTCATGGAATTGTGATACAGTGGTCCCTTGCCTTAGGTCACCCACAGAGTTTCCATGGCTAAATGGGGAGTGAAACCTTGTCTCCCAGCATCCTAGTCCAACACTCAAACCAAGACTCAAATCACATTGGATCTCTATTCTTGCAATGAACCCTTTAAATTCTGAAAAGAAGACATCTGCAGGCTTGATAGACTGAGTCAAAAGTACAATGCGGCAGCTAAAAAGGCCAATGCAATTTTAGGCTGCATCAATAAAACTATAGTGTCTAGATCAAGGGAAGCCATAGTGCCACTCTATTCTGCTTTGTTCAGGCCCCACCTGGAATATTGTGTCCAGTTCTGGGCACCACAATTCAAAAAGGACATTGAGAAACTGGAGCCTTGTGTCCAAAGGAGGGCGACTAAAATGGTGAAAGGTCTGGAAACCATGCCCTACGAGGAATGACTCAGGGAGCTGGGGATGTTTAGCCTGGAGAAGAGAAGGTTAAGAGGTGATATGATAGCCCTGTTTAAATATTTGAAGGGATGTCATATTGAGGAGGGAGCAAGATTGTTTTCTGCTGCTCCAGAGACTAGGACCCAAAGCAATGGATGCAAGCTCCAGGAAAAGAGATTCCACCTCAACATTAGGAAGAACTTCTTGACAGTAAGGGCTGTTCGACAGTGGAACAAACTCCCCCAGAGTGTAGTGGAGTCTCCTTCCTTGGAGGTCTTCAAACGGAGGCTGGATGGCCATCTTTCGGGGATGCTTTGATTGTGATTTCCTGCATGGCAGGGGGTTGGACTGGATGGCCCTTGTGGTCTCTTCCAACTCTATGATTCTATGAAGGCACACATTACATGCGCACACACACAGGAGGCATAAGGATGACAAGCTGCCCAAAAGGGGAATTGGGATGACAGCAGAGGACTCTTCTTTTCTAACAGGTTTAAAGAGCTGCTATGGCTGCCGGGGCTCTGCCCTTGGCCAATCCCTCCCTGGCAACTTGCTTTCCTTCGGCTTGAAGAGACCTGCATGGAGCTCCTCCTTCTTCCCTCCCTTCCCTCCCTCCTTCTTTCCCCCCTTTCTCTCTCTCACACACACACCTTCCCTCACTGCAGTCACTCGCCTGCCTGCCTCCCTACCTGTCATTCTTTCAGCCAATCAGGAGACGGAGGAATGAGAGAATGGATTTCTCTCGGCTTGAATGGACCTCGGTGGAATATGTTCTGGGAACGGTTTCAAGAAAAAGGAATAGCTGTGCGGTAAAATGCGTTCTCATCACGTTCTGATCACGTTCTAGTTTGCTAATGCGGTAATATCTAATCCAGGAACGTTCTCATCACATTATGACACGGAACGTTCTCAGAACGCAGTGCGGTAATCTCCTAGGTGTTGTTCTTTGAATCCAGAGAAGTGAGTAAATACAGAATTAGACTACAGGACTTTCAATAAGACACATAAGAGACCAGATCTGGTTTAAAACACTTTGTATATAACATTTATTCTAATAGGAGGCCTCATTGATCCACACATTCATACAATACTCGTGCGCACAACTCTTCCCAGAGGTTGATCAGTTCTCCGGAGGAGCAATGGATGCCAGATACAGCTGATTCTGGCAAAATAGCACCATGGTTTTGAAGATTCCTTTATACTTTTTAATATGTCCATCGTTTTTCTTGATGATTGAGTTCTTGTTCCCATTCAGTTCTTGTCCTGGTCCTCCTTACATTATGTTGCGTTGTACACAGTCCATTCTTCTTTTGGGACATTTTATTTTCATGTCTTTGCATTACATTGTTCTTATCTTTTAAGAT
Organism: Sceloporus occidentalis; assembly: GCA_023333645.1. NCBI lineage: Eukaryota > Metazoa > Chordata > Lepidosauria > Squamata > Phrynosomatidae > Sceloporus > Sceloporus occidentalis. The sequence continues at coordinate 7,517,442 of JALMGF010000001.1, read as the reverse complement.
GTTTGCACACATTGCTTTCCATCTCTGCTGCTTTTCTTGCTTCCTGCTGCCAGGTCCTTCATTTTATGCTCCATCTTCTAAGAAGACTCATTCATACATGGCAGTCTTACTTGTTCCTTCCTCTGAAACATAGCCCACAGCAGCTGCTATTGGTTGCTGGTCTCCCATCCAAGTAGGGCTGACTCTCTTTAGCCTCCCAGATCATAACTGACCTGGGGCCTTTGCGGTGCCTTGGCCCAGGGCCAGGCAGGATCCGTTGCCTTTAAGGCTTGCCAGCCCTCCATCGGAAGTGGCTCTGCGGAGAGGCAATGTGGTCAGGAAGCCAGGCTGAGGCTGGAGTGATCAACCCCTGAGTCAGAATATGCTGGGTATGAAACAGCCTTTCCGGGCGTCCTCCTCCGCAGGGTTGTTGTTGTGAAGGAAGGGCAGGGGAAGGAAGCCTTGCAGCAAAGAGGGCAGAGCTCCCCTGAGACACAAAGACAAGAGGATGGCTGCAAAGGCAGCCTCCTGCCCTTCTGGGCCCAGAGGACCCTCCCTTTCTGACTGATCCTGGCTGGGTCCCTTCCTTCTCCCCCTCTTTTTTCTCTTTCTTCCCCCTTCTCCTCCTCTTCCTTCTCTTTCTTCCCCTTCTCCTCCTCTTCCTTCTCTTCCTTCTTTTTCTTCTCCTTCTCCTCCTCTTCCTTCTCTTTCTTCTCCTTCTCCTCCTCTTCCTTCTTTTTCTTCTCCTTCTCCTCCTCTTCCTTCTCTTTCTTCCCCTTCTCCTCCTCTTCCTTCTCTTTCTTCTCCTTCTCCTCCTCTTCCTTCTCTTCCTCATCTTTCTTCTCCTTCTCCTCCTCTTCCTTCTCTTTCTTCTCCTTCTCCTCCTCTTCCTTCTTTTTCTTCTCCTTCTCCTCCTCTTCCTTCTTTTTCTTCTCCTTCTCCTCCTCTTCCCTTTCTTCCCCCTTCTCCTCCTCTTCCTCCTCCTCTGCTTCTTCCTTCTCTTCCTTTTTGTCCTTCTCTTCCTCCTTGTCCTTCTCCTCGTCCTCTTCCTCCTCCTTCTTCTCTTCCTCCTTGCCCTCTTTCTCCTTCTCTCCCTCCTTCCCTTCCTCTTCCACCTCCTCTTTCTTTTCCTCCTCCTCCTCAGATCCAGCCGCAAGAGCAATGTTGCCAACAAGCCTCGAAGATATTTCCCGGCATGTTTTACCAAAATCCCTGAATTTCCCAATATTACCTGGAATATTAATTCCAAATCCCCAGAAAGTCCCTGTAATGTTAATAATAATAATAATAATAATAATAACAATAGGATTTATTTATATGTGTATTAATATGGCAGATCTTCTGCAAATAAAGGTAACCCTAACTGAATAAAAGTAATTGGAACTTATTTCAAGTCTCAAAATTACCATTAAAACCAACCAAAGAATCTTTCAGTCCTTCGAATACTTTTAAGATGTTTATTTTGACATGAACGGGGTCCAGGAAGCTTTGTGCCAAATAGAAACGTGTTCAGCTGCAACCGCACTGCAGAAATAATCCACTTTGAGACCGCTTTAACTGCCCTGGCTCAGTGCTATGGAATCCTGGGAATTCCAGTTTTGTGAGACATTTAACCTTCTCTCTCAGCAAACTCTGGTGTGACAACAAACTACAATTCCCAAGATTTCATAGCACTGGGCCATGGCAGTTAAAACAGTATGAAAGTGGATTGTCTCTGAAGTGAAGATGCAGCCTGACTTGGGTCCAAGACACACTGCAGAAACAATCCAGTTTGAGACTGCTTTAGCTGCCCTGGCTCAGTGTCAGGGAACCCTGGGAATCTCAAAGGTGCTACAAGATCTATCTATCATCATCACCATTATCATGATCATTATTATCATCATCATCATCATCATCATTAAATCCAAGTGCAGCTGAAGAAGTGGACTTAAATTGGCAACACTGATGTACTGTAGACCCCTTTCTCTGGGGCTGTGATCCGGAAGCGTGGAGGCAAGTCCCTTGTCCAACCAGGGGATCCTGGGAATTGTAGTTTGTTGTGGCATGTATGTGTATATATATATATATATGTGTGTGTGTGTGTGTGTGTGTGTTTGACTGTGTATATCTTTATATATATATGTATATGTGTCTGTATGTGTGTATAAAATATATATATATATCTATATATATCTGTGTGTGTTTGACTGTTTGCGCCTCTCTCTCTCTCTCTCTCTCTCTCTCTCTCTCTCTCTCTCTCTCTATATATATATATATATATATATATATATGATGGTCAATTAACCCACTGAGCCTGGGCGCCCAGAAGCAGTCAGGCCACAGCCTGAGCTCCCTCCAGGCGACCCAGCCCCCTCGCCCTCTGAAGAAGAGCCAAGACAATCAATCCACCGGAAAGAGGGCAAAGCAGGCAGGCAACTGCAAGCCAGACCCAGGCGCAGCCTCTCTCCCTCCCTCGCTCCTCCTGGCAGCAGCAGCAGCAGCCAGGCTGCAACCCAAGAGGCCTTCCTCCAGGGAAGGAGGGGCCAGAACCAGAGCCACGCCCACATTCGGCCCAAGCCCCGCCCCGCCCCCCAGCTCCCTCATTCAGACGTCACTCTTGGCACAGGCCACGCCCCTTTGGGCCGTAGAGGCGGCGCTTCCTAGAGCGGCGCTGGAGGACCAGAAGCAGAGAGAAGGAGGAGATGGCGGCCTTTCTTTCCGAGGCCTAGGGCTCCTGGGAAGGAGGTTGGTCCTCTCTCTTCCTCCTTTGGAGACACAGGGGCCTCCCTTGGCCTCTTTATGGTGGCCCCAGAGCTCTCTGAGAGAGAAGGAGGCTAAAGGGCATTTCCCAGAATTCCACAGCAAGGAGGCAGGGTTATTCTTCCTCCAGTGAAGAAGGGCTCCCAGAGAGAGAGAGAGAGAGAGAGAGAGAGGGAGCCTAGGAAAGGGCTCAGGGGCCTCTCCTCCTGGGAAAAGGGCCAGAGGGGTAGGGAGGAGGGCCCTTTGCCTCCAGGGTCCAGGCAAGGAAGGCCCTCTTCTCCTCCTCTCCCTTTTCCTCCAGGGGCCTTGGGAGGACTCCCTGGGGGCCTCCTTTGGAGGAGGAGGAGGAGAAGGTGAGGGCCTCTCGCTCTCTCTCAGCCTCCTCTGAAGGAACCCTCTGCCAAGGAGGCCTCTCCTGAGGCTGGCTTCCCCGGAGGGTCTCCTGAAGCGGGAAAGGGCTGGAAGGCACACAGCCACAAAGAAGGGAAGCATGTAGCCGGAGCTTGTATAGACACAGAGATGATAATGAAATTGTGTACATCATATATATATATATATATATATATATGTATATAAAATGTAATGTATACATTATATTTATTTCTATATACACAATTCTATTGCATGTATGTGTCTGTGTGTATATCTATATATATGGGATAAGACGACTAAGAACAGTGGTAGTTTGAGGCCCAATTGCCCCATGATGGGGAGAGCTCCCGTCTAGTTCTCAACCTAGCTGTTCGAAAGCATGCAAATGCTAGTAGATAGATAGGTACTACACTCACCCTCCACATTTCTGGATTTGAGTTATCTGGATTTGATTATTTGTGGGTTTTATTAATACATTTTCTTTAGGAATATCTAGATCCTGCAGCACAACTCTATGGTCAACTTTAACAAAAAGTTGCACTGAAGGTCCTAGAGATTCCTTGGGCTCATTCCCACTGGCAGTATAACTCCATCTATGATTCAGTTTCACTCCGTGTCAGCAATCGATCCCAAAAGGTCTCTCGTTGCCATTACAAAACAGGATCTTTTCCTTACTCCAGTGTAAGTGGAGGTTTTTTGGCATGATTGTCGGCCCCATTAATTTGCGCCACTTCAAAAAGTAAATGTCTATCATAGCAGGAGGAGTGTGTTGAGTGGGGGGATGGGAGGCGAGCGAAGGAGGGAGGCTGAGAGGAACAGCCCCCCTTCCTCAAGACACATACACACATACTCAACACACACTCAGGCACAAACCCCTGCCATGCTTGGATCGCCCCAACCAAGCATGGCAGGGCCAGGGAGACCCCCAGGAATCCCTTCCAGACCCTTGCCATCTTTGGATCGCCCCATCCAAGCATGGCAGGGGGCAGGGAGACCCGCAGGGATCCCCTCCAGACCCTTGCCATCTTTGGATCACCCCATCCAAGCGTGTCAGGAGGCAGGGAGACCCCCAGGGATCCCCTCCAGACCCTTGCCATCTCTGGATCGCCCCATCCAAGCGTGACAGGGCCAGGGAGACCCCCACGGATCCCCTCCAGACCCTTGCCATCTTTGGATTGCAGGAGGAGTATGTGTGTGTGTGTGTGTCTGAGGAGGGAGGATGGGAGGCAAGCAGTGGGGCCAGCGAGGAAAAGCCCCCCCTCCTCAGACACATACACACACTTAGGCACAATACAAACTCACCCAATCTAGGCATGTCAGGGGGCAAGGAGACCCCCAGGGATCCCCTACAGACCCCTGCCATCCTTGGATTGCCCCATCCAAGCATGGCTGGGGGTAGAGAGACCCCCAGGGATCCCCTCCAGACCCTTGCCATCTCTGGATCGCCCCATCCAAGCGTGGCAGGGGGCAGGGAGACCCCCAGGGATCCCCTCCAGACCCTTGCCATCTCTGGATCACCCCATCCAAGCGTGGCAGGGGGCAGGGAGACCCCCAGGGATCCCCTGCAGACCCTTGCCATCTTTGGATCGCCCCAACCAAGCGTGGCAGGGCCAGGGAGACCCCCAGGAATCCCTTCCAGACCCTTGCCATCTTTGGATCGCCCCATCCAAGCATGGCAGGGGGCAGGGAGACCCCCAGGGATCCCCTCCAGACCCTTGCCATCTTTGGATCACCCCATCCAAGCGTGTCAGGGGGCAGGGAGACCCCCAGGGATCCCCTGCAGACCCTTGCCATCTTTGGATCGCCCCAACCAAGCGTGGCAGGGCCAGGGAGACCCCCAGGAATCCCTTCCAGACCCTTGCCATCTTTGGATCGCCCCATCCAAGCATGGCAGGGGGCAGGGAGACCCCCAGGGATCCCCTCCAGACCCTTGCCATCTTTGGATCACCCCATCCAAGCGTGTCAGGAGGCAGGGAGACCCCCAGGGATCCCCTCCAGACCCTTGCCATCTTTGGATTGCAGGAGGAGTGTGTGTGTGTGTGTGTGTGTGTGTGTGAGGAGGGAGGATGGGAGGCAAGCGGTGGGGCCAGCAAGGAAAAGCCCCCCCTCCTCAGACACATACACACACTTAGGCACAATACAAACTCACCCAATCTAGGCATGTCAGGGGGCAAGGAGACCCCCAGGGATACCCCCACACCCCTGCCATCCTTGGTTTGCCCCATCCAAGCATGGCTGGGGGTAGAGAGACCCCCAGGGATCCCCTCCAGACTCTTGCCATCTGTGGATCGCCCCATCCAAGCATGACTGGCGGGAGGGAGACCCCCATGTTATTTTTTTAAAAAATACTCCAAAAAGGTGATTTATTGGTTGTAACTACTTGCCTTTGCAACCAATAAATCAAATTTTTGATATATTATTTAAAAAATTACCTGGGGATCTCCCTCCCGCCAGCCATGCGTTGCAAGTAGTTGCAGCATCAATGAATTGAATTTTCTATATGAATTTTATTTTTAAAGAAACCATGCACCCATCAGTGGGTCTACAAGCGCAAAGGCAGCACTGACAGGTGGGGGAATGGTGGATCTGTCCAAAACGGAGGAGGCTTGGTAAACACCCCTCTGCCTTTTGCCCCTCCCTTCAGAAGGAATCTATTATGATCTGTCGTTCCCACTTTTTGAACTCGCTTCAGAATCGATTCTTCTGAAAAGAACCTCTTTCAAGCTACTCTCTGGAAAAAGCAGGGTTTTATTCATTTGCCTCGCTTTATTGCATTTGCTATTGATCACACCAGGATCTGAACCAGTTTCAAATGGGGATGATAGTTGTATAATTCACTCAGCTGTATTTCTTAGTGGAAATGACCCTCTAGAGAGAATACTCCGCTAGGCCTTTGTAGCTCCTCCAGCACAGTTTTATGGTCAGTGTCTGGCAGATGTTCACCCCAGAGTTGCTCTGGAGGAGCTAGAGATTCCTAGAGAGGTCTTCTCTCAGGTAAAAACATAGTGTTTTTGTTATTTGCGGTTTTTCCACATCCATGGGGGTCCTGTGCCCATGACCCCAGAGAATATGGAGGGACAAGTGTATAGATATAATATATACAATATAGATAGTTCAATGATATAGCCATGTTAGTCTGAAGAAGCAGCATGTAGAGAGATCTTGTGGCACCTTTGAGACTGAGTGAAAGAAAGGTTGGCAGTATGAGCTTTCCTAAATTGATGTCTAAATGCATTTGAGGAAGTAGACTGAAGTCTAGGAAAGCTCATGCTGCCAACTTCTTTCTTTTGGTTAATCTCAAATGTACTACAAGTTCTCTCTTTAGATACAATTTTTCAGACCAACATGGCTATGTCTTTCAGTCATAGCTGCTAGCTTCTGCTCAGAAAAATAAGCTACTTTCAAGCTTAGATTTGATTTTTAAGTAAATCACTACCTTAAAAGAGTGCCCATAATGGATGCTTGACAGAATGTCTTGGTTTCTTCGTAGGGTTTGCTATCTGTCAGCAATTTGGCCAGACTTCTGCCTGTGGGAGAATCTGGCAGAACAGAAAATAAAGTGTTCAACTCATGCAAGGGCTATCTAACACCAGTCAAGGCATGGAAAAGTTGGCCTCATGTTTTAAAAGTATCTCTTCTGTTTAGGTGTGGAAAAGAGGAGGATTAAGGGAAAGAAGAACCATGGAAGAGAAGCAGGATGAGAGACAGCTCTGTTCGGAGGGACAGTCCCAGTCCTTCAGGCAGTTTCTCTATGAGGAGGCTGAGGGGCCCCGAGAGGTTTGCTACCAACTCCACAAACTTTGCCATCAGTGGCTGAAGCCAGAGACAAACACAAAGAATCAAATCCTGGACCTGGTGATCCTGGAACAGTTCCTGGCCATCCTTCCTCCAGAGATGGCCAGCTGGGTCAGGGAATGTGGGGCAGACACCTGTTCCCAGGCGGTGGCCCTGGCCGAAGGTTTCCTATTGAGCCAGGCTGAGGAGAAGAAGCAGGATGGGCAACAGGTGAGAGCCTTTGACATTAGTGCAAGCTAAACATGAATCAATAGTATGATACAGCATCCAAAAAGCCAGTGTGATTCTAGGCTGCATCAATAGAAGTATAGTGTCTAGGTCAATGGTAGTAACAGTATTCTGCTTTGGTCAGCCTCACCTGGAATAATACTGTGTCCAGTTCTGGGCACCACAATTTTAAAAGGATGCTGAGAAGCAGGAACACATGCAGAGGAGGGCGACCAAAATGTGGAAGGGTCTGGAAACGGTGTCCTATAAGGAGAGACTTGGGGATCTAGGTATGTTTATCTTAGAGAAGAGAAAGTTAAGATGTTATGACAGCCATGTTTAAATATTTGAAGATATGTCATACAGAGGATGGATGTGTTTCCTGCTTCGTCAGAGGACAAGACCCAGAGAAACGGATTCAATCTGCAGGAAAAGAGATTCCGCCTGAACATTAGGGAGAACCTTCTGAGAGTAAGAGAAGATAGAGACAAGTTGGAACCCATTCCTTCAGTGTGTGGCGGAGTCTTCCTATTTGGACATTTTTAAACAGAAGCTGGATGGCCACCTGTTGGGAGTGGTTTGATGGTGAATTCCTGCATGGCTGGGGTTTGGACTGGATGGTCCTTGATGTCTCTTCCTACGCAATGCTTTTATGATTGTACTTTTCAAATGTAAAAAAAATCCTTCTCTTTTTTGGAAATTATCAATAGAAGAATGATTCTTCCCTCTTCCAGCACTCTTTCTTTTCTAATCCTTTCCTTTAAAATTCTTAATGCTGTTTTTGTCTCGGGACCTGTTGGGAGAAAAGTCCACTGAAATCCTGGAGGCAGAGAAGTTGTCCTTAGACTCCAGACAGAGTGCACAGTCCAGTTGGATCCTACAGGAGGGCTCAGGAAATGCCATCTCATTGGGTAAGGATGAAGGAGGGTATTCTTCACTTTAGTCTCTTCTTCTCAATATATCTATAGTAGACACACTGCGGTTATCTTCCCCTGAGCCTCCATGTAGTGGAGATGCTGATCTTTTGCAAGTGTCTTGCTTCAAGAATTGAGTCATTTTGTTCTTTTTAAAGCCAGCACATTCTATTGGTGTGTTACATGCAATGGGTGTATCTCTTTTCAAAAGACAAGTACAAGGGATTGGAAGAAGGGCTGAATCTGGAGTTGATATTCTCGCTCTCTGCAGTTCCGACTACTTTTCTGTCTGGGAAAGAGCCTGGAATAGATGATCCACTGTCAGAGCCAGAATAGACTTCTCCTGACCTTTCCATTCAGTCAACAGAAAAAGTGCCAGTGAGTCCTTAGTGATGTTTTGTCTATGTATGATCAGGTCCATCTGAAACCTGCTTTAGTCTCCATCCATCCTTTAGGTATGTCGAGTCATGACTGGTGGCATCCTGTTGGTGACATACATACATCCATACCTATATTTCAATATGAGACTATTCTCTGACCCTTCTTCTTCTTGTGAGCCTTCAAGTTGTTTCTAATTTATAGCAGCCCTAAGACAACTCTTATGGGGCTTTCTTGGCAGGATTTGTTCAGTGGGGAGTCCCTTTGTCTTCCTTTCAGGCTAACAGAGTGTGATTTGCCCAAGGTTACCCAGTGGGTTCCGATTGCTGGGGTTCAAACTCTGGTCATTATCCAGCACTCAAACCACTATACCACACTGGCTCTCTCTTGCCCTTGTGCTCTGTCCCAAACTCTCCCCTCATAGCAGCTGCCAAGCCCTAGAAGGGGCTGCAGCTGCTGTTTCTTAAATGCTGGAAAGGGAGGGAGAAGAGAGGCAGTTCAGATCATGAAAATACAGTCAGCCCTGCATATCCACAATTTTTTTATCTATGGATTTTTTATCCATGGATTCCAACATGCACTACTTAAATTCCCCCAGAAGGAATAAGTGCATAGTTTGGAGAATCCTAGAGTGATCTCTTGTCAGCACAGACCCAAGAGGGCTCTGTGGCTCAGAGTAGTTTGCCAGATTTCTCCGTTTCTCTGCAGAATGAGATATACATATTTTCATTTCAATCAGGTATGAGTAGACAAATATTTTTCTTAGGCCTTCTATACTTTTTTGCTTGTCTCTACCAGTCTCAAGAGATCTGGAGTATCACATTAGTTTGAAGGTTGGACTGTGCCTCTGGAGACCAGGGTTCAAATCACCACTGAGCCATGAAAACCACTGGGTGACTTCAGGCAAGTCACAATCTCTGTCTCAGAGGATGGCAATAGTAAGCCCTTTCTGAAAAATTGCCAAGAAAAACTTGTGGTTGGTTATCCTCGGAGTCTCCATAACTTGGAAACGAAGATACACAACAATTAACCAGCTTTGTGGTTATTCAGCAAAGACTGTCAATTGCTTGCCTTTGGAATTTGAAAGGACAAGAGGTCAATAATTGTGGAAATGGTACAGAAGGTTTACTTTGGCCTGAATGTACAGAAGATTGACTTTTGTCTTCCTCTCAGGAGATAGAAGACTGCCGGAGCCAAGATGTACTGCCTCAGCTCTTCGTTCTGACACTCTGCAAATGGTTTCTGAGAGCCTAGATCAGGTAAGGGGCAGGATCACTGGAGAGGGCAGGTGGGGTGATCCTGGCCCTTCTTCTCCCTAGACACATTTTCTCTCTTCTTCTTTCCTTCCATCAGACTTTCCTGCTGTGGCATTTTTAACTAAACTAAACTGAGAAAATCCCAAGCTGGCCAGTTTTCTGTTCTGAGTGGGGTTAATTGAGTTCTTGCTTTCTTGTTTCTTCTCCCAGGTGACCTTTGAGGAGGTGGCCATTCGATTCAACAAAGAGGAGTGGTCCCTACTAGATCCGGATCAAAGGGCCTTGCACAGAGAAGTCATGGAGGAAAACATGGAACTTGTGACCTCTCTTGGTGAGGCTACCTCTTTTTCCTGGCTGATCCAGTTACTTTATAGGGACCTCTGTAGCCTCTTCCTGCCTTTTTGCTGTATTTCTGCCAGTTGAGCCATCTTCCATCTGCATTGGGTAAGGATGTGTTCCTTAGGAGAAACCTAAGACTGAGAAGACTGATGCCCCAGTTCTTAGCCCTGACAAAATATTCCCACCCTATCAAGTTTTCATTTCAGCAGGATGGGCATCTTTCTGGTGCCTCTTCAAATGAGGGTTTTGTAGGGGTAATTTAAGTTTCCTAAGGTAAATTTTTGTAGGGGTAATTTAAGTTTCTTTGGTAAAGAAGCAAAGCTATTTAAATATCAGAAATATCAAAGCTAAGCCTGTTAGAGTCTAGCTTTATATCTGCATAGTAGCAGAAATGTGCCTTTGTCTAAGTATGCTTTCCTAAGAACTGAGACTGACTCAAAAAACCCCAAACACCTAACTTGTAGGGGTTTTTTTATTAGTAAAATTAAAACAATACAGAATACATATTCATACATACATACATACATACCTCAATCAAACCTACCTCTTTATAGATTAACATGAACCATAAGAGAAATAGCCTTTTATAAATTCCAATATATATTCCTATAAATCTCCATTCTGCCTGCCTAGATATCTATCTACCTAACAACTATAATTTACGTTACTAATCTAAGTATTTCTCTCCTTCCCTTCTAACCATCAACTTCTTCTCTAAATTAAAAACCCTACTTCCCTTATTCTAAACTCTTTCTAAACTCTTTCTTCTAATTTCTCTCTTCCAGTCTTCCACTCCTCTTCTCATTCTCTCTTCATTCCTACATACTAATTGACTTCCTCCTTACCGCTACGATCTGTCTTTGATTAGTTGACTTTCTTAAGACTTACAAAACAGAAAAAGGGATGGGTTCTAACTTAACATATCAAGCTATATTAATAACTCCTATTTTCCCCAACTTCTCTTTCAAAAAATTGACAACAGCACTCCAATCTTCCGTTAATTTTCTTTTGGTTTCATTCCTTAGTGTCTGGGTCAGTCTATCCATTTCCATTCCATCGTATAATTTTATCAACCAGTCCTCCTTTGTTGTAATATAACTACATTTCCATTTTTGAGCAAAACAAACCCAAGCAAGAGATCCCATATAGAAAATAATTTTTCCGTACTTAGAGGGGATTTCGTCTCCAAATGTACCCAGAAGATAGAATTCAGGTTTTAAATGTAATTTGATATTTAAAATTTCACTGATGAGATCGTTTATCATTAACCAATTTTTTTTTGCCCATTTGCACGTCCACCAGCAGTGGTAAAAAGTACCAATTTCATTTTTACATTTCCAACACACATTACCTTTGGTTTTATACATTTTTGCTAGCTTATCTGGTGTAAGATACCACTGGTAAAACATTTTGTAAAAATTTTCTCTCAGGTTCTGCGAAGCTGTATATCTAAACCCGTTTTTCCAAACTCTTTCCCATTGTGATAAGAAAATAATGTGTCCAACATTCCTTTCCCACTTAATCATCTGGTGTTTTATCACCCCCTCTTCTGTATCGTACTGTAATAATGTTTTATAAATTTTGCCAATTAGTTTATTTTCTTCAAAAACCAAAATCTTTCCTAACTGGGAGTCATCCTCCTTTCTTACAAATCCTTATGTTTTTTGGTCTAGCCTGAATCTTTCGTAGATCTGTCTGTATGCGAGCCACGTTCCTTTCCATCCTTCTTCCGTTAGTTTTTCTCTTGTTTTAATTTCCCAATTTCCCTTCTGGAATTCCATCAAATTATTTTATCTATACCATTTTGTATCCTTAGTCATTTCCTTTCTAAAAAAAGCTTTGTGAGGAGAGACCAACCTTTCAATTGCGGTAGAATTCTTTCTTTATAGCGGTTCCAGATTTTTATTAGGGCCTTCCAAATGCAATGGTCTATAAAATTTTTGTTTTGATGCGATTTTCCATATGCCAGATAAGCATGCCAACCAAAATTCAAACCTTCTCCTTCCAATTCCAATAGCTTTTCATTCTCTAAGGTTACCCAATCCTTAGCCCACAATAACGCACATGCCTCGAAATATAATTTTAAGTTTGGAAGGTCAAGACCACTGTAAGGATATCTGCTCAAATTTTGGGGAATATTAATTAGCTCAACATACCAATATAGGGCTCCTTACAAGAACCCTTTTTGGACCGAATCCCAGCCTGTCTACCAATGGACCAGAACTTCCAGCAACTGACACAAAGGCAAAGTCTTTGAATTTTAAGCTAGTTTATTGATGCACAGGGGGACACACACACATACATTCACTCAAGGCTAATAGAAGAAAGGGAGGAAAAATGGAGAGAGAACACAAGGCCTGCTAATGGAAATACTTGCCTGAGATGGTGTCCTCTGCATCAAGGTAGATGCAGCAATACTATGAAGGAAAATGGGGAAAGGGGTGCGTGGAACCACGCCAGGAGAATCAGACTGACAGAGTGCCTGCCTGCCACCAACATGGAACTCTTAACAAAGGAAAAACTGGACTTTAAATAGGTTCCTAGTCACATAGTCAGTGGAGGCTGTTGTCCTACATCAAAGCAAAACCAGATTCACACATCATTTGATCCATAGGCATCCTCTGGCATGGGAAAACGATTGTTGCAGGATCTGTGAAACATCTGCCAGTCATAAATCTGTCTCCTAGGTGTGAAGGAATCTGCCTTTTTCCAACTCCTAGGAAGGCTTGCCTACGTGGCCTCTCCGCTTTCAGATCATGGCAGCCAAGAGGCAGCTCCCATAATGCCTTTCCATTAGGGTCATAAGGAGACGTACCTTCACACTATGATGCAAGACTTGCTTAGAGCCCCCTATGATCAAGTGATGCCAGGGGAAAAGGGCCACTTGATTACCTCCGCAGATGCATTTTGGGATAGGGATTTGGGGGGTATTTTTATAAAATTCCAGACTTGATAACACCACCTCTATCCCTAGAATCTTGCAAATATTTTTAGCTTAATTCTTGGCTTTCTCCCCCTCCATATAAATTGAGCTATATCATTGTGCCAATCTTTGAATGGTTTATCTGAAACAATGATTGGGATTGTTTGAAATAGATATAACAATCTCGGTAGAACATTCATGTTGATAACTGATATTCTCCCCAGTAACGACAAATTAAGCTTATTCCAATTTATCAAATCTTCTCTTATTCTGGACCAAAGTTTCTTATAGTTGTTCTCAAATAAATCTATAGATCTCTTAGTAATTTGGATTACTAAATATTTAATTTGTTTCTCTACCTTTATTCCCGATTTCTTTTCCAATTCCTTCTCTTCGCTATTTTTAATATTTTTGGTCAGGACAGTTGATTTGTCCTTGTTGATTTTACACCCCGTAGTTTTCCCAAACAGATCTAGTATTTCCAAAAGAATTTCAACCTCTTCCATAGGATCTTCCAATATTATAATTACATCATCCGCAAAGGCTCTAATTTTGTATTCATGTTTCTTAATTTTTACACCTTTCAAATTGGCATTCAATCTAATTTCTTTTATCAGAAGTTCTGTAACTAACAGGAATAACAATGGTGAAAGTGGGCAGCCTTGCCGTGCTCCTCTTTGAATATCTATAGCTTTAGTTCTTTCCCCATTTATTCTCAATTGTGCTTTTTGGTTCTTATAGATTTTTCCCATCCAGTTGATAAAATTTCCATTTTAATTTTTTTAATAATTCAATTAACACATCCCAGTTTACAGAGTCAAAAGCTTTTTCGAAATCCAAGAAGAATAAACCCAGTTTTTTTCTTACGTTTTTCGTAACACTCTAATATATTTCATACAATTCTTAAATTTTCTCTTAATAATTAATTTTATTTTTTTATGTTATATACCACTATTCCAGAGATCATAGCGGTGAACAGCAAGTACGCTAATTTGCAAGTAAGCTAATTCGCCCCAACAGTCTGGGTATTCATTTTAGTGACTTCGGAAGGATGCAAGCCTGAGTCAAGCTTGGGCCCTTTTGCTGGTCTTGAACTCGCAACCTTGTGGTCTTGAGTGAATGGCTACAGTACAGGCATTTAACCACTGCGCCACCAGGGTTATATGCCTATTAGGCAAGAAGCCTCTTTGATCTTCATCTATTGTTTCTCTTAGATAATCTTTAGACGCTACAATAATATAGATACAAATATTTTATAGTTGTTGTTTAAGAGGGAAATTGGTCTATAATTAGCCAGATCTAATGGATCTTTCCCTTCTTTTCTAATAAGGATAATCTCTGCTTGTTTCCATGATTCGGGGATGTTTCCTTTTAGGGTGTCATTCATCACCCTCTGTAGGGGTTCCCCAATTACCTCAATAAAAGTTTTATAAAATGAAGCTGTAAGACCATCATTTCCTGGGGCTTTCCCTACTTTACATTGCTATATTGCTTCCCAGATTTCCTCTTTTGTGATCAGCTGATTTAGCCTTTCCTGCTGTACTTCCGTTAAAACTTGAATTTTGCTATTGGCCAAAAACTCTTTATACTCTTCCCCCTCTTCCTTTTGTTTTCTATACAGTATCTTATCATAATCCAGAAAAACCTCCTCTATCTCTTTCTGATGAGTTACTATCTGATCTCCCCTTTTTATTTTATTAATTGAGTTTTTTTCCTTCTCTTTCCTTAATTTGTATGCTAACCACTTTCCTGTTTTATTGGCATGTTCAAAATTATTTTGTTTTACAGTCTTTAGATTTTTTTCCAATTCACAAATTGCTTCAAATTCTAATTGCTTCTTCAAAACTTTTATTTCTTCTTGGACTGTTTTATTGTTAGATTTATTTTTTTACAACTTTTGCCGCATCCCAAACGATTGCTGTATTTACCTCCTTATCCAGGTTCTCCTCAAAAAATAACTTTATCGTGTCTTTCCCTTTGTTTATTACCTCTTCATTTTTTTAAATAATTCTTCATTTAATTTCCAAAAGTATTTCTTGGGTGGTTCCCTTAAATTTAATACAATCGGGTTATGATCTGATATTTCTCTCTTTAAAATTGTCATCTCATCCACTTCTTTAATCAATGAGTTAGAGACCAAAAAAAGTCAATCCTCGATAGTGATAGTGTCTCTCTGAGAGAAAGGTAAAACTCCTTCGTTCATTGTACAGATGTCTCCAAATCTCTATCAAAGAGAGGTTTTCTATCAATTTAAAAAAATTCTTAGGTAGTTTACCTTGATTATCCTTGATTTTCTTATTCGAGGCTTGATCTACTTTAGGGTCAAACACCCCGTTAAAGTCACCTACCAGAATTGTGTGTTTATAGTCATATTCTGTTATTACTTTATTTAATTTATCATAAAATGTATTCTTGTTTTCTTGTGGGTCATATATAGCTACTATTATTATTATTATTAACCTTTATTTATGAAGCGCTGTAAATTTACACAGCGCTGTACATACAAAGTAGTACTTTCTTCCCACACCATGAAATTTCTATCCCAGCACAATATCCATTTTTGTCCGAGAATACCTCTTTAGATTTCAAGTGGTTCTTAACATATATAATTACTTCTCTCTTGCATTTATCAAATGTACTTGTATATTCCTTCCCGAGTTTGATATTTCTAATTAATCTCACATCTTTTGTTTTTATATGGGACTCTTGCAAACAGATAACATCTGTGTTAATTTTCCTTAAATACTGAAACACTCTTTTTCTTTTCTGGTGGGAATTTAAACCTTTCAAATCCACGATAGAATTTTCATAATTCTTTAACTTCCTCTTATACTTAAAGAGACACCAACACTTAGAAAATGTTTCAACTTTATTTGTAAAAATGTAGTTCAATTTCTCTCCAGGAAATGAGATCAATCAGTATTAAGCTAAGATTTCGTTTATCTGCCAATAAAGTTATAGAAATCTTTAAGAATCGGGGAGGAAAAAAACATGATAGTTCTTAATAAGGTCTTCTCTTGTTTTGCTCTCAGCTCTCTTACTTAGATCCCGTCCAACTCCTCTGAAGGCACTTCTTCTTCCTCTTCGTCTCCACTCCCTTTTCCTTTGTCTTCTTTATACTCTTTCTCAGGTTCCTTTTTCAGACCAATCAAAAACAATCTAGCTTTTTCGATAGAGTTCAGTCTTCCTTTCCTTTGTTTCCAAGTCACAGTAAGACCATCCAGGTCATCCCACTTATATAAAATGCCTCAAGCTTTCAAGTGTTCTGTCAGAAAATTATACTCCTTCCTTCTTTTCAGAATTTTCCCAGGGATATCTCTTAGGATTGTGATCTCCTTTCCCTCGATCAACAGTTGTAGTTTTGTCTTAAAATTATTTATTTAGTCTGTTTTCTTACAAAGTAGATCACAATGTCCCTCGGAAGTTTCCTGATCTTCGCGATTCGGGAGTTTATTCTGTAGACTCGGTCTATTTCCCATGGAAAAAGCGTTTCCGATTAGCCAATAAATTTAGCAAGAACTGGGGTAAGGAGGGTATATATGTTTTCATTTACATTTTCAGGCGAGCCTCTCAACTTGAGACAATTTTCCCTCTGTTTCAGTTACAACTTCAGTATCGATTCTTGTCCCTCCTGTTGATCTTTATATAATGTGTCCACTTTTATTTCCATTTTTTTCATATCTGTTTCCAATTTTTCTACTACTTTCCCGCTGACTTTCTTGAAATCCTCATCAATCCTATCCAATCTTACCATCACTTCTCCCAATTCATTTCTCAGATCTTTCTTAAATTCAGTTTTCAGCTCATCCCTAGATTTTTGAATTTCCAAATTTGTCTCCTGAAGCATTTTCCTAATTTCTTCCATCATCTTCTTGTTAAGTTCTGTTTCTTTGGTGGGTGTATCCAGTGATGTTCTTCTTGTTGAGTTGGCTGGTGTGCTCGTTGTTGCTTTCGCAGCTGTTTTTCTAGTGCTTATTACCATCTTAGGTAGTCTGAATATAAAAATAAATAAATAAATAAATAGAATTTTGAAATTCTATTGAGAATTGTTTTTCGCCCCCCAACAGTAATATATATAAACCAAATTATCTAAATTCCCAGAAAGAAAAGAAAACCCTCTTTGAGATTTCCAGGTTAATAATTGCAAATAATCAACTTTAATTTCTATATCCCACTTCAATTTCAAGTTTGAAAAATTAACATCAAATTGTATCTATAAAGATGTCCGGGAAAGCAGCCAAAGGCTGATAAGGCAGCTAGTTCCCAAACAAACAACCCTCTCCCAGCACAGCAAAGTCAGTCCTAGAGAGATGCAGTAGCTTTACCAAAAGGGATTACCGAGAGAATTGTCAGACAGTCCGAGGTTCAGGGCAACAGATAGGCAGGTCGATGAAGCAGTCCAAGGTCAAGGTTTCCGGGTATTCAAGACAAGAAGCCAAGGAGCCAGAGACAGAGTCTTTCCTCTAAAAGAGTCAGATATCCACTGGCAAAGAACCACACATGCTCCAGGTGTTTATAAAGGCAAGGAGCTGGCCTTCAGCTGTGCCTGATTGCGAAGACGCTTCTGATAAAGCCTCCGAGATCTTCGAAGGCCCTCTCTTTCAGCTCGACGCTCATTGAAGGTAGGCACACTGCCCAGATCCTCCTCCATGTCCACAGCCTCGGCACCAGGCAAACTTGACTGCTGAACCTCTGGAGGGGCCACAAACTCTGCTCCAGCAGAACTAGGGCCAGCCTCTGGCTCCTCCATTACAGGTTCAAGCCCCTGGGGCTCTGGCTCCTCCGTTATAGGTTCAGATCCCAGAGGCTCTAGCTCATCCTCTGAGTCCTCCAAGCCATCTTCCAGGCTGGGCATGACAAAAGACAAGAGTAATAATGCCTAACAAAATTCAAATATAGAAATTTACAATTTCCAAGGTTTGGCTTCAAATTTCTATTTCCATTCCAACTTCAAGGTTCAACTCCCAAATTCAAATTTCAATTTTTCTTTTAGTTTGTGTTCTGGCAAATTATCTTAATTTGGATTTCCTTCTAGCAGGAGGCTTGATTAATAGATTAGCTCTCTCTATTACCTAATCAAGCTTCTTGTATAATTAACCTCTATTTTCTATTAGGACCTTTGCTCGCACCCAGACAGATCTATTTTAACTCCTTTTGTAAAGGCCTACAATACTAGACCGTTCTCCTGATGTTAATCAAAGGACAAACCCTTTTACCAAGTTACTCTTAGTGGTTGCTTAAAAAAATTTTCCCTTCTTAATTACCAGATCTAGGAATTCTCAATTTCCCCCTCAACAAGAAAAAAGGAAATACACACACATGTACATATGACTGTATATGTACACATATGTGTTTCTGATCGCTAATTGAAGTTACTCCATCTTCCTATTCGAATTTAAGTAAACCACTTACTTAGTATTTTCCTCAGGATGTTCAATCTTATGTTCTCCCCACCCAGCCAAAATAACAGGTTCCTCAAATTCCTAAAGAGAAAAAGGGAGTCCTATAATAACCAATTGTACAAGTCAGCTTTACAATTAACACCAATATAGTCCATATAAAATCCAAATTTATCAACCTCTAACTTTCTTCTAGGACCCCTTAAATTACTTTAAGGGTATAATACTATTTGCTGAAAAATCTTGAATATACAGAAACAATAATTATACCCTTTTAATTTCCCTTTTTCTCCTTAATGTACCATTAACCTTAATTTCTTCTTCGTGGTCTCTGCGAATCATACAAATGGGTTGTACTGCGCCTGCGCAGTGCCTTCGGAAACTTCTGGAATCACTAGGCAAAGTACACTTTGCAACATGTTGAAACTTTTTGGCGGTAACCCCGCCCATCCCCTATAAAGCCTCCGTTCCCGCTCTTTTCCCCAGTTCCTTTTTTCCGCCGCGTTAGCTGCCACTAGGAACTTCGCTCTCTGTGTTAGAAAGGAATCACTGGAAATTGACCTCGGACCGTTTTTGACCCTTCTCTGCGACTAGCCCTTGATCTGATTTTGACATTTAGACCCGGAACGTGTTTGACCTCGCACCTGCTTCTCCCTCGGACTTGTCTCCTCGCTCGTTGCCGACCCGGACCGCCTGACCTCGCTCTTCGGATCATGCCATCAGTACCCTTTAAAAAGTGCTCCGTGTGTGGGGGTAAGATTCCTGGCCAGGACCCCCATTCCTCTTGCCTCCTGTGTTTGGGAGAGACCCACGTTCCGGCCTCTTGTGCCTTGTGTAAGTCTTTGACTCCTCAAGCGAGGAAAAATCGGGAGACGAGGTTGAAGGCTGCTATCTACACTAAAGTCTTCACCTCAGGGGCGATGTCTTCGGTGGGGGCTTCATCTTCGGCCGCGACTTCCCTACCGACCCTTGCCGAGTCTCCGATTCAGTCGCCACCGGTGGATCCGTCAACCCTCCCCGGGGATGGTCCGTCTGAACCACAGGGCCCGGCTGAACCCATCCCCAAAGCTTCCAAGAAGGATAAAAAGCATAAGAAGGTCCCTAAGGAGAGCCGGACCACCGAGAAGGACTCGAGCTCCCATAAGGGTTCTGCCTCGAGCTCCTCTGTCCCGAAGGCGCCCACTTCTACCACTCCGAAGTCGGGTTCCGCTTCGAGGCCTTCGTCTACTAAGACTTCGAAGTCTACGGGAGCAACTAAACCTCCAACTGGGGCCCACGTGTCATCCAAGAGACCCCGATCTTCTTCTTTGGACGACGACCGTCAGCCGTCTAGACGTCTCTCCCTGGATCGAGGCCAGGAGGACACTCCACAGGCTCGCCCAGAAGACCGTTCTGACTCGGTGCGCAGGCACTCGGATGCCGACCGTAGACCGTCGGAGGCCGACTCCCGACCATCAGACCCACGCCTGGCGGCCAAAAGAGCTAAGACTTCGACCTCCGGGTCGCACGTCACAGGCACCAGCCGTGGGGACCGTTCTCGTGATCTAGCCTCGGGGTCCCGACCCCTGTCTACCTTCCGGCATGCTCCCGAGGAAGCTGCTCAACAAACCCTCTCGGAACCGGCTTCCCCTGCGGGCTCCAGGGATGACCGTCGCTCTCCGACTCCAATGCCAACCCGCGTACGTCGAGCCGTCTCTCCATCCCCACCCAGGGACCCTCAGCCTGAGTACTACTACGATTCTGAAACAGGGAGGTACTACAGACTGGTCCCTCAAGAGGATGTGGAGTCCCTCCTCGAACATCGGAGACCGAGACCAAGAGCTTCTTCCAGACCCTCCAGGGTGTCTGCATTTTTACCCCACCGAGTGGAGGCCGCTACCGACCCGGATGTCGTGAACCTCGAGTCGGATGACGAAACGACTTCCCAGGCCCGTTACCGCCCGAGACACGACTCAATTTCTTCCCGGGACGATGACTATCAGTCGGCCAACCAGGACTTTGCCCAACCGGGTGCGGTGTCCCCCTCCGACGATGTCCGAACCTTCGCGGAGCATGTCATCAAAATGGGCAACGCTCTGGACATCAAGATCTCCCAAGCTGAAGAGGAGGCCTCGGACCCGGTTGAGAAACGGATCCATGGAAGACTGCCCACCCCGCCGGCAATACCTCTTCTTCCCTCCTTGGAGAAGTTAGCCAGGCGTTCTTGGGAGGCCCCTGCATCCACGGCGTCCAACAACAGGAAGGTTGAGTCCCTCTATAGAATCTCTCCACCGACTCCGTCTTGGCTGTTTGGGCACCCCAAGCAAAGCTCAGCCATCGTAGAAGGCTCGCAGCGTGCGTCCACCCCGAAAGCTTCCTTGATGCCATCCGACAAGGAAGCTAAGAAGATCGACGCCCTGGCCAAGAAGGCGTATTTCTCCTCGGCGTTGGGCATGAGAGTGGCAAATTACAACGCGTGCATGGGCGCTTACATACAGTGGCTCATGGAAAAGGTGTCCCCTCTCATTCCGGACTTACCTGATGATTCCCAGGCTATCCTCTCGGAAGTCCGCGACGAGGCCCACTCAATTGGAGGATGGCTTATCACTTCGGCCAGACACGCCACGGACTGCTCCGCTAAGTCTATGGCGGCTGCCATAGCACTCCGCAGACACGCCTGGCTAAGGTCTTCGGACTTGAACCAGAATGCTCGCTCGACCATCGAAGACATGCCCTTCGACGAGGACGGCCTCTTCCATCGTGAGACGGACGAAAAGCTTAATTTTAAGTACAGGATGAGGACCGCTGCCAAGAAGCACGGTATGTCTTCTTCCCCCCAGTCGTCTTCTCGCAAGCGCTTCACTGCTGTACGCCAGTGGTATGGCCAGGGCCAGAGGCCCTACCAACCAGATAGGCCTTTCCAGCGCCAGGATCAGGGCAGGCAACGCTTCCCGTCCCAGTCTTCCTCCTCCTCGGGCCGTCGGTCGGGGCCCAAATACAAAAAGAATTATAGGAGGCAAGATTCGGACCCGGCTAAGAAGAGGAACTGATGGGACTTAGCGTACTCCGTCGCTTCTACTGCTCCTTTCTTTCTGGACAGACTGAGGCCCTTTTCTAACACCTGGGCCGCAATCACCACCAATTCTTGGGCCCTCACCATCGTCTGTAGGGGTTATGCCCTTGAATTTGAGGAGCTCCCACCAACTGGAGCTATTCTGTCCACTCCCCCCTCAGACACCCTTCTCGACGAAGTACGCACCCTTCTCGCCAAAGGCGCCATCTCCATTGTCGATCCCGTCGACGTCCCTAGATGCTTCTTCTCCCGTTATTTTACGGTCCCGAAACCTGATGGGGGAATCAGGCCTATATTGGACCTTAGACAGTTGAATGCTTACCTGTCTTATCGCCGTTTCCGGATGGTAACGCTTGCTTCTATTTTACCTTTGTTGCAGCAGGACCTGTGGTTTGCAACGATAGACTTAAAGGACGCTTACTTCCATGTCAGCATCCGGGAATCCCACCGCAGGTTTCTGGCGTTCGCCGTCGGGACGGACGTCTACAGATACAACGTCCTCCCCTTCGGCCTATCTACCGCTCCTCGCATCTTCACCAAGTGCATGGCGCCCGTGGTTGCTCACCTACATCGCCGCGGCATGAGAGTCTTCCTGTATCTCGACGACTGGCTCCTCGTGTCCCCCTCACGTCAAGAGCTACAACGACACACCTCAGAGACACTCGAGCTCTTACGGGACCTGGGCCTAGTGGTCAACCTCGAGAAATCTCAGTTGCTTCCCACAAGGCAGATAAAGTTCATCGGGTCCCTCCTCGACTCAAACAGTTGTATGGCCTTTCTGCCTCCGGACCGTTTCCAGGCCTTGGCCCGGGCCGTCAGCAGGTGCACCACCCGAAGGCGGGTTATGGCAAGGGACATTCAGGTGGCATTGGGTCACATGGCGTCGACAACATTTGTCACTCCGTGGTCAAGGCTCCGGGCTCGACCACTGCAGTCATGGTTCCTGTCGGTCTTCGATCTGGAAAGAGACCCCCCTTCCCGCAGACTTACCGTGCCAAGACCAGTCATTCGCTCCCTCCGTTGGTGGCTCGACTGCCGGAACGTCTGCGCCGGCATGCCCTTTTCACCGCCCCAACCAGACTTGGTGTTGACCACAGACGCATCGGAAGACGGCTGGGGTGCCCACGCCTTAGACCTATGGGCCAAAGGCATCTGGTCCCTGGACGAGAAGACACTCCACATCAACGCATTAGAGCTGTTGGCGGTGGAAAAGGCCTTAAGGGCTTTCGAGTCCTCACTGTCGGGGAAAGTTGTTCAGCTCAGAACAGACAACACCACGGTGATGTACTACCTGAACAAACAAGGTGGCACCAGGTCACGCACCCTCCTAGACATCACACTTCGGCTTTGGGACTGGTGCATAGCCCGGAACATTTTGCTCCAAGCGGTACACTTGCCAGGCACCCAGAACACTCAGGCGGACCTGCTAAGCAGGTCCCCCTCGTCGTGCCACGAGTGGAGGCTCCACCCGGAGACTGTACACGACCTCTTTGCCCGATGGGGAACCCCACAAATAGACCTGTTTGCGACCGTGTACAACTCCCATTGTCCCCAATTCTGCTCCCGGACGCCGGACGACGACTCCCTCGGGGATGCGTTCGGGTTCCGATGGTCGGGGATAGCACTCTACGCCTTTCCCCCCTTCCCGCTGATCACCAGGACAGTCTCGAAGATGGTTTCGGATTCAGCGGACGCGATCCTGATCACGCCTTGGTGGCCCGGGCAGCCCTGGTTTCCTTGCCTTCTTCACCTCTCTCGAGCCAACTTTCTCCGGCTCGAGCCCAGACCGGATCTCCTCACGGTTCAAGGAGGTCGCGTTCGACACCCGGACATCGAGACCCTTCCCCTGGTGGCGTGGAGAATCCATCCCTAGCCCGGCTACCGGCCTCGGTACGGAAAGTCATCTTGGCTGCCCGGAAACCGGCCACCCAAAAATCCTACAGACTCAAGTGGGACAGGTTTCTTCGGTTCCTGTCTGACAGACGCCTCTCCCTAGCCCAGGTGAATACGCCAGTGGTCCTGGAGTTCCTGATGTCCCTCATCGATGCGGGCCTCTCTACCACATCTGTTAAGTGCTATCTATCTGCTATTTGCTCGTCCTTCCAATTTGATGGGAAGCCCTCCTTTTTTAAAGACCCCCTTGTCAAGGGATTCCTGAGGGGCTGCAATAATTTATACCCCCAGGTGTCGGTCCCGACTCCGGCCTGGAGTCTCGAGACGGTGTTGGGGGCCTTACAGTCTAAACCATTTGAACCTTTAGCCACCACTGACATTAGACTGTTAACCTGGAAAACAGTGTTTTTGGTGGCTATCACTTCTGCCCGCCGGGCGGGCGAACTTTGTGCCCTGCGTCGGGACCAACCCTTTCTTAGATTCCACTTGGACAAGGTAGTTCTCAGGACAGATATTTCCTTCTTACCCAAGGTTGTTTCCACTTTCCATATGTGCCAGGACATTGTCTTACCAACTCTGGCACCCAGCCCGACTACCGATACCGAGCGGGCCCTCCACTCCCTGGACGTGCGTAGGGCTTTAGCCTTTTACCTGGACAGAACTAGACACTCGAGCCGCTCGGAGAGACTGTTCCAGTGTTACTCGGGGCCGAAAAGAGGACTGCCCGTGTCGGCCCAGAGACTCTCTAAGTGGATTTCGAGTACTATTGCCCTATCTTATGAGCTTTTGGGCAAGCCCTTGCCGACCAGGATCCGCTCCCATGCCACAAGGGCATTAGCGGCCTCTTCTGCTTTCTTGTCTGGTATCCCTTTGGACGAGATTTGCAAGGCTGCCGTGTGGTCTCAGCCCCTAACCTTTATTAAACACTACAGGTTGGACACTAGGGCCAAAAAGGACGCAGCTTTCGGGAGGGCTGTGTTGGTGTCAGGACTACATTGATTGTGTTCGCTGTTGACTGTGTCTATACCGACAGCATTAATATGACTGTTCTCGAATGGCTCAATGCTGGGGTTCGAGGTCCTTTTGGGCTTGCCTTTACGAGGTGGGATTTCTTTACAAGTATATAAACAAACCATCAACTCTTATACTTGTTTCAGTTATCTTTATTGTCCATTACTTATTGGTTCACTGATTTCTATGACACTCCCACCTCCACTGACCTTAGCTTGCCAGTCTCAACCCATTTGTATGATTCGCAGAGACCACGAAGAAGAAGGACAGGTTGCTTACCTGTAACGGTATTTCTTCGAGTGGTCATCTGCGAATACATACAAATCCCGCCCATCCTCCCCTCAGTGTCCTGCTCTGATTGGCTCTTTTGTGTCGCCTGCACGGCGGAAAATTGCGGAACTGGGGAAAAGAGCGGGAACGGAGGCTTTATAGGGGATGGGCGGGGTTACCGCCAAAAAGTTTCAACATGTTGCAAAGTGTACTTTGCCTAGTGATTCCAGAAGTTTCCGAAGGCACTGCGCAGGCGCAGTACAACCCATTTGTATGTATTCGCAGATGACCACTCGAAGAAATACCGTTACAGGTAAGCAACCTGTCCTTCTCCCTTTCCTCCTTAGTGTACCATTAACCTTAATTGTAGTAGCAATCTGTATACCCCAATACACTCCTAACCACTTTCAGCAAAAGGCCTTATATAGCAATACCAGATAGTTATGTACTCTTATACAATTTTGTACTATTTACTTTCCCAATGTATATAAACCCACTCAAAAATACCTCTTTTCCACCTAAAGTTTTTTACTTCTGTCTTAATTAGCACTCTGTCCAGTTCTTCAAGACCAAATTTTTAAAGTGGGGTTGAGGTTCGGTTGTCTCTTGTTATTAAACAAAATCAAAACACTTTAAAAGACCAGGAAACTGTTGCAATAGATCTTCTGTTCTCTATTCCCTTGCTTCTTCCCCTTCCAGATCTGTTCCTCAGAAGTACTGTTGATTGAGAACACCTGTTTTCACTTTCTTAATTAAATCCACCTGTATGTGTCCTTGAGAAAAAAAGGAGATAATGAAGCCAAATGAAGGCTAAACAATGGAAGGGAAAAGGGAAAGTAAAAGGTTTCCAAGAGCACAGTCACTGCAGGAAAAGTCCCCTTCAAATTCTGATCCTTCCAATTTCCAGCGGAATGTCCCTGGGGAATTCACCTCTCCTTGCCTCTCTCTGTCTTCTTAAAGCACAAATCAAACGATGTTTCAGAAACAATAAATCCACTCCAGAAGTACAAAGTATACAGTTTTAATATTCCATTCTTCTCATCAGATATATTGCCAAAGCATTAAAAAACAGATCTCACATACATTTCTAGGTATAAAGGAGATACAATCCCAATCAACATACTTCGATTAGCAGTCCGCTTTTCCCCCTCTCTCTTGAACTTTCCAATAGGAGGCTGGTTACAAGTACACCCAAGCCGGCTTCAACCATTTCCACTCTCTCAAATGTCAATACCACAAACAGTTCCCATTCACCTTGTTTCCCACAGAAAGTAACGATTTCGGTAAGGTATCTTCTCTTTATATTCTCTAGCAGCTCCAGAAAAAAAATTAAAAGTGGTGACGGCGCCCCTGTCTACAAGCCTCGGCTTGCGACTACTTGCCGCGGGCGTGGATGCTCAGGCTAACCCCTTTGCTCCTCCGGCTTTCGCTTTCCCTGTGAGTCGCCGCCGGCATCCAGCGGCTCGCGTCTGCGACTTAGGTCTCACTCTCCTTTCCCGCAGAAATTAAATCCAGAGCGGAGAGAAGCCAGTCGAGCCCCTCTGCTTCCCCTTTTATCGGGGGGACCCGTTTGACCGGTTGGCAAGTCACTCCAGCCGGTCCTGACCCCGCAGCCTGTAATCACCTCCCGGAGTCTGTCCTAGGAAGGTGATTCCCGCGCCGCCATACCACCGGAAGTGCTAACTTGTAGTTTAAAACAAAAGTTTACTAATGGCTTTAATCTATATTTACATAAAAAAGCTATATCCTAATCTAGCTAGTTAAAAGAAATCGTCATTGCAGGAGGAACATAGGAAACATGCAGTTCACTTAAAAATATTGAGAGAATGTGTGTTAGTTCCAAAGAGGGAGTGAACTAAATCACATGGTTAGTTTGAGAGAGGAGTTTCCATGCAGGAAATCCCTATCTATGTATGTAATGAGGGGAAAAGAAAATGCAAACATTTTCCAAGAGATTTTCCCTGTTAACTTTATCAAGTTCACAGTGGCTTGTAAGAAACTGATATCTACCGCTAGCCATAAATCTCTGAGTGGGGACTCCCCCCCCCCCCAAAAAAAAAGGGTATTTGTTTTGTCTCCACTAATTTCCACTGTGGCTAGATTCAGTTACTAGTAAATATGAAATTGTTGGGATTGTTTAAAGGCAATCCAGAAATCAAAGATGGAGATTTTCTTTGCCTCTGTAAGGAAATCTCTCCTTTCACCGCCTTGCTTTCTCTGGGTAGCCAAGTCCAGCTCCTCCCATTGAATTATCTGAAGATGCAGAATGAGGGCAAGTATCCCAAAGAGAGAGAAGATGTGAGTGAGTGGAGGAATTTATTCAAGTATTGCCAGAGATAATGTTAATATTAATAACATTAATAAGATATTAAGGTTGTCAAATCAGTATAGCAACCAGCTTTTATTAAACCCTTTTGAAATGTGTTGAGTGCAGTTGATGATCTCTTAGGATAAACACTGGAAGCCCACCTGCTTCAAATCCCTTGCTCCAACTGGGACATTTTGACATCAGTAATGTATTTGAGTCCAGTGCCATTTTTTTTCTTGGCCTATGGCTAAATTGTTTCTCTCTTTGCCAGGTGGAGATGGACAAGAGATAGAAAATTTAAAACAACGAAGGATGTCTTTGCAACAAAGAGCCCAACATCAACAAAAGAAAGAGAAGGGAAGCAAAAACAACACTCGGGAGAGGAGGGTGAATAAAGCTTCTGCTTCTCAGGCTGGAGATCTCTGTGGAACATCCATCCAGGAAATAAGGCAGAAAGGAGAGGAAAAGAGTAAACAGACTTCTCTTGAATGTTGGAGAAACCCTAATTGTAAAGAAACTCTTAGTTTTCACAGGGGAGTTCATGTAGAAAGAATTCACGAACAAAAAAGAAAATGTGGGTTCTTGGAGTGTGGAAAGAGCTTCAGGTGGAGATTACTTAAAAGGCCCCACAGAGGAGTGAAACCATTTAGCTGCTTAAGCTCTGAAGAATGTTTAAATAGGAAGATTAGCATATCACTTCACAAAGTTGCTTGCACCAAAGAAAATCAATTTAAATTGAAATGCTTGGAATATAGAAAAGCTTTCAGTAGAAAGATGCATCTTATTTGTCATAAACAAATCCATACTGAAGAAAAGCCATTTAAATGCTTAGAATGTGGAAAGAAATTCAATTTGAAGACACATCTCACTTGTCATCAAAGAATTCATACAGGAGAGAAGCCATTTAAATGCATAGAATGTGGAAAGAAATTCAATTGGAAGACAGCTCTCACTCGTCATCAAAGAATTCATACAGGAGAGAAGCCATTTAAATGCCTGGAATGTGGAAAGGAATTCAGTCAGAAGGCAGATCTCACTCGTCATCAAAGAATTCATACAGGAGAGAAGCTATTTAAATGCTTAGAATGTGGAAAGAAATTCAATCGGAAGACAATTCTCACTTGTCATCAAAGAATTCATACAGGAGAGAAGCCATTTAAATGCTTAGAATGTGGAAAGGAATTCAGTCAGAAGAGAGATCTCACTTGTCATCAAAGAATTCATACAGGAGAGAAGCCATTTAAATGCTTAGAGTGTGGAAAGAAATTCGATCAGAAAACAGCTCTCACTTGTCATCAAAGAATTCATACAGGAGAGAAGCCATTTAAATGCTTAGAATGTGGAAAGAAATTCAATCGGAAGACAGCTCTCACTTGTCATCAAAGAATTCATACAGGAGATAAGCCATTTAAATGCATAGAATGTGGAAAGAAGTTCAATCGGAAGACAAATCTCACTTGTCATCAAAGAGTTCATACAGGAGAGAAGCCATTTAAATGCTTAGAATGTGGGAAGAAATTCAATCGGAAGGCACATCTCACTTGTCATCAAACAATTCATACAGGAGAGAAGCCATTTAAATGCTTAGAATGTGGGAAGAAATTCAATCGGAAGGCACATCTCACTTGTCATCAAACAATTCATACAGGAGAGAAGCCATTTAAATGCTTAGAATGTGGAAATAAATTCAGTCGGAAGAGAGATCTCACTTGTCATCAAAGAATTCATACAGGTGAAGAGAAGCCATTTAAATGCTTAGAATGTGGGAAGAAATTCAATCGGAAGACAAATCTCACTCGTCATCAAAGAATTCATACTGGAGAAAAACCATGTAAAGACTTGGAATGAGGAAAAAACATTCAGTCAGAAGACAGATCTCTCCATCAAGTAACGTACACAAGGAGGAAAGATGGCTTCATCCACACTACAGAATTAACCCAGTTCGACATGGCTTCAATGACTGTGATTCATTGTTATGGAATTCTGGGAATTGTGGTTTGATGTGATGCCAGGCCTCTCTAATAGAGAAGGCTAAATGTCTCTCCAAGCTACCATTGAGCCATGGCAGTCAAGTAGGGTCAAACTGGATTATTTCTGTAGTGCTGATAAAGCCAATATACTTTTCTAGAATGTGGAAAGAGAATCAGTCAGAAGAGAATTCTTGATTCTCCTCAAGCAACTCACACATTGGAGAAACCATTTAAATCAGTGGTTCCCAACCGTTCTAATGCCGCAACCCTTTAATACAGTTTCTCCTGTTGTGGTGATCCCCACCATAAAATTATTTTCGTTCCTATTTCATAACTTTAATTTTGCTACTGTTATGAATCGTATTTTCATTGAACATAAGTAAAGCATAGTGAAAAAAAGCCTCAGAGGATGGCAAAGGCAAAGCTCCTCTGAAGAAACCTGTCCCGAAGGCCCCAGGATAGGTATGCCTTGAGCCTTGGGCATGAAGCCACACTGTCTCAGCCTCAGAGGTTGGCAATGGCCAGCCCCCTCTGAAGAAACCTGTCCAGAAAGCCCCAGGATAGGTATGCCTTGGAGGCCCCGGTCGCTACACTTCAGCATCTTAGGGAGCAAGAAGTTTTTCTGACCAGAAGGGACCAGACGGTCATGGACAGGAAACACACAGAGGAAGTTGCTAGGGAGCAGGAGGTCACTTCACATACTACAGAAGTAGATAGTTGGAGGAATGTCACAAACAGAAGTAGGGAAACCAGGGAACCTTCTGTGAGCTTGCAGCTACAGAATCGATTTCAATCCCTCTCTGTTATCAAGGATGATGAGGAAGAGCAGCAGGAATAGACTTCAGGGACAGAGCAAGGGACCCTGGAAGTACCACCAAAGGGAACAGCCGCTGCTAAGCCTCGGAGGAGGCGAGTGGTGGTCGTGGGGGACTCCTTGCTGAGAGGCATTGAACCAGTGGTTTGTGGGCCTGATGTCTCGGGAAGTGTGTTGTCTCTCTGAGGCAAAGATCTGTGATGTGACAGAGAGGCTG
The DNA here is from genome assembly GCA_023333645.1 of Sceloporus occidentalis. Lineage (NCBI taxonomy): Eukaryota > Metazoa > Chordata > Lepidosauria > Squamata > Phrynosomatidae > Sceloporus > Sceloporus occidentalis. The sequence continues at coordinate 7,487,606 of JALMGF010000001.1, read as the reverse complement.
ACAAGACTTGTCAAGCCTACTGACCATTACCCCTTTCTTTTTGTTCATGTGGAAACCAATGATACTGCAAGGCATAGCCTTCAGAATATCAGAAGGGATTATGAGGCTTTGGGTAGGAAGTTGAAAGAGGTGGATGCACAGGTTGTCATCTCCTCTCTTCTCCCAGTCGAAGGGCATGGTCCAGGAAGGGAGAAGAAAATAGCGGATGTAAACAACTGGCTCTGCATATGGTGCCGCCAAGAACAATTTGGATTTTTGGATCATGGGCTGCGGTTCCATGAGGAGGGACTTCTGGCAAGGGATGGGTTGCATCTCACGCCAGTTGGCAAAAACGTTTTTGCCAATAGCCTCAAGAATTTGATCAGGAGGGCTTTAAACTGAGTTATGTGGGGGAGGGAAACAGTATTCTGGAAGCCAAAAGGGCTGGAGAAAATAGGCAAACTGACACAGAGGGAACAAGACAAACAGTGCAAGGACCCAACAGTGAGAGGCAAAAAAACTTGCACAGGCAGAAAGTCAAGAGGACACATGGTCTGCGTTGTCTCTACACTAATGCACAGAGCATGGGAAACAAGCAAGATGAACTCAAACTGCTAGTACAACAAAGCAAATATGATATAATAGGCCTCACTGAAACCTGGTGGGATGAGTCTCATGATTGGAAAGTGGAAATAGAGGGGTATAACCTTTTCAAGAGAAATAGGCCAAACAGGAAAGGAGGAGGAATAGCCTTATATATCAGGGACATTTACACCAGTGAAGAGATCCAGGACATCAATCCTGGAAGCCAGGTAGAGAGCATCTGGATAAAAATTAAGGGGCAAGGAAACAACATTATTGTGGGAGTCTGCTACAGACCCCCAAGTCAGACTGAGGAATTGGATGATGACTTTCTAGAGCAGATAACCACACATTCAGAAAAGAGAGATGTAGTAGTGATGGGTGACTTCAACTATCCTGATATTTGCTGGAAGTCAAACTCAGCAAAATCCTCAAGGTCTAGCAAATTCCTCACTTGCCTGGAAGACAATTTAATTGTCCAAAAGGTGGAAGAGGCAACAAGGGGGTCAACTATTTTAGATCTGATCCTAACCAACAAGAATGACTTGGTTAATGGGGTGCAAGTGGTGGGATCCTTAGGTGGAAGTGACTGTGTTCTCTTGGAGTTTGTTATACAGTGGAAAGGAGAAGCCAGGCATAGTCAAACACGCATTCTAGACTTTAGGAGAGCAGATGTTGGTAAACTTAGAGAAATACTGGGGGTGATCCCGTGGTCAGAAATAGTAAAAGAGAAGGGAGTTCAGGATGGATGGGAGTTTCTCAAAGGAGAGATACTGAAGGCACAATTCCAAACAGTTCCAGTGAGAAAGAAAAATAGGAGCTGTCTCAAGAAACCAGGGTGGATTACTAAGGAACTTTCAACTTTCAACTGAGCTAAGTTTTAGACGGAATATGTATAAGAAATGGAAAAATGGGGAAATCACCAAAGAGGAATTCAAACAATAGCAAGCACATGTAGGGGTAAAGTCAGAAAAGCTAAAGTGCAGAATGAACTCAGGCTTGCTAAAGAGGTTAAGAACAATAAAAAGGGCTTGTTTGGATATGTCCGCAGCAAAAGGAAGAAGAAGGAAACGGTAGGGCCACTGCGTCAAGAAGATGGCAAAATGTTAACAGAAGACAGAGATAAGGCAGAATTACTCAACACCTTCTTTGCCTCAGTCTTCTCAGAATAGGAAAAGGGTGGTCAACCTGAGGATAAGGAGCAGAGGACAGAATAGGGGAATCTCAGTACAGAATAAGTAAAGAGATAGTAGAAGAATACCTTGTTAATCTAAATGAATTTAAGTCTCCAGGACCAGATGAACTACATCCAAGGGTACTAAAAGAACTGGCAAAAGTAATATTGGAGCCATTGGCAATAATCTTTGAGAAGTCCTGGAGAACAGGAGAAATCCCAGCAGACTGGAGGAGGGCAAACGTTGTCCCCATCTTCAAAAAGGGGGAAAAAGGAGGATCCCAACAATTATCGTCCAGTTAGTCTGACATCAATACCAGGAAAGATTCTGGAGCAGATCATTAAACAGAGAGTCTGTGAACATCTAGAAGGCAATGCCATAATCACAAAAAGTCAACATGGGTTTCAGAGAAAGAAGTCATGCCAGACAAACCTGATCTCTTTTTTTTGATAAAATTACCAACTTGTTAGATGAAGGGAATGCTGTGGATATAGTATATCTTGATTTCAGTAAGGCCTTTGACAGAGTTCCCCATGACATTCTTGCAAACAAGCTGGTAAAATGTGGGCTAGACAAGGCAACTGTTAAGTGGATTTGTAATTGGTTGACTGGACGAACGCAAAGGGTGCTCAACAATGGCTCTTTTTCAGTCTGGAGAGAAGTGACCAGTGGGGTCCCACAGGGCTCTGTCCTGGGCCCAGTGCTATTCAACATCTTTATCAATGACCTGGATGTAAGGTACTGCACTTAGGGCAGAAAAATGAAATGCACAGATATAGGATGGGAGACACATTGCTGAATGAAAGTACATGCGAAAGGGTTCTGGGAGTCCAAGTAGACGATAAGTTGAGCATGAGTCAACAGTGCGATGCGGCAGCTAAAAAGGCCAATGCAATTTTAGGCTGCATCAATAAAAGTATAGTGTCTAGATCAAGAGAAGTAATTGTGCCATTGTATTCTGCTCTGGTCAGGCCCCACCTGGAAGATTGTGTCCAGTTCTGGGCACCACAGTTCAAAAAGGACATTGAGAAACTGGAGCGTGTCCAAAGGAGGGCGACTAAAATGGTGAAGGGTCTTGAAACCATGCCCTATGAGGAAAGACTTAGGGAGCTGGGGATGTTTAGCCTGGAGAAGAGAAGGTTAAGAGGTGATATGATAGCCCTGTTTAAATATTTGAAGGGATGTCATATTGAGGAGGGAGCAAGCTTGTTTTCTGCTGCTCCAGAGAACAGGTCCCGGAACAATAGATGCAAACTACAGGAAAAGAGATTCCACCTCAACATTAGGAAGAATGTCCTGACAGTAAGGGCTGTTCGACAGTGGAACACACTCCCTCGGAGTGCAGTGGATTCTCCTTCCGTGGAGGTCTTTAAGCAGAGGCCGGATGGCCATCTGTTGGGGATGCTTTGATTTGGATTTCCTGCATGGCAGGCGGTTGGACTGGATGGCCCTAGTGGTCTCTTCCAACTCTACGATTCTATGATTCTAGTGTAGAAACAGCTTCAATAGAAAGAAGAGCCTCACTCATCATCAAGGAACTGACACAAGGGAGAAGCTGTTCAGATGCTTGGAGCATGGAAAGAGTTTCTGTTGGAAGATGTGCCTCTCCCAAGCAATTCACACAGGGAAGCCAGAGATAAGCTGTTTGTTAAGAGTCAGTTAGTAGTGAGCCAGCCTTTATGTTGGTGTGTTAAAGAACCCTTTTATTCAATAAACCACTCTGCTGTTATTTTAAAAACTTATGCTTAATTATTGTTCATTTATGGTGTTTATATATTGGTGATGTACCCAAACTCACAAGGAACACACACACATTGGCCCATAGGTATAGTTATCTTAGGGCACTGACTCTTTCTTGAGGCTTGTTTCCTCAAAAGAAAGAAACATAAAGCTGTAGCTGGGCAGCTTCCTCCTCTATTCCTTTTCCCTCTCCAAAAGATGCTTAGTCTTTAAAGCCACCAGATGCCATCTGATCTGGAATGGTAAGCAGGGTCAGGCCTGGTCAATACTTGGATGGATGGCCGCTGGGAGAACTACTGGTCTGCTGAATCTGAAGCAGCCCATAGGCAGGGCCCAGCCTTTCAATCTGTCCTCATAGAATCCTAAACTTGGAAGAGACCGCAAGGGCCATCCAGTCCAACCCCATTCTGCCATGCAGGAACTCTCAATCAAAGCATCCCCGACAGATGGCCATCCAGCCTCTGTTTAAACACCTCCAAGGAGGGAGACTCCACTCCATTCCTTGGCATTGGGTAAGGATGATGGAGGGTTTTCCTCAGTTTGATCTTCTCTTCTCAATATACTTATAGTAGACAGATTGCAACCATCTTCCCCTGAGTCTCCATATCAGGGATGTAGCCAAGGGGGGGGGGGTTCTGAGTTCCAGAACCCCCTCCTTAACAAGAGGAGAGAAAAGGCACTTGTTGGAGCGTGCGCGTGCAAACCCCAGGGTGCCACTTGCTCTTGCTCTCCTCTAGGTTTCAGGAGGAGCAGAAGTGGCGCCCTGGGGATTGTTTGAGGCTGCCAGCACCCTTTTCTCTCCTCCTGGCCCTGGCCCTAGCTCCTTTCTGCAAAGCCAGGAGGAGACAAAGTTGCGGGGCCTCAGGGGGAGGAGCCAAAAGCCCTGGAGGGGAGGGAGGAAGGGAAAAGAGACTGCATCAGGCTACATCCACACTGAAGAAATAACCAGGTTTGGCAGCGCTTTAACTCTTTTCTAGCTCATGGCTATGGAATTCTGGGAGTTAGAGTATGTTCTGGGGTCCAGATATCGAGGCTTGGCTCCTTTCTGGCTCATGGCTATGGAATTCTGGGAGCATGTTCTGGGGTCCAGATATCGAGGCTTGGCCCTTTTCTGGCTCCTTCCAGCCTTGTTTTTTCTCATTTTTAAAATAAAAATAAAATAAAATACAGTTAGCTGGTCCCTTTCCAGCATGTCAATGGGGATGCTTTGATTGAGAGTTCCTGCATGTCAGAATGGGGTTGGACTGGATGGCCCTTCTTGGGGTCTCTTCCAACTCTAGGATTCTATGATTAATAAATTAACATAAGGAATCAATCTAAAGGTCTGGGTCTCTCTGCCTTCCTGCCTTGGAAGCAAAGTCCATTGGAAGACCTCTGGGTTTTTCTTTGCAAGGAGTTTTTACTTACCTTATTTTCGCCTTTTTAAAGGAGTTTCTCCCAAATTCTGCCAGAGGATGAATTGGGGCTGTGGAGTCCTATGGCTCTGTTCCAGGCAATGCTAGACTGCTGGGAACTGCAGTCTAATAAGGCTGCACACTGCAGAAATAATCCAGTTCAACACCATTTCAATGCTATAGTAAATCCTGGGATTTGTAGTATGTTGTGGCACCAGAGCTCTCTGACAAAGAAGGCTAAATGTCTCACAAAACTACAATACCCAGATGTTGTTGTTATTTTCTTATATCCCACCTTTCTCCCAATATACGGACTCGAGGTGGTGATTTTCAATAGCATTAATCTATAGTATGTCTTTCTACAATGTAGATGGACACTCCCATTACATAATTTGTTTGGGAGTTCCTGCATAGCAGAATGGGGTTGGACTGGATGGCCCTTGCGGTCTCTTCCAACTCTATGATTCCATGATTCTATAGCACTCTGATCTTACTGTGATTTTAATTGTTTTTAAATTTATAAAGTTTTAAAGTCATAAACTCTTATAATGCAAGCCATGCACTGATGGACTATTGCACAATAATTTTGTATTGATTGATTTCATATCCTGCCTTTCTCCCAAAATAGGATTCTCTTAAAGGGGTTTGTTTTTTATAAAAAGAAAGACGGTATAATGTCTTGGAATTTAAAATTATGATTGACAGACAGACAGACAGACGAGTCTTGGAATTAAAAAGTGTGTGTGTGTGTGTTGGAATTAAAAATCCCTCTTGGAAGTGGGAATGAAATGTGTGGATGCAGCCTGGGTTCTTAGCTCAGCTCAGCTCAGAGGTTGGAATGCAGTGTCTCAAAGCATGAACAGAGTGCTTCTGAGCATGAACAGAGTGGCTGCCGCTCATTGCTTGAACAGCTGCGCTTTGCTTTATCGAGCTGAATTTATCTGATGTAAACGCCTTCAGAGGAAGGACTCAGTTTGCAGCTGCACTGAAAATATAATCCAGTTTGATGCCACTTTAGCTGCCTTTGGCTCCATATTGTGCAATGCTGGGACTTGTAGTTTGTTGCAGCACCTGACAGAGATAGCCAAACAGCTCCTCAAAACTACAAATCCCAAGATTCCATAGCAGCACGGAGCCATAACGGAAGTTAAAGTGGTGCCGTTCTAATGTAAACGCTCAACCTACTTTTTGTGTCTTGGAGGGGCTCTTAGCCTCTCAAAATGGTGGCACTTAGTCTGGCCCCCCCCCTTCCCAAAATCCTGGCTACATCCCTGTCCATATAGTGGAGATGCTGATCTTTTGCAGGTGTTTTTTGAGAACTGAGACTTCTCTTTAAAGCTAGTACTGCGAAAGAGCCATTCCACTATTGTGTGATGTGCAATGTGTGTATAGCTTGTCAAACAAGAGGTACAAAGGATGGACTAAACCTAGAATTGGGATCCTGGCTCTCTGCAGTTCCTATTACTTTTCTGTCTGAGGAAGAGCCTGGAACATGGAATAGATCATCCGCTGTCAGAGACAGGACAGACTTCTCCTGATCTTCCCATTCAGTCACAGAAAAAGTGCCACGGAGTCCTTAGTGATGCTTTGACCATGTGGGATCAGGTCCATCTGAAACCAGCTTTAGCCTTCCTTGACATATTTCAAAGATGGGAGGAGTCATGACTGATGGCATCCTGTTGGTGACATCCATCCATCCATGCCTGTTTTTGGATAGGAGACAGGGAGCTATTCTGTGGCCCTTCTTGTTGGGAGCCTTCAAGTTGTTTCTTACAACAACCCTAAAACAACTGTATTATGGGGCTTTCTTAGCAAAATTTGTTCAGTGTCTCCTCTCAGGTGAATAGAGTGGGACTTGCCCAAAGCTACCCAGTGGGTTTCCATTGCTGGGCAGGGCTTCAAACTCTTGTCATTCTCCAGTGCTCAAACCACTATGTCACACTGCCTCTCTCTTGCCCCTGTGCTCCGTCTGAAACCCTCCTCTCATAGCAGCTGCTGTTTCTTAAATGCTGGAAACGGAGGGAGAAGCGAGGCAATTAGGATCATAAAAACACAGTTAGCCCTACATATCCACAATTTTATTTTTTATCCACTGGTTCCAATATACTTAATGGGGAAGTGGGAGGCTAGAGTTCTTATCCCAGCTCAGCCATGTAAACCTACAGGGTGACCTTGGGTAGGTCACACTCTCTCAGGATGAGGACTCTAGCCTCCCACTTCACCATCAAAACTCACTGGGTGACCTTAGGCCAGTCACCTGCTCTCAGCTTCCAAGTCCAACCCTGGAATCCTAGGTATTCCTTCATGGTAGAAGGGGCTTGGACAAGATGACCCTTGGGAATCCCTTGCAATGCTAGGATTTCACCTGCTGCCCCTTTCTTCTCTTCTGTGACAATTTGGGTGGGAGAGCAAGATGAGAAAGGGGAGAAGGTCTGAAGGTGTCCACCACTACCTACACGCAAAAGGTTCTCTCCTTTTATTCTCTTTTGTGTTTCAGAGCAAAGCTATGGGCAAAGATGAGGGAGGACATCACCCTAACAAAGGAAATAGCCTCTGGTAAAACCCAGTATGAATGGTATCTTTCCTTATGCAAAATACACAAATCCTGGCCATCAAACTGTCAGCTGAAACGTCCTGTCCTTTCACTTCATTTGGAAACTATCAATATCTCATGTGTTTCTCACTCTAAGAAACATGTACAATAACACATCCTAGTTGTGTTCTGTGTTCAACTGAAGGAACAGCACCATCCTTTTCTTTTACTAGCAACTTCCTTACACAGGTATATAACAATAATTCATTTGTATATTCATAGAAAATATCCAAACTATATTTATACAGTTTTAGAGCCACGGTATAAATCCAAACACTCCCATTTCTTACTTACGGACTTCAGATCTTTACCTCTAATGATCTCTGTCAACAAATCCATTTCCTTAGCCTCTCTCAACTTAATCATCCAATCATCCATTTGGGGTAACTCTTTCTTTTTCCACACTTGAGCATACATAATTCGAGCCAAAGTTACCATATACAGAATAACAGAATACATCTTCTTTACCTTTGGATTATCTATTATACACACCATGTTTAACAAAAAAATACGGGGGTCCAATGGGAAATGTATCCTTAGAATTTTTAACATTAAACTATGTATGCTCCCCCAGAATTTCCTAGCCAGTTCACATCTCCACCAAAGGTGGAAAAATGAGCCTCCCTCCTTCCCGCATTTCCAACAAATATTACTTGCAGTTCTATATATTTTGTTGATTTTTTTGGGTGTCATATACCATCTGTAAAACATCTTAGTGTAGTTCTCTTTATAGTTTTGACAGATTGTAAACTTTTTAGTGTCTTCCCAGGATTTTTCCCAATGTTCTAGCATGATGGAACTATGTAGATCCTGTGCCCATTTGACCATATTACGCTTTACAGTTTCATTTTCCAAGTGCCTTTCCTTCAAGATTTTATAATATTGTGACAAATGTTTCCTTCCTTTATCCAACAACACTTTATCTAGCTCATTATTTTCCTGACTAAAACCTTTAGAATTTAAATCTATTCTGAATCTATTTGCGATTTGAAAATACAAGTACCAGTCAATTTCCTGACTACCAAGCTTAATCTCTTCTTTCTGTTTCAAAGATATAATATTGTCGGGCCTCCAAAAAAGCAGGTCTTTATAGATTAACCATATGCTTCTATAATCCTTAGTTCTTCTAAAAAGAGCTTCTTGAGTAGACACCCACTGAGGTAAACTAGAATAAAAAAGCTCTTTAATCTTGTTCCATACATAAAAAAGAGCCTTCCTTACAGTGTGATGTTTGAAACCCTGATGTTCCTTAACTTTGTCCAAATTTTTCCAAATCTTAAATCCCCACATTCCAAAGTCATCAATCTTTCATTCTCTAATCTTAACCAACTCTCAATCCAAAACAAACAAGCTGCATAATAATACAATCCTCCTCTAAGAACATCATCGGTTAGTAGCTTCCATCTTATTCTAGCCCTCTTTCCTTCCCAAAGAAACCTAGAGAATTCTTTTTGCCATATAAGAAAGTATTTTCGTTCTGCTATCACCGGTAAGTTCTGAAACAGATATAAGAATCGGGGAAGGACATTCATCTTCAAGACCGCAATTCTTCCATAAAAGGAGAGATGCAATTTCGTCCAGTTTAGCATATCTTTCTTTGTTTCTTTCCATAAGTTAATGTAATTATTCTGGAACAAGTCTATATTCCTTGAAGTTAAGAAAATTCCTAAATATTTGGCCTTTTTGACAGTTCAATTGAAGAAGCAGAGGGAAAGAAAGATGATCACAAATATTACCCATAATGGTAAAAAGTATACGGAACAAAAGGTCATTAAAGATCTGTTTAAAAGCTTTCATCAGACTCTGTATAATGATATCAAGGAGAGCTCTGATGCGAAAGAAAGACTACAAGATTTCTTGACGAATCAAACCTCGTTGTTTTTTACGGATGAGGAGAACTCTAGAATAAACCATGAGGTAACTAAAGAAGAAGTATTAAAAGCGATTAAGAAACTGAAAATCAATAAGTCGCCTGGGCCAGATGGTTTTTCTGCCATATATTTTAAAAAGATGGAGGAGGTGTTGGTGGGTCCTTTAAGGGATACTATTAATGACATTTTAGTCAATGGATTGCCAGAGACTTGGAAAGATGCCCCGATTGTTCTAATTCCAAAAAACCTGAATAATAGAGAAGATATGAATAACTTCAGACCTATCTCATTGACTAATATTGATTATAAGATTTACACGAGCATATTGGCTGACAGGTTGAGGGAAGTTTTAGTTAATCATATTCATGAAGACCAATGTGGGTTTTTACCCAAACGTCATGGAAAGGATAACCTGAGAGTAGTGTTAAATATAATTGAGCACCGTGAAGCTGATTTGGATAAGAAGCTGGCTCTATTATTAGTAGATCAAGAGAAAGCTTTTGATATGATTAAATGGAGCTTCCTTAAAGAACTGTTGAAACAGATGAATATGGGTAACAACTTCTTATCTTGGGTATATGCGATATATGATGATCAACGGGCACAATTGTTAGTCAATGGTGAGAGAACTGAGTATTTAAAGATAAGGTGCGGAACAAGGCAAGGCTATCCTCTGTCGCCGCTTTTGTTTGTTGCTGCATTTGAGGTATTGAGGAATAATATTAGGTCTAATGTCGATATTAAGGGAATCTCTATTAGAAACCATTATTTTAAAGCAAGAGCATTTGCGGATGACCTTATTTGTTTTATATAAGACCCAATTCACAACATCGTTGCATTAAATAATATAGTTCAGATATTTTCTGAATTATCTGGATTGAGAGTAAATCAGGGTAAATCAGAGCTGCTAACTAAAAATATGGACACAAATGAACAACTGGAATTAAGTTCCATCTCAGGTTATAAGGATTGGAAGCATTTACAATGAACAGGAAAGAGCTGCATAAATGATGTATAAGACTGAAACCAAATTAAAAGTGTGGCTCCAGTCTGTTGAGGTCTTTCCACCTTTCGACCTCCTCAACCTCAACTGACTCAACTTCCACCTTGGCCAAGATTCTCAGTTATCTCCTTGGAAACCAACCAAACAAACATTTCCCATCCTACTGGGCATCAGCAGAGGAAGTGTGACTGTTGGTGCTCTTGGACCTCTCAGTGGCCTCCGATACCACAGACCATGATATCCTTCTGGAACGCCTGAGAGAGTTGGGTATCGGAGGCACTGTTTACAGTGGTTCTGTTCTTACCTTTCCAGCAGATTCCAGATGGTGGCACTGAGAGACAGTTGCTCTTCTAAAAGAGAGCTAAAATCTGGTGTCCCCCAGGGCACCATCCTGTCTCCCATGCTGTTTAACATTTACATGAAGCTACTGGATAAGATCATCCGGAGACATGGGGTGGAGTGTTATCAGTACGCTGATGACACCCAAATCTGTGTCTTGGACTGACGCAGTGACTAAGGATGGCATCTCTCCTCTGAATGCCTGTCTTGGGGCTGTAATGGATTGGATGAGGGAAAACCGACTCAAGCTGAATCCAGATAAGATGGAGGTACTTGCTATAGGAACCCGAACCCAGGAATGGAGTTATGTCAGCCAGTTCTGGATGGGGTCACAGTCCCCCTGAAGGACTCTGTCCACAGCTTGGGGGGGCTCCTGGACTCGTCGCTTCAGCTGACTGCTCAAGTGGATGCGACAGTCAGGAGCACCTGTTATGAGCTTTGGCTGATACGCCAGCTGCACCCCTTCCTGGAGCCAGGAGACCTTGAAACAGTAGTACATGCGCTGGTAACGTCTTGACTGGACTTCTGTAATGTGTTCTACATGGGGCTACCCTCATGCCAAGTTCAGAAATTTCAGCTGGTACAAAATATGGCAGCCAAATTGATCACAGGAACTTCTGGCAATGATCATATAACACTGGTTTTGAAGTCCATTCACTCACTACCAATTAGTTTCCAGGCAAGGTACAAGGTGTTGGTAATTACCTTTAAAACCCCACATGGCTTGGGTCCAGAATACTTAAGGGAACGCCTTCTTCCGTACTGGCCTTCTCGCATATTAAAGTACTTGGGAAGAATTTACTTCAGCCTCAAACATCCATACATAAGGATACATAATTGTTTGAAGAAAGCAAGCAAGCAAGAGAACAATTTGTGGAAGGTCCGTTATTTAAATGTCTTAAAAATAGTGATGCCCAAAACTTACAGATTTTTGCTAAGCAGTGTAGTCAGAAGGAGAAGCCCAAGTAACATCACTCAAGGAAATACCTGATGAAGGAAATGCTTGAGATACGGACGATCAGCCAGGCACAGGATTGTATTAAAATGTCAGACTTCAGAATGCACCACAGACTAGAGTTTAGACATTTGGCAGACCACTACACACAATTTCGGGCAATGGGAAGTCAATCCGAGAGCAATCATGGGGTTTCACGTTATTGCGTGATAGACTGCCACACGCAAATTTGGGCAATGGCATGCTATTTTTGGGCAACGGAGCCAGTTCGAATGCAATGAGCATTCACATAATTTCGCTAAACTAGTGAATGCACATGAATGCATTCTGGCCCCATTTTCTTTTCATTTGAAATTAAGAGAAATTCCTCCTGTGTGATAAACAACTCTGAGGGTAATAAAACTGAGAGTAGGTTGAATGAACCCCTGACATGGAAGTCGTGAAGCAGTTGCTCTCTTTCCTTCAATTGTGGTCCAGCCTGCAATCTGCTGTGTCTATCGGACGTCAAGGGGAGCCACCGAGAGCCAAACAAGCTCCATTTCTGTAGCCCTGTCTTGGGTTTTCTTTCTGGGTCACTTGATCCCGTGTCAAAAGGCCCGACAGGAAGGGAGGTGAAGCTTACCATCGCCAGAGACCCAGGTCCTCCTTTTCAGAAAAAACTTTCAAGCACTCGCAGATGTGGTTGCCTATCTTCAACAGATGGGGGTGTATGTGCTCCAACTCTTCTGGCACTGAGAGCCCTTTGCCTGCTTTGTCAAACTCATGCAGGGTCTTCTTGACTGGCCGCATCCACTCTTTGCACCAAAGAAGAGAACAAACAGAGAACAGAAGCTACACATCAGCTTTGTGCAAGTGAAAGGTGGGAGTAAGGTGGTGCAAGTGAAATGAAGGTGGGAGGAATTTTTTTAAACCTGCTTATTAATTGAGACACGTAAGGAAGGAAGGAAATTAGCTCATCTGAAATCTGATGCTGGAGAAGAGTGCTATAGATACCCTGGACTGCACCCTTTCTGTGTGCTGTGAGGGGGAGAGACTTACGATTTTGAACGTCTCCACATCCAAATCTTCGTCCTCCTCCTTCTTCCTTCTGTTCTGTGATAAGGCTGGGCTCGCTTCTGGCTGTAAGGTGGACAGGGCCATGCGATGGGTCCCCTTTGTCTCTATCTTTGGCTTCACTGTCTTTGGGCTGTGAAAGAAGAAAATTGGGCCACTTAGTCCTAAAGCAAAATCAGGGATGTGACAAAATAAGTGCTCTGACCATTGAAAGAATGGAAGGGAAATGGATACGGCCTTACTTTGGTGTTGTTGTTGCTGTTTTGTGTCCCCAAAGTCATTTTTGACTTATGGAGACACTATGGTATACCTGTCAAAGGGTTTTCTTGGCAATTCTTCAGACGACATTTGCCATTGTAATCGACTGAGGCTGAGAGTGTGTGACTTGCCCAAGATCACCCAGTGGGTGTTTATACTCAATCAGGCTATTTGAACCCTGATCTCCAGTGTCCTAGTTTAATGCTTAAACAGCCATTCAATGCTGGCTCTACTTTCTCTAATTTGTCCTTTGTTTTTCTTGTCTCCTTCGCATCCTTTTCTTTCTTGATTGCAGCCTGTTTCTCTTGATCTTCTTTGTTCTCTTTCTTCTGCTTCTTTTTTTGTAGGGCTCTTATCGCATCCATCCTCCTAGAAAAACGGAAGTAGGAAAGGTGAAAAGGAAATCATTTTCGCTTCTTATTTCTGCTAAAAGACACCAAGGAACATCTTTTAAACCAAACCAAGCAATGAAGTAGCAATAACAATGCTCCTTGGCAAACAGTTGGCTGGCCATGAAAGAGATTGGCTGGGAGGCTATGCAACACTCCTTCTGGCTGGCTCCAAAGGACCTCTCACAAGGTCAGCCTGGCTCTCTCACCTTTCTCAGTATGAAGTTGCAGCCCAGGACCCATCCAAGGTGTCAGCCACCAGCTGTTTTTCCAATGGCCAGCCTTCCTCCCGCATCTTAGCTACTGGGGCCTTTTACTGAACTGGGACAGGAGAGACAAGGATGATGGGATCTATGGGGTTTGCTTTACCTAGACCTCTCCTTCTTCTGACGGTTTGTCCAAGTGCTGAGGAGAAACTTCATTCCCATGCTTATCCTTGCCTTTGATGGTTTTCTTCTCCTTCTTTGCACAGGCCTTCCTCTTTTCCCCCTGAATCTAAGATAGGAAAGAAGTCCGCTTAGGGAGGGAAATACCACCATCCCATTTAGGTGAGCACTAGATCCCAGCCCACTTCTTGCTGAGGAACCACTGTCGGCCAATACTTGAAGGAGTGCTTCCCATGTGCCCATTTGCTTGAGGACCAAAGTCTTTTGGAGCGGACCTCCTCTGGGTCTCACCAGTGGAGCTGTACATGATGGGAAGACGTCATAGACAGCCTTTTCTTCATGGCACCTTTAGGTGCCCCATTGCCACCAACATTTATTTTATTGGATGCCAAGTAAAATCCTGACTTTTTGCTTGAGCCTTTAAGGGCCCATTGGATTTAATTCACATTTGTGCATCTGTTTGGTTTCCAGTTGTTTTAACAGGCTGTAGGGTCTTCTATTTTAATTTGCCATGCTTTTTAAAATATGGTTTTAGCCTATTTAAATCATTCTTGTTTTAATTTGCAAAGCGATCTTGTGGCACTGTGATATCTGGTGTAAGTCCTGTACTCAAAAGATAAAACTGATTTGGAACACAAAGAACCTTAATTGATGAATCCAGGCAGAAAACATGCATTGAACATGTTTTTGCAGAATCTAAAGCAACAAGAAGCTGATCCACTACTTATTTACCCCCCCCCCCCCAGTTTGCCCTCCTAAAACCACAAGCGGAGGTTGGCATAGATAACAAGTCTGTTACATTCCCACTTGTCCCTCCCAAGTTAGCTTAATTTGAAACTATTTCCCCAAAGTCTAGCAGTTCCCCACACATTGCAAAGACAAGACAAGATGCCTTGCAGCTGCCATCCCATCCCCTTCTAGGCACACACTCCCGATTCTAAAGCACATACTAAAACCCTTTACTTAATTCTCTAAATCTCCCACTATTCTCTATTCTACACCGCTCCATAATTCTATGTTATAACTATCCCCATAATTCTCTATCCTACCCCTTATAATAACCCTTCTCAGCACTATTTGACAGAACCCCAATAGCTGGTTCTGACAGGCAACTTTAAGAGTAACTGAGCAAAAGAAGCTGTAGCATAAACCTTTGTTGACTCGGTCTCCTTCCTGAGATGCATGGAGTGACCTAAGGTCCTTCCTAGGCACCCCTTCACTCCATGCATCTGTGGAAGGAGATCAATTCTATAAAAGCTGATGCTACAACTTCTTTTGAAGGCACAAGACCTGGTCCAGCACCTCTTGGCTTCTGCATTGGGTTTTCGGCACAACTGACCTCTTCTTTTGCTTTCACACTCTCCTTTTTCTCTTTCTCGACCAAATACAACAGGTAGTCCACCCGGTCTTGGAGCTGCTTCCTCTGTGGCTTTTTGTCTGTCTCAACTGGAAAGATCTTTGGGTGGGAAAATAAATAAAAACATAATGAAATCCCACACATTTTAAAAATTCCCTGCCAGAGCAAACAAGGGTCAGAAGGCAAGACTCTGAAACTGTTGTGAACATTATTTTCTGGGGGCAGGTTGTAGGCAATACAGCTATTTCACATGTTCATTATGGTATTACTGCTTGTTTTTGTGATCTGTGATTGCTCTCTCATTCTATGTTAATAAATATAACATATGAAAATCAACAAAGAGAAGAAACAGTCACATAAAGGAAATGACACAATAAACAAGCAGAGGTGTTTCCACAATGATCTCAACATCATGTTAATACATGACAAATCATTTGATCCTGTGTTCCTTTCTCCAAATGGATGCAGGATGTTTAAAGGCCCTTTAAAAGGTCACGGGGGTCAAATAGATGGCAAAATGCTCCCCACACAGCCTTCTTGTCTTTCCTTGAGGTTGAGTGTGTGTAACTTGCCCAGTGGGTTTTCTTGGATGGTCAGAGAGATTGCTTTTGCCTTTCCTGGAGGCTGAGAGTGTGTGACTTGCCCACCCTACTGAGCCCTTTTTTACAGATAAATTAATCAACTGTTATTAAAATGAAAAGAACTTATAAAAGCAGGGCAAGCAAAAACACCAAAAAACCTCCAAAAACAAAGGTTTTGTATTTAAATAATCCCTAGTATCTGTTACCTACTTGTATGTTTATTTTTGTAAGGAACTCACTTGCTATATTATTTTTAGTATCCAGTGGAAAGGTGATGTGTAAATAAACCTCATTTGTCTTGTAAAATTCATTGCACGGTTCTCACTACAGACAAAGGCCTGTGTCCTGTTGTGTCTAAACCCATGAGGCTACTAACCATGAACCCTGGTGGCGCAGTGGTTAAATGTCTGTACTGCAGGAATTCTGGGGTAGCCTAGGGAAAGTAAAAAAAAAATGCATCCTTTTCTGGCATTCCGAGGTGAGGAATTAATGTTGTTGTTGTTGTTGTTGTTGTTGTTGTTGTTACCTGTGTATGAGGCATTCTGGGGTGCCAAGGGAGTGGGATACAGGCTACAGAGATGGCACTAGCTTTCATTTTGGGGTTGAAAATGGGGCCAAGGGCAGATCATAATCTACAACACTGACCCAAATGCCCACAACACACACACACACCCCAGAGGTTTTTAAATTTGACAAGTGGTGCCTGGCCCTTTAACAAAAAAAGGAGGGGTGGAAAGCACATTTCTGATGCCCCTATCAGTGCTGGAAACGTCACCTATGACCATCGCGGAACTAACTTTGATTGACAGCCTGGCACCTTCACCTTAAACCCGAATTCTCCAAGAGGGCATTCGTGTTAAAATGCCCCTGATTGGTAGTCAGCACTTGCTTCCGGAGAGATTCGGGAGGGAGCCCCCTGAATTTGCCCAGTTCCTTCCGGAGCAATACTGCCAGTGTGAATAAGCCCTGAGTAGTCCTACTATCTAGGCTTATGTGATTCTAACATATTCCTAGGTAAACATCAATCATTGCAAGAGAGCCCAGAGTCCTACTTTTGGAGAAAAGGTGGAATAGAAATAAAGGTAAAAATTACTAGAGTAGGTTCAATAGCAATAGTTCCTAATGAAACCAAAATCTCAGCATCTCTCAAAAAACCCAAAGGCCCTTACTGCTCCAAGGGAACTACAAACTTTGTATAAGTCTTAATAAACCCGTGGACTGAAACAAAAAGATGGCAAGAGCTATCAGAGATTTCCACCAAATCCATGCCTATTGGTTCAATGAGTCCAGGGGAATTTTTAAGTATTAAACAGTTACAATGCCAAGGAAATATACCATGGCAACTTCCCATGTAACCCTGAGACTGGCAGTTTAAGAAAGCATGTTTCTGATCCTCAGCCATAAAATTCTAAAGCCTCTCTAAACTGCAAATCCCAGGATTCCATGGATGTTGGCATCTCAAATCTTGCTATTTTCCAGTTTCTACCCTTGACTACTCTCCAGCTGTAGTTGTTGCTGCTGTTGTTGTGAGCCTTTCAGATGTTTCCGACTTGCCCAAGGTCACCCAGTGGGCTTCGTGGCTGAATTGGGAATTGAACCCTGTTCTCCAGAATCATAGTCCAACACTGAAACCATTACTCCACGTTGGCTGTAGGGCAAGGACAGAATGAAGCCATGGCTAGTCTGGCTAGATTGACCCATCCGTTGACTCATGATCCATCTTCCTCTCTTCTAAGACAGGATGGGGCAAACTGTGGCACTGAAGAAGTTGTTGGACTACAACTCCCAGCTGGGATTAAAATGTAGGTGTTACATCTGCCAGGAGTACACTAAGGGGGAACCTGAAACTCCCGTTGAATTTTATGATATCACATTTTGCAGAGTTGTTTTTAGACCTTTTGTTAATATTATTATATTTTTAATTAAGAGAATGAGTTAAGGGTACAACTGGCCCTGTTTCACCACGATGCCAACAATCTCCTTATCAGGAGTCCCCCACGGCAAGAGAAGGCCACACACTTCTGCCCTGGCTTTGCCATAGTGGCAAGTCTCCTTATGAGAAGGCAGTGGCAGTGAAGGAAAAGTGGCTGCTCCCTAGCTCTAGCACTCCCTTCCTTGCGCTACTTTTGCAGGCAGGTCACTACTTGGTTTGTTCTGCAGACATTTGATGGCTGATGGCTGGGGATGGGAGCGGGAGGGAGTGCTTTCCGAATGTGCTGTATTCTTTGGCTGCCAGCCCATTGCAGAATTAATGCAGTCTGGCACTGTCTTAATTGCCATGGCTCCATTCTATGAATCCTTGGATTTGTAGTTTGTTGTTGTGATGACTGGTCCTTCAGTCATCTGGGAACTTCTTCTGAACCATAAGGGGTTAATCTGGGAGGAGGAACATGCTAATGAGAGATGACATCACATGCTAATGAGCTGTAGCATCATAGCTGATGTAAGGTCTAACTGACCAATCAGAGAGTAGGACCGCGAGATTCAAGAACTTTCTATGGGAAATCTTTAAAAGGCCCTTTGAGGCCATGCGCTCTTTTGTCTCTCCCTTGATCCTCCCCTGAGGGGGAACCAGATGATGTCTCTTTGAGTCTGGGAGACACAGACTCAGGGGAATGCAGGTCGAGCGGCAAGGAGCCCTCCCTGCATCCAGGAACTCAAAAGGACTACAAATCCCATCTTCCGTGAGTAGTTAGGAACGTGTTAGCTAGTGCGTTTAGGCCTTTTGTTATTTTCAACAATGGCTTGTCTGGAATGAACTCTGTAACTATGTTCTTTGACCTGCAAGGCAAGGAGGCTTTGCAGGAGCGATATAAATTCTTTCTATCCTATTCTATCCCTTTTTAAAATAAACTTCTTTCTTAAAAAGCATCTGCTATCTCTCTGCTCCTGTACACGCGCCTTAACTCGGCTACTGGTTGTTCTGGGTTGGCAAGAAAGGAAACTAGATCTCTCTCTCTCTATTCCTCACAAGTCCCAGTGTGTGTGAGGAAGGGGTAGCTGTGGAGCTACAATAAAAATATAATTATAATTCAAAAAATATAATTATAAATCATTCACTGGGTGGTGGCAGCGAAAAGTTCTTTTTGTAAAGGGATCCCCTGAGAGTAATAGTCACGCACAGGGCTTTGCCCTCAGGGATCATCACAGTTGTGGTACCAGAGCGCTCTGACAGAATAGGCTTACATCTCACAAAATTACAAATCCCAGAATTACATTGCATTGACCCTTGGCAATAGAAGTAGTGTCAAACTACATTATTTCTGCAATGTAGATGCAGCCCTGGTTTTGATGCTAAGGGACTGTGGCTGTCTCTCACGCCTGGGAACACTTCTCTGAACCTGGGAGGAGGATGGAGTCTCCCTCCTTGGAGGTCTTTAAGCAGAGGCTGGAAGGGGATGCTTTGACTGAGAGCTCCTGCATGGAGAGTGGGGCTGGGCTGGAGGGCCCTCCTGGGGTCTCCTCCAACTCCAGGGCTCTATGACTCCTACCCATTGCAGCCCATTCCCCAATTCCTCCCGTGGGAACGGAGGAGGCATGGCTCTCGCAAGCAGAACAAGGGCAGTGAGTGGGGAGCCATGGAAGCCTCCCTGAGGAGGAAGGGGCTTCCAGGCTCCGCTCAGGCCCACGGCAAACTACAATTCCCAGAATCCCACAGCATTGAGCCAAGGAGGGCTCTGGAGACCAGGGCTGGGTTCCCAGCTCAGCCATGGAGGTTCCTCACTGGGGCGACACTCTCTCAGCCTCTGAGCATAACTAGAGAGCCTCCTTGGCAAAGCTGCTTCCTGGGTAGAAAGAGAAGAAGGCGTCGGCGAGGCCTCTGAGGGGGAAAGGGCTCCTTGGGCCTAAAGACCCGCCCTCCCACCGACCAGGCCAATGGCGCCTCGACTCGACCCGTGGCCTGGCCAATCCCGGCCCTCGCTCTCTATGACGTCATGGCCAGGGTGGTCCAATGGCTGCAAGCGTCTCTTTGGAGGAAGCCTGGCTGTGGTCAATGAATGGGCGATCGCGATTGGCTGGGCGCTGGGGCGTCCTCGTGCCACGTGAGGAATGCAATCATGCTTCAGCCAATCGTTGTCTTAGTAAGGTCTTGGTCACGTGAGGAGTGGAGTGGGCGGGGCAGGAAGGAAGGCTATGGCTGCCGCTGCGAAGGAGTTCCAGGCGAGTGGTGAGTTCCGAAAGGCACTGAGGGGGAGGGGTCCCGTTCTAGAAGATGAGCTGTCAGGGAGGGGCGGGGTTTTCGGACCAGCGTCGGTGGGAGGGGCCTGGCACAAGGGGCGGGGCTTGTGGTTAGAAGGACTCGGTTCCACCTGGAGGAAAGGGCTTCTTTCTTAGGGGCGGGGCTTGGTGGGAAGGGGCGGGGCATGTGACTAGAAGGACCCAAATACGCCTGGAGGGAGGAGGGGCTTCTTTCTGGGGGTGGGGCTTGGCGCGAAGGGGACGGGGTTTGTGCTAGAAGGACCCAGAGCACCTCCTGGGGGCGGGGCTTCTTACTGAGGGTGGGACTTGGTGTTAGGGGCGGAGCTCATGGCTAGAAGGACCCAGGGCTCCCTCTGGAGGAAAGGGCTTTTTTCTTAGGGGCGGGGCTTGGTGGGATTGGGCGGGGTTTATGGCTAGAAGGACCAAGGGTTCTGCCTGATGGGAGGGACTGCTTTCTAAGGGGCGTGGCTTGGTGTGAAGGGGGCGGGGCTTGTGGCTAGAAGGACACAGAGCGCCTCCTGGAGGGCGTGGCTTCTTTCTGAGGGGCGGGGCTTCCCCATGAAGAGGGAGAGGAGGTTCCTGCGAAAGAGGCCTCAGAAAAGGGGCAGCCCTCCAGGACACAGGTCCTCCTTTTCCAGGACACAGGTCCTCCATGCCCACCCTCTGCCCATGGGAAGGAGTCCCAGAAGGCCCTCCATTTTGAGGCTGGCTGAGGAGCCCCACTTTGGCTCTTCCCCTTCCAGAAAGGCCTCTCCTTGGCAGCCTGGCCTCTCTGAGGAAAGAGAGAGGGGGGGGGATGGGCCCTTCCTTCTGCAAGGCCTTTGTCACTAGAAGCAGCAGCTGGCAAGACTCGCACCCAGGGGTCAGGAGTTGAATATGAGCCAACAGTGCGATGCAGCAGCTAAAAAGGCCAATGCGATTTTTGGTTGCACCAATAGAAGTATAGTGTCTAGATCAAGAGAAGTAATAGTGCCACTCTATTCTGCTTTGGTCAGGCCCCACCTGGAATATTGTGTCCAGTTCTGGGCACCACAATTCAAAAAGGACATTGAGAAACTGGAGCGTGTCCAAAGGAGGGCGACAAAAATGGTGAAGGGTCTGGAAACCATGAAGCCCTCTGAGGAACGCCTGAGGGAGCTGGGGATGTTTAGCCTGGAGAAAAGAAGGCTAAGAGGTGATATGATAGCCCTGTTTAAATACTTGAAGGGGTGTCATATTGAGGAGGGAGCAAGCTTGTTTTCTGCTGCTCCAGAGACTAGAACGCAGAACAATGGATGCAAGCTACAGGAAAAGAGATTCCACCTCAACATTAGGAAGAACCTCCTGACAGAAAGAGCTGTTTGGCAGTGGAATCTCCTTCTTTGGAGGTCTTTAAGCAGAGGCTGGATGGCCATCTGTCAGGGATGCTTTGATTGTGAGTTCCTGCATGGCAGGATGGAGTTGGAGTGGATGGTCCTTTGGGGTCTTTTCGAACTCAATGCTTCTCTGATTTTATCAAGCCAAATGCATTGGACATTTGGCTGCTTGGGGCCACAGTCTAAGCCTTGAAAGGGTTCACCCCTTAATTTCAGCACAATGGACAAACGACAGAAGCAGTTTAAGCATATACTCAAAATTCAAGGGTTTGTTGTAAGTCAAGTAAAATTTCAAGCCTTTGTCTTGCTCAGAGATCTGTAAGTCTATTGCAAGCCAAGGTCATTGGAAGACGTTCCCTCTGAGACCGATGGAGAGTCTGGATGGCCATCTGTCGGGGGGGGGGGGGGGGTTGACTGAGAGTTCCTGCATGGCAGAAGAAAGGGGTTGGACTGGATGGCCTTCCAACTGTGTGACTCTTAACGCACTTCAACAAAGGTAAGTTCATCAGAAAATGACTGTCAAGTACACAATAAAATACAGTATAGGTCATAGAGCTGTAAAGAAACCACAGGAAATGATTTTATATGAGTGTTTTTAGCTTTTGTTTGCTCATGAATCCTACATTTGGCGGTGCCTAATCCTCCTCTGCTCACTCTGGCCCAGTCCCACCTCTGACTCTCCCTCTTTGTTTCCTTCTTCTGTCTCCCAACCCTCTGGCTTTGCCCCAGAGCACCAGCACCTCCGCTACAACCCTCTGCGCCATGACTGGGTGCTGGTGTCCGCCCACCGCATGCGCCGCCCGTGGCAGGGGCAGGTGGAGAGGGACCCCCAGGAGGACAAGGCCAACCCGCACTGCGATCCAGCCAACCCCCTCTGCCCAGGGGCAAGGAGAGCCAGCGGAGAGGTAACTGATGCCTTGGTTGCACAGAGGTGCAGGCGGAAGGAGGGACTCTTCGGACCTGAAGCCCCTGCAGCTCTTCCCTGGGAATGGACCTGTTCACATGCAGGGCTCTGGAGCTGGAGGTCCAAAGCACACTGCAGAAATAATCCTGTTTGAGACTGCTTTAACTGCCCTGGTTCAATGCTAGGGAATTATCGTGGCTGTAGTTTTGTGAGACATTGAGTTCTTTGTCAGAGAGCTCTGGTGCCACAACAAACTACAGTTCCCAGGACTCCCTAGCACTGAGCTAGGGCAGTTAAAGCCATGTGAAACTGGGTTATTTCTGCAGTGTGTTTTGGACCCTATTTGGGGAGCTGGAAGCAATTTTGAGTGACATTGGAGATAGTAGAAATGTATTATTATTTTTGTTGTTATTCCATTTCTGTATATCCCACCTTCCTCCCAGTATAGGGACTCAAGGCAGCTACCAAAACTAAAACGGTCCTAGTTAAAACAATATAAAATATGAAAAATACAATATTGAAAAAACAATGATACGATTCAAACAATTAAAAACATTACATTATAAAAATTTAAAACTCCTTAAAACAATACTCTTTAAAACATCATCCATGTCATGGACATGGATGCTGTTTTAAAGAGTTTTGTTTTAAGGAGTTCCTGAGGGAGGAACACCTGCCTACTCAGCTAGATCAGCTGAATCAATCCTGGTGATCAATGGAGTGGCAGATGTATTGACTCTGGCTTCTTGCTGAAAAACACTGGCTTTGCTTTGCAGCCTTTACATAGAGTCATAGAATCCTGCAGTTGGAAGAGACCACAAGGGACATCCAGTCCAGCCCCTTTCTGCCAAGCAGGAACTCACAGTCCAAGCCCTCCCTCCGAGGGAGTGTGTTTTCTCCTCACTTACAATTAAAGAATTTGGACCTAGAGATTTTGGGACTTTTGCTAAGAGCAGAGCTAGCTGCTTGATCCTGTCTGGCAGGATAATGTTTGTCTTGAAACCTTGCAGGCGGGGGTGCCATTGATGTCTTGGTCTTGTCTTTCTTATGCAGGTGAATCCCAACTATGAGAGTACGTTTGTCTTTGACAATGACTTCCCTGCATTGCAGCCAGATGCCCCAGAACCTGGTAAAGCATTCCTTCCTTCCTTTTGACTAAACTCTTAATGAGCTACTTAGGAGAGAAGGTTTGGTACCCTCAGCTGAGCAACCATTTGTGTTTGCATCTCATGGGAAATGAGTGAAATCCACTGAGAATTGAAGCACACCCCTCACCCCCAGTTGGTGTGTATGCCTTCGCTGAAGAATGTGGTTTGGACAGAAGGAAGTGCGTAGTCCTACGATATTAATATGTTAGGACAGTACTACTGAAGATAATTGTCACGGGACCTGTCCATTTTTTGAGCTATCAGCAGCTGGCTCTGGAGAGTTTCTGGAAAAGAAAGAAGCAGTTGTAGCTGATGTGCACAAATATGGTATCGATCTCTGTTGGGATTCCCAACAATCTCCGACCCATAGGAGCCCTGGTGGCGCAGTGGTTAAATGCCTGTACTGCAGCCACTCACTCAAAGCCATAAGGTTGCAAGTTCAATACGAGCAAAAGGGCTCAAGCTCGACTCAGGCTTGCATCCTTTCCAGGTCGCTAAAATGAGTACCCAGATTGTTGGGGGCAATTAGCTTACAGTTGTAAACTGCTTAGACACTGCTGGTTTGGTATGAAGCAGTATATAAATGAAGCTATTTATTGGGGAAAACCCCCAGTTGGTGTGTATGCCTTTGCTGAACAATGTTGTTTGGACAGAAGGCCCAGTCCTATGATATTAACATGTTAGAGCAGCACTACTAAAGATAATTGTCATGGGACCTGTCCAGTTTTTGAGCTATCAGCTTCTGGCTCTGGGGAGTTTCTGGAAAAGAAAGAAGCAGTTGTAGCTGATATGCAAAAATATGGTATCAATCTCTGATCCATTGGGGAAAATTCCCAGTTGGTCTTCCACATTAGATAGTTTAGAAAGCAGTTGCTTAGAGGAGAGTGGTTAAGGTGGGGAAAAAGAGCTCAGATTTGAAGTAGTGGTTGGGTTGGAAATGTTGTGATACGTTATGTTGTATTGTCTGTTGCTTGCAGACATATGGGGAAATGCTTCATTTATTTATTGGTATCCCATCTTTTACCCAATTTGGTCTTATGAAAAATTGAAAAACATTGTAAAACATGCAAAAGATATAAAAGTTAAAATGGTATTAAACACTCATTTGTGTTTGAGGCACAAAAAGCTTGAGATATACCACTTTTTAAGTTGGAGGAGGCAGAAGTGGGCACGTCTCTACTAACTCATGGTCAGACGGGAAGCCGGGGAGGAGGGCTGGACAGCAGGGCCCCGGAGCCCCTCTGGTGGTTTATGAGGGCTTCCAAAGGGGGGAGAGAGGAAAGGACGAGGGTACCCAGTCGCTTTCCACCTCGTTTGCTCCCTCCCTCCATTTCCCTTCAGTCCCACTCAACCACCTTGGGAGCTGGGAGGGCTGTTTGGCCAGGTGGCAGAGTTCAGGCAGTGGAGGAGAAAGCCAAGACTCTTCTTAATCCCTGTCCATCATGGGTCCCTCCCTGGCCTCCATCCTTTTCCCGCTTTTGGGAGGATTTGTGAGGAGGGCAGTGGGGGTTACCTGCCCCTGAGGCTGAGAGAGTGTGACCTGCCCAAGGTCACTTTTACATGGCTGAGCAGGGATTGAAACCTAACTTAATGTCGCCATACGTTGGAAATGACTTGGAGGTACACAACAAAAAACTACAGTCCCTTTAACCCCATAGCAAGGAGTGGAACTCGCACCCAGAAGGCCAGTGCATGGTTTGGTTCCTTGCAGTGGCCTGGTTTTCCATGGGAGCAAGCCAGCCCCGTTTCCCAGAGCAGTCGGACCACAACATGGAGTTGGGCCACATATGCATGCCCCATCCCCCCAGGTGCAGCCGCCATGCCCTGATGGACTGGGGCTCGTGCCACAAATGGCACACATGCCATAGATTTGCCAACACGAAGTTACATCTTTATTTCATAAACTTACAATCAACTTGGAAATAGTTGTTGCAGTTGTTGTGTCCCTTCAAGTCATTTTTGACTTAAGCTGACCCCTATATCTTGGTGTTTCTTGACAAGATATGGTCAGAGAGGTTTGGCACCATTGCCTTCTTCTGAGGCTGAGAGTGTGTGACTTGTCCAAGGTCACTATGGCTGAGCAGTCATTTGAATCCTGGTCTCCCAGGGTCCAACTCTCAAACCACTACACCACAACTGGGAAATATGTGCCATCGTAATCATTTGAAGAAACGACTTACTTGCCTCTCCCAATGTTTAAATTATTTCACTTGGAACTGAAAGCCTCTCAAACCAGAAGTAGTAGCAGTCATTGGAGGACACTGCATGTTGGGTGAAGGGCCAGTAGCGCAACCTAGCAGGAGTCCTTGGCCTGATTAGAAAATGACTGTGGGTGTCTGGAGGGATGCTGGCCAGTTTTGGCTGATGAGCTGCCTCCCAATGCTTTCCTTGACTTTGTTACAACCCTCTCTGCCTTCAGGCTTCTCACTGTGTTTCCTCTCCTTCTCCAGATGCTGATGGCCATCCCTTATTCCGTGCAGCATCTGCTCGAGGCGTCTGGTAAGTCAAGGCCTGCCCTTCCCCAGCTGCATCTGATCACTCAAGTGCCTGGTTTCGAATTGCTCTTTCTTACTCTCTTCAACTTGTTGCTTTTGTATGGAGCCCTTTCCAGCACAGGTTTCTCTTCTTTAGCTTACTTTCTGTGGCATGTGAAAACAGTGTCTGGGGAGCAGACATTTCTAAACAGAGTTTGCCAGACCCTCCCCCAATTGCTGTTGGGATTTAGGCAGTTGACTAACTTTTCACTTCCATGTCCAATTTGAATGTCTCTTATGCAAATATATAAATGCCCCCAAATCTAAAACTATTTTCATGGCTGGTTCATGTAGTGACCTCTTTGTAAGCTGTTTCATGGTGTTGACTGTTCATAGTGCTTTAATGAGACATTTATGAGCTCAACAGGCCTGGGTGCTCTACTGCTTTTTCTTTTGTGCTTCTATCTCCTTGGCCTTTTCTTCCATTTTGTGAAGGCTGATGGTTTAAATATTTGAAGGGATGTCATATTGAGGTGGAAGCAAGCTTGTTTTCTGCTACTCCAGGGAACAGGACCTGGAACACTGGATGCAAACTATAGGAAAAGAGATTCTACCTCATCATTAGGAGGAACTTCCTGACAGAAAAGGCTGTTGGACAGTGGAACACACTCCCTCAGAGTGTAGTGGAGTCTCCTTCCTTTAAACAGAAGCTTGATGGCCATCTGTCAGGGATGCTTTGATTGAGAGTTCCTGCATGGCAGGGGGTTGGACTGGATGGCCCTTGTAGTCTCTTCCAACTCCATGATTTTATGGTTCAAACTCATTGGCTGCCAGTATGGCACAGGGCAAGCATCGCTCTTAGCCTTTTGTCTTTGGCTGCTTTGCTTCCATGGCTGGGTCATCCTATTCCTTTCTCCTCTTCCTGATGGTGAAGGGATTGGTCAAAGAGAATGCTAATCAAGGGGGAGAAAGTTTAAGGAGAATTTCAGGAAGAGGAGCGTTTTGGGGCTCAGTGTGGATCATCGCTTCAGTATCAAATAAGATACTGAATCTCCTACCACTTGGATATCACGTTTCTTCATTGTAGCTTGGCTCATAGAGTTGGACCTCTTTGCATTGTAAACCCGGGGAGTTGCAAATACCAAGATGCTTGACAGATACTGGCTGTTATTATTCCCCAGGATCTCAGACACAGGGACTGAGGGGTGCTTTTATTCGTTCTTGAGAGAACAGAGATGTAGATTTGTTACAGGTTTCCATCTCTCTCTGCCTTCTCTTGGGTCAGTGACTCTGGGGGCTACACCTTGCTCATTATTTGGAACTGCCTGTAATTTATTATTTGTCTCCTTTGCATAAATTATTTTCATACTGTTTGCTCCCATATGCTTAGGAGAGGCAGATCCTTTCACTCTTGCCCTGTACTTGAGGCAAAGCCTGATGTACATTGTTCAGATTAAGCAGACTGTGGGCAGACCAATATATGCAGGAATCTGATTTGGGATGGCATTGAATTGGATGACTTTAGGGCTCCCTCCCCATAACTTCTTCTTCCATTCTTGTCTTTCCATCCTTCCTAGCAAAGTCATGTGTTTTCACCCATCGTCCGACCAGACACTGCCTCTCATGTCTCTTGCTGAGATCCACAATGTCATCGACAAATGGTCGGAGATAGCTGTGGAGCTGGGTGCCTCTTACTCTTGGGTACAGGTCAGTGTGTGCCACATGTTATTTATTGGGGTGTGATGGCAACCAAGCTTTCAGGGAGGAGAGATCATTTGTCAAACAGGCTTCTGGTGTATATGAGGTTTATGGAGAAGAGGGAGGGAGGGAGGGCATTGAGATCCAGGTCATCCACAAGATTGTACCTTTCTATATGAGTCTGTCCAAGATCTTTAGGGAGGCCACTTCTCACGGGCACATTTGTTGAGACCACAGAAGAGGCAAAAAAGAGAAAGGAATACAATAGAACTCGCAGGCAAACAACTGAGCCATGTTGGGGGACTAGAGCCAAATAGGTTTAGTGGTCACAAAATGAATCTGTAATATAATGATATGAAAAGGTGTGTGTACAAAGAATCATTACAATATGCAAACCAACTTCAGTTTATCTACTATGAATGACATGCTAATAATAGGTCCTACAGAATAGCATCTGTAGAGCATAATAAAAACATGGGCAATTTATCAACAAGTTGGACAAAAGAATAGAGAGCATGCTTATCAAATTTGCAGATGACGCCAAATTAGAAGGAGTAGGATCAAAATTCGAAATGACCTCACAATAGATTAGGAAACTGGCCTAAATTTAACAAAATAAATTTGAACAGCAAGAAATTGAAATGCACAGATATAGGATGGGGGACCTCTGGCTTGACAACAGTATATTTTGACCATAAGAGTTGTTTGAGACTGGAACACACTCCCCCAGAGAGTAGTAAAGTTTCCTTCTTTGGAGGTTTTTAAACAGAGGTTGGATGGGCATCTGTCACAGGGAGTGCTTTTATTATGTACTCCTGCATGGCAGAATGAGGACTGGATGCCCCTTGGGGTCTTTTCCAATGCTATGATTCTATGAACCCTAGTCTTCTAAAGTTCTCTCCCAGCACTCATACCACCACACTATGCTGGGTCTTAAGACTTATTCAAAGGCGGTTTGCCACCATTGACTTCCTCTGGAGAGTGCGACTCACCCAGGGTCACCCAATGGGTTTCCATGGCCGAGTAGGGAATTGAACCCTGGTCTCCAGATTTGTAGTCCACTATTGAAATAAATTAGTTTTTAAACACCTAGTTGGAATGGGGGTGTAACTTATTTAAAAAGTAAATTGCTAGTGCTGTTCACTTCCAGAACAGCCCATTCATTATTTTTTATAACCAAAAAAATAGCAATCCAGAGAGTGTAGAAGGTGGTAAAAATAGCCTTGGTTGAAATGCAGCCAGCTGCCGTGTTGGGTTTTGGACAAGTCAAGTGTACAGGGAGAGAAATTGTAGAGGTGTTTTCCCTCATAAAAACTAATAGCTTGCAAGAACTACTATGAAATATGGTTTTCTGTTCTATAGAATGGATGAGTATCTCTGGGAGAGACTTTAGAGGGCTACATTCCCATTAAAACAAGATTGGTCGGCATTTTTATGCAATGTTGCTTTAATGATAGGTTAATGGCGGGTTGGCTCTATGATTTGAAAGCCTTTCATGCCATCGCAGTCACACGGGATAAGGACAAGGGGAACGATCCCTTCCCTATCCTGTTCCTGTGTGAAGATCTCCATAAATAAAACATATTATTATTATTTATTATTATTATAATTTTTTGTTTCCGATTATTCCAAACACTTTCTAAAAGTCATAAGGACCATTTTTGTCATGTCTTTCAGGCCTCATCAGCCAGGAATTCCCTTTTTCAACAAGGGGAAGTGAGCATAAGTCAATTCTGTTTGTTAAAAAAATCTCTCTTTTGTCTAAAATGGCCCACTGGGCCTCCCAAATATGATTAAAATGACCCCTAATCCCCAAAGGCTCAGTTGGAACCAGGATTATGTTTTTAACCTTAGGAGGCTGCATGCAGCCTTCCTGACCATGACTTGGCCTCCCCTGTTCTATGGTTTGTATTCAATTTCATACATTTAATCCGTGTCTCCAGTGCTTTTGATTTAAATTTTCTTTTTGCTTCCTTGTGTGCATCTTTTTTTTTGGGGGGGGGGGTCAAAGACAAGGACTGGGTATCCATTTGGACAAACAACTGTTATTTAGCAAAATAGCTCATTTACTGGCATGAAAACTGGAGTTGTGTAGCATGAATTTATGCCTCTGGTCCTTGGCTTCTGCACTCAAACTGTGCTTCAGCTCTCCTTGCCCTCTGTACTCCTAGCTGTAAAATTTTCTATTAATGTGCTTCAGTTGAAAAGCTGAATATGCCCTTTAGCCAGAACAGTTCACAAAAGTTTTATTTTGTCTTAACTACTGCTGTCATAATAATTCTCTTGTTCTTCCTTGGTGAGCCCATGAATTGCCAGCAGGACTACCAAGCAGTTCAGGTGTTTTGGTTTTCCCCACCAGAGAAACTAAAGTGCAATTCATGGCTAGCCACTATAGCCATGTTCATTTTTAACAACCTCCTACACAGCTCTTAAATCCCAGTCTGGTTTTCCTAAGAATAGAAGGGCTGAAAGTATTGCTCCTTGCTTAAAGAAGAGTGCATCTGTATAATCATACAGATGTTATCAGAGGAGATAATATCCCTTCCTTGACTGCTGGCTCTTAATGGGGGAAACTCTATAGCTTCCCTTTCAAACGTGAAAACAAATCTCTAGGTCATCCCTCAAAGGAGCTTGCAGAGTCTGGTTTTGCTTGTGGAGAAAATGCGAGGAATGCACATTTCAAAGAATCCTAGAATCCTAGAGTTGGAAGAGACCCCATGGACCATCCAGGCTAACCCTATTCTGCCATGCAGGAACTCTCAGTCGAAGCACTCCCATCTAGCCTCTGTTTAAAGACCTCCAAAGAAGGAGACCCCTGCCACACACTCTGTTTCATTGTTGAACAGCTCTTGCTGTCAGCACTTTCCTCTTAATGTTGAGGTGGAATTTCTTTTTCTGTAGCTTGCATCCCTTGTTCCATGTCCTGTTCTCTGGAGCAGCAGAAAGCAAGCTTACTCCATGCTCAATATGACATCCCTTCAGATATTTAAACAGGGCTATCATATCATCTCTTCACCTTCTCTTCTCCAGGCTAAACATACCCAGCTCTTTAAATCTCTCCTCATAGGTCATAGTTGTCAGACTCTTCACCATTTTAATCACCCATGAAGAAAAACATGTGAACGTTATAGAAAGAATATCAATCTTCCTGAATAATCCCCACAAGAAGCCCAGATAGTGAACACAGGAATGCAACTGAAGACGCTAGCGGAAAGAGTGAAGAATCCAACACAGACCAGTTTTCTGCTTTGCACTTTGCCTGTTGACCAGTTCCAAAGGAATATGTTGAAGGCTCCTTTTCTCTCTCCCTCTTGCAGATTTTTGAGAACAAAGGAGCCATGATGGGCTGTTCCAACCCTCACCCCCACTGCCAGGTAAGGAGGCTCTCTTCAATTATCCGGTAGCACAGTGCCTTGGCTTGAAAAATCTGCACTGGGTAGTGTGTGTGTTGGGGGTGGGGAGCCTGCTTTTGCAGTGTCCTGCCCACCCAGCCTTCCTGTTGAAATACAGGCAGGTGCATTCTCTGAATTTCTGACTAGGTGGCTAAATCCTTGATATCAGAAACAAAGCTCTGTTCCATTGGACTGACTGATTGTCCTGCTAAGTGCTGCTAAGACGTAACAGTTCCATCTTAACTGGCCAAGCCGAAGCTCTGCTGAATCCAAATCCCTTCGTACTTAGGGATGTTGGAAATTCCTGAAGCATCTCTCAGCCTGACTTCGCACCGGCATTGGGGTTGTGGCCTTGGGATGGAAGAGGTTTGGGTCTGGCATAGATCAGCTCATCACTCCCTCACCCATTTTTCCTTCTCAGTCCTTTTTGGTTCTTCTGCCAGTAGATCCTCACCAGCTTTAGAGTTTCAGTAGGCAGATCCCTCTGCTGGCAGATCTCCAGGCAGGAGATCTGGCAGCATAAGGACATATATTCTGAAAAGAGAAAGCCTAATTCTTATTCTTTATGGCTCTCATGTCTTTTGAGTTAGGATTGCATTCTAAAGCAAAGACATTTTGGTTCAAATTGCGGAATTTCTGCCACGCACTTGCCACTAAGAAAACCGCCCCATAATGGCAATATAAGTCCGCAAGCAGTTCCGCACCAGTCTTGTTTCCAAGTCCAAGTCAGGTTGCTCTGGTTAGATATGAGCAGCTAGAGGTTGTGAAATGGACAAGCCACATGCCCCTCTCATCAGGGTTTCTCTCTCCCTAGATCTGGGCCAGCAACTTCCTGCCCAATGAAGCCTCTCTGGAAGACTGTACACAGAAACAGTACCTTACTGAGCATGGCATTCCTATGCTGCTTGATTATGCCCAGCTGGAGGCTGAGAGGAAGGTAACAACTGCTGGCATGTGGGAAGCATGGGCTTTGGGTCTGTGGCTCATCCTTCTCTCATTCTCCCTCTCTTGTGGCTCCTTGTAGGAGAGGATTGTGGTGGAGAATGCAGACTGGCTGGTGGTCGTCCCCTACTGGGCTACCTGGCCTTACCAGACCCTCTTGCTTCCTCGGAGGCATGTTTGCCGGCTCCAGGACCTTCAAGAGAGCGAAAGAGAGAGTAAGTGCCCAGCTCTGCCCCTTTGAGGATGTAGGGGAAGGTGGGCAGCTGGTGGCAGAGTGTGCTCCTGAACTAGGGAGTGTGGGGCAAAAGGAACCCAAGATGGGAATGAAGATGGTTCAAGTTCCCCTTGAACTGGACTTGTCTTATGAAGAGAATAGAAGTGGCATTGCTCAGTTGAATAGGTTTGGGCTCCTGTGTCCAGGTTTAGAGGTGTATAATATCTGGAAATTTTGAAGTCATGGGGGGAAATCCTATTTTGGGAAATAATGGAAATTTTTATAAATATTAGGTGGTGGTGGTTATATAAGCATCCTTTATGTGTTGAAAATCACCTTTTTTACTTTATATAATGTGTGTGTGTGTAAAGTAATATAATTTGTTTTGACATAATTTGTCATGTTTCATAACTGCAGCACAGAACTTTGACTGTTGGACTATCTAGAGACCATGGTCTGAATTCCGACTTGGCCATGAAAACCACCAAGTGACTTTGGGCAAGCCATATGTTCTCAGCCTCAGGGGAAAGCAATGGCAAACCTCCTCTGAACAAATCTTGCCAAGAAAACCCCATGATAGGGTTGCCATAAGTCAGAAATGACTTGATGGTACACAACAACAATATTAAAAGTACAGTTCACTTAGACCATAGTTAGAAACTGTATTCCCTTAATTTTATTCCCCCCTCTATTTTTAGTAACAAATAGGGGTAGAAGATCCTGAACTTATAAGGACCTTCTTTGGTTTTGCCACATTATTAGGAACATTCATTCCCATAAAAATAACTTAGAAATTAAGATCAGGAGTTAAAATATCTGCTTCAATATATTGTCTAAAATTAAAGTCTTCTTGTTATGTATAGTTTTAAGGAATAATAATAATGTGGGAGTAACTATGCGAATACTTTGTCTTAATATGTAGAGAGATCTTGTAGCACCTTTGAGACTAACTGAAAGAAAGAAATTGGCAGCATGAGCCTTTGTAGACTTTGGTCTACTTCCTCAGATGCGTTGTCTTGAATATTTTATTGATCATTCGTAAAATACTCCAAACCCCATTTCTTCCCCGTTTAAAAAAAAATAAAAAATCTCCAGCTTTTCCAGGGGAAAGTGCTGACATTTTCTGGGCCTCTTCTGTTGCAGGTTTGGCTTCCATTATGAAGAGGTTTCTCACCAAATATGACAATCTTTTCCAGATCTCTTTCCCCTACTCTATGGGATGGCATGGTAAGCCCCTGGGAGAAGAACATGTGCCTTTAGCCCCTTTTGGCATCACATCGCCCTTTTCACTATAAAATGAAAAGAAACGCAACTTTCTCTTAACTTCACACTTTTCTTTTGGGCAGGGGTGAGGAGCCTGTGGCCCTCCTGATATTGTTTGACTTAACTCCCATCATTTTTGGCCTGCCATGATGGAAAATGGAATTGAATGACAATCTCTGGAGGGCCAGTACATCCCCATGTCTTTCCTAGGGGCTGTATTTGTATTCCTTATTGCAATGGCTGTCTTTATTTTCAGATCTTTTGCTGAGAATCACATTAGATGATGTTGACTGCCCATTTATTTTTAAAGTAAAAGATTAAGACAGCCGTGGGGACCACAGACATGGTTTTTAGATTGTAAGCCTGAGGGCAGGGAAATGTCTAATTAACAAATTGTAAGCCACTCTGATTGCCTTGGCTGAAGAGTGGGGTATAAATAAATAAGTATTATTATTATTATTATTATGGGAAATCATACACCTTCAGGATCATGTATCATTTCTCATTCTGGCCCTCAGCTTCCGATATCCGCTTGTGCTGCCTTCTGATGTTTCACTCTCTGGAATACCAGGCTGATTTCCTTCCTTCTGTTTGGCAGGGGCCCCAACTGGATCGTACCTGGAGGCAGACTGCAGACACTGGCAGCTCCACGCCCATTACTACCCCCCTCTGCTGCGTTCTGCCACTGTGCGCAAGTTCATGGTTGGCTACGAAATGCTGGCTCAGGCCCAAAGGGACTTGACTCCAGAGCAGGTGAGTAGAACTGAGGGAAGGAAACAGGACTGGTTGAGTAGAGGGACTAATCCAATGCCTAATCCAAAAAACTCCAAAATTAACAATGTAATCTAAAATTACCTTCAGGCTACTTGTATAAGGTGTATATGAAACAAAGGAATTTTTCATTGTGTATGTATATGCAAATGCAGGTATCCCAAAATCCAAAACACTACTAGTCCTAAACATTTCGGAAAAGGGTGACTCAACCTGTAGGAGAGTGATGAATAAAAGGCAGAGCAGGGCTGTGATGTCAGGAAGATGTGCACAGATTTGTGTCTTCCCAGAGCCTAGAATGAGAGAGAACACATCTTTTATTCCTTTTATTTATCATCTTTTCCCTTTTTTAAAAAAGTGCACAAAAAGATGGAATTGCACATTGGCTGATGGGGGATGAGGAGCACATGAGTTCTACCCGTTGGGGCTGTGAAGGGTCTGCATTCGAGTTACACTTCCATCACAGCCTGATTCTGTGCTATTCTTGGCTTTGGGTCAGGTCCATAAAATGTGATCAATAAAGACTTGTCTTGGAGAGGCAGTCTCCAGTCTCAAACAAGTACTGCATTAATCATATGTAATGGGAACAGTACTAGAGGACTTGGAAACAAAGATTTGTGTGAGCTATAAAGGAGAAATAGCGGGGGAAGAACGGAAATGGCGGTGGCTTGAGAATCAAAGTTCATCTGAGGTCTCTCTCCTTCAGAGAACCCTTGGGTGCATCTGCACTGTAGACATAATGGAAGTTTGATCTGTTTAATTGCCATGGCTCCATCCCACAGAATCCTGGGATTCATAGTTTTGTGAGGCAGCAGTAGTCTTTGGCAGGAAAGACTAAAGACCTTGTCAAACTACAAATCCCAGGAGTCTGTAGGATTGGCCTACAGAACTTAAAGTGGTATCAAACTGCATTATTTCTCCATTGTAGATGCCGCTTTTGTTTAAAACATCAGTGCATCTTCTTGTTGGGATGAGGCCCGGTCTCCTCCTCCTCCCTGTGGTCTCTCCATCCCTTCCTTTTCTCTCCCTAGGCTGCTGAGCGCCTGAGAAATCTGCCTGAGGAGCACTACCGGCTGAAACCGAGGAATGCTTCCTAGCACCAAGCTTTGTGGGCATTGGGATTATTGAAGGATGACTCCCTTTCGACCAAGGAGACCTCTGTGTGAATCTTTCTGGGCGGCAGGGAAGGTTTTCCCTTGTTGGAGGCCTCCCTGCAAGGACTCTTTGACTCTGGGAGCCAGGTTTGGATTGAGATCTTTCAGCCTTGTGACGCCAGAGTTGTGTGAGGAGCTCCTTCATCTTTTGCCATGGGACTTCTTCTATGTATATCCATTCTGTCCACAAGGGCTAAACCTCCCATCATGCCTCATGGAATAGGAATTAGGGACAAAGTCGTATTTAGTGCCAACTTTTAATACTCCCACTAGTAAATCATTTCTCAGGGATTCATTCCCCAGCTAGGAAAGCTGGGATTATTGTGATAAACTGCATGTATGTGCACTTCTTCCAAGGTGAAGATAAAGCCTGGTTGTTTTCATAGGAGACTTAAATTAAGACCAATCCAGCTTCCAAACGAGAGTCTGTGGTGCTTGAGTGAGGCCTGAAACAGTCTTATTTTCCAGTGATACTTAAAAAGTGGCCAGAGAAAGGCTGAATGTGCCAGTCTTGGCCTTGCTTGAGCTGGAAAGACAGAGAGAGGCAAATGGGGGGTAAAATCTCAGCTGTTTACAGCCATGGCTCTGTAACCATGTGAAAGAGGAGCATTTTTCCTGAGTTCTGAAAGCTATTTTTGACATGGGAAAGCAAGCAAGTAGCTGGTGTCAAGAGACGTACAACCCCTTCAGTTTTTAATTTTCTGCCTGTTCAGTCCTGTGAAGCCAGTGGTTTCCTGCTCTACTTGCTTTCTGAGAAAATCCTTCTTAAACACCCTGTATCTCTTCAGGACTCAAGAATGTGGTTCTGGGTCCAGTCAGTTCCTGAGCACACCACAAACCATTATTGAATGAAGACAAAGGAGACTCGCAGGATTATCCTCCCCAGAAAAAAATATGTGGAAAAGATATTTCTCAGTGTGATTTTTCAGAGGTTTATACACCCATTGAACCTAGAAGCTTGCGGGACAATGGTTTTGATATTTGGGCTCTACATGCTATTTGCCTGTTATTTTAACCCTCCTGATCCAAACCGTTTTACTTGAAAATAAAGACAGTCTGCTCAGTGAGACTTGTGGTGTTCATTGGCTCAGTTCTAGTAAAATCAAGGGATGGAGGCAGTCATTCCTACCAGACTTGACTGTAGGCTGCCTTTAACCCACAAGGCTACTAGTTCCTTTGTGGGGTTGGATCCTTTCTCCTCTTTCATTTATCCTTCTCTTCAGTCTTTGTTGGCTATTCAGGTTACTTCCTGGTTAAACCAATATTATTTCCCTCAGGTATATTGAGGTACTGTATTATTATTTACTTGAGGTATGGGGTTGGGCTGGGTGGTGCTTAGGGTACCTCCCAACTTTCTGATTTTATCGTCCATAGTGCCGATTCTTATCCCAAAAGGCCTTTAGTAACTTGGACGACTCCTTTAAAGTTTAGAGTAAAAGAATGGATTCACCATACCACTGCCATGGGAGCCATCAGACACCACTTCTTCTATAAATGATAGAAATGATTCTATAAATGCATGTAGAATCTGGCATAAATTGAGAACAAGAAATGGGCAAGATTTCTTACTTTCTTTCCTGTTTACTATGCAGCTTTTGCAACAACAACAAAAAAAAAACCCCGCTGTCCTAAAAGTGCTCCCTTCTGTAAGTGTGAGAAAGTAGAAAAGGATCTTCTGGTAACTACCTTGATTTTAAATCTTTGTACATTACTTTAAAAATCTATTGCCTGAAAAATCAAGGAGCACCTTTTCTAATTCTTCAAAGTACATCATCCCTCCATATTAGCGGCTTTGATTATTCACGGATTTGATTAATATGTTCTCACTAGGAATATCTGGGTCCTCCAGTGCAACTCTATGGTCAACATTAACTAAAAGTTGCACGGAAGGACTTAGAGATTTCTAGACAGAATACCCTACTAGGCCTTTGTAGCTCCTCCAGCGCAGTTCTATGGTCAGTGTCTGTCAGACGTTGACCACAGAGTTGCACTGGAGGACCTAGAGATTCCTAGAGAGGTGTCCTCTCAGGTAAAAACATGGTGTTTTTGTTCTTTGTGGTTCTCCCATATTCACGGGGTCTTGGGCCCCTAACCCTAGCGAATATGGAGGGACACGCGTATTTGAAATGGAATCTGACCAACTGAGAAATATTGCAACCTTTTGGACTGGAAAAACTCTGTTGGTTTCCTTCCCAGTGTTGCTGCCTGTCCTGAATGGCAAGGGAATTCCAGTTCAGTATGCCAGCCTTGTTTCCCACCCAAATGTTTACCTGCTGGGGCTGGAAGGAGATGGTTCTTTGACTCGCCCACCTCTTTTGTGTCCAGTGGTTTCCATCCTTGTAGCTTTTTAGCTGGCATTTCTGAAGGCAGTTTTAAATGCTTTGAAAACCTAATTCCTTTAAAGGAAATGTACTGTGGCCTTATTCCAGCAGATTCCAGCTCCTGGTTAAGAACCTGTTCCCAGGGAGATGGTGGCCATAGGAGAAGGTAGAAATGTCTTCTTGTGGTCTTTCATCCACCTCCACTTTTCATATTGAATTGTTTTCTTTTTTAAAACCCAAACTTCTAGATCTATATTTTTTTTGCAGACATGATGGAAGAATATGATAAGGCAGGTTTCTTTGCTCTTCTGTTCCCTCTCTGTTCATAGATGTTTGGTGAGGGATTTTGGGGGCAGCTGCTGTTGACCTGGCCTCTTGTAAGCAGGCACACATGGATGCAATATCAGTTAGAGTCTAACCAGCTCAAGCTTTGTTTCTTGTATTGCTTAGTTTAGACAGGCTGCTGTAACCCAATCCTGATGGTCAGTCTTTCTCCAGTCTTTCTCCAGCCCTCTTAGTGCTGATGCTGCTAAAAATGTTGAGTCAGGCAGAGGATGACAAGGTGGGGAAAGGAGGTGGGAAGTGTAAAAGCATTTGTAAAAAAAGATTTCCCACCAGAGACTTTGTTAACTGAAGGATGTGTCGACTTACTTTGTTTTATCTTTGCTTGGAGACAAGGGAAGGAAAGGAGAAGGAGGTTGGAGTTTTGTGGGGGCCTCAGTCTTTGGTCCTCCAGATGAGTTGGCTCCCAGAATCACTAACTATTAGCCAAGCTGGCCAAGGCTTGAGAGTTGTAATCCAAAACATATGGAAGGCCACACTTTGAGCATCACTGCCATAGAAGCCCCAAAGATTCCTCAACCTATAGAAGGTTGAACCTATGGATGTCATGACAGTTGGCCCTTCATTTCCATGGGTTCTACATTCATGGATTCAACTATTGGTGGCTTAAAATATACTCCAAAAATAATGACCAAAAGCACACCTTGATTTTGCCATTTTATAATACAAGGGACATCATTTTATTTCTTGTTATCGTGTGCCTTGAAGTCATTTCCAACTTATATCGACAGACACTAAGGTGGAGCTATCATGTAGTTTTCATGGCCAGCTTCTTCAGAGGGGGTTCGCCAGGGCCATCCTCTGAGGATGAGAGAGTGTGACTTGTCCAAGGTCACCATTTTATATAGTGGGATTTGATCACCAACAGATTTTGCTAGCCACAGGGGAGCTGGAAACCAAATCCCAGTGGATACCAAGGGCCCATTGTATTTCCATCTTTTTTGGAAACACCAAACCAAATCTTGCCTGATTTTGGGAAGTTCAAAAGCAGTTTTTGGGCAGATGATAAGACCAGTTTTATGAGGTCAGGAAGAGAGTTCTGGAATGCAGCCCTCTTGCTCTTCATTTGGACCCACAGAGTCAGAAAGACATGGGAACCTCATTAAGGAGGATTGGGCATACTACATCTGAAGCTTTATTATCATGCATGTTGTCTTGATTAGATCAAGCAACGGATTAAAATTTGAAGAGGATAAATTGTTACTGTTGGAAGGCTTTGATCTCCCTTTCATTTGGCATGCATATTTGATTTACGGCAAATCTCAAGTCACTAAAGAATTTAACAATTATATTCGGAAATCCCTTTTAATAAATTGACAAAGATATAAATGGAAACTCATACCGAAGATCCAGTGATGGACATCAGTTAATGAAGCGTTTTATAGGAAAGAAAAAATTAAACTAGACAATAGGGTAGCTTATAAAGATTTATTAATTCTGAATAAAGGAAAACACAGACTAAAAATGATGGAATAACTATTACAAGATGGTTTAAAATGTAATTGGTTCTTGTACAGACAAATCAACGAAAGGTTTAAAATAGATGAAAAATTACATCAAATTGTAATTGGTTGGCGGCTGAACAGAAAAGGTGCTCAGCAAAGACTCCTTTTCATCCTGGAGAGAAGTGACCAGTGGGGTCCAG
Organism: Sceloporus occidentalis; assembly: GCA_023333645.1. Taxonomy (NCBI): domain Eukaryota; kingdom Metazoa; phylum Chordata; class Lepidosauria; order Squamata; family Phrynosomatidae; genus Sceloporus; species Sceloporus occidentalis. The sequence continues at coordinate 7,448,128 of JALMGF010000001.1, read as the reverse complement.
ATAAGGTTGCCATAACCCGGCTGCAACTGGGATTTTCCCGGTTTTGGCGGCACCGTCCCCCTCCCGTCCCGGGTGCTGCCAGAAACCGGGACAACCCCGGTTGCAGCTGGGTTGCCGTGGCCCACGGGGCCTCACTGCCCTCCTCCTCCTCCACTGCACATGGCTGGAGGGCAGTGAGGCCTGGGGTGGAGGAGGCGAAGGTAGAGGTGGCGCCTCCCCTGCCTCCCCGCACAGGTGCGCCACCCACCTCCTCCGCCCCCTCTGCCCCGGCCGCGCAGCCACGTGGAGGAGGCGGAGACGGCGCCTCCTGGGTGTGGGCGCGCCACCCTCCCCGTCTCGCCACACGGCCGCGCCACCTTCCCCCACCTCCCCGCGTCACCCACCTCCTCCTCCTCCCCCTCTGTCCCAGGCTGCACGGCCACGTGGAGGAGGCGAAGGTGGAGGCGGTGCACCTCCTGCACGCGACCGCGCCACCCTCCCCGACTCCTCCACCCCAGGCCGCGCAGTGAATGGAGGAGGGGGAGGAGGAGGAGGAGGAAAAGGAGGAGGGGGGAGTAGAAGAAGGAGGAGGTGGAGGAGAAGAAGGAGGAGGGGTAGAAGGAGGAGGAGGTGAGTGAGTGAGTGGCCAGAGGCCTCAAGGTGTTTTTATTTTTTGGGGGGTGTTTTTAATGCTAACAAGTCTCCCTTGTTTTGACAATGACAGTGTGGTGGTGATGAGGATGATATGAGTCAGCTTGAGAGGCATGCAGGCACTGTTTCTGAAGCCGAGAGTGTCACCTTCCAAAGTGTGTTTTGGGTGCTTTTAATGCTAACAAGCCTCCCTTGTTTTGACAGTGATAGTGTGATGATGATGATATGAGTCAGCTTCAGAGGCATGCACGCACTGTTTCTGAAGCCGAGAGAGTGTGACTTTCCAAAGTGCTTTTTCTGTGTGTTTTTGGTTCTTTAATGGTGATATTGTTATCGGCAAGCGTCTGAGGCATGGTCAATGTAAATTGCTGTGATTTTTACAAACTCATGCGCAGTGAAGAAAAAACAAAGTCCCTCAACCAAGTACACACTTCTGAGAAGTACACTTCGTGCAAGAACTGTGAAACCACCTTGACATGTTCAACATGCATAACCATGTTAAACCATGCTAAGTGTTAAACCCAAGGGGTTTGGTTATGGAATAAGCCTCTGAAATATGCAAGAGGCCATATTCATTAAAGCCATGTTCAATGCCCAAATGTGCTAGTGTGTGTGTTTTGGAATGGAGGTTGGGGGTGTTTGGCCAGAAAGGGAAGTACATTTCTGCCATCTGCCTATAAATAATGTCCAAATGACCTCCATTTTGATCATGCCTAAGAAACACGCATTTATATTAACATTTTTAAAATCACCAAAAATTTTCGTGTGTCCTCCATTTTTATAAAAATGTGCCCTAAATTTGAAAATGATGTCCTACATTTGTCCCACATTTGTCCCGGTTTGGAGGTCCTGACTTATGGCAACCCTAACTGCACCTGGCCCTGCATCACCTCGGTGGCAATGTGAGTAGTCTGCGAAAGGGAAGGCTGAGCATGTCTGACCTGGCTTTGCCACAGTGGCAACAGTCTCCTCATGAGGAGGAGGCTGCAGTGTAGGAAAAGGGAGTGAGCCCACTGTTAGTATCCCCCATGGCCTCTTTGGCCTCGAATTGAACTGGCCAGTCCTTGGATGGAGGGCTGCTGGTCTGCTGCGTCTGAAACAGCCCATAAACAGGGACCAGGCTTTCAAGGTGTCCTCCTCCGCAGAGTTGTTGCGAGGGAAAGACACCCCACCTTTGGCCCAAAGCCTTGCAGCAAAGAGGGCAGATCTACCCTGAGCAACAAACACATTAATGGCTGCAAAGGTAAACCTCTTGCCCTTCTGGGCCCAGAGGACTCTCCCTTTCTGCCTGATTCCTGGCTGCTGGGTCCTTCTCCTCCGGTTCTCCCTCCTCTTCCCTTTCTTCCTCCCACTCCTCCTCTCCTTCCCTTCCACTCCTTCCTTTTAGTCCAGAAGAGGGTGACTAAAATGGTGAAAGGTCTGGAAGCCATCCCCTATGAGGAACGACTTAGGGAGCTGGGGATGTTTAGCCTGGAGAAGAGAAGGCTAAGAGGTGATATGATAGCCCTGTTTAAATATTTGAAGGGATGTCATATTGAGGAGGGAGCAAGCTTGTTTTCTGCTGCTCCAGAGAACAGGACCCGGAACAATGGATGCAAGCTACAGGAAAAGAGATTCCAGCTCAACATTAGGAGGAACTTCCTGACAGTCAGGGCTGTTCGACAGTGGAACAAACTCCTTCCTTGGAGTGTAGTGGCGTCTCCTTCCTTGGAGGTCTTTAAACAGAGACTAGGTGGCCATCAGTCGGAGATGCTTTGATCTGGATTTCCTGCATGGCAGAATGGGGTTGGACTGGATGGCCCTTGCGGTCTCTTCCAACTCTATGACTCTATGATTCTATCTCTTCCTCCTTCCCTTCCTTTCATTTCCTCTTTCTTTTCCTCTTCTTCCTCCCCACTTCCAAACCCTAGAAGAGAGGCCTTCCTCCTCCTCCTCCCTCTTTGGCCCAAAGGCCCTCCATGACAGAAGCCCCGCCCCCGGCTCCTCCTCCCTCAGAGAGCCGTCACTCTCTGCCTAGGCCACGCCCATTCCGGCGATAGAGGCGGAGCTTCCTAGAGCGGCGCTGGAGGAACAGAACCAGAGAGAAGGAGGAGGAGGAAGAAGAGGAGAAGATGGCGGCCTCTTCCTTTCCCGAGGCCTAGGGCTCCTGGGAAGGAGGTTGGGCCTCTCTCTTCCTCCTTTGGAGACAGAGGGACCTCCCTTGGCTTCTTTATTGTGCCCCCAGAGCTCTCTGGCAGAGGAGAAGGGGAAAGGGCATTTCCCAGAATTCCACAGCAAGGGGGCAGGGTTATTCTTCCTCCAATGAAGAAGGGCTCCCAGAGAGAGAGAGAGAGAGAGAGGGAGCCTAGGAAAGGGGCCAGAGAGGGAGGAGGGCTCTGGTTCCTCCTCCTCCTCCTCCTCCTCTATTGGGCCCTTTGCGTCCAGGGTCCAGGCAAGGAAGGCCCTCCTCCCTCTCTCCCTCCCTCCAGGGGCCTTGGGAGGACTCCCTCGGGGCCTCCTTTGGAGGAGGAGAAGAAGGGGAGACCCAGGCCAAGGAAGGTGGGAGCCTCTCGCTCTCTCAGCCTCAGGGCAAGGCCAGGAAGGCCCTCCTCCTCCTCTATTGGGCCCTTTGCGTCCAGGGTCCAGGCAAGGAAGGCCCTCCTCCCTCTCTCCCTCCCTCCAGGGGCCTTGGGAGGACTCCCTCGGGGCCTCCTTTGGAGGAGGAGAAGAAGGGGAGACCCAGGCCAAGGAGGGTGGGAGCCTCTCGCTCTCTCAGCCTCAGGGCAAGGCCAGGAAGGCCCTCCTCCTCCTCTATTGGGCCCTTTGCGTCCAGGGTCCAGGCAAGGAAGGCCCTCCTCCCTCTCTCCCTCCCTCCAGGGGCCTTGGGAGGACTCCCTCGGGGCCTCCTTTGGAGGAGGAGGAGAAGGGGAGACCCAGGCCAAGGAGGGTGGGAGCCTCTCGCTCTCTCAGCCTCAGGGCAAGGCCAGGAAGGCCCTCCTCCTCCTGCTCTCCCTCCAGGGGCCTTGGGAGGACTCCCTCGGGGCCTCCTTTGGAGGAGGAGAAGAAGGGGAGACCCAGGCCAAGGAGGGTGGGAGCCTCTTGCTCTCTCTCAGCCTCAGGGCAAGGCCAGGAAGGCCCTCCTCCTCCTGCTCTCCCTCCAGGGGCCTTGGGAGGACTCCCTCGGGGCCTCCTTTGGAGGAGGAGGAGAAGGAGGGGAGACCCAGGCCAAGGAGGGTGGGAGCCTCTCGCTCTCTCAGCCTCAGGGCAAGGCCAGGAAGGCCCTCCTCCTCCTCCTCCTCTGAAGGGAGCCTGCCAGGGGAACCCTGGGAGAGCTTCTCCTTTTGGGCCTCAGGGCCGCCATCAGCCCCAAAGGACTCCAAGCAGCAAAGGGCACAGCAGAAGGTCAAGGGATCTTGGACTGGCAACTTTCGGGCCAACCGAGGCCCCAAACACACAACAGAAGTAATCCCCTTTGAGACTGCTTTGACTGCCCTGGCTCAGTGCTAGGGAATCCTGGGAACCGTAGTTTTGGGAGACACTTAGCCTTCTTTGTCAGAGAGCAATGGTACCACAATAAACTACAACTCCCAGAGTTCCCTAGCGCTGAGCCAGGACAGTGAAAGCAGTCTCAATCTGGATGATTTCTGCAGAACGTTTTGGACCCGAAAGAGAGAAGTTGGCCGCATGAGCTTTTGTAGGCTCCAGTCTACTTCCTCAGATGCTTTTAGGGGAGGAAGACCTAAGTCTAGGAAAACATTTGCTGCCAACGTCTTTTACTCTTTACAGGCTGATTTTACAGACTAAAACATGGCTCAAAGAGCTGTTCTCTTCTGTCCAGAAAAATGAGCCACGCCCATCTTAGATTTGATTTTAAAGCAGATCATTACCTTAAAGGAGTGCCCATAATGCATACTTGACAGAACACTGATATTTGGCAGCAATCTGGCCAGTCTTTTGTCTGAGGGAAAACTGGCAACAGAGAAAATAAATTATTGAGCCTCAGTCAGGGGCTGCCTAAGAACACTCCAAGTGTGGAAAAGGAAGACTCAGGTGGCCTCACATTAAGAAAAGGTCTCTGTTCTGTTCAGGTGCAGAAAAAGAAGAGAGTTCAGGGACAGAGGAGCCATGGAGGAGGAGGATCAGGAGGAGAAGCCGCTCTGTCCAGAGGGTCATTGCCAGTCCTTCAGGCAGTTTCGCTATGAGGAGGCTGAGGGGCCCCGAGGGATTTGCAGCCGACTCTCCAGTCTTTGCCATCAGTGGCTGAAGCCAGAAAGGCACACCAAGAGTCAGATGCTGGACCTGGTGCTCCTGGAGCAGTTCCTGGCCGTCCTTCCCCCAGAGATGGCCAGCTGGGTCAAGGAATGTGGGGCAGAGACCAGTTCCCAGGCGGTGGCCCTGGCCGAAGGCTTCCTCCTGAGCCAGGCAGAGGAGCAGAGGCAGCAGCAAAAGCAGCAGGTGAGAGCCTTTCCCATTAGTAAGTACAATTAAGAAAGAGTCAGCAGTAGAAGGCAGCAGTATGATAGCTGTGTGTAAATACAGTGGGCCCTTGGTATCCGCTGGGGTTTGGTCCCAGAGCCCCCTGTGGATAACAAGATCCGTGGAGGCTGAAGTCCCATTAAATATAATGGTATAGCAAAATGGTGCCCCTTATATAAAATGGCAAAATCAAGGTTTGCTACTTAGAATTTAGACTTTTAAAAAATATTTTCAAGCCGTGGATGCTTAAATCCGTGGATAAGGAGGACCAACTGTATTTGAAAGGATGTCGTACTGAGAATGCAGCATTTGGTTTCTGCAGCTCTAGAGAATAGGACACAAAGCAATCTACAGGAAAAGGGATTCTACCTCAACTGTAGGAAACATTTTCCTGACAGCAAGAGCTGTTAGACAGTGGAAGACACTAAGGAGTCTCCTCCGTTGGAGGTTTTTAAATAGGGTCTGGATGGCCATCTGTCAGGCATGCTTTGATTGTGTCTTCCTGCATGGCAGAGGGTTGGACCGGATGACCCTTGAAGTCTCTTCCAATGCAATACTTTTATAATGGTACTTTTAAAATGTTGTAAAATTCCTTGTAATTCACTGACCAATGCTTCCTGGAAATTATCACTAGAAGGAAAATAGCCCTCCCTTCCAGCCCTCTTTCTTTTCTCACATTTCCTTTTAAAATTCTTAATGCTGTTTTTGTCCCAGCACCAGTTGGGGGAAAAGGCCACTGAAATCCTGGAGGCAGAGAAGGTGTCCTTAGACTCCAGAAAGAGAGTGCAGTCCATGCAGAGCCTGCAGAATTGCTCAGCAGATGCCATCTCATTGGGTAAGGATGACGGAGCGTATTCTTCACTTTGGTCTCCTCTCCTCCATATACCTATATCGGAAGGTGATAGAGTCTCCTTCCTTGGAGGTCTTTAAACAGAGGCTGGATGGCCATCTGTCAGGGATGCTTTGATTTGGATTGCCTGCATGGCAGGAGGTTGGACTGGATGGCCCTAGGATGGCCTCTCTTCCAACTCTACGATTCTATGATTCTATAGCAGACAGGCTGCAACCATCTTCTCCTGAGCTGGCATATAATGGAGATGCTTATCTTCTGCAAGTGTCTTGCTTCAAGATTTGAGACATTTATTCTTTTTAAAGCCAGCACTGTGGAAGAGCCATTTTATTAGTGTGTTATACCGCAATGGGTGTATATCTGTTTAAAAGACAAATACGAAAGATTGGAGGAAGGGCTGAATCTGGATTTGATATCCTCGCTCTTTGTAGTTCCGACTACCTTTCTGTTTGGCGAAGAGCCTGGAAGATGGAATAGATCAGGGGTAGGCAACCTTTTTGAGTCGGGGGCCAGGTTGCTGTCCCTCAGACAACTGGGGGGCCGAAGCCGGGGGTGGAGCTTCCACCCTCCAGGGGTGGAGCCACATGCCGGGGGTGGAGCTTCCACCTTCTGGGGGCGGAGCCACATGCCAGGGTGGAGCTTCCACACTCCAGGGGCGGAGCCACACACTGGGGGTGGAGCTTCCACCGAAGCATCATCATCATCATCACCACCACCACTATCATTGTTACAGCAGACCTTTGTTACAGCACTTTGGAAAGTCACACTGTCTCACCTTCATAAATAATAAAAATAATGAAATAAAATAAAAAGCAATAATAAAAATAATGAAATAAAAAAACAAAAATAAGTGTTATATATTTTTTAAAAAAATGGAAAAAACCCAAGGCAGACCTGAAATGATTCACCTTTCCACCTCCTCCCCCTCTTTCTCATTGAGAGGGCATTTTGCAGAAAGAACACCCAGGGCAAGTAGTAATAATAATAATACAACTAATAAAGTTACAAGCAAGGAAATTACTAAAATGCAATTGGAAATAAACTGCAGCAAGCATGCACACAGTTTCAACTCAGAAAAGCCACAAGGTGCTCAGAGGGGATTTTGCAGAAAGAACACCCAGGGCAAGTAGTAGTAGTAATAATAATAATAATAATAATACAACTAATAAAGTTACAAGCAAGGAAATTACTAAAATGCAATTGAAAATAAACTGCAGCAAGCATGCACACAGTTTCAACTCAGAAAAGCCACAAGGTGCTCAGAGGGGATTTTGCAGAAAGAACACCCAGGGCAAGTAGTAGTAGTAGTAGTAGTAGTAATAATAATAATAATAATACAACTAATAAAGTTACAAGCAAGGAAATTACTAAAATGCAATTGAAAATAAACTGCAGCAAGCATGCACACAGTTTCAACTCAGAAAAACCACAAGGTGCTCAGAGGGGATTTTGCAGAAAGAACACCCAGGGCAAGTAGTAGTAGTAGTAATAATAATAATAATAATAATAATAATACAACTAATAAAGTTACAAGCAAGGAAATTACTAAAATGCAATTGAAAATAAACTGCAGCAAGCATGCACACAGTTTCAACTCAGAAAAGCCACAAGGTGCTCAGAGGGGATTTTGCAGAAAGAACACCCAGGGCAAGTAGTAGTAGTAGTAATAATAATAATAATAATAATAATACAACTAATAAAGTTACAAGCAAGGAAATTACTAAAATGCAATTGAAAATAAACTGCAGCAAGCATGCACACAGTTTCAACTCAGAAAAGCCACAAGGTGCTCAGAGGGGATTTTGCAGAAAGAACACCCAGGGCAAGTAGTAGTAGTAGTAATAATAATAATAATAATAATACAACTAATAAAGTTACAAGCAAGGAAATTACTAAAATGCAATTGAAAATAAACTGCAGCAAGCATGCACACAGTTTCAACTCAGAAAAGCCACAAGGTGCTCAGAGGGGATTTTGCAGAAAGAACACCCAGGGCAAGTAGTAGTAGTAGTAGTAATAATAATAATAATAATAATAATACAACTAATAAAGTTACAAGCAAGGAAATTACTAAAATGCAATTGAAAATAAACTGCAGCAAGCATGCACACAGTTTCAACTCAGAAAAGCCACAAGGTGCTCAGAGGGGATTTTGCAGAAAGAACACCCAGGGCAAGTAGTAGTAGTAGTAGTAATAATAATAATAATAATAATAATACAACTAATAAAGTTACAAGCAAGGAAATTACTAAAATGCAATTGAAAATAAACTGCAGCAAGCATGCACACAGTTTCAACTCAGAAAAGCCACAAGGTGCTCAGAGGGGATTTTGCAGAAAGAACACCCAGGGCAAGTAGTAGTAGTAGTAGTAGTAATAATAATAATAATAATACAACTAATAAAGTTACAAGCAAGGAAATTACTAAAATGCAATTGAAAATAAACTGCAGCAAGCATGCACACAGTTTCAACTCAGAAAAACCACAAGGTGCTCAGAGGGGATTTTGCAGAAAGAACACCCAGGGCAAGTAGTAGTAGTAGTAATAATAATAATAATAATAATAATAATACAACTAATAAAGTTACAAGCAAGGAAATTACTAAAATGCAATTGAAAATAAACTGCAGCAAGCATGCACACAGTTTCAACTCAGAAAAGCCACAAGGTGCTCAGAGGGGATTTTGCAGAAAGAACACCCAGCTAACCCCCTCCCCCAATGAACCAACCTCTGGCTTTGCTGTGGCTGCAGCTGCTGCTCTGGCTCCCTGGCTCCCTCACTCTATACTCCTTCCTTCTTCCTCCTCCTCCTTTCCCTGCTCTTAGGGAGGCGGAGGGCGAGGTGGAGCCTGCTGCAGGCCTGCTGCAGCCCCTGGAGCCCTGTTGGAGTGCTCCAGGGGCTGCACCAGGCCTCCTACATGGGCGCCGCCATTTTGTTTTTCAAAATGGCGGCCGAAATCTCGCGTGACCTTTGCCATCCTGAGGTCACACGAGACTTCGGCCGCCATTTTGAAAAACAAAATGGCGGCCGGAGCGGCGAGAAAACGGGGAAAATCGGCGGCAATCGGCGGCAGGATTGCTCAGGGGCCGGTAAGAAGGCCTTGGCGGGCCGCATCCGGCCCGCGGGCCGCAGGTTGCCGACCCCTGGAATAGATCATCCACTGTCAGAGCTGGAACAGACTGCTCCTGACCTTCCCATTCAGGCACACAAAAAGTGTCAGTGAGTCCTTAGTGATGCTGTGACCACGTGAGATCAGGTCCATCTGAAACCTGCTTCAATTGCCAGCCTTCCTTGATATATCTAAAATATGGGAGGAGTCATGACTGAAGCATTGATGGCATACATCCATCCTTTCCCTTTTGGGATATAAGATAGGGAGCTATTCTCTGGCTCTTGTTGTTGTGAGCTTTCAAGTTGTTTCTGACTTACAGCAGCCCTAAGATAACCGTATTACAGTGCTTTATTGGTAAGATTTGTTCAGTGGGGGGGTCTCTTTGTCTTCTTCTCAGGCTAATAGAGTGTGACTTGCCCAAGGTTACCCAGTGGGTTTCCATTGCTAAGCAGGACTTCAAACTCTTATCATTGTTCAGTGCTCAAAACAGCTATACCACACTTTTTCTCTCTTGCCCTTGTTCTTAGTCCCAAACCCTATAGTCACAGCAGCTGCCAAGCGCTAGGATGGGCTGCGACTGCTCTCTCTTAGATTCTGAAAAGGGAGGGAGAAGAGAGGCAATTCAGATCATGAAAATCAGTCAGCCCTGCATATCCACAGATATTTTTATCCATGGATTCCAGCATGCGCTAGCTAAATTCTCCCAGAAGGAACAAGTGTATAGTTTGGGAGAATCCCTAGAGTCATCTCTGTCAGCAGAGACCCCAGAGGATTCTGTGGCTCAGAGTACTTTGCCTGCTTTCTCTGTTTCTCTGCAGGATGATTTATACATATTTTCATTTCAATCAGGTATAAATAAATAAAGACAAATATTTGTCTTAGGTCTTCTGTACTTTGTGCTTGCCTCTACCAATCTCATGAGATCTAGCGTATTAGTTTAAATGTTGGACTGTGTCCCTGGAGACCAAGGTTCGAATCCCTGCTGAGACATGAAAGCCAATGGGCAACCTTGGGCAAATCACAATCTCTCAGCCTCAGAGGATGGCAATGGCAAGGCCACTCTGAAAACAATTGCCAAGAAAAACTTGTGGTAGATTACCTTTGCGGTCTCTATAAGTCAACTTGAAGATACACAGCAACAAACCAGCTTTGTGATTATTCAGCAAAGACCTCCAAATGCTTGCTTTTGGAATTGGGACAATAAGTCAATAATTGAGGGAATGGTACAGAATGTTTACTTTTGTCTGGTACAGAAGGCTCATTTTTGTCTTCCTCCAAGGAGATAGAAGACTGCCAGGTCCAAGATGTACTGCCTCAGCTCTTCATTCTGACACTCTGCAAATAGCTTCTGAGAGCCTAGATCAGGTAAGGGGCCAGGATCTCTGGAGAGGTGGGGTGATCCTGGTCCTCCTCCATGGACCTGAAGCATTTTCTCTCTTCTCTTTTTGCTCCATCAGACTTTCCTGTCATGGCATTTTAACTGACATATAGTGGGAAAATCCCAAGCTGCCCAGTTTTCTGTTCTGACTGAGGATAGTAATTTTGAGTTCATGGTATCTTGTTTCTACTCCCAGGTAACATTTGAAGAGGTGGCCATTGGTTTCAGCAAGGAGGAGTGGTCCCTACTAGATCCAGACCAAAAGGCCCTGCTCAGGGAAGTCATGGAGAAGAACATGGAGCTTGTGGCCTCTCTGGGTAAGACTCCCTCTTTTTCCTGGCTGATCCAGTTACTCTTTAGGACCCTCGTAGCGTCTTCCTCCCTACTTGCTGTATTTCTGCCAGTTGAGTCATCTTCCATGTGGGTTAGTTAAGGATGTGCTCCTTAGGATAAACCAGTCGCCAGCTGTAGGACTGGGGCCCCAGTTCTCAGCTTTCAAAACATATTCCCACCCTCTCAAGTTGTCATTTCAACAGGCTTGGCAGCTTTCTGGTCCCTCTTCAAATGACGGTTTTGTAGGATAATCTAAGTTTTCTAAGGTTTCACCCTTTGGTAAGGAAGCAAAAATATTTAACTATCAAAAATATCAAAGTCAAGCCTGTTAGGGTCCAGCTTTAAATCTGAAGAGTAGCAAAAAGCATCTTTATCTTACCATCTTTCCATAGAAAGTTGAGAGAGGAGGAAGATGGAAAACATGTAACTAGTTCAAAAACTTTAGAGAGTGTGTCTGTTAGTCTCAAAAGGGGAGTGATTTTTTGGTTAGTTTCAATGAGAGAGAGAAAGAGAGGCATTTGCATGCAGGAAATCCCTATCTTTCTAAGGAGGGAGAAAGAGAATGCAAAAAACTTCCAACAGGTTTTCTCCAGTTCACAGTGAGTTATAACAAACTCATATATACTGCTAAGCACACACACCCCAAGGATATTTATTTTGTCCCCAGCAGCTTCAACTGTGGCTACATTCAGTTACTAGTAAATCTGGAACTGCTGGGATTGTTTACAGCAAGCGAGAAAGCAAAGATGGAGATCTTCTTTTCCTCTGTAAGGAAACTTGACTTTTCACCACCTTGCTTTCTTTGGGTAGCCAAGTCCAGCTCCTCCCATTGAATTATCTGAAGATGCAGAAGGGGAATATATCCCAGAGGGAGAGAAGATGTGAATGAGTGGAGGAATTGGTTATTCATGTCCAGCTTGGGATAGAGGTTAAACCTGAGTGAATGTATTGGAAGCAAGTGTTGGTGAGCAGTAAAGGAGAACAAGTGTGTCTCCATCTGTCCCATCGAGCCTAATCATTCAGCAGATGGTCCCGTTACAATAGCGTTAATCAATATTAACAAGATATTAAGGTTGTCAAATCAGTATAGCAACCAGCTTTTACCAAAACCTTTGGAGAGGTGTTGAGTGGAGCTGATGATATCTCAGGAGAGATGTTAGAGGCCCACATGCCTCAAATCCCCTGCTCCAACTGGGACATATTGACATCAGTAATGTATATTGACATCAATAATGTCCAGTCAGTGCCATTTTTCTTTTTGCCTGTGGCTAAATTATTTTTCTCATTGCCAGACGGTGATGGACAAGAGAAAGAGAATTTAAGAGAACAAAGGATGTCTTTGCAGGAAAGAGTCCAACGTCAACAAAAGAAAGAGAAGGGAAGCAAAATCGATACTAAGGAGAGGAGGATGAATATAGATACTGCTTTTCAGACTGGAGATTTCTGTGGAATGTCCATCCAAAAAATAAGACAGAAAGGAGAGGGACAGAGTAAGCATATTTCTCTTGAATGTTGGAGAAACCCCAGTTGTAAAGAAATCCTTAGTTTTCACAGAGGAATTTATGTAGAAGGTATTCACATAGAAAAAAGAAAATGTGAGTTGTTAGGATCTGGAAGGGGCTTAAGATGGACATCACATGAAAGGCCCCACACAGAAGTGAAACCATTTAGCTGCTCAAAGTCTGAAAAATGTTTAAGTAGGAAGATAAGCCTAGCAAGTCATAAAGTCACCCACACCAAAGAAAACCAATTTAAATGCATGGAATACAAAAAGATTTTCAGTGGAAAGACAAGTCTTATTTGTCATAGAAGAATTGATGCAGAAGAGAAGTCATTTAAATGCCTGGAATGTCTAAAGAGTTTCAGACACAAGAAATACCTCAATTGTCATCAAAAAATTCACACAGGAGAAAAGCCATTTAAATGCCTGGAATGTGGAAAGGAATTCAGTTGGAAGACAAATGTCACTTGTCATCAAAGAATTCGTACAGGAGAGAAGCCATTTAAATGCTTAGAATGTGGAAAGAAATTCAGTCAGAAGAGAGATCTCACTCGTCATCAAAGAATTCATACAGGAGAGAAGCCATTTAAATGCTTAGAATGTGGAAAGAAATTCAATCGGAAGACAAATCTCACTTGTCATCAAAGAATTCATACAGGAGAGAAGCCATTTAAATGCCTGGAATGTGGAAAGGAGTTCAGTCAGAAGAGAGATCTCACTTGTCATCAAAGAATTCATACAGGAGAGAAACCATTTAAATGCTTAGAATGTGAAAAGAAATTCAGTTGGAAGACAGCTCTCACTCGTCATCAAAGAATTCATAGAGGAGAGAAGCCATTTAAATGCCTAGAATGTGGAAAGAAATTCAGTCGGAAGACAAATCTCACTCTTCATCAAAGAATTCATGCAGGAGAGAAGGCATTTAAATGCCTAGAATGTGGAAAGAAATTCAGTCGGAAGACAAATCTCACTCTTCATCAAAGAATTCATACAGGAGAGAAACCATTTAAATGCTTAGAATGTGGAAAGAAATTCAGTTGGAAGACAGCTCTCACTCGTCATCAAAGAATTCATAGAGGAGAGAAGCCATTTAAATGCCTGGAATGTGGAAAGAAATTCAGTCGGAAGACAAATCTCACTCTTCATCAAAGAATTCATACAGGAGAGAAGCCATTTAAATGCATGGAATGTGGGGACAGTTTCAGTCTCAAGAAAGCTCTCACTCATCATCAAAAAATTCATGCGGGAGGAAAACCATGTAAATACTTGGAATGAGGAAATAGTTTCAGTCAGAAAACAGGTCTCTCCATCACATAACCCAGACAGGGAGGAAAGATGGCTTCATCTGCACTGCAGAATTAATGGAGTTCGACACCACTTCAACTGTTGCAGCTCATTGCTATAGAATTCTGGGAATTGGAGTTTGCTCTGATTCCAGAGCTCTCTGACAAAGAAAGCTAAATGTTCCACCAAACTTCAGTTCCCAGAATTCCTTAGCATTGACCATGGCAATCAAAGCAGGGTCAAACCAGTTTATTTCTGTGTTGCAGTTGCAGCCAATTTAAATGTTTTGAATCCTGAAAGAGATTCATTCAGAGGAAAGGTCTTAATTCTTATCAAGCAGCTCACATATCGGAGAAACCATTTAAATGTTTGTAGTGTGGAAAGACTTTCAACAGGAAGGCAATCCTCACTTGACATCACACAACTCACACAAAAGAAAAACCCTTTAAATGTTTAGAGAATGAAAAGAGATTTAGTCAGAAGACAAATCTCATTCATCATCAGGCAACTCACACGGGAGCGAAACTGTTTAAATGTGGAGTATGGACATCGAAAGATAAGCCTCACTAATCATCAAGTAACACACACAGGGGAGAAGCTGTTCAAATGCTCGGAGCATGGAAAGAGTTTCTGTTGGAAGATGTCCCTCACCCATCAGCAAGGAATTCATACAGGAGAATCCCTGTGAGCAACAGGCAAGACAGAGGTAACCTGTTTGTTAAAAGTCAGTAGTGAGCCTGCCTTTATGTTGGTGTGTTAAAGAACCCTTTTGTGAAATAAACCCCTCTGCTGTTATTTTCAAAATCCCTACCTAAGTATTGTTTATTTATGGTGTTTGGTTTATATACTGGAGATGCACTGAAACCTATGAGGAACATGCACACATTGGCCCATAAGTATAGTTATCTTCGAGCTCTAAGGCCAGAAACCCAAAGTGTGCTTTGAGGGAAAGGGGCAATGTAGGTGACAGGAGCCTGGGTTTAGTTTTGGTGTGGGTATGTTGGAAGGTGCACATGAACAGAGAACAATACAGTGCGCCTGAACCAACTGTGAGCTTGTCATCTGCAGTTTGAGATTCCACAGACTGCAAACCCTGGCTGTTTTAAAGGCCCATGCGCACACATGCACCAACACAAGCAAGAGCATGCACCTAATAAAAAGAATGGGACTTTAGCTCCGTTTGTTTTGTTTCGTTTTTGCTTTCCTGGGGGGGGGGGGGGGGGAAGAGGTCCGGAACGGATCCCCCATGGATAGCAAAGGCGCACCGTAATACATCCCTCTGGTGAAGAGAGTCTGTTATCCAGAGAGATTTGAATTCATTGTCTAGCCTTTTATAGACTTCCAGTTCTTATCTTGCTTCCTGGGAACTTCTCTTTAATACCAAAATAGCCCCACAATATGTTTTGTTCTGTAAATATAGCTGCTCAAGCACTAGCAATCTGGTCTTGTTTTGATGTCACACAGACACTCAGTATCTCACCTGATTTCTCAGCAACCGCTGGCCAACTCAAATCCACAGGGAAGCGTGCTGAGCCACTTGTCTTCTCACAAAACCCCTCAATTGGATGCTCTGTTTCTGGAATCAGGTACAGGATCACCCTCTGCAATTCTGAAAATCACTGTTACCACTTTTCATATCACTAAATTCGTGAATGTGTTTGTGAGTGTATATTGAGTTCCCTTTGCTGTAGGCAATATCTTTTTTTGCTCCTTTACAGATAATACATGAGGCATTTCAATATTCCTGTACTATTCTCTGCTGAATTTCCCCTATTCTGTCCTCTGCTCCATTTTCCTCAGGTTGAGCACCCTTTTCCTTTTCTGAGAAGACTGAGGCTGAATGAGACTACATGTGAAAGGGATCTAGGAGTCCAAGTAGACCACAAGTTGAACATGAGTGATCAGTGTGATGCGGCAGCTAAAAAGACCAATGCAATTTTAGGCTGCATCAATAAAAGTATAGTGTCTAGATCAAGAGAAGTAATAGTGCCACTTTATTCTGCTCTGGTCAGGCTCTACCTGGAATATTGTGTCCAGTTCTGGGCACCACAATTCAGAAAGGACTTTGAGATATTGGAGCATGTCCAAAGGAGAGCAACTAAAATGGTGAAGGGTCTGGAAACCATGTCCTATGTGGAACGACTCAGGGAGCTGGGGATGTTTAGCCTGGAGAAAAGAAGATTAAGAGGTGATATGATAGCCCTGTTTAAATATTTGAAGGAGTGTCACATTGATGAGGGAACAAGCTTGTTTTCTGCTGCACCAGAGAACAGAACCAGGAACAATGGATCCAAGCTGCAGGAAAAGAGATTCCACCTCAACATTAGGAGGAACTTCCTGACAGTAAGGGATGTTTGACAGGGGAACACACTCCTTCCTCGGAGTGTAGTGGAGTCTCCTCCTTTGGAGGTCTTTAAACAGAGGCTGGATGGCCATCTGTCGGGGATGCTTTGACAGAGTTTTCCTGCATGGCAGAATGGGGTTGAACTGGATGGCCCTTGCAGTCTCTTTCAACTCTACGATTCTATGATTCTATGAAGTATAGTATCAAGAGCAAGGGATGTCATAGTGCCACTCTATTCTGCTTTGGTCTGACCTCACCTGGAATAATCCTGTGTCCAGTTCTTTCAGAAACAGAAGAAGACGTGATGGTGGAGGTTTGATTCCTTTAAAAATGGTCAAGGATTTGACCATTCAAACGGTATTCAATGCTGAAAACCATTGAAAATGAGAGACACTTTTTCCATGGGTCAAAAATGAAAACCAGACTAGTGCTCCTACAGAAAGGGGAACGTCACTTGTAGTTATTTTGTGGAGCATTTGTTCCTTCCTTCATTTTCATGGGCATCCCTCCTGCCCCTTCTGTACCTGGGAGGCAAATGAGACCTTTGCGGAAGGAAGGAAGGAAAGAAAAGAAAGAAAGAAAGAATTGTATTGAGGCGGGGAACAACAACAGACCAAAAAATGCAGAATATATGTTAAGAACACAGTTCAAACATCCATCAAATTAAAAGTCCGAAGAAGACACAGATGTATTAAAACCATCTACCTTTAAAATTAACCATTTATCATAAAGGAGGAGGAAGATAAAATGGGGGAAAACCCTGGAGGGACCCCAATTTTATTTCTTGGGGGAAATGGAGGGGGTCTCCTTTGCTTTGAGGGGGGGGCTGTTATTGGGAAAGAAAGGAAGGAGGGGCTCAAAGGGAAGAATGTTTCCTGGCTGGCCAAAGGGGGGGGGTCTTTCTTAGGAGGGTTGGGGAAGAATGGCAAAAAAGGGGGGAGAAGGAGAGCGCTCTCGCTTCCCAGAAGGGAATTGGGGGGGAGGGGGCTTGAGATGTCTTGGGGGGACAGAGAAGAAGGAAGGAAGGGGCTGCTGGAGGGAGGAGGAAGAGGAGAAGATGACCCCAAACAACTCCTTCTGGGGTGATAAACATTTCCCAGACAAGTGTCTGGGGCAGGAGCTCCAAGCTGCATGGAAAGTCCTGGCCACTGAATAAAACCCACTCTCCCGCAGTGACTAGGAGCGGCAGGGTTTTTGATATCTAGAAGCCTGCTAAAGAGAGAGGTCTGAATTAAGACGCAATGGTCAGTTTTAAATCTGGCAACTGACCTTCAGGCCATTTTGGTCCAGATGAGACCTTGCTCAACCACAGTAAAGGACCAGTGTTTACTTCTTGTTTTTAAGAATGACCTCTTCTGGGCCTAAAATGGCCCAAGGGGGGCAAAATATGGGAGGGGGGAATGCCCCCATGTCCCTTATAGGGCATTAGGGGGATGAAACCTGAGCCCCAGGGGCCCACAAAAACACCACTGGAGACCATATCCTATATACAATGCAAAAAGGATGTTGACAAGGTGAAGCGTGTCCAAAGGAGGGTTACTAAAATGGTGAAAGGTCTGGAAACCATAAAGCCCTATGTGGAGAGACTTAGGGAGCCAGGTATGTTTAACCTGGAAAAGAGAAGTTTAAGAGGTGATATGATAGCCCTGTTTTTGAAAGGATGTCATAATGAGGATGGAGGAAGCTTGGAACAATGGATGAAAGCTCACATTAAACGAGATTGCACTTAAACATTAGGAGGAACGTGCTGACAGTAAGAGGTGTTTGATACTAGAGGACACTCCTTCAGAGTGTGGTGGAGTCGTCTTTGGAGGTCTTTAAACAGAGGCTGGATGGCCATCTGTCCAGGTGCTTTGACTGTGATTTCCTGCATGGCAGAATGGGGTTGAACTGGATGGCCCTTGCAGTCTCTTTCAACTCTACGATTCTATGATTCTATGAAGTATAGTATCAAGAGCAAGGGATGTCATAGTGCCACTCTATTCTGCTTTGGTCTGACCTCACCTGGAATAATCCTGTGTCCAGTTCTTTCAGAAACAGAAGAAGACGTGATGGTGGAGGTTTGATTCCTTTAAAAATGGTCAAGGATTTGACCATTCAAACGGTATTCAATGCTGAAAACCATTGAAAATGAGAGACACTTTTTCCATGGGTCAAAAATGAAAACCAGACTAGTGCTCCTACAGAAAGGGGAACGTCACTTGTAGTTATTTTGTGGAGCATTTGTTCCTTCCTTCATTTTCATGGGCATCCCTCCTGCCCCTTCTGTACCTGGGAGGCAAATGAGACCTTTGCGGAAGGAAGGAAGGAAAGAAAAGAAAGAAAGAAAGAATTGTATTGAGGCGGGGAACAACAACAGACCAAAAAATGCAGAATATATGTTAAGAACACAGTTCAAACATCCATCAAATTAAAAGTCCGAAGAAGACACAGATGTATTAAAACCATCTACCTTTAAAATTAACCATTTATCATAAAGGAGGAGGAAGATAAAATGGGGGAAAACCCTGGAGGGACCCCAGTTTTATCTCTTGGGGGAAATGGAGGGGGTCTCCTTTGCTTTGAGGGGGGGGCTGTTATTGGGAAAGAAAGGAAGGAGGGGCTCAAAAGGAAGAATGTTTCCTGGCTGGCCAAAGGGGGGGGGGGTCTTTCTTAGGAGGGTTGGGGAAGAATGGCAAAAAAGGGGGGAGAAGGAGAGCGCTCTCGCTTCCCAGAAGGGAATTGGGGGGGAGGGGGCTTGAGATGTCTTGGGGGGACAGAGAAGAAGGAAGGAAGGGGCTGCTGGAGGGAGGAGGAAGAGGAGAAGATGACCCCAAACAACTCCTTCTGGGGTGATAAACATTTCCCAGACAAGTGTCTGGGGCAGGAGCTCCAAGCTGCATGGAAAGTCCTGGCCACTGAATAAAACCCACTCTCCCGCAGTGACTAGGAGCGGCAGGGTTTTTGATATCTAGAAGCCTGCTAAAGAGAGAAGTCTGAATTAAGATGCAATGGTCAGTTTTAAATCTGGCAACTGACCTTCAGGCCATTTTGGTCCAGATGAGACCTTGCTCAACCACAGTAAAGGACCAGTGTTTACTTCTTGTTTTTAAGAATGACCTCTTCTGGGCCTAAAATGGCCCAAGGGGGGCAAAATATGGGAGGGGGGAATGCCCCCATGTCCCTTATAGGGCATTAGGGGGATGAAACCTGAGCCCCAGGGGCCCACAAAAACACCACTGGAGACCATATCCTATATACAATGCAAAAAGGATGTTGACAAGGTGAAGCGTGTCCAAAGGAGGGTTACTAAAATGGTGAAAGGTCTGGAAACCATAAAGCCCTATGTGGAGAGACTTAGGGAGCCAGGTATGTTTAACCTGGAAAAGAGAAGTTTAAGAGGTGATATGATAGCCCTGTTTTTGAAAGGATGTCATAATGAGGATGGAGGAAGCTTGGAACAATGGATGAAAGCTCACATTAAAAGAGATTGCACTTAAACATTAGGAGGAACGTGCTGACAGTAAGAGGTGTTTGATACTAGAGGACACTCCTTCAGAGTGTGGTGGAGTCGTCTTTGGAGGTCTTTAAACAGAGGCTGGATGGCCATCTGTCCAGGTGCTTTGACTGTGATTTCCTGCATGGCAGAATGGGGTTGAACTGGATGGCCCTTGCAGTCTCTTTCAACTCTACGATTCTATGATTCTATGAAGTATAGTATCAAGAGCAAGGGATGTCATAGTGCCACTCTATTCTGCTTTGGTCTGACCTCACCTGGAATAATCCTGTGTCCAGTTCTTTCAGAAACAGAAGAAGACGTGATGGTGGAGGTTTGATTCCTTTAAAAATGGTCAAGGATTTGACCATTCAAACGGTATTCAATGCTGAAAACCATTGAAAATGAGAGACACTTTTTCCATGGGTCAAAAATGAAAACCAGACTAGTGCTCCTACAGAAAGGGGAACGTCACTTGTAGTTATTTTGTGGAGCATTTGTTCCTTCCTTCATTTTCATGGGCATCCCTCCTGCCCCTTCTGTACCTGGGAGGCAAATGAGACCTTTGCGGAAGGAAGGAAGGAAAGAAAAGAAAGAAAGAAAGAATTGTATTGAGGCGGGGAACAACAACAGACCAAAAAATGCAGAATATATGTTAAGAACACAGTTCAAACATCCATCAAATTAAAAGTCCGAAGAAGACACAGATGTATTAAAACCATCTACCTTTAAAATTAACCATTTATCATAAAGGAGGAGGAAGATAAAATGGGGGAAAACCCTGGAGGGACCCCAGTTTTATCTCTTGGGGGAAATGGAGGGGGTCTCCTTTGCTTTGAGGGGGGGGCTGTTATTGGGAAAGAAAGGAAGGAGGGGCTCAAAAGGAAGAATGTTTCCTGGCTGGCCAAAGGGGGGGGGGGTCTTTCTTAGGAGGGTTGGGGAAGAATGGCAAAAAAGGGGGGAGAAGGAGAGCGCTCTCGCTTCCCAGAAGGGAATTGGGGGGGAGGGGGCTTGAGATTTCTTGAGGGGACAGAGAAGAAGGAAGGAAGGGGCTGCTGGAGGGAGGAGGAAGAGGAGAAGATGACCCCAAACAACTCCTTCTGGGGTGATAAAAATTTCCCAGACAAGTGTCTGGGGCAGGAGCTCCAAGCTACATGGAAAGTCCTGGCCACTGAATAAAACCCACTCTCCCGCAGTGACTAGGAGCGGCAGGGTTTTTGATATCTAGAAGCCTGCTAAAGAGAGAGGTCTGAATTAAGACGCAATGGTCAGTTTTAAATCTGGCAACTGACCTTCAGGCCATTTTGGTCCAGATGAGACCTTGCTCAACCACAGTAAAGGACCAGTGTTTACTTCTTGTTTTTAAGAATGACCTCTTCTGGGCCTAAAATGGCCCAAGGGGGGCAAAATATGGGAGGGGGGAATGCCCCCATGTCCCTTATAGGGCATTAGGGGGATGAAACCTGAGCCCCAGGGGCCCACAAAAACACCACTGGAGACCATATCCTATATACAATGCAAAAAGGATGTTGACAAGGTGAAGCGTGTCCAAAGGAGGGTTACTAAAATGGTGAAAGGTCTGGAAACCATAAAGCCCTATGTGGAGAGACTTAGGGAGCCAGGTATGTTTAACCTGGAAAAGAGAAGTTTAAGAGGTGATATGATAGCCCTGTTTTTGAAAGGATGTCATAATGAGGATGGAGGAAGCTTGGAACAATGGATGAAAGCTCACATTAAAAGAGATTGCACTTAAACATTAGGAGGAACGTGCTGACAGTAAGAGGTGTTTGATACTAGAGGACACTCCTTCAGAGTGTGGTGGAGTCGTCTTTGGAGGTCTTTAAACAGAGGCTGGATGGCCATCTGTCCAGGTGCTTTGACTGTGATTTCCTGCATGGCAGAATGGGGTTGAACTGGATGGCCCTTGCAGTCTCTTTCAACTCTACGATTCTATGATTCTATGAAGTATAGTATCAAGAGCAAGGGATGTCATAGTGCCACTCTATTCTGCTTTGGTCTGACCTCACCTGGAATAATCCTGTGTCCAGTTCTTTCAGAAACAGAAGAAGACGTGATGGTGGAGGTTTGATTCCTTTAAAAATGGTCAAGGATTTGACCATTCAAACGGTATTCAATGCTGAAAACCATTGAAAATGAGAGACACTTTTTCCATGGGTCAAAAATGAAAACCAGACTAGTGCTCCTACAGAAAGGGGAACGTCACTTGTAGTTATTTTGTGGAGCATTTGTTCCTTCCTTCATTTTCATGGGCATCCCTCCTGCCCCTTCTGTACCTGGGAGGCAAATGAGACCTTTGCGGAAGGAAGGAAGGAAAGAAAAGAAAGAAAGAAAGAATTGTATTGAGGCGGGGAACAACAACAGACCAAAAAATGCAGAATATATGTTAAGAACACAGTTCAAACATCCATCAAATTAAAAGTCCGAAGAAGACACAGATGTATTAAAACCATCTACCTTTAAAATTAACCATTTATCATAAAGGAGGAGGAAGATAAAATGGGGGAAAACCCTGGAGGGACCCCAATTTTATTTCTTGGGGGAAATGGAGGGGGTCTCCTTTGCTTTGAGGGGGGGGCTGTTATTGGGAAAGAAAGGAAGGAGGGGCTCAAAAGGAAGAATGTTTCCTGGCTGGCCAAAGGGGGGGGGGGTCTTTCTTAGGAGGGTTGGGGAAGAATGGCAAAAAAGGGGGGAGAAGGAGAGCGCTCTCGCTTCCCAGAAGGGAATTGGGGGGGAGGGGGCTTGAGATGTCTTGGGGGGACAGAGAAGAAGGAAGGAAGGGGCTGCTGGAGGGAGGAGGAAGAGGAGAAGATGACCCCAAACAACTCCTTCTGGGGTGATAAACATTTCCCAGACAAGTGTCTGGGGCAGGAGCTCCAAGCTGCATGGAAAGTCCTGGCCACTGAATAAAACCCACTCTCCCGCAGTGACTAGGAGCGGCAGGGTTTTTGATATCTAGAAGCCTGCTAAAGAGAGAGGTCTGAATTAAGACGCAATGGTCAGTTTTAAATCTGGCAACTGACCTTCAGGCCATTTTGGTCCAGATGAGACCTTGCTCAACCACAGTAAAGGACCAGTGTTTACTTCTTGTTTTTAAGAATGACCTCTTCTGGGCCTAAAATGGCCCAAGGGGGGCAAAATATGGGAGGGGGGAATGCCCCCATGTCCCTTATAGGGCATTAGGGGGATGAAACCTGAGCCCCAGGGGCCCACAAAAACACCACTGGAGACCATATCCTATATACAATGCAAAAAGGATGTTGACAAGGTGAAGGGGGGTCACTAAAATGGTGAAAGGTCTGGAAACCATAAAGCCCTATGTGGAGAGACTTAGGGAGCCGGGTATGTTTAACCAGGACAAAAGCCCCGCCCACTAAACACGCCAAGCCCCGCCCCAGCCCTTCCCTCAACGAGGCGCCACTCTCGGCCTAGGCCCCGCCCCTTCCTGCCATAGAGGCGGCGCTTCCTAGAGCGGGGCTGAGGACCAGAGCCACAGGGAGCAAGATGGCGCCCCCTTTCCTGGCTCAGTCAGGGCTAGGACTCCGGGGGAGGAGGAGGAGGTGGGCCCTCGTTCCTCCAGGGCTCCAGCCACAGCGCAGAAATGGCCCCCTCTGGCCACAGATTACCCTTCCTTGGCTCAGGATAGGCCTTAAACGCCCATTTCAACTGGATGGCTCAGTGCTGTGGAATTCTGGGAACCGTAGTTGGTTGTGGCCCCAGAGCTCTCTGAGGGAGAAGGCTTAGGCCGCATCCGCACTGCAGGAAAACTCCACTTGGGAACCACTTCAGCTGCCTCTCCACAGTGCTATGGCATTCTGGGAACTGTGGTTCGTTAGGGTAACAGAGAAGGCTGAACGTCCCGCTAACCTACATATCCCAGAATTCCATAGCACG
Organism: Sceloporus occidentalis; assembly: GCA_023333645.1. Taxonomy (NCBI): domain Eukaryota; kingdom Metazoa; phylum Chordata; class Lepidosauria; order Squamata; family Phrynosomatidae; genus Sceloporus; species Sceloporus occidentalis. The sequence continues at coordinate 7,424,854 of JALMGF010000001.1, read as the reverse complement.
GAGTGTGCTTTGAGTTACGTTTTAAACTCTTTTTATGCCTTTGCATATACTGTTATTATACTTCTTCTAACTAGAAGGTCTGGATCGCTTTTACATTCTGGTTGTGATGTTTTAATCTTGTTTTCTCCTGTGATCCGCCTTGGGTCCTCCTTTTAGTGGTGGGTCTCCCCCAGAGGACACTTCGTCCCCATTCAAGCTTCTCATCAGAGGGCTTTGGGGCCAAGGAGCAGCCAGAGGGACTCCTTCCTTCCCTCCTTAGCCCGCTTCTGGATGAAGGGGGGGAGAGGGGCCCCTTCCGTCCTTCCTCCATTTGGACCTTTGGGAGGAGAAGAGGAGGCCCAGAGAGGAGGGGAACCTCACTCTCTCTCAGCCTCAGAAGAAGGCAGTGGCAGACCTCCTGATGATAGCTTCCCCTTAAGGCCTCCATAAGGGGAAAAGGGCTGGAAGGCGCACGGCCAGAAAGGGAGGACGATGGAGTCATAGCAGTCTGTAGCCAGATCTTGTAGCACCTTTGGGACTCGCTGAAAGAAGAGTTGACAGCATGAGCTTTGCTAGACTTAAGTCCAAATGCATCTGAGGAAGTGGAAATCTCATGCTGCCAACTTCTTTCTTTCAGTTAGTCTCAAACATACTACAAGACCTCTTTGCTTAGGATTATACAGACTGTGGCTATGTCTTTCAGTCATAGCTTTTATCTTCTGGTCACGAAAATGAGCTGGTTTCCAACTTAGATTTGATTTTTAAGTATATCACTACCTTAAAAGAGTGTCCATAATGGATGCTTGACAGAATGTCTTGGTTTCTCCGTAGGGCTTGATACTTGTCAGCAATCTGGCCAGTCTTTTCCAGAAAGGAGAATCTGGCAGAACAGAAAATAGTGATCAACCTCATGCAGGAACTATCTAAGAACACAAGTCAAAGTATGGAAAGGGAAGATTTGAGGCCAAAATAAAGCTGCTTCAGGTCAGTTTGGAGGTATGCTGTTTAAATAACACACTTCTTAAGAGGCCAGAAGCTGCGCCAAAGCTTCACTCCTGTCCTTAGAATTGGCTTTGGCGTGGCTTCTGGCCTCAGGATACATGCATCATTTATACACAGCATACCTCCAAAGTGACCCAAAGAAGCTTTATTTTGGTCTGTCTGTACAGGCCCATGGTTGGCCTCACATTAAGAAAAGTCTCTCGTGCGTTTTAGGTGTGGAAAAGAGGAGAATTAAAGGAAAGAAGAACCATGGAAGAGAATGAGGATGAGAAGCTGCTCTGTTCAGAGGGACAGTCCCAGTCGTTCAGGCAGTTTCTCTATGAGGAGGCTGAGGGCCCCCGAAAGGCTTGCTACCAACTCCACAAACTTTGCCACCAGTGGTTGAAACCAGAGAGACACACAAAGAATCAAATCCTGGACCTGGTGATCCTGGAACAGTTCCTGGCCATCCTTCCCCCAGAGATGGCCAACTGGGTCAGGGAATGTGGGGCAGAGACCTGTTCCCAGGCAGTGGCCCTGGCCGAAGGTTTCCTATTGAGCCAGGCTGAGGAGAAGCAGCAGCAGGGGCAGCAGGTGAGAGTCTTTGACATTAGTACAAGTTAAAAATGAGTCAACACTGTGATACAGCAACTAAAAAGGCCAATGTGATTCTAGGCTGCATCAATAGAAGTACAGTGTCTAAGTCAAGGGCAGTAACATTAATACTCTATTCTGCTTTGTTCAGCCTCACCTAGAATAATGCTGTGTCCAGTTCCAGTTCAATTTAAAAAGGCTGTTGAGAAGCTGGAACACATGCAGAGGAGGGTGAACAAAATGGGAAAGGGTCTGGAAACGGCGTCGTATAAGGAGAGATTTAGGGATATAGGTATGTTTGTCTTGGAGAAGAGAAAGTTAAGATGTGAAAAGAGAGCCTTGTTTAAATATTTGAAGATATGTCATACAGATGATGGTGCAAGTTTGTTTCCTGCTTCGTCAGAGGACAAGACCCAGAGAAACGGATTCAATCTACAGGAAAAGAGATTCCACCTCAACATTAGGGAGAACCTTCTGAGAATAAGAGCAGATGGAGACAAGTTGGAACCCATTCCTTCAGTGTGTGGTGGAGTCTCCCTATTTGGACATTTTTAAACAGAAGCTGGATGGCCACTTGTTGGGAGTGGTTTGATCACCCAACGTTCCTTTCCTGCATGGCTGGGGTTTGGACTGGAAGGCCCTTGAGGTCTCTTCCAACGCTATGCTTTTATGATTGTATGTACTTTTAAAATGTTCTGATTCACTGACCAATGTTTTTTGGAAATTATCAATAGAAGGATGATCCTTCTCCCTTCCAGCACTCTTTCTTTTCTAATCCTTTCCTTTAAAATTCTTAATGCTGTTTTTGTCTCAGGACTTGTTGGGAGAAAAGGCCACTGAAATCCTGGAGGCAGAGAAGTTGTCCTTAGACTCCAGACAGAGAGCACAGTCCAGTCGGATCCTACAGAAGGGCTCAGGAAATGCCATCTCATTGGGTAAGGATGAAGGAGGGTATTCTTCACTTTGGTCTCTTCTTCTCAATAGTAGACAGACTGCAATTATCTTCCCCTGAGCCTCCATATAGTGGAGATGCTGATCTTTTGTAAGTGTCTTGCTTCAGGAATTCAGTCATTTATTTCTTTTTAAAGCCAGCACAGGGAGAGAGCCATTCTGTTAGTGTGTTATACGCAATGGGTGTATATCTTTTCAAAAGACAAGTACAAAGGGCTGGAAGAAGGGCTGAATCTAGAGTTGGTATTTTCGCTCTCTGCAGTTCTGGCTACCTTTCTGTCGCTTTCAGACTAACAGAGTGTGATTTGCCCAAAGTTACCCAGTGGGTTTCCATTGTGGGGGTTCAAACTCTGGTCATTATCCAGCGCTCAAACCACTATACCACTGTGAAGACACACCCAACTAAAGGTGGTGGCAGGTTTGGGTGTGCAACGCCGGTACCCTGGTGAGATCAAACCCTTTTACCCAAAAAGCCTCTGAAGCTGAATGTAAAGTTCAAAAGAGGGAAAATTTAATTTAAAGGACAAAAATAAAGAGTTTTCTCTTCCCCAGCACTAAATAAAAGATACTTTACAGTTTCAGCAATCTTCAGTGTGTCATCTTTCTGGGTCTGATGTTGGTTTGCTCTCCTCACTCAATGGAGCTGGTGCAGGGTCTTTCAGCTCCTGAATTCCTTTATTCGCTTGCTGATGGTAACTAATTTGGCTGAGGTGTAAGAAATGCCCTTTCCGGCTGTCTGGGCCTGTTTGCCACCAAAAGACAGTTCTCTGCCTGCTCATAGCAAAGACTGCTCCAAACTAAAAGCTTCCAGCTACAACAGAGCATGCTGGGAAAGGGCAAACCAAACCTGGAAATAATGCAGGGGAATCCTACAGTTCCTCCCACAACTAATACAAAGAACTTTCCTACACTAAAATATTCTATGGCCTGAACCAACACAAAAGAAAATGCAGGGGGAAATTCAATCAGTCCTGGCAGGACATCACAACCACACTGGCTCTTTCTTGCCCTTGTGCTCTATCCCAAACCCTTCTCTCATAGCAGCTGCCAAGCCCTAGGAGGGGCTGCAGCAGCTGCTTCTTAAATGCTGGAAGGGGAGGGAGAAGAGAGGCAGTTCAGATCATGAAAATACAGTCAGCCCTGCATAGCCACAGATTTTTTTAATCCAGGGATTCCAGCATGCACTGCTTAAATTCCCATAGTAGTAACACGTGTATAGTTTGGGTGAATTCGTAGAGTGATCTTTGTTAGCCCAGACCCAAGAGTATTCTGTGGTTTAGAATACTTTGCCAGCTTTCTCTGTTTCTCTGCATGATGATATATACATATTTCCATTTCAATCAGGTATAAATAAAGAAGACAAATATTTGTCTTAAATCTTCTGTACCTTTTTGCTTGTCTCTACTAGTCTCATGAGATCCAGCATGTTAGTTTAATTGTTGAACGGTGCCTCTGGAAACCAAATTCTGAAACCCTGCTGAGACATGAAAGCCATTGGGTGACCTTGGGCAAATTGCATTCTCTCAGTCTCAGAGGATGGCAATAGCAAGGAAAACTTGTGCTAAGTTACCTTTGCAGTCTCCATAAGTTGACTTGAAGGTACACAAATACAAAGAAACTAGCTTCATCATTAAACAAGCTTCATTTATATACCACTTCATACCGCCTAAGCATTGTCTAAGCAGTTTACAACTGTAAGCTAATTTGCCCCCAGCATTCTGGGTACTCATTTTAGCGACCTCGGAAGGATGCAAGCCTGAGTAAGCTTGAGCCCTTTTGCTGGTCTTGAACTCGCAACCTTGTAGTTTTGAGTGAGTGGCTGCAGTACAGGCATTTAACCACTGTGCCACCAAGGCTCCTCCATTATTTAGCAAAGACCTCTAAATTTGGAATTTGGATAACAAGTCAGTAATTGAGGGAATGGTACAGAAGGTTCACATTTGCTTGAATGGTAAAGTATTTACATTTGTCTTCCTCCCAGGAAATAGAAGACTGCCAGGGCCAAGATGTACTGCCTCAGCTCTTCATTCAGACACTCTGCAAATAGCTTCTGGTAGCCTAGATCAGGTAACGGATCAGGCAGGATCTCTAGAGGAGGGAGGTTGGGTGATCCTGGTTCTTCTTCCCCATGGACCTGAAACATTTTCTCTCTTCTTCTTTGTTCCATCAGATTTTTCTGTCGTGACATTTTTTTTTAATATTCTTTATTGATTTTCCATCCAAAAAAAAAAAAAGAAAACATATTTATACACATCTTCATATTTCGTGCGATTGTTATACCTTTCATTAACACATTTATGTATACAATATTTTTGTTTGACCTTATTTTGTTCCCCTTCCTTAAATTCCCTCTTATCTTTATATTTCAATACTAAGGTTCTTCTGCCCTCTTCCACACTTATTTTCTATCTCACAGTGAAAGAATCCTATTAAAATGTCTTAATTATCTTCATTTATCTATTTCAATACAATTTTTACTCCCTTGTGATAAGATCAGTAACAGTTGCCTTTCCTCATATCCTCGAGTCAGTTTCCGTTCATTCAACAAATAGAATTGTTGAATATTTCCCCTTTTTAAGTTTTAAATAATTTATAAAGAATTGCCATGTCTTCAATAGATCCTTCTTTGTTTTTCCCTTTAACAATAGAGTTAAACAGTCCAGTTCCATGTAATCGTATAACTTCATTAATCATTGCTCTACAGATGGAATTTTTGTGTCCTTCCAAGTTCCCGCGTATAAAACTCTGGCTGCTGATGTCATGTAAAAGATCATTTTTTCAAATTTACCGAGCTCATCCATTTGATCTATCATGGACAGTAAATAGAGTTTGGGGTCTTTTCTAAATGTAATCTTTAGTATCTCTATCATTTCTCTGTGTATATCCGACCAATAACTTTGTGCTTTTTCACACAGCCACCAACAATGGTAATACGTTCCCTCCTCCTTTCCACACTTCCAACATTTATTATTATTATTTTTGTTGATTTTTGATAATACATGAGGGGTAAGGTGCCATCTATATTGCATTTTAATTAAGTTTTCACGAAGACCCAAATTTGGTGTAATTTTCATTCTTTTCTTCCAGTTCCTTTCCCATTGCTCCATTGATATAGCTTGTCCTATGTCCCTGGCCCAATCAATCATACATTTTTTAACTGTTTCTTGTTCCAAGTCGAGTTTTAAGAGTAATTTGTAGATTCGAGATATTTCTTGTTTACCTTCTTCTTTAATTATTTTTTCAAATTCATTATCACTCGATCCTATGCCCTCCATCTTTTGATCTATCAGAAACCTTTCTCTTAAACGTCTATATAGGAACCAATTACATTTATACTCCTCTGCAACCAATTCTTCTTCTGTTTTCAGTCTTCTTTGATCACTTTCCACTATCGTAATATCGTCATAGGTTGGCCATTTATGACAGGACATTTTCTCACTTCTAAATAGCGCTTCATTTATGGAGGTCCATAACGGTATTTTGGGAACCCATAGTTGTTTTATTTTCTTCCATACATTCATTAGAGATTTTCTAATGATATGATTCGAGAATTCTTGATTGACTTTAATTTTTTCATATATCAGATACCCGTGTATTCCATATATCATATCTGCGTGTTCCAAATTCAAAAGTTTAAGTTTCTCCAGCCTTATCCAGTCCAAAATCCATGTTGTCACTGAGGCTTGATAGTATAATTTTAAGTTGGGTAGAGACACGCCTCCTCTTTCCACCACATCGTATAACAATTTCATTTTGATTCTTGGCTTTTTACCATTCCATATAAAATCCGATAAATCCTTATTCCATTTCTTAAAGGGAATTTCATTTGTAATAATTGGTAAGTTTTGCAACAAGTACATAATTTTGGGGAGGATTGACATTTTAATTACGGAAATTTTACCCATCCATGAGATCTTTAGTCTCCTCCATCTGTTCAACTCCTTTTTAATTTCTTTCCACACTTTCTCGTAATTATTACCAAATAGTTCAGTGTTTCTTGATGTTATATCAATTCCTAGATATTTGATTTTCTTCCTTATTTGGAACTCAGTTTTAGCTTGAATTTCCCGCATATCTTCATCTGCAATATTCATCACCAATAACTGTGTTTTTTGTTTGTTTACTTTAAAGCCCGCAACTTTACCATATTTCTCTAGTTTATCCAGCAATGCATCCATACTCTTTTTTGGGTTCCTCAAAAAAATTGCCAGATTGTCTGCGAAAGCATTAATTTTATATTCCCATCCTTTAATTCTCACTCCTTCAATTTCTTTGTCTTGTCTAATTTGAGATAGTAGTATTTCAAATGTTATTAGGAAAAGTAAAGGGGAAAGAGGGCACCCCTGTCGCACACCTGATCTAATCTGGAATATATCTGATTTTGAACCATTAATTATAATATTAGCTTTTTGTTCCGAATATATCTTATTAAGCCAAATTAAAAAATTTGCTCCCATATCCATATGTTCCATTACTTTCTTCATAAAATTCCAATTGACTTTATCAAACGCTTTCTCGGCGTCTAAAAAGATCAATAAAAGCTGCTTATCAATGTGTTTTTGGTGATATTCAATCAAATTCAATATGTTTCTTATATTTATTTTAATATACCTTTTTGGCAAGAAGCCATTTTGGTCGTCACCTATATAGTCCTTGAGGATAACTTTCAATCTCTCGGCCAGTATTGTAACAAAAATTTTGTAATCTGTGTTAAGCAGTGAAATCGGTCTAAAATTTGCAGGGTCTAATTGGTCTTTTCCTTCCTTGGGAATTACAGTGATGTGCGAATATATCCAAGTTGGTGGCAAATTGCTATCTAGTATTCCATTCATCACCTCCTGAAGCGGACCTATTAACTGTTGGGTAAAAGTTCTATAAAATTCTGAAGGATATCCATCCGGACCTAGTGATTTATTTGGCTTAGCCTTTTTTATAGCAGTGAGGATTTCCTCTTTCGTGATGGGTTTGTTTAATTTTTCCCTATGTGACTCTGAAAGTTGAGGAATTTTACATTGGTTTAGGTATTCTTCCATCTCTTTTATACTGGTAGGTTGTTCCTTATAGAGCTTAGTATAGAATAATCTAAAAATCTGTTTTATTTTCCCTTGTTCTGTTATTATTTGATCACCGTCTCTAATCTTCCGAATTATTCTTCTGGCTCTTTCTTTCCTTAAATAGTGCGCCAACATTTTCCCAGGTTTATCTGCATTTTCAAAAAACTTCTGTTTTGTGAATTGTATTTTCTTTTGAATTTCTTCCATCGTGGCTTGTGATAATTGCTTTTGCAATATTTGAATTTCTTTAATTTTCTCCTTATGCTTGGGATAAATCATCAAATATTTCTCCCTTAGTCTTATTTCTTCTTTAATTTTATTCATTAATCTCTCCTTATTGTTCTTTATTTCTGAGCTCTTTTTTATTAATAATCCTCTAATTACTGCCTTAAATGAGTCCCAGACTATCTGTGTTGAGACTTCATTTTTCAGATTTACCTTGAAAAAAACTTTATTTCCTCTGCGATTTCTTTAACCAAATCTTCATTTTTCAAGGTGTTCATATTTAGTCTCCAGGAAAATTCTCTTCTAGGTATTTGTAGTTTAAGTAAGACGGGATTATGGTCTGACCAGGTCTTAGGCATGGTGTCAATCTTGTTAATTCGGGGGCATAAAGTTGAAGAAACTAAAAAAAAAATCAATCCTGGACCATGATTTATGGCGATTAGAAAAAAAAGTAAAATCTTTGGCACGTCCATGTTTAAATCGCCATGCATCATGTAGATCCATTACGTCCATAATCTCAAAAAATTCCCGGGGTAGTTTCCCTTGATTCTTCTTAATTTTAACATCTGAGGCTCTATCAATCAAAGGGTCAATTACTCCATTCCAGTCCCCCATCATAATTAGGTTGTCATAGTTAAGTTCTTTAGTTTCGTCCAAAAGTTTTTTGTAAAAAGGCCCCTTGTTGTCTAGAGGTCCATAAACACCTACACATAAATAAATTTTTTCCTGTATTCGTACTTCTAGCATTACAAAGTGGCCATTTTCATCATTCTTGATTTCTTTCGCTTCGTAATTCGAGTTTACATATATCACCACTCCCTTTCTTTTTGAGTTTGAAGCTGAGATGAATTCTTGTCCCAGTCTAGGGTTTCATAAGTGTTTTATGTCTTTCTTCTTAATTCTCGTTTCTTCCAGGCATATAATATCCAATTTTAATTTTTGTAAAGTATGAAATACCTTTTTCCGTTTCTGAGGCGTATTAAGACCTTGTATGTTCCATGATAATATCTTCAGCTGCTCCATAGTCTTTAATTCTATCAACTGTTGTTCAATTACTCTACTGTCCCTCGTTTATTTCTGTCTCTCCTTCTTCTATCACTCTTGTTACAGCTTCTGTTCCACCTACCGCACCTTCCAGTAATTCTACATCCACAATAGTCTTGTTTCCTTCTTTTTCTGCTTCCTCTTCTTCCCTTCTCATACTTCTTGTCTCCATCTGGAAGGGCGGGATATTATCTTTCCTACTCGACTTCGTTTTCTCCTTCTCTTTAAATTTTTCCCGTTCTTCTTCTTTATCCTTATCCATATTTTGTTGCTTTCTCTGTACATCTTTTGGCCTTTGTATGTATTGTTCCATAAATTGCCTAGCTTCCTCTGTTGATAGTACTCTAATCTTCTTCTTCTTGTACCAGAAGCTCAATCCTTCGGGAATTTCCCATCTATAGGCAATATTGTCACGTCTCAGTTGTGTGGTCAGGAAGTAGTAATCTCTTCTTTTTCGTAAAAGTCTCATGGGAATATCTTTAAAAACCTTCAAACTATTTCCCTGGAATTCAAACGGAGTTTCATTATTTCATTTAGAAGAATATATCCCTTATCCGGCGTCTAAGAAAGTAAATTATTAGGTCTCTTGGGAGGTCTTTTTGTTGCGCTACTGGAGAGTTCACTCGAAAGATCCGGTCAATTTCTTATTCCATAGATATCGTATCTTTATCTAAAAATTCTGCCAGAGTTGGTATTAACTTAAGCCATAAATCTTCATCTTTCTCCTCCGGGAGTCCTCTTATCTTCACACATTTCTCTCTAAATTTTAATTCCCAAATGGCTCTCTCGTCCAGTTCATCTTCTCTTTTATTTCTTATCTGTGTTAATTCTTCCTCTACCTTCTCCGAATAGTTCTCCAACTCGGTTAGCCTCTTCTTAGCATTTACTATTTCCGTAGAAAGCTTTTCCATAGATTGGTTTATTTCTTTCAAATCTGTTCGTATTTCTTGACGTATCTCCTTCTTAAAATCCTGCATTTCCTGTTTCATCTCAACTCTTGTATCGTTTAAATCTGATCTCAGTTTCCTTATCTCCTCTAAAATGGAGATATTTGTGTCAATTTTCTCCAAAGAAGGTCGTCTCGCGGGAGGTTGTTGTTGTTGTTGTTTGGCACTTTTTACTGATGCCATCTTTTAAAAATATTATATATTACCAAATCTATTTAAACACTTTCTAGTTTCACACAAAGTAATCTTCTATATTTCTGAGCAGTCTATGTAAAAAGGCAACAGGTGTTCAATTTTTAACATATCATCTTTCAAGTATCTACAACTTATAAAAGTAAATATATATTCTTAATAATTTCTAATTACTTAATTGAGAAAGAAATTAGTGAAAAACAGCTTAGTTAACTGTAACCAGATTAAAGCTTTTAAGTGGAGTACCTATTTAGCACTAATAATCCAGTATTCCAGTATAGCAAGGTTTATCTTCTTTGTTAAAGTGACACCTTATTAGTTAAGTTCATCCCAACCCAAAAAAGCAAAAAAGAGGCAAGGAAAGGAAAAAAAACAACAGATATACATATATCCATAAACATAATAGTTGTTTTTCATCCAAAACAGTCCTCTTTCTATATTTCCTTACCCTCCTGGCTTCTTCCTGGTACTTCTTATAATCCTTTTCCATAAAAAAGAAAAACAGACAAGGTACCGTGTTTTCTCTTTTCCTTCCCTCTCCCTCCCTCCCCTTTCTCTCCTTTTTTTTTCCCCTTTTCCCTCCTCTTCTCTTTCCTAGAGAAAGCAAAAAGTGCCTAAGAGCAGTTACTGGACTACCATTCCCAGAGTTCTTTGCTTCAAGCCCTCTAGGGGTCGTCACTTCCACCAATTCGCAGCGTGGAGCTATCACAGCACATAAGGAAGTGCTTATAAATTTCAAAGAGTCAGACTACAGCCCCCAAGGTGCTTTGCGAGTAATGGACTGTACCAATTTTTTATTTTCCCAGGGGTAGCTCAGACTCTATCACTTTAAATCTTGTTTTCTTGTCTTCTTTTAATCCTCAGATCCTGTCCTCATCCATCCGTCGCCCCCTCCTCTCGTCCTCGTCGCCCCCTCCTCCCGTCCTCTTAGATCCGTCCACAGAGCCTTCCTCCGGACTTTCCACTGCCCCTCTCACCAGGTGGAACTTGTTCAAAATGTTTTCCAGGAGACAAAGATCCTATCTCGCTTTGTGCAGCCTTCAAGGTTAGTTTGAGACTCTTCGTTATTATTGTTTTATATATATTTTTTTCCTTCTGTCTCTCCCATCCTCCTTGAAAGTCTCAATTTCCAAGTACTTCAGACTCTTGATGGCTTTATTCTCAAAGTCTATTCATATAAATTTAACCCACGAAAAATCGCTACTGGCAGCGTCCTTTAGTCCATAGATTCCAAGTGGGACAAGTGGCTTATAACTTTCCAGCTTATTTTTGTGTATAAAACAATCAAATTACCCCAAAATTGAAGAAAAGAGGAAAAAAAACGTGGTCCACTTCATTAATTTTCCAAGCGGCAACTCAGATCCAGTTTTCTTCCTTGTAAAGCTAGGGGAAATATGCCCCTGAAACCATATCCATATCCATCAAAAATAAGTCGTTTATTTTCTTCTTGTTTCAATCCTGATCTCCTGGTGAAAAATCACTTTCTTTTAAAGCAAGTTATGTCCAAAGCTAGCCATTTCTTTCATCTTATAGCAGGAAGCGAAGATATATTCCAAGAGTCTTGATTTTATTTGAGCACTCACCGGAGAATATCGAGGCAGAAATAAAAAGATAATCAGGGTTCTTCAAATTATTCCTTAAGTCTTCTTAGAATATTAAAAGTTGGTGGCTGCTCCTGTCCGCAAAGCGGGGTTTATTGCAGGCGTGGATTGCCCTCCAATCCTCACCCTTCTCCCCTTCTCTTCTGGTTCATAAAACCTCCAATCTAGGGGAGAAGGTGTGTGTTTGGATCTCCGTCGGGCCCCCTCTGAACCCCCTATAACTGGGGGGTGTTCCGGACTGCTTTAGGTCTCCCTATAGCAGACCCAACCTGCAATCTCCGATAGGTCTCCGAGGAGTTCACTCGGAAAACCTTTCAACGGGCGCCATTACCAACCCGGAAGTCTCCTGTCGTGACATTTTTAACTGAAATATATTTGGAAATCTCAATCTGCCCAGTTTTCTGTTCTGACTGGGTTTAGTAATTTTGAGTTCATGGTATCTTGTTTCTTCTCTCAGGTGAATTTTGAGGAGGTGGCCATTCGTTTCAGCAAGGAGGAGTTGTCCCTACTAGATCTGGACCAAAGGGCCCTCCACAGGGAAGTCATGGAGGAAAACATGGAACTTGTGACCTCTCTTGGTGAGGCTCTTTCTTTTTCCTGGCTAATCCAGTTACTCTGTAGGGACCTCCGTAGCCTCTCTCGCTGTATCTCTGCCAGTTGAATCATCTTTCAGCTGGGTTGGTTAAGGATGTTCTCCTTAGGACAAACTAATCACCTGCTGGAGGACTGGGACTCCAGTTCTGTCCTCAGAAGATATTCCCACCCTGTCAGGTTTTCATTTCAGGAGGTTGGGCAGCTTTCCGGTGCCTCTTTGAAAGGATTTTGTAGCATAATTTAAGTTTCCTCAGGTTTCAACCTTTGATAAGGAAACAAAAATATTTAAATATCAAAAATATCAAAGCCAAGCCTTTTAGAGGCGAACTTTAAATTTGCAAAGTAGCGGAAATGTCCCTTTCTCTAACTATTCTTCCCTAAAAACTGAAACTGACTCAAAAAAATAACAAACACATACCTTGTAGTATAAAAGAAATGTTTACTAATGGCTTCAATCTATATTTGCATAAAAGGCTATACTCTAATCTAGCTAGTGAATAGTTGAGGAAAAAAGCACCTTTATCTCACCATCTTTCCAAGAAAAGTTGAGAGAGGAGGAAGATGGAAAACGTGTAATTCAGTTCAAAATGAGACAGTGTGTCTGTTAGTGCCAAAGGGGGAGTCACCTAAACCACGTGGCTAGTTTGAATGAGAGAGAGAGAGAGAGAGAGAGAGAGAGAGAGAGGAGTGTGCATTCAGGAATCATAGAATCATAGAGTTGGAAGAGACCACAAGGGCCATCCAGTCCAACCCCCTGCCATGCAGGAAATCCAAATCAAAGCATCCCCAATAGATGGCCATCCAGCCTCTGCTTAAAGACTTCCAAAGAAGGAGACTCCACTACACTCCAAGGGAGTTTGTTCCACTGTCGAACAGCCCTTACTGTCAGGAAGTTACTCCTAAGGTTGAGGTGGAATCTCTTTTCCTGCAGCTTGCATCGATTGTTCCTGGTCCTGTTCTCTGGAGCAGCAGAAAACAAGCTTCTTCCATCCTCGATGTGACATCCCTTCAAATATTTAAACAGGGCTATCATATCACCTCTTAATCTTCTTTTCTCCAGGCTAAACATCCCCAGCTCCCTAAGTCGTTCCTCATAGGACATGGTTTATAGACCCTTTGCCATTTTAGTCGCCCTCCTTTGGACATGCTCCAGTTTCTCAATATCCTTTTTGAATTGTGGCACCCAGAACTGGACACACAATTCCCGGTGGGGCCTGACCAAAGCAGAATTGAGTGGCACTATTACTTCTCTTGATCTAGACACTATACTTTTATTGATGCAGCCTAAAATTGCATTGGCCTTTTTAGCTGCCGCATTGTATTGTTGACTCATGTTCAACTTGTGGTCTACTTGGACTCCAAGATCCCTTTCACACGTAGTCTCGTTCAGCCAGGTGTCCCCCATCCTATATCTGTGCATTTTATTTTTCTGCCCTAAGTGCAGTAGCTTACATTTCTCTGTGTTGAAGTTCATTTTGTTAGCTTTGCCCAGCTTTCAAGTCTATTCAGGTCATTTTGAATTTTGATCCTGTCCTCTGGAGTATTAGCTATTCCTCCTAATTTGGTGTCATCTGCAAATTTGATAAGTATGCTCCCAATTCTGTAATCCAGGTCATTAATAAGGAAATCCCGATCTATGTAAGTAGTTGGAAAACGAATGCTAAAATTTTCCAAACTGTTTTCCCTTTTAACTTTCTCAAGCTCACAGTGGCATAACAAATTCATATGTACAATGGGCCCTCGCCTTACACGGGGATCCGTTCCGGATCTCTCCGCGTAAGGTGAATTCTGCCTATGCTCAAACCCCATTGGAAACAATGGGGCTCATGCACAGCGGCGCGTGGGGTGAAATGGGCCGCGTGCCCATTCAATTGAATGGGACACGCCGCCCCTTCTGCCCCGTGCGCGCCCCGCGGCTTGAGTGCGTATGCTCAAGCCGCGAAAAGCATGCCCGCGTATGACGCGGGCGCACTGTACTACTAAGTGTCTGAGTAGGCACCTCCCCCGAGTTTATTTGTTTTGTCTCCAGCAACTTCAACTGTGGCTACATTCAGTTACTAGTAAATATGGAATTGCTGGGATTGTTTCCAGGCAAGCCAGAGAGCAAAGATGGAGGTCTTCTTTTCCTCTTTAAGGAAATCTGTCCTTTCACCTCCTTGCTTTCTTTGGGAAGCCATGTCCAGCTCCTCCCATTGAATTATCTGAAGATGCAGAAAGAGGGGAAATATCCCAAAGGGAGAGGAAATATAAGTGAGTGGAGAAATTGATTGTTCAAGTCCTGCCTGGGATAGAGATTAAACCTGAGTGAATGAATGGAGGCAAGTGCTGGTGAGCAGTAACCGAGAATGAGTTTTTCTCCATCTATCCCAGTGAGCCTAATCTTTTCAGTAGGTGATCCTATGAATGCTTAAATAAGAAACAAAGAAAAGTACTCCTGCCTCTTACCAAAACATCAGTGGCATAGAACTAACCTGGGAAATGGATTGGAATCTTTCAGTTCCCATTTCAAAATGGACTACGGTTCAGTCTTCCAACCCTTTTACATCCAGATCAGCATTGATTAGAGAAAACACTTTGAAAATTATACACAAGTGGTACTTGACTCCAGTGAAGCTGGCCAGAATGGTTAAAAATGTTTTCTCCAAATGTTGGCATGAATGTAGTGATAATGGCACATTTCTACACATGTAGCTAGTCTGTCCCAAAATAAACACATTTTGACAATTAGTATTTGAACAAATTTCATTGATTACCAACCAAAAAGTAATATTATGTCCAGAAATGCTTTTGTTATCATTATATGTAGACACAAACTCAAATTTGAAACATAAAAATCTCATAGATTTCCTCATTACACCAGACCATGTAGAAACTGCCAGATGCTGGAAAATAGGGGAGGTATCTTTAGATAAGTAGTGGGAAAAGGTATGGGACCTTTGGATGCTTGAAAAATTGTCTGACAGAAGGCCGATTTATTTATTTAGAGTATTTATAGCCTGCTCTTCAGCCAAAAGCCTATTAGACTGGCTTACTTTTTTTTTTATTAGACACTTCCCTGACTGCAGGCAGGACAACCAAAATCAGGACAACTGGTTCCCACTCATTGACTTTATTAACAAAGACAGAAACAAGAGAAGGCACATCTGAACCTTTGTTTGGACATTCTAGACACAAAGACAGGACTGGACTTTAAAATGCCCACTACATTGAACAGAACCCAGGGAGGAAACCTGCAACACAACACAATTCAAAGTTGTGAAATGAATAATTTTATTTTGCTTTACTGTTGTGATATATTTTGTATATGGTTGTTTACTTGTAATATTCTTTTTAAGGTATAAATTTTTAAAAGAAAAAAGCACTCTTGCTGACAAAGCTTACAATCTGAACGGAACAAGAAACGTTACAATAGTGTTAGACAATTTTAACACAATTAATAAGATATTAAGCTTGTCAAATCAGTATAGCAACCAGCTTTTCCCAAGAACTTTTGAGAGGTAATGAGTGGAGCTGATGATCTCTCAGGAGAGACACCGGAGGCCCACCTGCCTCAAATCCCCTGCTCCAACTGGGGCATATTGACTTCAATCATGTATTTGCGTCCAGGACCATTTTTTTTCTTGGCCCATGTCTAAATTGTTTCTCCCTTTGCCAGGTGGTGATGGAGAAGAGAGAGAGAATGTAAGGGAACGAAGGATTTCTTCGCAGCAAAGAGCCCAACGCCAAAAAAAGAAAGAGAAGGGAAGAAAAATTGACACCCAGGAGAGGAGAGTGAATAAAGCTTCTGCTTCTCAGACTGGAGATTTCTATCAAATGTCTGTCCAAAAAATAAGACAGAAAGGAGAGGAACAGAGTAAACATATTTCTCTTGAATTTTGGAGAAACTCCAGTTATAAAGAAATGATTACTTTTCACAATGGAATTCATGTAGAAAGAATTTACGCACAAAAAAGAAAATGTAAGTTCTTCGGGTGTGGAAAGGGCTTAAGGTGGAGATCACACGAAAGGCTCCACACAGGAATGAACCCATCTAGCTGCTCAAAGTCTGAAAAATGTTTAAGTAGGTGGATAAGCCTACCAAGTCATAAAGTTGCTCACAACAGAGAAAAACAATATAAATACATGGAAAATATAAAAGATTTAAATAGAAAGAGAAATCTTATTTGTTATAGAAGAATTGATGCAGAAGAAAAGTCATTTAAATGCCTGGAATGTGGAAAAAGTTTCAGTCACAAGAAAATCTTCAATTGTCATCAAAGAATTCATACAGGAGAAAAGCCATTTAAATGCCTGGAATGTAGGAAGGAATTCAGTCAGAAGAGAGATCTCACTCGGCATCAAAGAATTCATACAGGAGAGAAGCCATTTAAATGCCTGGAGTGTGGAAAGAAATTCAGTCGGAAGACGCATCTCACTAGTCACCAAAGAATTCATACAGGAGAGAAGCCATTTAAATGCCTGGAGTGTGGAAAGAAATTCAGTTTGAAGATACATCTCACTCGTCATCAAAGAATTCATACAGGAGAGAAGCCATTTAAATGCCTACAATGTGGAAAGAAATTTTGTCAGAAAACAGGTCTCACTCGTCATCAAAGAATTCATACAGGAGAGAAGCCATTTAAATGCCTGGAGTGTGGAAAGAAATTCAGTCAGAAGACAAATCTCACTCATCATCAAAGAATTCATACAGGAGAGAAGCCATTTAAATGCCTGGAATGTGGAAAGAAATTCAGTCGGAAGACACATCTCACTCGACATCAAAGAATTCATAGAGGAGAGAAGCCATTTAAATGCCTGGAATGTGGGAAGAGTTTTAGTCTCAAGAAAGCTCTCACTCATCATCAAAAAATTCATATGGGAGAAAAACCATGTAAATTCTTGGAATGAGGAAATAGTTTCAGTCAGAAAACAGGTCTCTCCATCAAGTAACTCACACAGGGAGGAAAGATGGCTTCATCCGCACTGCAGAATTAATGCAGTTTGACACGACTTTAACTGCTATGATGCATTGTTATGGAATTCTGGGAGTTGTAACTTGTGATCCCAGACCTTTCTGATAGAGAAGGCTAAATGTCTCATCAAATTCCCAGAATTCTGTAGCATTCAGCCATGGCAGTCAAACCAGTGTCAAACCAGATTGTTTCTGCAATGCTGAAGCAGCCAATTCAAATGTTTAGAATGTCAAAAGAAATTCAGTCCAAAGATGTCTTTATTCTCCTCAAGCAGCTAACACATTGAAAAAACCCTTTAAATGGTTGTTGTGTGAAAAAACTTTCAAGGGGAAGGTAAACCTCACTTGTCATCACACAACTCACCCAAGGGATAAACCCTTTAAATGTTCAGAGAATAAAGAGATGTTTAGTCAGAAGACCAAGCTCAAATGTCATCAGGCATTGGGTAGAAAATCTTTAAATGCTCAGAGTGTAGAAACAGCTTCATTGGAAAGATAAGCCTGACTTATCATCAAATAACTCACACAAGGGAGAAGCTGTTCAAATGCTTGGAGAATGGAAAGAGTTTCTGTTGGAAGATGTGTCTCTCCCATCGCCAAGCAATTCATACAGGAGAATGTCTGTGAATGGCAGGGAAGCCAGAGATAACCTGTTTGTTAAGAGTCAGCCTTTATGTTGGTGTGTTAAAGAACCTTTTATTCAATAAACTCCTCTAAATAAATAAATAATAATAAATAAAACTTTATTTATATACCGCCCTTCGAAACATCAGGGCGGTTTACAGCAATAAAACTACATTCAATACAATACAATTTACAATTTAAAAGCAATACAATTAAAACAATAAAAGAACTTGTGCCAAATCGTAAGTTGCTAACAGAGGGAGGAGGGCTCTCAGGGGAAGTATCAGGGGTAAGCCTGTTTAAAAAAGAACGTTTTCAGCCCCTTCTTAAATTGGGCCAGGGAGGTTGCTGAACAGAGCTCGATGGGCAGCGAGTTCCAGAGAGTAGGGGCTGAGGTGGAAAAGTCCCTTCTGGTGGTGTTGACTAATCTGGTCTCTGGAACTCTTAGCAGATGCTGCCCAGTAGATCTTAGTGTGCGGGGCAGATTGTACAGAGAGAGGCGGTCCTTTAAGTACTCTGGGCCCAAGCCATTTAGAGCTTTATAGGTTATGACCAACACCTTGTATTGTGCCCGGAAGCGAATAGGCAGCCAATGTAGGTCTTTTAAGACCGGTGTTATGTGACTGGTCCTAGGTGTATTAGTGACCAGTCTTGCTGCCATATTCTGCACTAATTGCAGCTTCCGGGTATGGTACAAGGGTTGCCCCATGTAGAGCGCATTGCAGAAATCCAACCGAGAGGTGACCAGAGCGTGTACCACTGTTTCTAGGTCCCCCCGGCTCAGGTAGGGACGCAGCTGGCGTATCATCCGAAGCTGATAGCAGGTGCTCCTGACCGTCGCATCCACCTGAGATGTAAGGTGGAGCGACGAGTCAAGGAACACCCCCAGACTGCGTGCAGAGTCCTTCACGGGAAGCGTGATCCCATTCAGGACAGGTGGAACCACCGCCATCCCTGGGCCAGGAGGACCTATCACAAGTACTTCCATTTTCTCTGGATTCAAGCTGAGTCTGTTTTCCCTCATCCAGCCCATTACCGACTCCAGACAGGCCACAAGAGGAGAGATGCCATCCCCGGTCACTGCATCAGTCGGAGACACAGAGAAAATTATTTGGGTGTCATCAGCGTACTGATAACCCCGCGCCCCATGTCTCCGGATGATCTCTCCCAGCGGTTTCATGTAGATGTTAAAAAGCATGGGAGACAGAATGGCTCCTTGAGGGACCCCAGATATTAGGGGGTCTCCTGTCAGAGCACACGTCTCCCAGCTGCACCATCTGGAACCTCCCAGAGAGGTAGGACCGAAACCACTGGAGCGCAGTGCCCCCGACTCCCACCTCTGCCAGGCGCTCCAGAAGGATACCATGGTCGATGGTATCGAAAGCCACTGAGATGTCTAAGAGCACCAACAGGGACACGCTTCCCCTGTCAATGCCCAGACGGAGGTCATCGACCAAGGCGACCATGGCAGTCTCAACCCCGTAGCCCGCCCGAAAGCCGGTTTGAAATGGGTCTAGATCAGGGGTAGGCAACCTTTTGGAGCCGGGGGCCGGGTTGGTGTCCCTCAGACAAGTCGGGAGGCCGAAGCCGGGGGGTGGAGCTTCCACCCTCCGGGGCGGGGCTGCATGCTGGGGGTGGAGCTTCCACCCACCAGGGCGGAGCCACCCTCGGACGGAGCCACCCTCCAGGGCGGAGCCTCCACCGAAGCCCTGCAAGGAGGAGGAGGCGTGTGCCCGCCCTCTCCTCCTCGGTCCCTTTCTGGACAAACACCCCCAACCTGCATTCCAAAACACACAACAGCACAGTTGTGCATTTCACATGGCTTTACTTAAAATGGCCTCTTGCATATTTCAGAGGCTTATTCCATAACCAAACCCCTTGGGTTTAACACTTAGCATGGTTTAACATGGCTATGCATATTGAACATGTCAAGGTGGTTTCACCGTTCTTGGACCAAGTGTACTTCTCAGAAATGTGTACTTGGTCAAGGGACTTTGGTTTTTCTTCACTGCGCATGGGTTTGTAAAAATCACAGCAATTTACATTGGCCTTGCCTCAGAGGCTTTCTGATATCAATATCACCATTAAAGAACCAAAAACACACAGAAAAGTCACACTCTCTTGGCTTCAGAAACAGTGCGTGCATGCCTCTCAAGCTGACTCATATCATTATCATCATCATCATCAACATCATCATCATCACCACACTATCATTGTCAAAGCAAGGGAGACTTGTTAGCATTAAAAGCACACAAAACACACTTTGCAAGGTCACACTCTCTCAGCTTCTGAAACAGTAGTTGCATGCTTCTCAACCTGAGTCATCATCATCACCACAACACTATCATTGTCAAAGCAAGGGAGACTTGTTAGCATTAAAAGCACACAAAACACACTTTGCAAGGTCACACTCTCTCAGCTTCTGAAACAGTAGTTGCATGCTTCTCAACCTGACTCATCATCATCACCACCACACTATCATTGTCAAAGCAAGGGAGACTTGTTAGCATTAAAAGCACACAAAACACACTTTGCAAGGTCACACTCTCTCAGCTTCTGAAACAGTAGTTGCATGCTTCTCAACCTGACTCATCATCATCACCACCACACTATCATTGTCAAGGCAAGGGAGACTTGTTAGCAATTAAAAAGAATGCAAAATAAAACAAAAAACCCCATGTGGCCTCTGGCCACTCACCACCTTCTCCTCTTCCTCCTCCTGCTCTTCCCCTCTCTTCTTCCTCCTCCTACTGCCCCCATCTCCTCTTCCTCCTCCTGCTCTTCCTCTCTCCTCTTCCTCCTCCTACTGCCCCCATCTCCTCTTCCTCCTCCTGCTCTTCCTCTCTCCTCTTCCTCCTCCTGCTGCCCCATCTCCTCTTCCTCCTCCTGCTCTTCCTCTCTCCTCTTCCTCCTCCTACTGCCCCCATCTCCTCTTCCTCCTCCTGCTCTTCCTCTCTCCTCTTCCTCCTCCTACTGCCCCCATCTCCTCTTCCTCCTCCTGCTCTTCCTCTCTCCTCTTCCTCCTCCTGCTGCCCCCATCTCCTCCTGCTCTTCCTCTCTCCTCTTCCTCCTCCTGCTCTTCCTCTCTCCTCTTCCTCCTCCTGCTGCCCCCATCTCCTCTTCCTCTCTCCTCTTCCTCCTCCTGCTCTTCCTCTCTCCTCTTCCTCCTCCTGCTGCCCCATCTCCTCTTCCTCCTCCTGCTCTTCCTCTCTCCTCTTCCTCCTCCTGCTGCCCCCATCTCCTCTTCCTCCTCCTGCTCTTCCTCTCTCCTCTTCCTCCTCCTGCTGCCCCATCTCCTCTTCCTCCTCCTGCTCTTCCTCTCTCCTCTTCCTCCTCCTGCTGCCCCCATCTCCTCTTCCTCCTCCTGCTCTTCCTCTCTCCTCTTCCTCCTCCTGCTGCCCCCATCTCCTCTTCCTCCTCCTGCTCTTCCTCTCTCCTCTTCCTCCTCCTGCTCTTCCTCTCTCTACTCTTCATCCTCCTGCTCTTCCTCTCTCCTCTTCCTCCTCCTGCTGCCCCCATCTCCTCTTCCTCCTCTTCCTCCTGCTGCTGCCTCCTCCTGCTCTTCCTCCCTCCTCTTCCTCCTCCTCCTCCTCTTCTTTCTTCTCCTCCCCCTCCTCCATGCACCGCGCGGCCTGAGGGCAGGACGGAGGAGACAGAGGACGAGGTGGGCAGCGCGGGGCTGCATGAAGCCCCGCGGGGAGGCGGGGAGGCGGGGAGGGCCCCGCAGGGCCCCGCGGGGAGGCGGGGATGGCCCCGTGGGGAGGTGGGGAGGGCCGCGCAGAGCCCGGCGGGGAGGCAGGGGAGGGCGGCGCCGGTCTTCATCCTTTGCCTCCTCCACCCCAGGCTGCGCGGCCCTCCTCTTCCTCCTCCGCCGCCATTTTGTTTATCAAAATGGCGGCGAAGTCTCGCACGACCTTTCCCGTCCTGGGAAAGGTCGCACGAGACTTCGGCCGCCATTTTGAAAAATAAAATGGCGCCCGGAGTGGCGCGGAAACGGCGGCAATCGGCGGCAGGACTGCGCGGGGGCCAGCAGAAAGGCCTCGGCGGGCCGGATCCGGCCCATGGGCCGTAGGTTGCCGACCCCTGGTCTAGATAATCCGTTTCATCCAGGATCGATTGGAGCTGGATCACAACCGCCCTCTCGATCACCTTACCCACAAATGGCAACAGCGATACAGGCCAATAATAATTATGCATCAGGGGGTCAAGGGAGGGCTTTTTAAATAAAGGTCTTACAATGGCCAATTTTAGTTTTGA
This sequence comes from Sceloporus occidentalis, assembly GCA_023333645.1. Classification (NCBI taxonomy): domain Eukaryota; kingdom Metazoa; phylum Chordata; class Lepidosauria; order Squamata; family Phrynosomatidae; genus Sceloporus; species Sceloporus occidentalis. The sequence goes on along the minus strand of JALMGF010000001.1, from coordinate 7,402,860 downwards.
TGGAAATTGCCCATCCCTAAAAGATGTATTGATAATCCGGTGTAACATTGTAGTTACCACCGGTCCCCCCTGAGCCGCCAGCCATGAGGGACAGGGATCGAGAGAGCAGGTCGTCTTCCTAACACTCCCAAGGATCCTGTCCACATCCTCGCTACTCACAGACTCAAAGTGATCCAGCTTAACCAAGTCCACGGAGGCTCTGGGCACCTCTATTCTGGTTTCTGCTCTAATACTGGCATCCAGACCTTCGCTTATCCGAGAGATTTTATCCGCAAAGAAGTTGTTAAATCGGTCACAGCAGGCCTTAGAAGGTTCAAGGATCTGGTTCGGGGCAGGAGGGAGCTGAGTTAGCTCCCTCACAACCCTGAACAACTCTGCCGGACGCGACTCCGCGGACGCGACACGTGCACCATAGAGCGAATTCTTAGCTGCACGTATCGCCTCTCTGTAGTCCTTCAAGAGATGGTCTAGGAGAGTCTGTCGGATAAGCGCTGGTGTTTCCGCCAGCGGTGCTCTAGCCGTCGCAGAACCCACTTCCTTGCCCAGAGATCTTCCGTATACCAGGGCTTTCTTTTGGAAGCAGGTCTGAGAGGGCGCTTGGGAGCGATACTGTGTATAGCCCTAGAAAGATTGATATCCCAGATATCAGTCAGGGCATCAACAGAGTCGCCGTCGGTTCCAACCGTATACCCCTCTAGGGCTTCTTGGAACCTTTTTGGTTCCATTAGCCTTCGAGGGTGGACCATTTTAATAGGTCCGCCACCCCCGGGGAGGATCTGGGTAGAAGCCTTGATTTTTGCCTCCACCAGGAAATGATCCGTCCATGACACGGGGGAAATATTCGATATTTCCACCCACGGAATTTCCATGTCCGTACAAAAGACCAAATCGAGTACAGTGGTACCCCGGGTTACGAAATTAATTCGTTCCGCCGCCGCTTTCGTAACCCGGAAACTTTCGCTAGCCGAAAAGCCCATAGGCGCTAATAGCGAAAGCCGCGATTCCGTGTGAAATCGCGCCGAAAAGCACCAAATTTTTCTTCGTAACCCGAAATAACCTTCGTAACTCGGAACTGTTTTTTTCAATGGATTTTTTTCGTAACCTGGAAATTTCGTAAGGCGGCGCATTCGTATCCCGGGGTACCACTGTATATGGGTTTTGTTCTTAATAGACCTGGCATTGCACAGGAGCAGAGACAGGGTTTGTGGTACGGTTGGAGCGACCCTCAGGTCTCTTTGGTTAGGAGAGGGACAGGAAGGTGGGATAGATATTAAGCATCGATCTCGCCTTCCCCTGTAACGCTGGTCCACTCTCCTACCACCATACCTCCCCTTGCCCCACACTACCTCAATAGGAGCCCCATCCATACAACAAGAGTTACCCTCTACCTCCCCAGCCAAAACATTCCCCGAGTCCATACCCCTCCCCCTCCCCCTGTAGCACCATGGAAAGGGCAGAGAGAAGACACTTCAGTCATTCTCTGCCCCGTTTGGGCACAGGAACAACACCCCTGCCCTCAGACTGCCGCTGAAAATGCGCAACTGCGCAGCTGCGATGATGCAAAAGTCCAACTAGCAGTCCGTGGGGCGGCTCCCCCGGGACAGTGCGCAGTTGCGCACCTCCGACAACCCGGGGAAGGCCGCCCGGCAATAGTCGCGGCTCCAGCAGTGGTGTGCCCGGTAGAGAGCTGAGGGGGCGTGGCGAAGGAAGGCCCAGGCAGCCTGGCTTTTATGTGCACCTCTCTCACTGGTGCGCCTCTCCCTCGCCTTCCCCCCAGGTGTCCTTAATGTAGCTTTCTCCGGCCGCCACAGGAAACACCGAGATGGAGGCAAAGTCCCAACTAGCAGTCCGTGGGCGGCTCCCCCCGGGACGGTGCGCAGTTGCGCACCTCCGACAACCCAGGGAAGGCCGCCCAGCAATAGTCGCGGCTCCAGCAGCGGGTGTGCCCGGTAGAGAGCGGAGGGGGCGTGGCAATTGTGAGCAATTAATCCAACCTGGTAGATGACTGTGTCCTATAGACCTGATTTTAGTGAGGGTTGAAACTCCCAGATGCCCTCCTTTTCCAAGACATATCCCTCCATTTCTCCTCCTGTACAGGAGGAATTCCTCTCTGCCTTCTCCCACCAGCTGTTCCCTCTGCTGTTATTTTTATACTTATGCTTAATTATTGTTCATTTATGTTTTTTTGTTTATATATTGGGAATGTACCCTAACCCACAAGCAACACACACACATTGGCACATAGGTATAGTTACCTTAGGGCTCTGATTTGGCAAACCCAAGGTGTGCTTTGAGGGCAAGGGGCAATGTGGGTGATAGGAGCCCAGGATTAGTTTTGGTGTGGGTGCACTGGAAGGTGCATATGAACCTAAAATAATAATACTCCTGTCTGGCAAAGAGAGTCCATTGTCCAAAGACATTTTTATTGACTGCCCAGCCATTTCCAGAACGCCAGTTTTAATTTTGCCTCCTGGGAACTACTCTTTAGTCTCAAAACTGCACCAGGATATATTTTTTGTTTATAAATATATCTGCCCAGGAACTACCAATTTGAATCATGGAGTTGGCAGAGACCACAAGGGCCATCTAGTTGATTCCCCTGCCATGCAAGAAGTCACAATCAAAGCACACTTGACAGATGGCCATCCAGCCTCTGTTTAAAGACCTCCAAGGAAAGAGACTCCACTACACTCCAAGGGAGTGTGTCCCACTCTTGAACAGCCCTTACTGTCAGGAAGTTCCTTTTAATATCAAGGTGGAATATCTTTTCCTGTAGCTTACATTTATTGTTCTGGATCTCATTCCGGATAAGAACTGCGACCTGGCTTGTATTACTGAGACTTGGCTGGGGCCTGAGAGTGAGGCAGTGTGGGCACAGGCCCTTCCAGGCAGGTACTCAGTCAAGCACCAGATCAGGTTAGGTGGGCGGGGGGGGCGTGTTGCCTTGGTCTATAAAAAAACCATGTCCGGAAAACTGACTTCATTGAGTGTGTTTACCTGACCCTGAAGGCCAGGGACAGACTGGGGATTCTGTTGGTCTACCATCCACCCCGTGCGCTAACAGACTCCTAGCCGAGCTGACACAACTGGTCTCGGAACTGGTGTTGGAGTCCCCTAGGCTTCTGGTCCTGGGGGACCTCAACATCCCTTTCAAGGCCAGTCAAGGTCCAACAGGTGTGGCTCGGGAGTTCATGGATACCATGACTGCCATGGGCCTGTCCCAATTAGTCTCAGGGCCTACGCATTGCGCTGGTAACACACTTGATGTCGTCTTTAGTACGGACGTGGGCACTCCGTGGGCAGCGGTATATAATATCTCTGCCCTATCATGGATGGATCATTTCCTGGTTGAGACCCAACTAAAGGCTTCTACCCAAATCCCCCCCAGGGGTGGAGGACCTATTAGGATGGTTCACCCTCTAAGGCTGATGGAACCCAAAAGGTTCCAAGAAGCCCTAGAGGGCTATATGGTTGGAACTGACGGCGACTCTGTTGATGCCCTGACTGACATCTGGGATAAAGATCTCTCCAGGGCTATACACAGTGTCGCTCCCAAGCGTCCTTTCCAGCCTGCTTCCAACAAGCAACCCTGGACACAGAAGATCTCAGGGAAAGGAAGTGGGTCGTGCAATGATTAGAGCACAACTGGTGAAGACACCAGCACTTATCCGACAAGACACTCCTTGAGTCTCTTTTGAAGGCTTACGGAGTGGCAATAAGTGCAGCAAAACATTGTTTTATGCTGCACGTATTGCATCCGCGGAATTGCGTCCAGCAGAGCTGTTCAGGGTAGTGAGGGAGCTGACACAACTGCCCCTGAACCCTATATTAGAACCATCTAAGGCCTGTTGTGACGAATTTAACAACTTCTTCAAGGATAAAATCTCTCGGATAAGGGCTGATCTCGATGCCAGCATTTTTTCAGTACCTATAAGAGAGGCATCCAGAGCTTCCGTGGACTCTATTAAACTGGATCACTTTGAGTTTGTGAATACCGAGGATGTGGACATGATTCTTAGAAGTGTTAGGAAGACGACATGCTCTCTCGATCCCTGTCCTTCATGGCTGACGGCTCAGGGGGGGTCTGCGGTAACATTTATGCTGTGCCACATACTTAATACATCGTTTAGTGAAGGGCGATTTCCATCTAATTTAAAATTAGCAGTAGTTAGACCTTTGCTAAAAAAGCCCTCTCTAGACCGCCTGATTCGAAACAACTATTGACCTGTTTCGCTGCTGCCTTTTTTAGGGAAGGTGATCAAGAGGGCAGTTGCCTTCCAGCTTCAAGCGATCTTGGATGAACGGATTTTCTGGACCCATTTCAAACTGGCTTCCGGGCGGGAGGAAAACCATGTAAATACTTGGAATGAGGCCATAGTTTCAGTCAGAAAACAGGGCTCTCCATCATGTAACCCACACAGGGAGGAAAGATGGCTTCATCTGCACTGCAGAATTAATGGAGTTTGACACCACTTCAACTGTTGCAGCTCATTGCTATAGAAGTCTGGGAATTGGAGTTTGCTGTGATCCAGAGCTCTCTGACAAAGAAGGCTAAATGTTCCACCAAACTTCAGTTCCCAGAATTCCTTAGCATTGACCATGGCAATCAAAGCAGGGTCAAACCAGTTTATTTCTGTGTTGCAGTTGCAGCCAATTTAAATGTTTAGAATCCTGAAAGAGATTAATTCAGAAACAGTCGCTGCCCCGAGGGAACAGTCGCTGCTAAGCCTCGGAGGAGGCGTGTGGTCGTAGTGGGGGACTCCTTGCTGAGGGGTACAGAAGCAGTGATTTGTAGGCCTGACAAGATGTCTCGAGAGGTGTGTTGTCTTCCAGGTGCAAAGATCCGTGATGTGACAGAGAGGCTGACAAGACTGGTCAAGCCTACTGACCAATACCCCTTCCTTTTGGTCCACGTGGGAACTAATGATACTGCAAGACACAGCATTCAGAACATCAAAAGGGATTACGAGGCGCTTGGTAGGAAGCTGAAAGGAATGGATGTACAGGTTGTCATCTCGTCTCTTCTGCCAGTTGAAGGGCATGGTCCAGGAAGGGAGAGGAAAATAGCAGATGTGAACAACTGGCTTCGCAGATGGTGCCGCCGAGAAGGATTTGGCATTCTTCGATCATGGGCTGCGGTTCCATGAGGAAGGACTTCTTGCAACAGACGGGTTGCATCTCATGCCAGTTGGAAGAAATGTCTTTGCCAAC